>JAWHQI010000484.1:0-600000 GCA_033032865.1 Dactylorhiza incarnata | reverse complement strand
GGCCGGAGCATAGACATAATCCTCTTGGAAATTTAGGGTCTGGGTTGGAGGCCCCTGAGCTGCTGCTCTAAAAGAGTCACGACGGGCTGCGAACTCCCCTTGCTGAGATCACAGAGGAGCTGCGGGCTGAGGGATCGCACGGTCACGAGGGTGATCGCTAGCCAAGCGGTCAGGGGTGGCGATCTAACCTGGCTGGGGAAGGATTCTCTGGGAGATCGCTGCCAGAACATGGCTCATGGCTTCGATTTGCTTAGCGGACTCTTGCTGAGCCCGAACGACCTCCTGGCGATCTCGGGCGGTCTCCTGCTAAGATCGCGCGATTTCCTGCTGAGACCGTGTGATCTCCTGCTGAGCTTGGGCAGCTTCTTGCCGAGCTCGAGCGGCCTCCCGGAGGGCTTGCTCGACGCGCAGCTCGAAACGACGCTCAAGGGCTTCTAAGAGATTCGAGTCGAGGGGAGGACGACTGCTGGAAGACCGGCGAGCTCGCATCCTGCGATCTGCCATCTCGGTTTCTACTCGATTCACCTAAACACTCCTGATCTGAAGGTCGCGTGTTCGTTTTGTTGGTACCAAAAAATGTACCTCCAAAACTCACACTAAGAGAAGGATGAGGGGCAACTGCGGAGTGTAGGTTACTTAAGACGAGAGATGCTAAAAAGGAAAACAGGAAGAGAAAAGCTACTCTGATTGACCTCAAAAAGGGAGTACAGAGGAATCTAGAAGCAGGGCAGGATTCGAGGTAGAAAAGTGACAGATTTCGAGACCGCTTACACAGGTTGTAAGCTGGAGGCTCGGAGCAAAAAGTCCCTTTCCAGGTACCCCTACCCCTCTATTTATAGACACGGAGGCTGCCCAAACGGGCATATCCAAAAATTACGGGCTGCCCGGGATACAGGAGAGTCGGGGCAGAGAAAGGAGGTGCTAATAACAAAAAAGGAGAAAAAAGACCAGACCGCGCGGTTTGACGATCTTACTGGAGCTTGACCGCCGATCACTTGGAAGGCATCCCTGGACCGGAGAGAGGCGGTCTGGGCGGTCTCACAAATCTGAGACCGCTGGAAAGGATCACCTCGACTGAGAAGAGCGGTCGCAGATTTCCGGGCAAACAATGACCCCGTAGGGTCGAGCCCAAATGATGGATGACTGAGCCGACAACTACCCTTAACATTCCTAATGAAACAAATAAAATAAAGATTGACCAGATAAATGATGAAATGAATAATAGAAAGATTAACAAGATAGAAAGATTGACCTGATAAATGATGAAATGAATAATAGAAAGATTGACTAGATAGATGAAGAACGAATAAAAGAAAGAATTTCATGACTTAGTACTTATTTACTCTGCTTACCTGCTCACTTTATTACAGTCTATTGTTTACCTTATTGATGTCTACGACTCATTTGATTACATTTCACATCTTGATTTAATGCATATTGATATTAATCCTTCTTGTTTGTATGTCCAGCGATTGAAAAGGTAAAATTCTCACGTAGTCATTTGTTTATAGGGAACTCTTAATTTTCTAATTTTTAGGATTCAAGCCGAAGAAACTTACCGAGGAAGCAGAGAGAGGACCAGTATCGGTTGTGGTTATTAATATTACAGGTATTGGGGAGGTCGTAGAGGAGTATGTAAAGTGGTGTCGGGACCCACAGTGTCCTGCGTGTAGAAGGACTGATTAGGCGATCTTATAGTTCTTTTGTATATTGCATAGTTGTAGAAGATATTGTGTAATACTTTTGGTTTTCTATGTCTACGCGTATGTATTTTGTATATCAACCAGATGTATCATTAAGCTTCTAATGAATGAGAAGTTTTTATTATGTACATACTTGGTACTCATTGTGTTTTTATTTTGTGTTGCGGTACAATAATTTGAAAACTCTGCTCACGATGTTGAGTTTAACTTATGGTGGTCTGCAGATTGTCACAGAGGATGTCGAGGTCTACAGTGGTCTGTGGAGGCCCACTGACGACGTATTCTAATGGGAAGGATACCATTGGATGAAGGTTCGGGGTCGACGACGGTCTCGGGAGCGAATCAATTAAATATGTCGGTGATCGGCTCAGAAACAGGAACGATCAAGGATAAGTCAGATTCGTTCAGTTAGGGCTTGTCGTCGTGTGGGTCGGTGTTCGTAAGGAGGCAAAATCGAGATTGATGGATGATTCAGGGGAACGAGGGGAGCACAGGAATTTTCGGACCAGCAAAGATAAACGAGATGTTCCTTGTTTTCACTCACTCTTGGCGGTCATTTCTTGTTCGCGTTTGGTTCTTATATTTAGTTTCCAATATAATTTCTTTCATGTAATATTATTCCTAACATGAATTTCTTTCCTTATGAATTTATTCCAATTGATGAGTGTTAAGAGAAATAAAAGCTTATTTAATAAATACTGAAAACTCTTATATATAAAGAAGTAATACAAGTAATATAAAATTAGCACCAATTAACACTAATTTTAACACTCCCCGTCAAGTTTGTCATGTTATATTTCTCATAAATAACTTGTCAATAAAACCACAAAAAACATTCACCTCTAGAATCTTATTAAGAATATCAGTTAGTTGTCCCTATGAAGAAACAAACTAAGCATAAATAATCTTTTTCTCAATATTCTCTTTGATGAAGTGTATGTCCACCTCTATGTGTTTGGTGTGATCATGTTGAACAAGATTATGAGCAATACTGATTGCAGATTTGTTGTCACAATATAACCGGATGGGACTAGCCTCGCTTCTTGCTTAGTACCAGATCACACATAATGGAGTATAACCAATCCCTCACATGTCATGTGTCGTAGCTCTTAATTCGGCTTCTACACTAGACCTTGAGACAACTGGTTGTTTTTTGCTTCTCCAAGTAATCAGGTTTCCACCAATGAATGAGAAATATCTGGATGTAGATCGTCTATTTTCAATAGATCTAGCCCAATCAGCATCAGTATAAATTTCAATTTTCAACTTAGTACTATGAGTCAAGAATATGCCTTTTCTAGGTGAGGTCTTCAGATACCTCAGGATTCTATGAGCAGCATCAAGATATGTCGTCTTTATACTGGCTAATGACTCCCACATCATAACTATGTTAGGACGAGTATGGGATAGGTAAATTAACCGCTCGATAATACATTGGTAACCAGTAATGTCTTTAATAGGATCCTCAACATCCCTTCCAAGACTATGGTTAGCCTCCACAGGAGCATCAGCGGGTCGACACCCACTCATACCAGATTGTTCAAGGATATTTTTCTTCTGAGAGATGAACATACCACGTTTATATCTAGCAACTTCAATCCCTAGAAAATATTTAAGTTTTCCTAAATCCTTTATTTTAAAATCCTTTGCAAATTTCCCTTTAAAAACATTCACTTCTTCAACATCATCGCATGTTATGACAAGGTCATCAACATAGACAATGAGAGTAGTTAGCATGTTGTCCCACTATTTGATAAACAAAATATGGTCAGCATGACTTTGTCAGTATCCAAGAGAGATCATAACTTTCTGAAAACAGTTAAATCAAGCCCTCGAAGATTGTTTCAGACTATAGAGAGCTTTGTTAAGTTTGCATACTTTTCCTTCAGAACAGTGGGAAGAAAAACCAGGGAGAAGATACATATATACCTTTTTCTTCTAAATGTCCATGAAGGAATGCATTCTTCACATCCAATTGGATAAAGATCACATCCCTTGCACACAGCACAAAATACAAGACTCTTATAGAGTTCATTTTTTCAACAGGAGCAAAATTTTCTTGAGAATTGATCCCCATGGTTTGAGCATATCTCCTTGCCACCAGTCTACCTTTGAAAAGTTCCTCCAAGCCTTCAGAGTTCTGTTTCATGGTGAACACCCATTTACAACCAACGGTCTTCTTTCCGTGTGGGAGGTGTTAAATCCCACGTATGGTTTTTTTTCCAAAACAGACATTTCCTCAATCATTGTATCTTTCCACTTTTTATGCCCAAGATCCTCCTGCCATGAGGATGGAATAGAAACAAATGCAAGAGAAGATACAAAGGCTATATGTGAACGAGTTAAAGTGTCATAGGAAACATAATGAGGCAATGGGTGTTGGGAGCAAGATTTAAAACCTTTACTGAGGGCAATGGGAAGTTCGGAGGAATCTGCTGACAAATTTGACACTGGCACTGGAGCAATGGATGAGGCTGTGTGTTAAGACCTTTACACCGTATGGTGTACACTTGTAATTCATGTTCATTACGAGGAAGATCCCCCGGATTGAGTCTCGTCATGAGTGCGAGTATGTGGAGGAATAGAGTATGGTGGAGGAATCAGTGAGGATACAGTAGTAGAGTTCACTTGCTTTGTAGGTGTAGTCTCCCCTGAAGTGAGGTCACATAATAAGGCTCGGATTCATGAAAGGTAATATCCGTTGTGACAAAGATCCTCTTTGTAGAAGGGTGATAGCATTTATACCCTTTCGTAGCCTAGGAACACACACTTGGGAGCACTAAGGTAATATTGGACAAGCCCGGAGAATGTATGTGAGCAAAGCACACACAGACAATTATTTTTGGTGGGAGAGTAGTTGGGGTTACCCCTAAGGTGATAAGAGGTGTCCCAAGGACCGAGAGATAATGTGGTTGATAAGATAGACAGTCGTGAGAGTGGCATCACTCCAATAGAATTTAGGAAGGTTCATAGTGAATAGCAAACAATAGACAACTTCTAAGAGGTGGCGGTTTTTTTCGCTCAACTGCTCCATTCTGAACACATGAAATTTCATTGATAATGCCATAACCGGTGAGGTAGCGTCCAAAGGTGGAGTTGATATACTCTGGAACATTATCACTACGTAACATTTTGATTATAAAAGAAAATTGGGTAGAAATCATATTATGAAATTTCTGAAAAATAGAAAACACTTCACTCTTATTTATCATCAATAAACCCAAGTAGCGAGATAAAAAGTCAATAAAAGTAATAACCAAATGACAACACAAAAATTGAGGGAATGGGGTAGGGCCCCCAAATATCAGTGTGAACGACATGAAAAGGAGTAGTGCAAGGTCATACATGATTAATAGAAATGCGATGATGTTTGGCAACAACACATACATCACAAACAAGCTTTTTAAAACCCATGAAGAAATAGCATGAAATAAATTTTGCATGGCAGTAACAGAGGGATGGACAAGGCGATGATGTCAGGTAAGCAGGTGGAGGTCTATATGGTGTGGAGAGTGTTACCCTCACGCATTTGCCGGAGGAGCCACTCCTCGTCGGAACCATCAGAGCGCGCATTTGGAAACCGCCGTGATTATTTCTTGTAATTAACTTGTATTAATTAAATGATTTTGTATTTCCTTGTATGGTTACCCACCCTCATCTATATAAGGGGGAGGGGTTTGGGTGTTCAGGGATCTTAAAGGTTTTAGTTATTTTGGGTTCTCTTTGGAGAAAAGGTTCTTGGAGGACCCAACCTCCTTGATCTTATTCGGAGCTTGCTCTAGATAGTATCACGTGCTCCTTTTAATTAATACAACCGTGTCTTCATTCTTGATAGCGCAATTTTTCTATTCGTAACAATGGTCCGACCTGCCGCCCCCGTTTGCTTGTTCCAAGCCGCCAGGATCTCGTCTGCTTTCTCTGCCCGTCTCGCCAAGCCCCTTCTGCAGCCATCGGCCTCGCTCAGCCACTCCCGCACCTCTACCTCAACGCACTCGAACGCCACCTCGATGGACAGGCCAGCATCCTCGCTTCCCTCAAAGCAGAGTCTTCTTCGTCTCGCAGCTTGTTGGGACAACCTCTCACTGAGGTTTCTGCCGTCCACAGCACCCGATGCACCGTAAGACGCTCGCGAGGTCAGCCGCTCACCGCCTTCAGTGCGGCGTGATGAAGACTTCAACCTTCCTCCCCAACGCCAAGGCCTTTGCGACCTTCCAGCGCCGGACTCGTCGAATCTGCTTCCTCCTCTATTGGATCTACTTCCCGAGCTCGACCCCCAGTGGGCCAACGAACTCCATGGACTCCTGCTCCGGTCTCGTCGACCCCTTCACGTCGTAGCGTCGGCGCTCTTTCCATCCCGAAAGTGCATCATGGCCCTCTGCGGTTCCAGGCAGCTGTCCTGCAGGAACTTCAGCATATTTTCTTCGACGACGCCCTCGCCTGGCACGCTGCACTCCTCTTTTATTTATTTATTTTCCTTTCCTTGCACTCACCAGTGCCCCCACTAAAAGCCAAACCACACCTTCCACCCTCCTTATATCACATCCTTTCTATTTACATTTTTCCAAACCGTACCCCCTCCTTCTATCTTTCAGTAGCTGCCACACCGCTTACCCTCCCCATTTCACTTTAGCACCACCGACTTTCACCCCCATATCCCCGCCCTCTTGTTTTTTCCCTCATTATCTAGTCACAATTTTCCCTAGCCGAGCCTCGCAATTATTTGTTATTTCCCATCACTTTTCCTCCTTTTCAACCGGCAGCCACAAATTATACGTCCCTCCCATTCTTAATGACCCCGACAAACAATTCAAACTCGACCTTGAGGACAAGGTCAATTTTCGAGGCCGGTATAATGTTACCCCCACGCATTTGTCGGAGGAGCCACTCCTCGTCGAAACCATCGGAGCGCGCATTTGGAAACCGCCGTGATTATTTATTGTAATTAACTTGTATTAATTAATTGATTAATATTAATTATTTAATTTTAATTAGACTAATTAATTATTTAAATGATTTTGTATTTCCTTGCATGGTTACCCTCCCTCATCTATATAAGGGGGAGGGTTTTAGGGGTTTATGGATCTTGAAGGTTTTAGTTATTTTGGGCTCTCTTTGGAGAGAAGGATCTTGGAGGCCCCAGCCTCCTTGATCTTGGTTGGAGCTTGCTCCGGATTGTATCGTGTGCTTCTTTCACTTAATGCAATTTTTTTCTTCGTAACAGCGAGCTTGCGAAGATGGAGACCCGCTAGAGGAGTCAAACACATATAGGCCATCTTGCATGCTACCAGAGCCAGTGACCTTCCACGTCTTCAAATTCTAAAAGACAAAATAAGATTAAAAAAAAGGTAACCGAGCATTGAAGAGAATTAGTCAAATGACTAACATAAAGTAAACTATAGGTAAATTTTGGAACATGAAATATAGAAGATAAAGTAAGAGAGGAACAAGGGATGGATCCTTTTCTAGCAATGGAGGAGAAAGAGTCATCAACAATGCTCAATTTATCTCTTCTATAAAGAGGGGAATATGACACAAAACCTGAAGCTGGTCCAATTATGTGATCGGTGGCTCCTGAGTCGATAATCCAATGAGGAGAAGGGCTAGTAGTAGTAGATTGGTCAGCTGGTGTACTTGTGTGGACAAGGGCTGATGAGTAAGTAGAGGCAGTGGGAATCTCGGGAGTAAGGCCATGCATCAACCGACGAAGAGCTTGCACCTCTTCTGCAGAAAAGGGGACGACTAAGGAATAGGAGTAGGGCAAAATGTCCAGGATAATTGTCCTCGGGAACCTCAGTGAGATGAGATGGGTGATATGATGGAGACTTTCTCCCTGGAGTTCTACCACGACCGCAACCACCATATGATGCAGATCCGCCTCTGGGAGGGGGAAAGTCATGTAGGTTGAAGCACGTATCTCAAGTATGATGAGGCTTTGCACAATAGCCACAGGTCAAGTGATCCTTATATGTAGGATTTTGTCTTGAAATCACGAGAAACTCGGCCACCAAAATTGGGTTGATGAGCAACTAATGTCGATCCCTCGGTAATAATGGTAGTTGTCCTGCGCTTGAACCGCTTGGTTCAGGTTCTCCTGCGCCGTGAACCTCTTCTGACTCACGCGGCCTTCGCGTGTATACTTGCCACTGCGGGTCTTCCGCCTGCAGATCGGTAACAATACCGTCATCTGGAAAATTGGCCTAGTCCTCAAGGCAGTAGTAGTCCGGGAACTGTCGGCGAAAATCATCCCGAAGGAGCCAGGAGCGTCGTTGGTTGGTCGATGGCGCCATGCGACGCGGATCTCTTTCGGGGTGGCGTCCCCGGGTAAGTGATGTCGACGACCGAGGATAGCCTCGGGGTACATGGGTTCGGAACCGGAATAGTCGAGGTCGGCCGGAATATGGTCCACGACGGGGTGGTCGCCTACCGCCCTCCGAAGCTGCGAGGCGTGAAAAACCGGGTGGATACGGCTGCTGCTGGACAAATGAAGTCGGTACGCAACGGCCCCGATGCGGCTTATGATTTCGAAGGGCCCGTAAAAATGCGGTGCCAACTTCAAGCACGGCCGCCGCGCGGCGGTGAGCTGGCGGTATGGGTGGAGCTTGAGAAAGACCTTTTTCCCCACTTGGAAGGAGAGATCTCGGCGCTTCCGGTTGGCATAGGATAACATCTTCGCTTGGGCCCGTCGGATATGGTACTTCAGACTGTCGAGGATGATGTCGCAATCCTGGAAAAGTCAGTCAAACTGGCCACAAGGCACTCCCCGGGAGGTGTCGGGCCACCGATGGTGGCGGTCGGCCATAAACTGTCTCGAATGGTGATGTATTTGCCACATGATGATATGTTGTGTTATAAGAGTACTCCGCCTAACACAGCCATTTGGTCCAAGTGTCTGGCCGCTCGCCGATGAAACAGCGAAGATAAGTCTCTAAACATCGATTAAACACTTCGGATTGCCCGTCTGACTGCGGGTGATAGGTCGTACTCATACGTAGACGTGTGCCCTGTAGATGAAAAAGGGAGATCCAAAAACTGCTGAGGAATAGAGGGTCGCGGTCGCTCATGATGGAGCGAGGGAATCCATGCAGTCGCACGATCTCGGCGATGAAACTGTCGGCCACGGTAGCGGTCGTGTAAGGGTGGCGAGTGTGGCGATGAAACTCTCGGCGATGGTACTTCGTGAGACGGTCCACAACCACCAAGATGCAATCGAACCCGCTCGAACGGGGAAGTCGGGTGATAAAATCCATGGCGATATCCTCCAATATGCGCTCCGGAATCGGGAGGGGCTGAAGTAGGCCACTGGGGAACATAGTCTCGTACTTCGCTTTCTGACAAGAAAGACAAGCGGTCACATAGGCCTTAACCTGGCGGAGCATATGAAGCCAATAAAGGGATGTCACCAATCGCCGATAGGTGGAAAGCTCCCTCATGGCCGCCGGACGGAGTGGAGTGGAACTCGTCTAATAAACGCGGTATACTGGAAGAGGCGGCGGAAAGCACGATGCGGCCCCGATGAAATAGGCGGCCTCTGATGAGCGAGTATGTCGGGTGAGCTTCCGGGTTCGCCAAAAGGGATGTCTGGATGGTTGCAAGGTGGGGGTCCTGCTCGACGTCCTGGTGGATGGAAGTCGCATCGTCCCACACCCAATGTTGTAGATGTCGGCCGACATGTCCGACATGTCGGCCGACATGTCCGACATGTCTGACATGTCGGCCGACATGAAGGTTTTGAGAGTAAACCGCAACGAAATCGATATTTTGACGAGAAATTGCGTTTTGTAAAATATCGCGAGATATCGGCGATATATCGCGCGAGTTATCGGCAGCCGATATATCGTGGGCTATTTAAAATAAAAAAACGCGAGATTTTACTGTTCTGGTAGCGTTAAAATCATTTTACGGGGAATGTATTCCCGACGCCTCATTTCAGTCCTTCACTTCTATTTCTCCCTCCCGGTGCCCTGGCTGCGACGACGACTCTTTCCTCTTCTCTTTCGATGGTTCTTCCTCCTCCCTAGCGTCGAAGCCCTAGCTTCTTCTCTTACGACACAGGCACACCGCACCGTGAGCATTCTCTGCCCTAGCTTCTTCTCCTACGACACAGCACCGTGAGCATTCTCTGCCCTAGCTTGCGCTTCTATCTGGATTTTTGTGTGGCTATTTTTTATTTCTTCTGGCATTATTTTGATTTTTTCTGGCATTTTAGGGTTTGTTTGGCATTCTTCTCCTACGATCTGGTAGTGTCTTGCACTCTTGCGTCTTGCCCCTCTCTGATCTGGCTATTTTAGCGTCTCTGATAGTCTGATATCACTAGCTGGCATTATTTTATCCTGGGCTGGCATTATTTCAATCGCAACCCTAGATTTTTTCTTGCATTTTTGCTGACATTTTGGATTGCTGCCTGGGATTAATCTATTGCCTTTACATTTCAGTTGTTTTATTGCCTTATATCATTTTTGCTGACATTTTGGATTGCTGCCTGGGATTATTTTTGCTGACATTTTGGGCTGGAGTTTTCTAGTTATTGTTGCTGCAACAAATGATGTAACCGTGATTCAAGAATATCATATATAAATTAAACAATATTTTGCAACATATGATGTATGCGATACGCCGGTGCTTCTTTGTGCGAGATATATGCATGATTGGTGAAATATGATTTTGCAACATATATATGAATGGTGATTGGTGAAATAGACTTGAGAGCAAGCGATTAAATGATCTTGTCTTCGTGAAGTTTAATGTTATGCTCAAGTCTAAGCATGTTGATATCGCTCGAGATCCAATATCTGCAAAAGGTTTGGATGAAGGAAAGGTTGCAGAGTGGCTTGTATGTTCAAGTGAAGGTGATAATGATAATGAAGAGGAAGTCTTTCCTGGCGAACGACTGACTTGGAAACAACTTGGAAACATTGTGGACACTGATTTGGGACCAAGAAGGAGCACCAGACCTTCTAAGCAACAATCACAAAATGAAAGTTTAAAGCGAAAGCGCATTGTAACACAGACATTGGAGAAAGATGATGAAGATGCGGGGCTATCGGATGAGGATATGCAAGCTCCACTGTTAGACACAGTTTTTGAAGATTATGAAACAGAAGAGGAGTTATGAAATGCAATTTTTTGCTAGAGAATAAAATTATAAACCTAAATATATGGGTGATACAATTATAATTTTTATTTTTATATGAGCCCGCAGACATTATAATAGGGCTCAAGTATTATTAACTTTCTGTTAAAACTTTTAAGCTTACGATAATTTTTTATTTCACACAGACAATATATATATATTAATCTATTAGATATATAGTATGATGTTGTTTACTTAGGTATCAAAAGTTGACAAAGTAATGTTTGGAAGCTTTCAAAGGTTGAAAAGGTAAACAAAAATGTCAATTTTTTTATTTCTTTCATTAGCATCTTGTTAACAATTTAACTTTGATTTGTTTTTTTTTATATTTTTAGGATAAGGAGAAGCAGAGAAAATGAGGGTACCTATTAGAAGACTTCATGTCATGGAACTAATAAAGGCAAGTTACTTTCTTCAATATTTAACATTTATTAATAGGCAAAATTGTGTTTATTGTATTATTGCATGTTCACTGTATAGTTCATAAACATACATTGTGTGTATATAATATTAAATTTAAAAAAAATGTTTATATAGTATTAAATTTATTTAAATATTAAAATCCGACATTATAAAATATCCCTGATATATCCCCCGCAATCCGACATACGACATTTCAAACCCAAACCGACATGAACCCGACATCCGACATCCACAAGCTTGCCCACACCGGCCGAGAAATGGCAGCTAACTCTGGGGCTTGCGGTTGACGAGATAGAGCGTCTGCCGCCCGATTCGCCCTACCGCAGCGGAACTCAATGGTGAAGTCATAACCCAACAATTTGGTCACCCAAAGTTGTTGTGTCGGAGTCGCTATCTTGTGTTGAAGTAGGTAACGAAGACTGTGACGGCCGGTACGGACCACGAAGGGGCGGCCTAAGTGATAGGGGCGCCAATGCTAGATCGCGAAAACGAGGGCCATGAGTTTATTCTCGTAACCCGAGCAACTCCGGACTGCCTTCGAGAAGGCGCGACTGTAGTAAGCAATAGGCCGCCCGGATTGCATCAGAACGGCGCCGACACCCGTGTCGGAGGCGTCACAATCCACGAGGAAGGGTTGCTGAAAATCCGGCATGGCCAAAATTGGCCCTTGAACCAGGGCTGCTTAGAGCGCGGCGAACGCGGCCATGGAGGCGGGTGGCCGCGAGAACGGGTCGTCCTCCGAAAGCTTCAACAACTAGGTGAGGGGGCAAGCTAACCCACTGTAGTCTTTGATGAACCGTCGATAGTACCTGGTGATGCCGAGGAACCCGTGAACATCCCGAAGGGACGTGGGTGTCGGCCAGCGGAGAACCGCCTGAATCTTGTCTTCATCCATGGCGACACCGTCGGCCGAAATGGTGTGGTCCAAGTAACTCACTGTTGTCGTGCCGAAAGTGCACTTCTTGCGGTTGATTGCGAGATGGTGTTGCCAAAGCGTCAAGAAGGCATAACGGACATGTTGTAGGTGTTCCTGCCAAGATCGACTAAACACCAAGATGTCATCAAAAAAAACGAGCACATGCTTACGTAGTACCGCCCGGAAGATATCATTCATTGTTGCTTGAAAGGTAGTCGGGGCGTTGGTAAGCCCGAACGGCATAACCAAAAACTCGAAGTGACTGTCATGCGTCCGAAAAGCGGTCTTTGGAACATCGTCCGGTCAGCCCCGGATTTGATGGTAGCCCGCCCGGAGATCAAACTTCGTGAAGTAGGCGGCGCCGTGAAGCTCGTCCAAGAGCTCCTGAATTACCGGAATGGGATACCTATCCGGAACCGTGACTATGTTGAGCTCTATGTAGTCGACACAAAACCGCCAACTCCTGTCTTTCTTGCGAACTAATAGGACCGGGCTGGAGAACGGACTAGCGCTGGGTCAAATGAGACCGCCCAACAACATCTCCCGCACAAGGCATTCGATCTCGTCTTTCTGGGCATGCCCGTAACGGTAGGGATGGACAAAAACGGCCGCCGCACCTGGATGAAGAACAATCGGGTGATCGGTCGGTCACACCAGTGGAAGACCACGTGATGCGACAAAATTATCTGGAAAGTCCTCGAAGAGGTGCTGAAAATCTGCGGCTAGCGGTAAGGAAGCAGTTGATTCAGTTTGTAGGGGCCATAGCCAAGCTGAAAAATTCACGTCCGGTACCCGAGTGAGAGCTCGAAAAGAGACCGGTGATCGTAGGAGAGCTGAATCGCCCACCAGACGGCAAGGGTGGCCCTTGTGCTGAAAAAGCATAGTCATAGCGGCCCAATTCATGTGGACATCCCCCAGGGTTTGAATCCACGCGACCCCCAAGATAACGTCTATGCCGCCCAAGTCGAACAAATAGAAATCTGTCGTGAGGGGGCACGGCCCCACGGAGAGAGTCAAATCCAAGCACTGCCCCAAGGTCGGCTGTCGGAGGCCATCGCCCAAGTAAACGGAAAAATCCGAGGAAGGAGAGATCGGAAGGGCGAGGTCACGCGCCAATATAAGGTTGTGGCTTGCGCCGCTATCGATCATCACAATCATGGGCCGATCGAGAATCACTCTGGCCATCTTCATCGTCCGGGGCCTGGTAAGGCCACCCACGGAATAGAACGGAAGGTCCAGCACATTGAGGGTCGCGCTGTCGGGCTCCGGTGGAATGGCATCCGCATGTATAGTGAGGTCGTCGAAATCGGCCATAGTGATGTTGGGATCAAAATCGCCGAAGAGGGCGTGAAACTCTTTTACAGCACAGACATGGTGCGGTGAATAGGGTTGGCGGCAACGAAAGCACAATCCCTTGCGGCGAAGTTCATTGTAGTCGTTATTGGAGAAACGGTGGGGGGTTCAGCGCGCCCCGGGCGTACGCCCCCAACCGGCGGTGGTCGTGGGGCCATGTCACGGTTGTCCTGGGTGCGGGGGACAATGTGTCCGCTGGGTTGAAGGTGGCGGGTACCAAGATCCGCTTCCACCGCACGGGCAAGCTCCAAAGCCTCGGAGACCGTTCGAGGATGATGTGTCCGGATGCGGGAGCAGATATTGGGCAGTAGCCCCTGAAGGAAGAATCCCAAGTAGTGGTCGGGCGGAAGGCCCGGAACTTGTGTCACGAGCGCTACGAACACATCAATGTAACTATCCACGGTGGTCGTTTGGCGGGCACTGCAGAGGCGCTCGACGGCGGAGCCGGTGTAACGCGAATAATAGCGAATTATCATCTCTTGCTTGAACTCGTTCCACGAGATCGCGGGCTGAACTTGTCGGAGCCAACGCGCCCAGTGGAGAGCCGAGCCGTCGAGACCTACTAAGGTCGTGCCGACTCTATCCGCCGGTGGGGTGAGGTGAAGGTCGAAGAACTGTTATGCGCGCGCTATCCAGCCCATTGGATCGACGCCGGAGAAGAAGGGGATGTCCAAGGTGAGGGAGGAACGCTCGGGCGGGGGCGGTGGGAAGCAACTGCGGCGGCATCCCCAAAATGGAGCCCGTTTCGGTAGAGGAAGTTGATCTCGTTAATGGCGTGTGGGCGGTCGGGGTCGTGAGGGCATCGAGGCAGCCGAGGAGGGATTGACCGGCGAGAATCGCGTCGATGGCGGACTGCAGGCTGTCCAGCCGCTCATCGTGGTGGTCGAGCCTGGTGCGGGTGTCGTCCGTCCCATCGAGAGCTTCGGCGGCTTGGAGGCAGGTGTTCGGGGCCATCGGGATGAACGAGGGTGGAGCGAAGAGGTCCGGCGGCGCTAGGGCAGGTGGAGACAGAGGTCGGACCAAATGTTACCTTCTCGGAAGAAGATCCCGGCAAGGGGGAGGATGGCCGGTCGTCGGCGGGAGAAAAGAGAGGGAGAGGGGAAGAGATAGAGACAGTTAGGGTTAGGGAAAGAAGAAGAGGGAGCAGCCCCCTATTCACTTAATTGATCCAAAGATAAAAAAAAAACAAGGTTTACCCTCTTATAGTGAGGGGTCAAATACAACATTAAAATAAAAGACTTAATAATAACACTGAATAGTAAGATTCAGCCTGAACCGCTCGGTTCAGGTCCTCCTACGTCGTGAGCCACTTCCGGCTCACGCGGCCTTCGCGTGTATACTTGCCACGGCGGGTCTTCCGCCTGCAGATCGGTAACAGTAGTGTTCCAAGACTATCGGCAGTCAAACTCTTGTTGAAGGATTGTTCATCTCAATATGGTGATCCAATAAATGCATGCTTCACATGAATTTGATGATGTTTATCAAATTATAAGATATTTAAAAAACTTTAGGTGAAGGATTGTTCATTGTCAAGAGTGAAGACAGTATAAAATCTTTCACTGTTGGGATTGGATCTGTTGATGATAGACAGTCCATTATACGATCCTGCAGTTGGATGTGAGGATAATACTGATATGGAAAAGAAATGACAGTTTGTGCGACAAAAATCAGTTCTAAAGTAAAGTCTAAGAACCCTTGCACATGAGACCAATGAATCAATGTGGCTGAAAAGAACGTTGGGAGAGCTAGGAATACTCATTCAACTTCCAATGAAGTTGTATTGGGAAAAAAAGACTGTTATAAGCATTGCACACAGTATAGTCCATCATGAAGAACAAACAAGTTAGAGATAGATCAAAAAATTATCAACTATAAAATTAAAGCTCAAATAGTTTTTGAACAATATAGCAACAAGAAACCAACGATGACTAGATGTTCTAGCAAAGAGCCAAAGATAAGTACCTAAAAAAAGACTATAATCAATAAGTTGGGTATAAAGAATATCTACTCCCGAACTTGGAGGTGTAATGCAAGATTTATGGATAATTTTCTCCGTATTCTATTTTCTTTGCCGTTAAATGTTGTGTTTGGGTGTATTTACCATTAATTGATATTTAGTTTCCAACAGATGGAGATCGACTTTAGAAAATTTTCGAGTTATCATCTTGCAATTCGATATACTGATATGTTTGATGAAGAAATTACCAATTGCAATCACATTCTGTCTTTTCAATTTTATTCTCCATTACACCTCATCTCCTGTCTCGATTACGATGCCCTGAGATATTTTAAATCTTTAGCTGCAAGCACTACCTAGATCCATTCCACTACAAACACTATTGCAAAGTATGCCACTTTCAAATGCAACAAGAAACGGACTAATTTCTTATAAATAATCCAGTTGAACACACATGAGGTAGAGTCCTTTATTCCTCCCTTAAGCTTGCAAATGCATTTGCTTAATTATTTGTATGTCATAATGTGACTGATAAAAGTTATGAAGTCATGAAAATTAGCAATCAATTTAGCATCACATATTGGCATAGTAATCACTAAGAAAGGAACACGTGCTGGAAATAGGAGACATTCACCACACAATACCTTGTGAAGCAAAGAGTGCCAAGGCATCCACCTTTCTAAAGCAGGATCGAACATCTCCACATCAGAGAAACACTCAGATCCATCACCTCCACCAATAGCATAAATTTTTCCGTTCAAAATTGCACTAGCTAAACTGCCTCTTCCATGGTTCATGTTAGGGCAAGAGGTCCATTTACCATTACTTTGATCATACCGCTCAACTAAATACAATTTGAAAAGGTATTACAGAATGTGCACCAGTTTGTAATCTTGAGTGGGTATAAAGGGATCATACGAATAATATGAGTACCTGTATCATACCATAAACTTCCATCACCACCGCCCAAAGCATATATCACTCCATTTAGTTCAACTGCAGAAGCATATGAACGAGCGTAGCTCATCGGTCGCAAAGGCGTCAAAATGTCTAGCGATGTTGAGAATGAGTCAAATGCTGATAGCCATGCAGAACCATTATAACCTCCAATAAGATAAATTATGTCTTCTGAAGCAATTCCTATCTTGGTTTCTAGATCACCCAAACGTGCACTTAGCAGCTGAATTATTCGTTCTGAATTTCTGTGGAGATCGCTTAGACGTTGTATTTCAGCATCAGATTCCACCTAACACCCAAAAAAATGACAGAATATAATAGCTCAACTAGGAGTGAAAATCATGCATGTAACAAGTCCTGATTCAACAGGTAATGAGATTAAGGGTTCATCTAGTTTCTTGAAATTAGAAAAACACTTTACAAGATTAAATCATTTGGTTAGATGTCCTCAAAAAATGATATAGGAATAAACTCCACGAACACCATCATAAACATAAGCTATCCATTTTTTAGAACATGTTTCCTATCTAAAACCAAACATACCAAGGAGCCCATGCAAAACCCAAAAAGTTGAATGTCACTGTGATATTTATGTGGTGCTGTTTAATTTTGGGGTGGATCCACGGGAGCACAACAGAAAACAAAAAGAACACAGAGAAGGAAGCAAAAGATCCATTCATTCAGAAAATTCAAGTTTTTCATTGCATTACATTCGATTGATCTCATACTTATAGATGCAGGAAAGATAAATGCAGGAGAGAAAAAACATAAATGCAAAACTGCTTCGTCTTCTTCACAGGTATTTTCCCAGGCGGTTCTGCTTTGTCTTCCCGCAAGCTTTAATGTCTACTTTCTTGGCTTCTTCAATGTGGCTGCTCATCTTCTTTTCTTCTTTAATGTCTTCAGCATTAGATTTCTCAACATCCCCCCTAATGCTGAGACCAAAATGCCTCTCATTCCAACAAAGTTTTGTGTTGGCAAGGGCTTGGTCATTATGTCCGCAAGTTGTTTGTTGGTTGGACAATAATGAAACACAATCTGGTTACTCTCCACTAGACCATTTAGAAAGTGATATTTCAACTATATGTGTTTAGTCCGGCTATGAAAGACTGGATTTTTTGCAATTCCAATTGCAACCGTGTTATCACACCAAATTTTTATTGGCTCTTTGATCTCCAAAAATAAAAGATCACAGATAAGACGTTGTAGCCACACCTTCACATGCAGCAGCACAGGCAGCCACATACTCAGCTTCGGTTGTTGATAGAGCTACAATTTTTTGCTTTCGTGATGACCAGGAAATGACCTTGGTTCCTAGCAGGAAGATGTAGCCTCTGGTGCTCTTTCTGTCGTCTGAATCACCCTGTCAGACAGTGTCTGTGAAACCACACAGGTCTGAAATCTTTTATTCATGGTAAGATAATCCCAGCTGCTTTGTCCCTTTCAGGTACCGTAGAACACGCTTAGCAGTGATGGGATGTTCTGAGTTGGGCTTGGACAAGAATCTGGACAAAATGCTTACTGCATTTTCAATGTCTGGTCTTGTGTTTGTAACATAGATGAGGGACCCAACTAGACTTCTATATTCAACTTCTGAGACAGGCTTTCCTGCAAGGTTCTTTGATAGTTTTGTGCTTGTCGACATTGGTGTTGAGGCAGGGTTGCATTCAGTCATGCCGAATTTATCAAGTAACTTTTCAATATACCTCTATTGGTTGATGAAAATTCGTCCTGGTTGTTGTTTCACCTGAAATCCTAGGAAGGACTGTAGCTTGTATATGTATGTGTATTTATGGTTGTGTATGTTTATGTTGTGTGTGTATGTATGTGGTTGTGTGTGTGTGGATTGGTTGTGTGTGTATGTGGTTGTGGTTGTGTACGTGTGTATGTTGTGTGTGTGTGTTGTTCGTATGTGTATGTGGTTGTGGTTGTGGTTGTGGTTGTGGTTGTGGTTGTGGTTGTGGTTGTGGTTGTGGTTGTGGTTGTGGTTGTGGTTGTGTATGTTATGTGGTTGTGTATGTTATGTGGTTGTGTATGTTATGTGGTTGTATAGTTGTGTATTAATGTGTTGATCGTGTATGTGTATGTGGTTGTGAATCGTATGTGGTTGTGTACGTGTGTGTGGTTGAATGTGGTTGTGGTTGTGTATGTTATGTGGTTGTGTGGTTGTGTGGTTGTGTGGTTGTGTGGTTGTGTGGTTGTGTATATGTGTTGGTTGTGTATGTGTGTGATTGTATGGTTGTGTATTAATGTGTGTGGTGGTGTATTAATGTGTTGGTTTTGTATGTGGTTGTGTATGATTTGTATGTGGTTTGTTGTCCTAATGGTTGTATGTTGTGGTTGTATGGTTGTGTGTACGTGGTTGTTGTTGTGTGTGTATGGCGTGTGTACGTGTTTGTCGTGTATGGTTGTGGTTGTGTATGTTTTTGTATGTGTATGTGGTTGTTGTTGTGATGTTGTGTGTATGTGTTTGTTGTGTGTTTGTTAGTGTTTGTTGTGTGTATGTGGTTGTGGTTGCGGTTGTATATGTATGTGTGTATGTTGTGTGTGTTATGTGTGTATGTTGTGTGTTATGTGTGTATGTGGTTGTTGTTGTGTTGTATGTTGTGTCTTGTATGTGTTGTTTGTATATGTATGTGTGTAGTTATGTATTTATTTTTTATGTTTCATAGATGGATACTCTTATCCAGTTTCATAAGAAAAAAAGAATGGACATCATGAGAAAGAGAGTTGTGGTAGCCGCTTTATCTGTTGTTGCCGCTGCTATTTTCATGAAAAATTGCAGAAACAGTTGTCCAAGCATTAGGACACAACACGATACTCTCCGATTGACGCTTTTAAATAGGTTATATAACGGGACAAATATCAACTGTTATAACCAATTGCATATGAACAAGAGCATTTTTCGTAGCTTGTGCACGGTATTAGTGGATGGGGGGTTTTTGAGTGAGACTCAAAATGTATCAGTAAAGGAATCAGTAGAGTTATTCTTACATGTCCTAGCACATAACATCAAATTTCGGATTGTAGGTGGTACGTACCTACGTTCCACTGATACCATAAACCGTGATTTCAACCTTGTGTTAAGGGAAATCTTGAAGATGAGTTCGGCGTATATCAAACGTCCTAAAACATCAAAAGCACATAGGTGGGGGTATTTTAAAGATTGTGTTGGTGCGTATATGTGTTGATGCCGAAATTGCACCTCCACGATCAACGCTAAGAAAGCGAGGGAAAAGAGGAGGTTGCGGGTTGTTGGTTACTATTGACTTAGAGAAATCATACTACTTAGACCGCTGACAGCGGTCGAGACCGGACTTCGCCCGTCACGGCGAATGTCACTCTTGTGACGGGCTTTCCCTTGATTCAAGAAAAAAGATTACAGCGGGTTACAAGGCAAAGTATGAGAGAAGTCGGCCGAGTAACAGACCGCAAAACACTGAACTCGAGACCGCAGCTCTAACAAGCGAGCTCCTGGACTCGAGTGTGCGTGTCTTGGGAACGTCGCCCCCCCCCCCCCTATTTATAAGCTTGGGGGTCTGCCCAAACGGGCAGGGCTAAAAAAATCATCTGCCCGGATACAGGAGAATCGGGCAGGAGGTGAGGGGATACAGAGGGGTAGTTAAGAGAGAACCGCGCGGCCTGGCGGCTTGAACCCCGATCTGTGCTGAGCTTGAGTTGGGGTGAATCTTGGATTGAATAGAGGCAACCCGGGCGGTCTGTGATCTGAAACCGCGAGCTTGTCTTTTGAACTGTCCTGAAATCCTCCAACCCTTGGCCCGGTTTGTTGTTGAAGAGACCAGGAGGTTTGTATGTAAGCGACCTCGGATAGAGCTAGGCGACTAAACCCGGTAAGCCGCCCGGTCTAAGTGTATCATTATACTGATAGCGGTCTTCTGGGCAAACATGATCCCCGCACATTTTCAAATTTCGGAGAAATTTCGGAAATGTCAGTTCTAGCCGGGGACCGCACCTAATTTCCTCTGGAATCTATAAAAAGCTTTGAAAGCTCTCTATCCTTCTTAATTCTGTCATAGCCACGGGGCACTATTCGCCGTTAGCGGCCAGACTTTTTCGAGTCGTCAGTCCTCTAATCCAAATGGTCGATCTGATGTCTAAGATTGTAGTCCGTGAGGGAAAGGAGGCTGACCGCCCCAAGAAGAAAAAGATTCGCCGGTCTGAGAAGACCGAGCGGACTGTCACAACAGCCACCACACAAAAAGTTGCTAAGTTGGATTCTCATGCCACTGATAAGAATGTCATTAAGCCTGACGCGGGTTGTTTTAACCCTCCTCCGGTTAATCTATCTGCCCCTTATGGCAAAGCGGATTCAAGTACTGTCCCTTTGAAAACCGCAGCTGGCAATCCCTTCGACATAGAATTCTCCCCTTCTGGGGTTCCTCACTTAAAAGTGAATGATGGGGAGGAAGGGGTAGTCGATTCTCCGAAGCCGGACGAATTGATTACTTCGTCGATAGTAATCGTGGAGGATAACTCCAGTCGGTCTCAGCAGGCCGAAACGTCTTCGGTTAAGAAGAGAAAGAGGGCCAAGTCGACGGCGGAGAAGGTAATGAAAAAAATTCAAAAGTTGAGGGCTCGGAACAGAGCCGTTCCTGATAGGTCGGGCGCGGCTAGCCTCCAGCATAAGCCGCGCGAGAAGGAGGTTCTTGAAGGCCTCGTCACTCCTGACGATAAGCCGGCCGAGCCTCCAAACTCTTCTGCTAGTATAACCGTTAGTGACATCCTTAAGGACATGGATGCCTTGCAGAAACAGGACCAGCTACTTGATACCCCTGAAAACATAAATGAAGCCGGCCATCCTGGCTAGGATGCGGTCATACATGAGGAGGTCGCACCGAATTCAGAGGCCTTCAAGAAAGTTGGGATGCTGGAGATGAAGGTGAAGGCGGAGAAGCTGAGACAGTCTTTGGATAAACCGCAACCTTCTACCTCCTGGCAAAAGGTAAAAAAGGTGCGGGCTATCGCCCTGTCCACTTTTTTAAAACGCAGCCTCGGAAAAAGCAAAACAACTTGATATTGAACCCGCCATCGAGCTTTTTCCTATCCGCGGTTCAAACTTTTGTTATTAAACGAAGACAGAACGAAAGGCTTTGGAGAGAGCAGCGTCGAAGAATGGACCCTGAGCAATCGAGGCGGCCTGTATATTCAGAGGCATTAATCTTGTAGTAGCGACTAGTAAGCGGGAAAGCATTGGAATGAGCGGTCTTAATTCTGTAATATTCTGTATTAGGTTATTTGCTTCCGACTGTTTTAACCGCATATTCTTTATTGCAGATAACCCGGAGCAAGCTATGAAGTCGGGCGACCTGACGGCTAGCCTTCCTCCTCTGCTTCCAGCAGCGCCAAGTTCTTCGTTGAACTTAAATACTGGAGAAGAGGAGCTGGCCGACTTCAAGGGGCTTCTTATTGTAAGAACTGAACCTGAGAATATGTATAAATGTTGTAATATATATATAAGAGAAAAAAATTTCCCCGATGATGAAAAAGAGAAAAGATTCAGTGTCGATTCGACGTCGCAAGTTTCATTTTGAAATTTGAGTTTATTCGAAGATTTTGCGGCGATCGTTTCGTTTTTTATTGTTTTTATTTTATTTTATATTTTACGTCTTAACTTTGTGGTGGAGGATCAAGTTGCTTCTGAATAAGATAGATTTGGCTTGGTGATGGCTTAATAATAAAATATTGATGATAATTTGAGGGCTGAATTGGTTCACTAGCTTGGTTGATTGTGTATGTGAGTTCTTATATTGTGGGCCAGCTGATTTGGGCTGGATGGGGCTCAATACCTTGATTAAAAAGGCTGGTTGGGTCTTTAAATGCTCTAATCCAAGCTACTTTCTTTAAGCCTGCTTAAGGCTTAGGCGGTGGAGATTTGTTTTGAGCGGCATTTCATTCCAGCTGCTGGCTCTGCCTTATCCCGATCCCTGCCCTTCTTTCCGTCGCCTGTAGCTTTCTTTTTGGGCTGAAAATTTCTGCTCTGCTCCTTCTTGGTCGACAGCTTTGGGGAGTCTCTTCTTCTCCTTGTGCCGCCACTCTCCTTGTGCCTGGTTGGTTGCTAGCTTGGATTGGTGGGCCGTTGAAGCTGTGACCTAACTTTGTAAGCCTTCTCTCCTCTTTCCCCCTCCTTTACTTCTTCTTGTTTTGGCATAAAGAAATAGGGGTTGGGGTTGTGGCTGGATATGACTTCCTGATTTGGGAATTAGGGTTTCCCTCTTTTAATTCCTTCTAGTTTTAGTTATGGAAGTTTCTAATTTGAGGGGTTCTTCTTGTCCCCTTTTGGCCGGCAGCTGTCTTGTGATGGCTTGCTGTTTTGGTAGGGTTTTCCATTAATTTTCCTCGGATTTGGAAATCTTCAGATGGCTGTTTTGACTTTTGAGTATTGTTGCTGGCTGCTTTTGATGGTGCAGGCCGGCTGTTGTGTGAGCTCATGAAATCTGTTTTTAGTGGCTGTTAGTTGGTTGCTATTACTTCTAATTGTGGGCTGTCATTTAGCTGCTATTTGGGCTGTTAATTGCTATCAATTGCTGTTGTACGGCTTGTGTTGACAGGCTCTTTTTGTTGATTCTTGAAGACTCCTTTTGGTTGCCTCATCATGTCCTCTTGGCTCTTTTTGAAGAAAAAGTTCGAATACTTCAGCAGAGAATGAAGATTGCGCGGGACCGTCAACATAAGTAATATAATATCCGGCATCGTCGGGTCGAATTTAATGTTGGCGATCAAGTGTGCTTAAAAATTAAGCCTTTTAAAGGAGCTTCTAGATTTCGACGAATCGGGAAACTCAGTCCAAGATTTGTTGGCCCTTTTCCAATCCTTGAGCGTATTGACGACGTGGCCTATCGTTTGGCTCTTCCTGATGAATTGCAGAAATTGCATAATGTCTTCCATGTTTCTGCTCTCCGGCGATAGTCAGCCTAGTAGGGGGGGTAAGCTTCAGACTCCTACACCCAGTTGGAGGGGTAGATCTTCGACGGAAATTTCATACTGAAATGTCCAATCTAGGAGGCGTGGAAGTTTGTTGCGTCGTTGAGCGCCCTAGGATGGACAAGATTTGATGGAACCGAATATGATTTGAGAATGACCTTCAGTATTTCGAGAGAACGAAAAAAAAGATAATTGAACATGAAAATGAACTATAATAAGATATAAGAAACGAAAGAACATAAATTGTTTATTTCTGTGCACCAGTTTACTATACTTGTCTACTTTCATGTTCATACAGATTTACAGATATATATAACTGTTTGTTATAGCTGACTCTTCGTGTTTGCCTGTAGGACGGTCGAAGAGGTAAGAAACTCACTTAGTTTTCTAAAACTAATTGGATGTTATTTAGGATCAGACCGCCAGCGTGCTAGGCCCCGCTAGGAGGAGACCTGCGGAGGCAGAAAGGAAACAAAGGGAAGATATGTCTAGACTTCGGGTTAGAATGTATTTCAGTATTGTACATTTCAGTTTGATATGTACTGTTGTATTTTGGCTTTCCCTGTAAGCATAGACATGATGTACATTATGAAAACTGAATAAAGGTGTTTTTATGTCTTTTTCTGGTACCACTCATGTGATCCGCTTAGCTGCATTATTTAATTGTGTAAAACCTGCTCAGAAGAAAAGAAAGATTTAAATTGTGGCGGACTTCGGGCCGCTACAATTAAGTGGTATCAGAGCCCGGTTTTTTTTTTCGCAATTCGAGTAATGCAGAGAGTACCAATTGAAGGACATAATGTTACTTTGATGTTCATATAATTAATTTGATCATGTCTTGTTTCTCAGGAGCCCCTTCAAGTATACTCGAGCCGTAGAATCCGAGAGGCTCGAGATGAACCTGAGGCTGTCAGGGAGGCTGTATCAGCTGAAAGTGATAGTGGGCATCAAGTCCCGCTTCAAATAGCAGATATAGCTCAAGCCATTGCGGAGGCTATTAGGCTGGTTCGGGATACTCCTCTTGTAGTTCCCCCAGTTGTGTCAGCTATGTCTCCTCCAGCACCGGTTATGCCCGTTATGCCTCCTCCAACACTGGTTTTACCGCAGCAGCCTCGTCTGATTGATGTTGATTTGAGGCCGTTTCTGGATTTGAATCCGCCAACTTTCCATGGTGGTCTTTCGCCGATAGAGACCGAGGATTGGATCCTGCGAATCGAGACTATATTTGAGGCTATGAGGTGTCCAGCTGAGCGTAAAGTAGAGCTGGCTGCCTTTTTGCTGGAGGGTGAAGCGAAGCGTTGATGGATTAATATGATGAAAGGGAAGTTTGCTACTAGAGGCTTGGAAAACGTAGCGTGGACTGAATTTACTCGTGAGTTCACGAAGTGGTTCGTGCCAAATACTGAGAAGAGACAGCTGCAAGAAAGATTCTTGCGTCTGGTGCAAGGAAATCGTTCAGTCCTGCAGTATGGCGGAATTTTCTAGTTTAGCCTATTATTTTGAGTCTGCAGTGGCCACAGTCCACAGAGGAAGCGAGGTGCTTGCGTTTTCAAGAAGGCTTGCGCGATGATATTCGTGCTTATGTTGTTTCGTTTGATATTACGGAATATGCAGTTTTAGTGGAGAAAGCTCGAATGGTTGAGCTGGATGGCGAGAAGAGGCAGCGCAGAGCAGAAATGTTTAAGAAGAAATTCAAAGAAGGCTTTAGTCAAGAAAAATCAGGCAAATCTGGTGAACCCCAGTGGAAGAAAAAGAAGCAACAACAATCTTCGTCGACTGTCAGTACGCAGGTCTCTCAATCGACGGTGACTAAGTGCGCCAAATGTGACAAGATGCACAGAGGGGAATGTCTGACTGTGGTTTGCTTTTACTGTCGCCAACCGGGACATCAGCGGAAGAATTGTCTGAAGCTGCAGCAGGACGAAAGTCAGAAGAGAGCTCCAGCCCTGCCTGCTCAAAAGATGTTTCATATAGGGACTTCCAAAGAAGGGGAGTCGATTGAATCTGCATCTGCTCCTGTTGAAGGGTACAGAGAAGAAAGGCTGGTGCAGCCCCGAGCTTTCAATCTTGGGCAGCAAGAAGCGAAAGCTGATGATACGGTGGTCACAGGTATGTTAAATGTGCATGATCAGTTATTAAAGGTTTTATTTGATACTGGTGTCAGTCATTCCTTTATTTCATCATATATCCTTGATTATGTTCGTGCACAGAAATTGTTTATTTCTGTGCACCAGTTTACTGTACCTGTCTACTTTCATGTTCATACAGATTTACAGATATATATAACTGCTTGTTATAGCTGACTCTTCGTGTTTGCCTGTAGGACGGTCGAAGAGGTAAGAACTCACTTAGTTTTCTAAAACTAATTGGATGTTAATTTTCCTTTTAGGATCAGACCGCCAGCGTGCTAGGCCCCGCTAGGAGGAGACCTGCGGAGGCAGAAAGGAAACAAAGGGAAGATATGTCTAGACTTCGGGTTATAATATATTTCAGTATTGTACATTTCAGTTTGCTATGTACTATTGTATTTTGGCTTTCCTTGTAAGCATGGACATGATGTATATTATGAAAACTGAATAAAAGTGTTTTATGTCTTTTTCCGGTACCACTCCTATGATCCGCTTAGCTGCATTATTTAATTGTGTAAAACCTGCTCAGAAGAAAAGAAAGATTTAAATTGTGGCGAACTTCGGGCTGTTACAATTATTACTTTGAAGGAAAAAGTAAAAGATCTTGAAGATCAGGCTGAGATCGCGCGGGCGAAGGAGCAAGAAATGCGGGTTGCGCTGGAGGCCGAAAGGAAAGAGCGGGCGGAGAAGGAGAAGGCGTTGCAGGAGCAGAACACCGTTCTGTTCGCGCGGCTTAACAAAGAGAAGAAAGCAATTCTAAAGCTCGAGGATGACTGCAAATATTACCGAGGAAAGTATATACATCTGACTAGGGAAGTCGGCGGGATTCGGCGACCTGCGAATGTGAATGATGAGAGGCTGCGCACATCAAGCCGCCAGGTTGCCATGGAGACCTCAAATCCCCCGGTGATTAGGGCGGCCGATCCGATCGTTGGTACTGATGAAACCGCCGCGGTATTGCCTACCCGCATGATTCCTGCTGCGCGGGTAGAGCGGGATGCCGCGCGGCTTCATAGTACTATCAATCACCTCCATCATAACATCAGTCAGATGTATTCACTTCTTCAAACCGGTGATCAGGTCGCGCGCCTTCACCGCGAAGACCCCTCTTCTGATCATCAACCTTGAGTGGTTTACATTTGGAAACAATGTGTTTGTAATATTCTTTATTCGGTCTTCAGGACAACTTCCCAAACATTAAATGTTTGTTTGATGATAACTTTGAATGTTTATGATATATCTGAATCATTTTGTAGTTCGTGCGGCTTGTGCTGCAAACTTTGCGGTTTCTGCTTTTGAATATTTTGGAATGCTTGTGATATCTTTGAATTATCTTGTGAGTCGTGCGGCTTGTGTTATATGCTTGCGGTTTTCTGCTGTAAAATATTATGAATATACAAGTTGCTGGCCGCGCGGTTAGGATAGTTAGCCGCGATCCAATTTTGCTATATGTAGATCATTGGAGTCTATAAGTAGTAGACACTCCGGAGACTTATTCAACAACATTCAAGATGTGGGCTAAGAGCAAATCCCTGTGGTCTGATAAGATTCCAGTCGTGCGAATTGATGCTGCTTTGGCGTTTCACTCGGCGGATCACAAAGAGTGCCGCCTTACTCAAGCCGAATTAGATGATTTTGTCGAGAGACATATGGCAGGAAGCCACCTGCTCGCGCGACTTCCGCTTCGCGATGAGCGGATTAACTCTTCTTCTTCTACTCAAATCGCAATCCCTATTGACCACTTCGACAACGGCTTCAAATTTCCGCTGCTGCTTGAAGTTATTACGATTTTAGACCACTATGGAGTTGTTCCCGGGCAACTCCCGACGAACTCCATAGCCGTCATCTATAGCTTCATTTCTTATCTGCGGTCTGAGCGAGTCCGCTTCTCTATTAGCCTCTTCAGAAAATTCTTCTCGGTGCGATCTATCCTTGATGTCGGGACGAAGATATTCAGAGGCCATTTGTATTTTGGCTGCAAGGGATTGAAAGTCGTCAACCTGGCGAACAAGATCCCGAACTGGTCGGAGAGGTACTTGATCTTCGAGGGTCAGCTTGGATTACTGTAGGTTAACCCGCAGGTGCGGGAAGAGGAGGTCTTGCAACAGCGCGATGTTGAAGGTGTAAAGCTGAACACCTACAAATTCATCAAGGACGAGCGGCTTGATGTGAATTACTACATTCCGCTGCTTGCTGAATTAGATAAAGTTCGGCCTGAGGACAGTAAGTTTTCCATAACCAGACACTTCTGATCGCGCGGCCTGTTTAATAACTTTTCGACCTTGTTTTACAGTTGTTGTCACAGTACCGAAGAACAAACCGCTGAGCCCGGGCGGCCTAGTTCTTACGCAAAGAGAGAAAAGGCAGAAGAGAAGCAGGTCGCAAGTGTCTGAAAAGGACTCGGCTTCTTCTGGCGAGTTCGATCTCCTTCGCTTATGCGGCAATCCGAAAGATTTACAAGACCAGCCGACCTTGCGCTGGCACCATGAAGTTGAATGCATTCAAGTGTCTACCGCGCTTCCATACTGGGGAAGCGAGAAGATAAGCCGCCACGCAGTAGCAGTCGGTGTTGCTCTGTATGGACGGAAGAATTTGAAGAAGCTCAAAGAAATCCCTGAGGAAGAGCTGTTCAAACTAGCCGTGCAGGTTAGCGCAAGGAGTTTCGCGACCAATCACTTTATGGGCATATCCTACAGGAGATTAATTTCAGCGCATAGTCACTTAGAAAAGAAATATGCTGAACTGGCGCAGGAAAATGCGCGGTCAAAGGCGGTCGAGTTGGGAAGTTATCACCGGATGGAGATTCGTGATACCCGAGTTTTTTAAGTCGTGTGGTCTAACCTTTTTCTTTTTGACAGAAACAATATGACATCGACAACCCGGTCTTCCAAGATGAGGTCTTTCCCCATGTTGCCAAAGGGATTGACGCAGCTTTAAACCGCTTGAGGGAGCTTGACGGCTTGGCTCCGGGTTTCGAAGACTTTAACTTCTCGGATGTCTATCCATCTCTGAAGAAAAAGTTGGATGACATTACCCGCAAAGCCAAAGGTAAGAACAAAGTTGATGAAAGCAGTTCGGAGGAAGAAGACGATAATGAAGATGAAGCCGCTGAAGAGGGAGATGAGATCGGGAAGGAGGATGAAGCCGTTGTTGATGGCGAGGATAGAGATAATCTGGCTTCTGAAGCCGATGCTACCGAAGGAGAGACTGATCGGGTTGAGAGCCAAGAGACTGGAGGCTCGAGCGGCTATAGCAACGGATCAACAAGGTCTTCATCGGATAGTAGAGATTATTCGCCCGATGTGGATATTGAAGGTGGCGGAGACTCAAGTTCTCTTGCGGCTAAAAGATTTAGATCGGGCGACTAGTTATTTTTGTAATTGTACTTACTTTATATGCCCGACGGCTTAATTTTGTTAGCTGGTCAATTTGAACAACTTTAAATGTATTTTTTTATAATCTTAATGGAAAATACAGTTACCTGTTCAACTACTTGTCTCTGCGGCTTTACTTACCTGCGGATGTTCATTAGCGACCTTTTGTTTTAGCATTATCTCTTTTAAACTGCAAATCCTTGAATTGGCCAGAGAATAAGTATTGAGTCGTGTGATCAACGACCAGTCCGGACGACTAACTGTTTTCATTTTGCGTATATAAAAATTCAGTGGATACTTGTCTGAATACCATGGAACATTGCTCGGGCGGTTTTATCGTCTTAATTCCTGAGATAGATCTCGATTCTGCGAAGATAAATCACGACCTAAAACCGCCAGAGATAATATTTTTCACAAATCCTGATCAGGTCGCGCGGTTAGACTGCATCTCGGGCGACCAATAATTCACATTTTGAATATTCAATATAAAAAATATTGCATCTTGGGCGACCAAGTATTTACATTCGCATGGTTAGACTGTATCTCGCCCGGTTAGACTGTATCTCGGTTGAGTGATCGCCTTGATGTTATGGAACTTAAGACCATACTGGTCGGACCATAGTTTGCACATGAATCATCAAGTCGCGCGGTTACTTTATAACCCGGCCGACTATTAGTGCAAATTTGAAATATTCAGGAGTGACAAGAATAATTGTCTTGATGTAATGAGAGTATTTTGCTAAGTTCAGACTATAAGCATCAAGTCGCGCGGTCAGATTGTAATCCGGGCAACTAATAATCTGAAATAGAACAGATTTCAATACTGCGAGAACGAACCATGACCAATTCCTCGTAAGCGAATCAAACCGAGCGAGCAATGCTCATAATCATCAATGAATCATGCTGGTTCATAACTCCTATAATCAGCTAAAACCGAGAGAATAATGCCAGCTCGCAATATTTATCAACTCATAGACAAATTGATTCAAACCGAGCGAATAGCATTAGCCCGTAATTATTATGATCAGATTAATCATAAGTCGATCGAATAGTATTGTCATAAGCCGATCGAATAGTATTGACAACATTTTTATCGGAGAGAATAATTACTTATTAGAGAAAACCCACACTTGATTGTTTCAAGTCGAAAATATTGCCTCGCGGTTTCCTGAAATAACTTGTTTTCTAGCTTTTAAAGCCAGATATGTTGTATCTGCCCGGCTAGCATAATATGCTGCCATTTTCCTCAACCTTGATTTTACCATTCAAGCCGATCGGTTTAACGGGTTAAGCCGCCTGGTCTTAAAGTCATGTATATTTAAGTAACCAGGTGGACAAATGCTTGTACCTGATAAATACTGCTTCTCCCAAATGGTCATAAAAACCATAAGGGTCCGTTCGTTTCACAGACATTGATATTGAAGTATTGGCATTGAGAATATGAAAGTCATTTTTGTTGTTCGTACCAACAATTGTAGAGTGGAATTGGCTTTCTGGTGGAAAGTCGAAGATATTCACCATTAACTAAAAACTTATCGATCCAATGTTTATCTCCAGGGGCGGATATTGAGATCGCTAACTCCGACTTTCCAAAAGGATATCAATTTTTTTGCCCGAATGCGCATTTTTTGGTCGTACGTGACTTTTTTGCCAGTACGCTATTTTTTGGCTCCATATGTGATTTTTTTGCGAGAACGCGAAAATTTCGCCCGAACGCAATTTTTTCGCCCGGACACAATTTTTTCGACTAGATGCGATTTTTCCAGCCGAACACGATTTTTCACCCCTTACGCGATGTTTTTGCCCGGGCGCGATGTTTTCTCCCGGGCGCGATATTTGCTCGGGGGGCGGGGGCGGGGGCGATATTTGCTCCCGGGCGTGTTTTTTTCGCCCGGGCGTCTCTTTTCGGCCGGGCGTGTTTTTTTCGGCCAAGCGCGTTTTTTTTTCGCCCGGACGCGTTTTTTTTCGCCGACGCGCGTTTTTTTCGCACGAACGCGTTTTTTTCGCCCGGGCGCGTTTTTTCTCCCGGGCGCAATTTTTTCGCCCGAGCGCGTTTTTTTCGCCCGGGCGCTTTTTTTTCGCCCGATTTTTGCCCGGGCAGGTTTTTTTCGCCCAGACGCGTTTTTTTCGCCCGAGCGCAAATTTTTTCTCCCGGGCGCGCTTTTTTTGCCCTGGCCGGATTTTTCGGTCGGGCGCGTTTTTTTCGCCAGGGCACGATTTTTTCGGTCGAGCGCATTTTTTCGCCTGGGCTCATTTTTTTCGCCCGGGCGTGATTTTTTTGCCCGGGCCGGTTTTTTTTCGCCCGAACGCAATTATTTTTTGCCCGGACGCATTTTTTTCGCCCGGGCGTGCTTTTTCGCCAGGACGCGTTTTTTTGCCAGGCCGCGTTTTTTTCGCCCATGCGCGTTTTTTTCGCGAAAAAATCGCGCCTTTTTTGCCCGAGCGTCTTTTTCGCCCGGACGCGATTTTTCGCGAAAAAATCTCGCCTTTTTCTCCCAGGTCTGTTTTTTTCGAGTCCGGGCGAAAAAAACTCGCGGGGGAGAAAAAACCGCGTCAAGGCGAAAAAAATGCGGTCGGCCGAAAAAATAAGCGCTCGGGGAAAAAATGCGCCCGGGCGAAAAAAACGCGCCCGGGCGAAAAAAACGCGCTCGGGCGAAAAAATCGCGCCCGGGCGAAAAATCTTGCCCGGGCGAAAAAATTGCGCCCGGGCGAAAATAGCTGTCGGTCGAAAAAATCGCGCACGGGCAAAAAAATCGCTCCCGGGCAAAAAAATCACGCCCGGGCGAAAAAACCTTGCCCGGGCGAAATAGTCGCGCTTCGGTCTAAAAAAACGCTTGTCGGGCTAAAAAACGCGTTATTACTTATGATAATTTGCAGGAAGATGCTTAGAAGCTCAAAATTGATCAATGTCAATTCTTATTAAAGAAAACATTTTTGCAAACGAACAGTAAAAAGTAATGAATATCAATTTCTATGACAAAAAATCATCATACAGACGAACAAAAGAATTGGATTTAAACTCAATGTCATTTCCCGTGTGGATTGATATTGGATTGAAAGCAAATATTTCGATATCAATGTCTGTGAAACGAACGGACCCTAAGAGAAAAATAACTTCCTGTAAAGAAGTAAAAGAATTACAGACTCAGATGACCAAGTGGGCAGGTGCGCTTAGGTAGCAAGCATTGCTTTCCTCAAGTGGTCATAAGAGCTATAAGAATTTCAACGACTCAACTGCTTTCTTGCCTAGGGTTACAAGCTAAGTTGATCAATTGGGCAGGTGTGGTTATGCCGCAGAGGCTTATACCGACATTGTTTTCCTCAGAGAGATCAACCTTGTTGTGAGTCCCCTGTAGGCACCGCTCGAGAGTACCTTAGGAGTATTCGATGGTCACAGACTAAGATGATCAGTTGGGCAGGTGTGGTTATTCCGCGGAGGCTATACCGACATTGCTTTCCTCAGAAAGATCATCAAAGTTGTAACTATATCTCTTTCGGGGCACGATAGAGCTAACAGTCACCTGGACCTCCCTTGATGCAGAGGTGTGTTAGATACCGGCCGGGATCCAATATTCTGAAGACCTCCGCACGGGAATTGGCAAGCTTCCACTAACGTGTGCGAAAACTCCCCGTTACACGTGATCCTCGTGGTATTATGCTAATGACTACAATCTGAGGGGGTTCAAGCAGAACTTGGCGATGTCTCCAAGGTTCAGTGAGGGATATAAAAAGTACTGAGTCACCAGACAAGGAAAAGTGTCAGTATGGGGCTTTTCATTGAGTATCCAAAATGTAAATAATGAAAGATAACATTTCAAGGATAGAATCGTTTGAGACATTACGTGAGATGTCTTCTCTGTCACTTGTCTGGAGGCGATAAGCCTCATTCTTTAAAACTTCCTTGACTATGAATGGTCCTGCCCAGTTGGGATTTAATTTTCCAACAATACCTGTTCTGGCTGCAGCATCCACTTTTTTCAATACAATATCTCCGACTACAAATTGCTTGATCCTGACATTCTTATCAAAATATTTAGTCATTCTCCTCTTCACTTCCTCCTGCCTGATAGTTGCTTCATCCTGAAGTTCTTCGATGAAATCCAAACTATATTATATTGCTTCATCGTTGGCCTCCATCCAAGCGTCTTCCCCTTATTTTGCAAACATAACTCTGGGACTGGTTACTTCAAATTCTACAGGAATGAGTGCTTCTGAATCATGAGATAATTTGAATGGTGTTTCTCCTGTGGCCAAAGTTGGCGTAGTTCGAAGAGTCCAGAGGACTGAAGGGAGTTGTTCTGCCCAGTTCCCTCTTTGATTCAAAACCTTCTTCTGCAAAAGATATAAGATTTGTTTATTCGCAGCGTCCACTTGCCCATTACTTCTAGGATGATGTACTGAGGAAAATCGTAGCTCAATTCCAATCTGATCGCAGACACTGATCATCTCTGGATTGTTAAATTGAGGGTCATTATCGGTGACAATAGCCAACGGGATTCCATGTCGGCAGACAATTTCTCCCCAAATGAAGTTTTTGATAACCTGCGTGGTAGTTTTGGCCAACGCCTTTGCTTCAATCCACTTGCTGAAATAATCAATCATAACGATTATAAATTGGTGTTGTCCACTAGCGGTTGGGAAGGACCCAATAAGGTCCATCCCCCAAACTGCAAATGGCCAAGGCGCTGTTATTGATCTGAGTGTCTGGGCCGGTTGAAGTTGAAGTGGAGCAAATTTCTGACACTCAACGCAGCGCTTAGCAAATACTTCTGCATATTTCCTCATTGTTGGCCAAAAATATCATTGTCTCAGGATTCTCTTCTCTAAAGTTTTTGCTCCTGAATGACTCTCACACTCTCCTGAATGAACTTCTTGGAGTATTACAGGAACTTCCTCTTTTGAGACACACCTTGCTAGAGGAGAGATGAGAGTTTTTCTGTACAAAACTCCTGCCACTAAGCAATAGTACGTTGCTTTTCTCCTGAATCTCTTCTTATCTTTTATGGATGGATGAAACTCTCCTTTATATAGATACAATTCGAAGGGATCCTTCCAAGAAGGATGTTGATCAATTTGCATTAACTCTCCTTCTGTTGCCGGATGGAAGAGTTCTGAGGTTACCCCTCCTGATGGAAGTCCAAATTTTGATAGTTCATCCGCCTCTTCATTCTGTGTCCTGGGAATATGCTCAATGATGAACGATTTAAATCTTCCAATTTCTTCTTTTGCTAGCAGCAAATACTTTCTCAGCATTGGCTCCCTTGTCTCGAAATTTCCCAGTACTTGTGAAGCCATCACAAGGGAGTCTGTTTTAACATGTACATGTTCTATCCCCAACTCTTTCGCAAGTCTTAGACCGGACACGAGTGCTTCATACTCCGCTTGATTGTTCGTGACTGGAAAAAAGAACTTGAGGGCCTGCTCCAATTTGATACCATTTGGGCTGATCAAGACGACTCCAGCTCCTGCGGAGTTTTTGCCTGAAATTTCTCCCCCTTTAAGCACGGGGTTCAAAATATGGCCGAGGTGGATGATGGTATTGTTGATGATAAGTGGAAGAGGAACTGGACGGATCATTATCATTAAGTAGTTTCGCGACATAACCAGGGTTACTCTTTTCCCCCCTGATGAACATGTTCGCTAGGTTGATCATCTCCTGATAAGTCCTTGGTTCTCTAATGTTGGCTTCGAATTTGAGTGGCCTTTCTCTTAGGCCATGGATCAGAGCAACCCTTTATAATTCTGGATCAACGTTTTGTATCTCCATGATCTCCTTCTGAAAGCGATCAACAAAACGAGCTCACGTCTCGTCTTCGCGTTGTTTTATTTCGAATAGGGTCGTCGGGCCACTTTTCCTCTTCTTTGAAGTAGAGAATCTAAGCAAGAATTCTCTACGCAGCTCCGCGAAACAACTGATGGATTGAGGATGCAATCCATAGAACCACTCTCTCGCTTGTCCATCAAAGGACGTCACGAGGAGTTTACATTTAGTAGCATCAGTGAGGGTTTTTAAGGCAACAGCCGACTCGTAAGCTTGAAGATGAGTGGCGGGATCAGATTCCCCATTGTGGGTCGGCAAGCGCAATTCCCTGAAATTACTCGGAGCTGGCTCTCCCCGAACTTCGTCCATGAATGGAGAAGTTTCCTCGGCATCCTCATAAAGAAGAGAAACTGAGTAACAAACCGCTGAAGTTGCGGCTACTCACGGACAAGCCGCTAGATAAGGAAGGCGGGTTGCGGCTTACGGAGGACAAGCCGCTGGATAGGAGAGGCGGGCTGCATGAGAGGTTGCACCCTAGAAATCGAGAACTCGCGCCGAAATGTTCTGGGCGGCTTCTTGGTAGAAGGCTTGCCGAGCTATGAAGCCTTCTTGAGGCGGTTGAAGGTTGGCGACTTGAGGTAATGAATATGGAGGAGGAGATGGAACCGGTGTGACTGATTGGCTAGCCGCGGCTTGCTGAGGGATTAACCGCTCGGTTAGCACGGCTAAGGCCTGGCTGATGGCTTCTAATCATTGATCGGTCAGCTTTTGAGCCCGCTCGGTTTCTCGCTTGGACTGTTCCAGTGCCTCCCACAAGGAGTCACGCTGTGGTCGGAGCGATCACTCTGGACGAATTGGCGGTCTGACATTTCGTCAAAGAGTTCACCAACAACTCGCTATCTGAAGTCACGTGTTTCTGTTGATGCCGAAATTGCACCTCCAAGATCAACGCTAAGAAAGCGAGGGAAAAGAGGAGGCTGCGGGTTGTTGGTTACTACTGACTTAGAGAAATCAGACTACTTAAACCGCTGGCAGCGATCGAGACCGGACTTCGCCCGTCACAGCGAATGCCACTCCTGTGACGGGCTTTCCCTTGATTCAAGAAAAAAGATTACAGCGAGTTACAAGGCAAAGTATGAGAGAAGCCGGCCGGGTAACAGACCGCAAAACACTGAACTCGAGACCGCAGCTCTAACAAGCGAGCACCTGGATTCGAGTGTGCGTGTCTTGGGAACGTCGCCCCACCCCCCTATTTATAGGCTCGGGGGTCTGCCCAAACGGGCAGGGCTAAAATAATCGTCTGCCCGGATACAGGAGAATCGGACAGGAGGTGACGAGATGCATAGGCGTAGTTAAGAGAGAAGTCGTGCGGCCTGGCGGCTTGAACCCCGATTTGTGTTGAGCTTGAGTTGGGGTGAATCTTGGATTGAATAGAGGCAACCCGGGCGGTCTGTGATCTGAAACCGCGAGCTTGTCTTTTGAACTGTCCTGAAATCCTCCAACCCTTGATGGCAGTCTGGCCTTGGCAAACCGCCTGGTTTGTTGTTGAAGAGACCAGGAGGTTTGTATGTAAGCAACCTCGGATAGAGCTAGGCGACTAAACCCGGTAAGCCGCCCGGTCTAAGTGTATCATTATACTAATAGTGGTCTTCTGGGTAAACAATATGCATGCTCCCAAAATCAGGCATCAAGAGACTGCACATCGAGTTCTGAGATACCTGAAGAAGGCATCTGGTCGAGGACTCCAGTTCTGTAAAAACAATCACTTAAGGATTGAAATCTTCACAGACGCAGATTGGATTGGATGTCTTGATGACAGGAAGTTCACTACGAGGCATTGAACAAATGTAGGGGGAATTTGGTAACCTAGCGAAGCAAGAAACAGTATGTAGTAGCCAGATCTAGCGCAGAGGCTAAGTACAGGGTGATGTCCCAAAGTGTCTATGAAGGGCTATGATTGCAATCTATGTTACAGGATTTGAGATTCCATGAGCATATCCATCTCTCCTTATACAGTACAACATGATAGGACCAAGCATGTTGAAGTCCATCGATACTTCATCAAAAACCACTTGGTCAAAGAGAATGTGTCACTCCATTTATTCATTCCAAAGACTAACTAGTTGATGTCTTCACCAAAGGTCTGGGTTGTGATACGTTCACTGATGATATACACAAGCTAAGGATGATTGACATATTTCGTCCGACTTGAGGAGGAGAATTGACGTTATGTTATATAGTATTATCAAGTCACGTTTTTATGTCATATATATGTGCAATACCCGATAAGGATAATTTGGTCATATAGGTTCTTTTCATGCACTCATGTATATGTATGAGTGGGAGCCTTAGTTATTCACAAGCGAATAATATTTGTGTTTTTCATATTCCACTGTTATAAGTGAATTCAGCCTGTGGAATTATCAGATCGTGTTGTTTTGAACATTTCTCCGCTAGACATCTAAGAAAATCTCCATAACTACGATTAACAACCTCTATCTGGCCATCTATGTGAGGATAATACATTTTGCTGAACTTGAATTTGGTATCAAGTTTACTCACAAAATTTTCCAAAAATAGTTATATAATCGTGTGTCCCTATCCTATCAAAGTTAAAGTCCTGCGGTTTCTGCTTAGTCTCACGATCTCCCTAAAGAAAAGTTCAACTATGTGTGCAGTGTAGGAGGTATTCCTACATGGAATAAAATGTGTTATCTTATAAAATCTATCTCAACTACAAAGAGGGAATTGACTTCCATTTAATGTGACATAGACTTATGACAAAACCTATAAACACGTCATTCCAAGGCTTCTCAGGGATCAATTATGAGGTGTACAATCCAGTGCTTTGCATGACCCTTAAATATCTAACATGTGGTTGCATTGTTGGACTAGAATAATAATGCCAGTTTTCATCTTTGGCCAATAATATTGAGGGTTGGCGTGGTCAATTAATTTAGATTGAACTATGTGTCTTGAACCTGACGAATGAAGTTCTTGGAATAAGGTCTCCCATAATGGTCTTCATAGATGAAAAATACGGGTCTCCTTAAACAAGAATCCCTCGCTCAAAATAAATTGGTTGGTGGAATCAGTTTCACTAGGCTAACAAGCGGTTCAGATACTCCCAAAATAAATGTCAATTGGATATTGTTAGAAAAGTCCATGTAAAGGCTCATTTATGAGCCCATTTAGTTTCTTGTTTTTCTCTCTTTGCTTTAGTCTCACACCGTGTATAAGGGACTCCTCTCTCTTTCTCTCTCCTATATATATGTATTCATACATTGTATTTTATACTTAAGAAAATATATACAAGGTTCTGCTCTTTTCTACATGGTATCAGAGCCAGGCTCCAAACCTGCGGATAATCTTTCGTAACCGCCTGCTCTCAGCGGACTCCTCGACTCGCGCGGTCTTAAATTCTCAAACCGCGCGATCTCCCTCTCGTCGCCCACCCCTGCTAACCGCAGCTCCCTACGGTCTCCTGCTTTTCAGACCGCCGCTCTCCTGCGATCTCCGCCGCCCCCCCCCCCTCTTCTCCTCAATATCCTCGGCTCTCTTATAGCCTTCTCCCTTCTGACAAGTGGGTCCCGCCCCTTCTAGCCTTCTCGTTGTTATCACTGCTCGCGCGGTCCCTGCTATCCCTGCTCGCGCGGCTCCTTCTCACACGGTCCCTACTCGCACGGTCTCCCTTTGCTCAGTTATCTCTGCATCTCAGCAGTCTCCCTACTCGCATGATCTCTCAGCTCGCGCGGTCTCCCCGCTCGCGCGGTCTCCCCGCTCGCGCGGTCTCCCCGCTCGCGCGGTCTCCCCGCTCGCGCGGTCTCCCTACTCGCGCGATCTCTGAGCTCGCGTGGTTCCTACTCGTTGCGGTGCTCTGCTCTCCCTGCTCGCTGCGCTCCCTGCTCATTACGGTCTCTAGTCGCCTCTCTAACCGCTGTGACTCCATGGGATTTTCGATGGAATCTTCAGAGCTGCCTGCATCTTCTCCTACAGTTTGTATGGTTCCTGCTCCTGAGGTGCGTGATGAGTTGAGGATCACCACCATCTCCCTTACTGGGAAGAAGAACTTTGTTGAATGGGTGCATTCTGTCATAAGGGTACTTCAATCTAAGGGACTTCTGCATCATCTCAATAAGGATCCTCCTTCTGCACCTACGGATGACTGGCTACGGGACGATGGTCGTGTTCAGACTTGGCTTCTCAACTCCCTTGATGGCGAACCCTACCGCATGGTCATGTATCACGAGACGGCCAAGGCAATGTGGGATGAGCTTCATTCTCTACTCCGACAAGGACAGTCTCCCGCGCCTATATGACATCATCACGGATCTTCAGACTCTTGACACTGGTGGTGCTGCCGACTTGACCTCATTTGTTGCTCAGGCTAAGACACTGGCTGAAGCCTGGATTCGACATCAGCCCGTTACTACGGATCTCGCTGCCCAACGTGCTCAGAAGGAAGTCGTTTGTACTGCCATGATGATGGCTCGTGTCACGCCTTATCTTCAGAGCATTCGAGCTCAGATCCTCTCGTCTGTTGTTATTCCCTCACTCTCTGATGTGTGCTTCATGCTGCTAAAGGTATCACCACCTCCTGATACTACTGGACCTCCCTCACCGACCCTCCTTCAACAATCTTCTGTGCCATTACTATCTCTCCCTCCTCCTGCTCGTGGAGGACGTTCGGGGTCTCGGGGAAGGGGTCGCGGTGGCCGGCCACGTCCTAAGTGTTCCTTCTGTGGTGGGCATGGACACCTTGAGACGACTTGCTACCGCAAACATGGTCTTCCTCCTCGTCTGATTGCTTCTGTTGCTGTCGACAGTCCTTCTGCCACTCGTGCTGATCTTGAAGAAGTCTGCCTCCAGCTCCAGCAACTCCACGGCATGCTCAGCCGCCCGCCTGCCTCTGTTGCCTCCGCTGCCTCTGTTGCCTCCATCTCCAATGAAGGTATCGCTTGTCTCTCCACTAATCCAAGCTGGATAGTGGACTCAGGTGCTACTCACCATATCACCTCGCTAAAGTCACATCAATACTTGGATTCTCCACATCCTAAGTGTATCATAGTGGCCAATGGCGACACCGTTCCTGTCTTCGGCTATGCTGATATCCTCCTCAATTCCTCTCTCCCTCTCCGCTCGGCTCTTCATGTCCCGAGCTCCCCGTTTAATTTACTTTTTGTCAGTCGCCTCACTGCCGATTTAGATGTTCAGTAACATTCACCTCTTCTTCTTTTCCGATGCAGGATCGACGGACACAGAGTATCATTCGTAAGGGACGACTACAAAACAGGCTCTATCTTCTTGATGTTTCTCCTACCATCCTCTCATCAGTCTCCTTCGTTGAGTGGCATCAGCGTCTTGGGCATGCCCCTCTTCCAGTCCTTCAGAAGGCTCTTCCAGATATCTCTCTTCCTGCTTTTAAGTGTGACTCATGTATTTTGGGGAAACATCGTTCCTCTTTTCCTTCTCATTGTACTCGGTGTTCTGCTCCTTTTGTTTTAGTTCATTCCGATGTTTGGGGTCGTACAAAATTACTAGTATTTTTGGTTATCGCAATTTTATCACTTTTATAGATGATTATTCTCGCACATGTTTGTATTTACTTCGTGATCGCTCTGAGCTTCCATGTGTATTTCGGGCTTTCGTTCTTGAGATTCGAACGCAGTTTTCTAAAAACATAAAAACACTCAGGACAGATAATGCTCGCGAATACACTAGCCATGAATATGTTAATCTCTGCTCTGAAGTTGGGATCACTCACCAGACGTCGTGTGCCTATACCCCCCAACAAAACGGCGTTGTTGAATGTAAAAATAGACATCTGCTCGATGTTGCTCGCTCTCTCATGATTCACATGCAGATACCCAAAGCCTATTTGAACTTTGCGTTGTCCACGGCATATTATCTAATTAACTGTCTACCTTCCTCCGTCCTCCAGAATGCTACTCCGTTTAGCCTCATTTTCCCCTCCACTCCGGCATTCTCTCACACCCCGCATATTTGGTTGTACCTGCTACGTTCACCTACTGGGTCCGTCCACGAATAAGTTAGCTCCACGGGCGGCAAAACACACATTTGTTGGATATTCACATACTCAGAAAGGCTACGTCTGATGCTCTCTTGCTACCCGTAAAGTGACCGTTTCTACTGATGACCTTTCGGGAAGACCAACCTTTCTTCTCCGCCCCAACCCCACCTCTTCCACCACAATCCTTCCCTCGACCTGTCATTCCTGTTACCACTCCTCTACCACTACTCCTTCCTGACTCGGCTCCTGCTCTCCACAAGCCACCTCTTATCCGTGTCTACATCTGTCGCCCTCCTCGCTTTGTTTCCCCCAATGCAGTCGGCTTCGACCTCTGACACTCTGCGCTTTGCTGATTGCACCAGCCTCCACCGCTCATCCCTTGGCGAACTATGTATCCTTACATCCCTCTCCCCACAGCTTCAAACATTTGCTACTTCATTATCCTCTATTTTTATACTTAACTTTGTGCAGGAGGCTCTCCAACATCCAGGCTGGCGGGCAGCCATGGAAGAAGAAATGACAGCTCTCTAGGCTAATCAGACATGGGACATGGTCCCTCTCCCTCCAGACCAGACTCCTGTTGGGTGTAAATGGGTCTTTGTCATCAAGCATGCTCCTGATGGGACAATTGACTGTATGAAAGCCCAACTGGTGGCTAGTGGTTTTACTCAACAACAAGGTCTCGATTATGAGAAAACATTATCTCCAGTGGTCAACCTTAACACAGTTCGTGTCCTCTCCGTGGATGTGCATCGTCAATGGCCTTTACATCAACTGGATATCAAGAATGTTTTTCCAAATTGTGACTTACAAGAAACAGTCTACATGCAACAGCCTCCTGGGTTTGAGACCACGGGGGAGTCCTGAGTTTGTCACCTTAAGAAGTCAATCTATGGTCTCAAACAATCCCCTCGGGCATGGTTTGGCAAGTTCAGTAAGGCTGTTCGGGAAGTTGGCTTCACTCGGAGCTCAGCAGACTTCTCTCTGTTCACTCGACATTGAACAACAGGAACGGTTCTTCTGTTGGTATATGTTGATGATATCCTTATCACTGGAGATGATTCAAAGGGAATACAAGCAGTCAAACAACACCTTAGCTCCGTATTTCAAACAAAAGATCTGCGGAAACTTTGATACTTCCTTGGTCTTGAGATCGCGAGACATCCTGGTGGACATCCTCTCTCAACGGAAGTACTGTCTCGATCTTTTTCAGGATGTTGGCTACTCTGGATGCAAGTCGATCAACACTCCTATGGATGCCAATCACAAGGTGTGTGCATATACCTCTGATGCTGATCTTCCTCTTCCAAATCCAGAATACTATCGACGACTTGTTGGAAAACTGATTTACCTAACATTCACGAGACCAGATATATCCTTTGTTGTTTGAGTTGTCAGCCGGTTTATGCATTCCCCTCGAATGTCTCATCTTCAGGTTGTCGAACGCATCCTAAGACATCAAAAAACAGCCCCTGGTCAAGGGCTGGTATACAAAACCTCATCTTCTATTCCGACTTTGGTTGTGTATTCTGATGCAGATTATGTTGGTTCCCTGGATGATCGGTGCTCTACCAGTGGATTTTGTACCTACTTTGGAGGTCACCTTGTTACCTGGTGTAGTAAGAAACAAGTTGTGGTTGCTCGATCTTCAGCTGAAGCGGAGTACCGTTCGATGGCATCAGTTATCTCTGAGCTCACATGGCTTGAAAGTCTCGTCGCTGATCTAGGAATAAAACTTCCCTTGTTAGCTATCTTACTATGTGACAGTCAAGCCGCTATACACAGCCAAGAACCCGGTTTTCCATGAAAGAACGAAACACATTGAAGTGGACTGTCACTTCATCCGGGAGAAAGTTCAAATGAAGAAGCTAGAATTAAAGCATGTTCCGGGTACTGACCAAGTTGCTGATATTCTCACCAAGGCCCTACCAAGTACCCTATTTTATCAGTTCCTGTCCAAGTTGGGTGCCTACGACTTGTACGCTCCAACTTGCGGGGGAGTGTTAGAAAAGTCCATGTAAAAGCCCATTTATGAGCCCATTTAGTTTCTTGTTTTTCTCTCTTTGCTTTAGTCTCACACCGTGTATAAGGGACTCCTCCCTCTTTCTCCCTCCTATATATATGTATTCATACATTGTATATTGTATTTGAGAAAATATATACAAGGTTCCGCTCTTTTCTACAGATATAAATCCATCAAATAATCTTAAGTCTAAGACACAAGGTTGTACGATAATTAATATGTGTCTATTAAGAGCGCCAGCCACTCGATTTGAAACATCGATTTTGTGCTTAAAATGAAATTTGAAATGAAAATATGTGACCCATTTATGTGTCTCTTAATCTCCATTTGGGAGTTCAGATACTTCAATGCTTGATGGTCTGTATTCAAAACGAACTCACGATAGATCAAATTGTTTTGCCAATGGCGGAGAATCTAGATGATTGCATAGAACTTGATGTCGTGTGTGGAATATAGAGTTTTCGCATAGTTCAACTTCTAGCAAAAATATGTAATGGGGCGACCCTACTGACTTAGCACAATGCATATACTAACAAACGAAGCGTAGAAATCAACCTCAAAGACGTTCTCAAAATAGGTGCACTAGTAAGCTTCCCCTTGATGAGATTAAATGCAAACTCAGTCTACATAAAATGCCCCTTCTTAGGGCAGTCAAAGATATGAGCAATATGGGACTAAAAATACTAATAAATCTACAATAAAACAAAGTCAAGACATGAAATCCTCGAAACTCGGTAATATTCATAGAGCTTAGACATGATTCTGGTCTAACTTAATAATTAATACCCTCAGATGATACTACATATCCTAAAAAGGCCGGGATATATATCATGAGAGTACACTTTTACAAATTCACAAACAATTTGTTCTCCTATAAGATCTCTAATACCCGCTTAAGATGAATCACTATTGATCATCAGTACTATATATCAAGATTTCATCAGAATATACAAAAAGGTTTCACTGACCACTTGTACAGTTTTTTTATAATCTTTAAGGCAGGTTTTCATTCAACTCCAGGACAGATAATGATATGATAGTATCTACCTTAAGATTGATCTTTGAAAAGATGCTTAGCATGTCACTAAATTGTGGGATCGAAAAGCGATACTTGATTGTGATTTTATTGATCATTATGCTATCAACACATGAGCCAAAGTCAATTGTTCTTAGGAACCAATAATGTAAGACTACGCACGGGCTCATGCTCTCCCTGCTGTGATCCTTCGAAATCAAATCAATAACATGTCTATGGGGCTCTTTATCTTCTTTCAAAATCATGCAATAATGGGGTAAATGAAATAAACTAACTTCATGCATAAGGTCGATAGAATGTTGAATGTCTATCATCGGGAGAAGTAGATCATGCAACTCATCAAGCATAATAACTGAGAACTCGAAGATGAGAAGTTGCACTACACTAGGGATATCAGGATGGAAAGGGGGCGGAGATCTAACATATAAAGTACATTATTATTATCTATCATCTCTTCTTGGAATTGTGATCCAGTTAGTAACATGGTGGCGGATGGAAAAGAGAGAGCATATATAGTTGGAGAAAGATTGGAATTGGGTGTGTGTGGCGTCCTCTCTAGCGGTTTGGGAACAAGAATATTATTCTGGGGTAGAAGAATAATCTTGTACTTATTGCGCTCAAAGGAATGAGAATTCTACGCACCGTCATGTGTCACGTGTTTATTGTATTGCCATGTTCAACCTAATAGAATGCGGCAAACCACAATGACAGATATGTAACACCAAATATTGTCTTGATATGTACTCTTTGTTGAAGAAAATGAAATGACTTAATCAATTACCACTTAACCACCTCTCCTTTATATAGGGGGTGAGCATACAATAGGGAGGACATGTAACAATACAATTAATGCACATAACATAAATCATAACACTCCCGTTCAAGTTGAGCGTGAAATGTTGATCATGCCCAATTTGTCAACAATCTTTCCAAAAACACTTCCACTCGAACCCCTTCGTAAGAATGTCGTTAAGTTGTTCGTCAGATGGAACAAAGGGTGTATGCACAACCCCTTTCTCAATGTTCTCTTTGATGAAATAGCAGTCTACTTCAATGTGTTTGGTGCGGTCATGCTGGAAAGAGTTGTGAGCGATGCAGATAGTAGTCTTATTGTCATAGTAAAGCCTAATAGGTTCATCTTCGGTAAGGCCTATGTCAGTATGTCACTCGTTAAGAAGCGTAACCATATGCTTTTACAGACCACATGGGTCATGGCATAATCAAATCAATAATACAAGTTCATAAGAGTTACCATTCAATCTTTAGCAAAGATAATGTTAACAAGATTACCCGAGCACCTGGTTGTGGCAGGAGTGTATCAGTTGCAAGTACAAAAGTGGTTGACTGAGATTACTTCACGAAAATGATTTGTGAACAGGAAACTTAGAAGAATGTTGGTCGGAAACGGATGTGAGCGGACTGGAGTTTGGGGAGATGAAAGAAAAGCTGGAAGTTGAGGCGACACTGGGACGATCAACGGCAAGGGTTTAAGGATGATTGGCAGTAGGAGTACATGTAGGATGTTATCGTTCAACGTCGCCAACGAAGATTAGGCATCATCGAGGAAATTGTGTCAACGACGCGGGAGTTTAGAGGGAGGATCATGCGGAGTGGGATGCAGGCTATGGCGTGGAACGGGGAGTGTCTCGGAATGGAATTCTTCAAGGATGGGGCTGGCTGGGAAACCAAATAGGAAATCAATTCCCATTCTATTTCTTCCAACAAACCCAAAGACTCAATCGAATGGGTTTAAATATGCTAATGTTATTATTGATTCTTAGAAATATCTTCAGTAATTAAAAACTATTGCTCAATTTGATTAGTGTCTTACTATAATTCAAATATCTTATTAGTTTGCCAGAATAGCCTAGATTATCTATATAATCATTGGGCCTTTTAGCTGTCTTATTGGTGGGTCAAGTCGAATAGTTGGAGAAAGTTACATTAATCACAAGCGACAACACAAATTATGCGCAGAAAAAATAATAATGTGGAAATAATTTGAAATAAAATGCAAGAGATAAGAAACAAAATAAAATATTAACAAATATGTCCTAGTAAATTCCTAATCTAGATGCAATGCAGGTTGCATCAACCTAACATCAATATTCTTTCTCCATGGTGACTTACAACAACAACACTCAAGCCTTTATCCCACCATAGTGGGGTCGGCTATATGGATCCTTTGTCGCCATTGCGCCCTATCTTTAATCATAGCCTCATTAATACCTAAGTACATCATATCTTTCCTTATAGTTTCATTCCAAGTCTTTTTTGGTCTACCCCTCCCCGGTTTAACATGTCTAGTGACTAAACTCTCACAAAGCCTAACAGGTGCCTCTAATGGTCTCCTATGTACATGTCCAAACCATCTTAAACGAACTTCTCGCATCTTCTCTACAATTGGCGTCACTCATGTCTTATCCCTGATACATTCCAAATTTTATCGAGTCTCGTGTGACCACACATCCACCTAAGCATTCTCATCTCCGCAACTCCCATTTTTTGCAACTTTGTGCAATTATTGTCAAAGGTTAGGTCTTTCTCCTCTGAGAGAAGCCACTTTGTGCATAGTGCCAAAGATTAGGTCTGTTTCCAATCTTCCCCCGCCCATACCCCCAATGATTGGGGACTATATGGGTTCTGTTGTTGTTGTTGTTGTTGTTGTACACCATTCACTGCCCAACACTCAGAACCATAGAGCAATGCTGGCCTAATTGCAGTACGGTAAAACTTGCCTTTAAGTTTTAATGGTACTTTACGATCACATAAGATCCCAGACGCGCCTCTCCACTTCAACCAACCTGCTTGGATTTTATGTATCACATCTTTATCTACACCTCCATCTTTTTGAATTATTGATCCCAGATATTTAAAGCACCCACTGCGGGAAATATCTTGGTCACCCAATTTAATGACGGAGTCATCCGACCTTCTTGCACTACTAAATTTAAGCTCTATATACTCCGTCTTTGTCCTGCTCAACCTAAATACCATCTTTTCTAAAGTGTCTCGCCAAGATTCAAGTTTCGTGTTTACACCCTCGCGCGTCTCATCGACCAAAACAATATCATCTGCAAATAATAAACACCAAGGTAGTGCTTGTTAGATATGTCCGGTGAGCTCATCTAAGATAAGGGTAAAGAGATAAGGGCTTAAAGCTGACCCTTGATGTAAGCCAACGGCGATAGGGAATTCTTGTGTTAATCCTCCAGATGTCCTCACCCTGGTCACTGAATTTGTATACATATCTTTGATTATGTCACTGTATGATTCATTTACACCTTTCTTTTCTAAGACTCTCCACAAGACCTCTCTTGAAACACTATCATAAGACTTCTCCAGATCGATAAACAACATATGCAAATCTTTTTGTCTTTCCCGATAGTTGTCAATGAGTCTCCTCAAGAGATGTATAGCTTCCATGGTTGACCTCCCTGACATGAATCCAAATTGATTCTCTGAGATGTTAGTTTCTCGTCTAACTCTTCTCTGTATTACGCGTTCTCATAGTATGACTCATTAATTTAATTCCTTTATAATTGACACAATTTTGTATATCTCCTTTGTTCTTATACAAAGGTACCAAAATACTTTCTCTTCATTGGTCTGACATCATCTTTGTCTTCAGTATCTTATTGAAGAAACTTATAAGCCATAAAATTTCTTCCCTCCTTAAGCATTTCCATACTTCAATCGGTATATCGTCTGGCCCAACCGCCTTTCCATTTTTCATCTTCTTCAGAGCATCATTTATCTCTGATGCTTGAATTTTACGATAAAAAGTCATGTTTCTATACTCCACTGATTTACTTAACTCTTTCATGTTCAGTTCATTGTCTTTTCCTTCATTGTATAGTTGATAAAAATATCTTTTTCATCGCTCCTTAATAGCCGCATCATCCGTCAAAACTGTATCTGATTCATCTTTTATGCATTTAACTTGGCTTAAATCTCTTGTCTTCCTCTCTCTAGCTGGAGCAATTTTATATATATCACGCTCTCTATCTTTGGAATCTAGTCGTTTGTAAAAAATTTCATAAGCTTGACTTCTTGCTTTACTTACTGCATTTTAGCTTCTTTTTTGGCGACTTTATACTGTCAAGTTTCATCATTCCTACAAGCATATAACATTTTGTAGCTAAACCTCTTTGCCCTCACTTTGTCTTGCACTTCCTTTTTCCACCACCAAGATTCTTTTTGTGGGGGCGCACGACCTTTTGACTCTCCAAATACGTTCTTTCACTTAACCTTAAATGAGAAGACATACTTCCCATGTGACATTAGGAACAACATAAGGATCATCAATTAGTTGTTCTAAAATCGTTGCCTTGAAAGCAACCTGTTTTTCCTTCTTCAAGTTCCACCGCCGAATTTTTGGCAACACTTTTGTCTTTCTCTTAAAGTTACTATATTTAATTGTACATCCAACACAACTAGCCTATGTTGCGTTGTCAAACTTTTTCCTGGTATGACTTTGCAATTCTAACAAATCTTTTTATCCATTTTGCGAGTCAAAAAATAATCAATTTGTGACTTATTTTGTCAGCTCTTGAACGTAATTAAGTGTTCTTCCCTCTTCATGTAGAACGTATTTGTCACAATTAACTTATGTGTTATGGCAAAGTCTAGAATGGTTCTTCCTTCTTCATTTCTTTCTCCATACACAAATCCTCCATGAACAACTGTATAATCCGTATTTTTCTTCCCTACATGTTCATTTAAGTCTCCTCCAATGAAAATTTTCTCTCTTTGTGGGATTTCTCTTACCAAATCATCTAAGTCTCCCCAAAATTGTACTTTAATAACTTCACTTAATCCTACTTGTGGAACAAAAGCACTAATTACATTAATAGTTTCCTTTCCTACGATTAATTTAAGAATTAAAATTCTATCACCTTTTCTGCACCCCAATAACTTCATCCCTCCAAGTAGTATCTACAATAATACCTACTTCATTACTTGTTTTATTTTTTTCCTGAGGACCATAATTTAAAACCTGAATTATTTTTCTGTGTACCTACTCCATGGTGACTTGAATGGGGAAATTTATATAGAGCAATGGAATATGATTTTCCGCGTCTCTTTAGTTTGAGAATAACAAATCTCATATTGTATTTGATCAAACTTGTTTTGTGTTTATAACCTGCAGGAACTCACAGGTATGACACTAGGATACTACAAGCTGGATGGGGTATTGATCAAGGGCAAAGATGCAAAGTGACCATTAATGCGTGGCGTTAGCACTAACGCAGGCATTAGCGTCTGGTCGATATTGTCCTCGTGTCGGATGTTGGTCTAGTCGCCATGGAGTCGTCTAGTCGACATGGAGTCTTCCTGACGATATACCCCTCATCGATAAATCCACTATCGTTGGGCATTATTCCTAATGCCAGGCAATAGCCCTCAAATATGCGAGTGCGCCAAAATGAAATTCAAGGGAAAATTTCGGGCGGTATCGCCAACGCCGGGCGTTAGCATTGCCTAAAATGAAAAGATTCCTAAAGTGCAGAATCTCCTTCCCGGATTGAAAATTCCGGCATTCAAAATATTTTGCCTTAGGTGTTACCGCCAGGCGTTATCGATATCGTCGGGCAGTAGGTCTACAACTCTATAAAAAAGGCAGTTTCATTCCTCTCTTATGTGCAATCTGGATATCCTAATTCCACCACTTCGAGATACTTGAGAGGGTCATTATTCCAGACGACCGGAGCACTCCCATCTACAACTACAAGATCAAAATGAGGATTTTGAAGAAGGATTCATCGCGATTATTCAACGCGAAGAATGAACACATCGACAACGCTGATCTCATGTGTTCCTTCGTTGTCCCCTTCAGAAATCTCTATAGGGAGTTCGTGTGTGGCTTAGGGAGAATTCGCCCGTGCTAGGGACTAGGTCCGTGTGAGGCTTAGGAGGAAATTATCATATGGTGGCGACTAAGTCCTTGTGTGGCTTAGGGGGAATTCGCCGCGTGTGTTGGCGATTAGGTCTAGGGTTTATATCTAGAGGCGGCTCGAGGCTTCATCTGGGAGAGATAGGCTAGAGTCAACCGGTCCTTAGGAGAAGGGTACGTATAGAAAACAAAAAGGGATTTTTCATTGTCGCCTCAATTTCTAACGTAATAGAATTCAAACATTTTTGTAATCAATCATTTTATGAAATAAATCATGTCTCTCTTTGTTGTTTACTAACTGGATTTTATTTCTTATTCTTAAATATTTTAAATAATATTTTATACCAAAGGTCCAACTCAAAATATATTGCAAGGTTCTTTAGTGTTCTATAACTCAAAGAATTCAATCTCGGTGAGCTAACGCCGCGCGGTCGCACCTACCGCCGACGGTAGTGAAGAAAGATTAAATTCTGAAGTTTTCTAAAAGTAATCTTCAATATAACCTTTTCTGAAATATTAAAATAAAATTTTCTATAAATATTCTGAAACATCTTTAATTAATAAAAATATTTTATATTTTTATTGTGAATTAAATTCTTAAAAGTCCTTATTCACCCCCCCCCCCCTCTAAGGGCGTCAGTAGATCCAACAAGTGCTATCAGAGTAAGTTATTTCAAAACGGTTTGACCACCAGGAATAATGACGCTTCATGGTCATGATCTCGCATCTACTATAGGTGATGAATTTTATATAAATGAAAAAGCATTAGCACCACATTTATTTGAGGGTAAAATTTATAAAAGGTGGAAAATCTTAATGAAAAAATTTCTTAAATCTTTAGATATCAAAGTTTGGAACATTACAAAAAAAATAAAAAAAATATATAAAAGTTTTGAATATTACAATTAGAGAGCCCCCGAGAGAGTTGAATAGGGAAAAGTGTGTTTTAAATGTTAAAGCCATAAATAGCATATTTTGTGCAATTTCAAAGATATTTTTAAACTTGTCAATTGTTTTTCTACGGCTTAAGAGATCTGGAATTTTTTTGAAGAAACTTATGATTCTCCTTCTACAGGTATGGAACAATCGCATGAACTGAAGAATATGCAAACTTGCATAAGTACTCAAGAAAGCTCTTCTCGAGATAAATCCTTGGAGTGCACATTAAGTGAAAGAGAAGAAAGTAGCACATCAAGCCAAAAAGAATATGATGAAGGAACCTTGTGTTCAAATCAAAATTTCGAGTCAAATAGCATTGTAAGCAAAACAAATTCCTCTCTTTTTGCTACAACTTCTATTTTTACATTGTGTGTGCTTGAAATTGCTAACCGTAAGATTACTAAGTTAAAAAATAGAAATTCTAAATTACGTTTAGAAAATAAAAGGTTAAAAGCAAAACACAATGTATAACCAAATATTGATGTGGAAATTGAATCTCCCTTAGGCTCTTTACTTAAAATTGACACACCTTGTATTGATTGTATTTCACTTAAAGAAAAATTCAAGATGTTTGAAAAAGAGCTTCATTTTGCAAAAGAACGTAGCGAAAAGTTGATTAATGAAAATAGTACTTTAACTCATAAATTAGAATCATTAAAACTATTCGTCCAAAAATTTAAAAGTAATACAAAAATCTCATATTTCTAGTTTATCAAAAAATCAAACCTTCAAAAATTTTACTTCACATAATAAGAGTATGTCTAGAAGAAAGAGTGGAAATGAAAAATAACAAAATAAGAACCAATCATCTAACATATATTGTTACCCAAAAATCACTTTTCTATGATTCATTATGATGATGATGATAAGCAACATAATTCCAACTTGAAAACATTTTCATCAAACATAAATCTCTAATGCATTGTTTTTCAAACAATTATCATCATTATTTATAAAATCAATTTTCTCCAAACATAAAATTAAATGCACACAAATTTCCTAGCAAGAATGTCTATGAAAATTTGAAATATAAAAATGGCATTCAACCATGGTATGAATGGAGACTCATTGTTAGGAACAACACATTAACTTCACTTGAAATGGCTCATTCATCCTTGTCTACCCATAAATCAATACATTATATTTGAGTACTCAAAGGAACGGTCACACTCAGTCCTCTTTGGATACCTAAATCTCTCATTCATTAGTAATCACTAATATCGTGAAGTAGAAACAAATTGAAATGAAATACACAAAAGTCTATTTCACGATGTGCTTAATTTAAAAACAATAAAAATAAAAATAACTTTTGCTTTTTTGCTTTATGATTTATGCAACTGTGGTTTTGTCTTCATTTCTTTTGAGCCGAAAATCTCATATATTGAATAATTCACATATTTAAAAGGTTACAATTATTGCGCATTCACTTTGCTTTGAAATTTTATAAATAATCGTTTTGAACTAAAAGATAATATCCACAACTATCAAAATTATTTATTCAAAAGGCACTTTGAATTTTAGAAAGGGTACGTGGAGTATTTGATATGTGTAAAATTGATCTCTCTCAAAATTGATTTAAATGGTTTATTAGGGGTTTTAGGTTAAAAATTAAAATGCGCAACTTTTTGGTTATTTTTCTGATTTCTTTGTTGCATTTGATAGCCCCTATAATGATAAATCACAATCAAGAAAAATTGGAATTAAAAAATCATGAAATCCATGCTTTTTACAGAAAAAATCAAGTCTCTATCTGCAACCGCCCAGCATTATTCATTACCATCGGCGGTAGCTCTATTTTCCTTAAAAAAAATCTGATTTTCACTAAATTATTTTTTCCAAAAATTATTCTACTGCTTTACTTATTATTATTTTCTGCTTTCAGAAAATTTCGATATATTTTGAATCATGTTTTTAAAAATAAAAATCAAAGAGAAAAGTTACAAAACTTGGAAAATGACCAAAAACATATTCTCAATTTATACATAAATATATATATATAACATCATATCATATCATATCATATCATATTCACCTTACAAGCCTTCACTATAATTAATTAAAAGGGATGAATATAAACATCTTATCATGTGATGAACAAAAAGATAGTTCATTTATATTATGTTTACAATTTCAAATCATATAAAATTTTTATCATGATTGAAATTGGAAACTTATTTTGTGGGTTTAGTATTTTGTGGGTTATGTATTATGATTGCATGAATCACATTCTTATCTTAACCATATAATGAACTTTGTACCAATCAAAAAGAAATTAAATAAAGTAATCAACTCATTCTAGGTCAATGAAAATTTAGATTGAATCTTTATATTGAATACATGCAAATCAAAGTTATGTATTGAACTTTTTCATAAATGGCATAACATTGCATTCAAACTCATCACTCTAGCATTATCACCTAGTAACATTACATTAGAATTTTATTTTGTGCAGTCGATGCCAGTCCCAAGTCCGGATGAAAAATAGTGAGGGTTGTGTTAGATAGACGGTCAGCATAAAATTTAGTCACTCTTATGAATATGGATTTTTTAAGAAGTTGTGTTAAAGCTAGGTTGTTCCACATAAGGAACGCGTCGTATGGTCTGAATGTTGCGTCTTGGCAAGGACCGCTACATCTCCAGGACTTGGGTTTAGTGTTAAATAGGCAAGAGTCCTCGTCGTATAGTCCAAATGCAGCGTCTTAGCAATGACCGTTGCACCTCCAAGAGGACATGGGTGTAGTGTTAAATATGCAAGAGCCCTCACATATTAAGCGTCCTAGAAAAGTAGACCGTAGGATTTTTGATCGACTTAGGTTTGAAAATTGGAATATAGGTATGCTAAAGAAAAAAATGATGGAAGTATTAGATACAATAATTAGGAGAAGGATAAATATTTTATGTCTGCAAAAGACTAAATGTGTGGGTGAAAGCTAAATTTCTAGATAATTCAAGTTTTAAATTATGGTACACAAGAAAAAATAAAACAAGCAATGGAGTAGGTATTCATGTAGATACTACTTTGAGGGATGGAGTTGTTGGGGTAAGAAGAAAAGGTGGTAGAATTTTAGCTCTTCAATTAATCGTAGAAAAGAAAACTATTAATATAATTAGTGTTTATGCGTCACAAGTAAGATTAAGTGAAGCTATTAAAGTACAATTTTGGGAAGACTTAGATAATTTGATAAGAGAAATCCCACAAAGCGAGAAAAATATCATTAGAGGAGACTTAAATGGACATGTAGGGAAGTAAAATACGGATTATACAAACATTCATGGAAGATTTGGGTGTGTAGAAAGAAATGAAGAAGGAAGAACCATTCTAGACTTTGTCATAGCACATGAGCTAATTGTGACAAATATGTTATACATTAAGAAGGAAGAACACTTAATTATGTTTAAAAACGGACAAAATAAGTCACAAATTGACTATTTAATGACTCACAAAATTGATAAAAAGATTTGTAGGGTTGTCAAGTCATACCATGAAAAAGTTTGACGACGCAACATAAGCTAGTGGTGTTGGATGTGCAAATTAAATATAGTAACTTTAAGAAAAAGACAAAAGTGTTGCCAAAAATTTGGTGGTAGAACTTAAAGAAGGAGAAACTGGTTGCTTTCAAAGCAACAGTTATAGAACAACTAGTTGATGATCCTTATATTGATCATAGTGTCACATGAAAAGTTATGTCTTCTCATTTAAGGATAAGTGGAAAGAACGTACTTGGAGAATATAAAGATTGTGCGCCCCCACATAAAGAATTAAGGTGGTGAAAAGAGGAAGTGCAAGACAAAATGATGGCAAAGAAGGTCAGCTACAAAACATTATATGCTTGTAGTAATGATGAAAACTTGACAAAGTATCAAGTCGTGAAGAAAAAAACTAAAAATGCAGTAAGTAAAGCAAGAAGTCAAGCTTATGAAAAATTTTACAAACGACTAGATATCAAAGATGGAGAGCGTGATATATATAAAATTGCTCGAGCTATGGAGAGGAAGACAAAATATTTAAGTCAGGTTAAATGCATACAAGATAAAACAGATACGGCTTTGACGGATGATGTAACTATTAAGGAGCGATGAAAAATAGACTTTTATCAACTATACAATTAAGGAAAAAACAATGAACTGAACTTGGAAGAGTTAAGTAAATCGAAGGAGTATAGAAACATAACTTTTTATCGTAAAATTCAAGCATCATAGATAAATGACGCTCTGAAGAAGATGAAAAATGGATAGGCGGTTGTCAGACGAAATACTTATTGAAGTATGGAAATGCTTAGGGAGGAAAGGAATTTTATGGCTTACAAGTTTCTTCAATAAGATACTGAAACAAAGAAGATGTCAGACCAATAGAGAGAAAATATTTTGGTACCTTTGTATATGAACAAAAGAGATATATAAAATTATGTCAATTACAGAGGAATTAAATTAATGAGTCATACTATGAAACTATGGGAACGAGTAATTGAGAGAAGTAAGACGAGAGACTAGCATCTTAGATCAATTTGTATTCATGCCAGGGAGGTCAACCATGGAAGCTATACATCTCTTGAGGAGACTCATTGACAACTATCGGGAAAGACAAAAAGATTTGCATATGTTGTTTATCGATCTGGAGAAGGCTTATGATAGGGTTCCAAGAGAGGCCTTGTGGAGTCTTAGAAAAGAAAGTGTAGAGATTATTATTATTAGTGTTATTTCTTGTAAGGTGGCATAGTCCCACATTGTTTATCCGTGTTAGGTCTCACGTGTAACTCTTATATAATCCCGATGTGGATGAATAATAATATGAATCATTTTTCTCCTTTCAACATGGTATCAGAGTCGTAGGGTTTCTCCCACGGGCTCTCGTTTCCGATCCGCCATCTCCTCTCGTCTTCGCTGCCGTCGTCGATCTCACAGCAACAGAGCGCATCTTCCGTCGATCGTTCGTCCTCGTTGATCGTCGACCGACCGCGCCAGCCCGTCAGCGCCTCTCCGCGCGCATCTGCTACTTCCGCTAGCCCGCGCGCGTCAGCACCTTCCGCCAGCCGCAACCCGCAGCCCTTCCGACTTCCGCAGCCCGCAGCACTTCCTCCAGCCCGCAATCTTCCTAGTCGCAGCTCTACCCTCCGCCAGCAGCAGCGCTTCTTTTTTGGCACCAAAAATGCGGCCCTAATCAGATGGCATTTCTGGTGTTGCCCTATCTTGGAGACTCCTGCATGACCGTGGTGTCGTTCCTCACTCTATGAGGCAACCCTAGTTTCTATCTAAGTGTTTGTCGTGTTCCTTCTTTGGCTCCTTGATTTCTAGTATTGGACAATCAAGTCGGGGACGGACGACTCTACCTCTCTCTTCCGGTGTCGGCGTTTCCTTAGCCACTGTGATGTCTAGTGGCTCCACTCGGACCGATCATGACCACAATACTCCTCAAGTCACGACCATACGTTTGGACGGCTCAAATTTTCTTCTGTGGTCTCGGGCTATTACTCTAGCGTTGAAGAGCTGGCGGTGTTCAGTTATGTTCATGGCACGATTCCGGCACCTGCCCCGGGTTCTTCTGACTGGGCCAGTGGGAATCTGAGAACTCCCTCGTTATGTCTTGGCTGACTAACTCCATGACTGAATCTATTGCAAAGAAGGTGGAATGTTAAAGATATTGATTAAATGCAATTCTCTATATATTGAATAGAAAGCATCTTTTACTTATCTTAAAATGTCACCATAACGCTCTTATAGTGGAACATTGAATCCAAAAGCCATAATCTGTGAAGATTGATGTCATCAAATTCTCAATTCTATCACATTGTCAATGAACTACTCTTTACCATATGAGGGAACAAAGAATGTATATCTAAAAAAGAGTGATGACCATCATCCAGATCCATAGGGGTGTATTACCTCAATCCAATATCACTTAATAAACTATGGACTCCAAAGAAAGAAGGAAAAAAAATATGCCAAGAGAAATATCCAATAACACCAGAAGTAATCATCTTTCCAATCTTAGCAAGAGAATAAGAAGAAATCATCCTGCCAACCAAATAAGACCTACAGAAGAAGCACAGCAAACCAAGATAACACACTGAAGGGGAGATGGGACTCGCATATTAAACCATTTGCATGGTAAAATTGTTCAGGACACCGGGCACAAGCACAAATTATATCAGGCATTGCAAGCTTATTTGCACGAAAAAATAAAAAGCCCAAGAAATTCCAAAGCCTTCCAAAAGCTTCATAGCAGGATAGAAGCATAATGCTGCAGGTGACAATCGATAAAGCAAAATACATAAAGTTTTGAACCAGCTAAGGAAACAAAGTAAATATAAATAAATAAATAAACAACTAATTAATACCCACATATTGCCTTAGCTAAATATATGATCCAAGCATAAAGAAATTAATCAGGGAGGCGTACAACTTAATAGGCAAAGTTCGATTGATGGCGTAAATCTTGCAACACTCTCCAGCATAACCAGTTTGTCAATTGTAGTCCGAAAACTTGGTTTAGGAACATTCTTTATTAGAATATTTGCTAGTTATTATTTGGTCTGCCGCATACGAAGCACATATCATCTCTACATAAATTTATTTAGATAAAATGATGCATTTAGTTAAATCATGGTGATGATAGATATCTTATTTTCATAATAAAGCATCATAGGAAGATGAAGGGCATTTTTTATTCCTTTAATATTCTTTTCGGACATATAAGTTCACAGGTACCATGAGCAAGGGCGTTGAATTCTACTACTTGACATAACAGACTTGTTCTTGCTAATCACTGCAAGAAGACAACCCAAAATATCCTATAGTATGTTGTTAATCATCATTTGATCAAGGCCATCCGCATCAGTAGCATCGATAGTGTAAAAACAACGAAACACTTCTTCCATAAATAGTTTGGTCTTTCTTTCATGACAAGGAGGAGTACATAAAGCTTCATAGTACATAAAGCATACATATTATCTCATCTTTCAATTTTGTCTTCATTGTTTTGCTAATTGTTTTGGTCACACATGCGAGACAAGATATACGCTTAAATGCAAGCAGAGAAAGAAATATGATTTGAATAAAATAGCTATCTTAATCAACTATAACTTCAACCAATAAGAATAAACAACAATTAGTTTAAAAATTGCAGAAAATGAAGAAAATGGATAATCATATTCAGATTTAAATATTTTGCAAGAAGAAAGATCTTCTTAAGGTAGAAACCAACGATTCAATAACAAAGTAGCAGACAATTAGTAAAGATAGATATCCAAAATATATATGCCACCTGCTTCTTCTCCAATGTTTCAATCCGTACATTTAGTTCTCTGATGGCCTCCGAAAACTAGATAAAAGGATAAGGAAGAATCAAGGAGACTCCATGATACAAAAATTTGAAAATGTTTGTGAAATGAGAAAATTTCTAATTAAGCTTCTTTTGCTACCTCAACAGCTCCATGAGAAAGATTGCCAGAGGCTGAATCTTTTTCTTGATTAACCAAGGAGCTTGACTCAATTAATACCGTTCCAATACCCGTATTGGCACTGCCATTGCAACAATTTTTTTCTGCTTGATGCTCTTCATTATTACAGAAATCTAGATACTGGCCATTTGTTTTGACATTTCCATGATAAAGATTGCCTGCACTAAGATTTTCATTTTTCTCAGCCAAAGTACAGAAAACATCCAAAAGTTTCCTATTGTGGTCGGACAGATCTTCTGGGATGCATGAACTTGAACTTTCACCTTGGACTTCTCTACTTGGAATGAACTTGCAATTATCTGAAAGTTTTTTCAATTTGAGCAGCACATTTGTGTACTCATCTACATCAACTGATGGTTTATCAAAATTTTCAGTAACCTCATTGAAGTCAGTACCAACCCTAGAACTCGTTCCATCTAATGAATAATCTTCAAACCAATCACTCAAATCGGATGCTGGCTCTTTATACCCAATTTCTTCACTAGAAATAGATAAAGCTTTATTTCGGCTACCATCGCCAGCATCTCTATTTTCTAAAGAAAGCACAGCAAATTTATTTATTTTCTCTGAATTCGGGGCTTGTGCATCTTTCTTTAACTTCCATTTTGGAGCAGCCAATGTGGGAAAAGAATTTGCTTGGCTAGGGGGATATACAGCAGGCACAATAGTCTGAGGTTGTGGTTTGAACATGGCAATCAAAGATCTAGTTTGTGAGTGGTCCAGCTCAAACCAGAAATGTTGTGGTGTATAGTAGTTGTCGTCAATTACTTTTCTAAATTCCTTCTCAGCAAGGGGCTTACACTGTTGGCTTGTGCGGATTCGGACCTATATAAAACCATTATGTAGGCACAAAATTGAATATTCATAGTAAATAACTGTGAGATAACAAACACTAGTGAGGAAAATTCATGATATTTTCTATGAAAGACCTGTGCAGGAAATGCAGTCCTTTCTGCTCCCCCATCAGTCCATGCATATGCATCAAGATGCATTTTCCCATGGCTTGCAGCCTCGTATAGCCCATGAAGTTTGCGGTCACTATAATTAAAAAGAAATAATGGTAGACCTGGCTCAATATTTCTTACATAGGAGAAATGTGAGGAGGGTAGACCTGAAAGACAAATATGAGATTTTTATTTAAAGAAGTTAGTGGCATAATCTTTTGACCGTTAGTATTCTATTTATGAGAGCTGAGAGGAAAATGATCTAACTGTCAACAGAAGCAGCGTTATTGTGAATGAAAACAACAAAATTTTTAATGAAAAAAAATACATCAAAAAAGGCTAATAAGAGATAAAATAATAAAACAGGCTATTATTCATGGAATAAAGTTCTGGGGTGGAGGAAAATGAGGCGACCAACCAAACAATTGCTTAGCCAGACACTCTTCCATTGTGGAGTGCTTGCACCCAAAGATAGCCCCTCCTAGATCATTCTTTCGCAAGTTCCTAGCAGAGATGTAACCATGCTCGGAAGCTGGAAGAGTGCTATCAACGTTAATAGTCTCAGTTTTCCTCCCTGCACCCATTCTGAAACATTTGGATAAAAATTTAGCAAACTGTTTTTACTAAATGAACATACTGTCATCCCTAGAAGACAGAACACAAGCATATATTGAATCGCAGAAAACAACAAAAAATTAGAGCAAGCCGGAAGATAGTAAATAAGTATGTACATGATGATCTAAAACAAACATAATGCATACATTTTGTCTGTAAGAATTAGCGGGCATATATCATCTGCTGTATTGAAGATGAAAAATATATTTAGATGATTTAAACATGTATAAAGAAAGACAAATATGCACCAACAAAAAAATAGGGAGAACAGTGTGGTAAGGAAAAGAAATAGAAAAATGAAAACATGGCTAGAAGTGGTGCAAAATACTTGTTTGGAATACACCTACAAGGGTATAGAAGCACACCAAATAGTTAGTATAAAGATAATTATGAAAGATGATGATTATATTGAGGGTATCATAAGAAAAAATTATTTCTAATTCTTCCGAAGAAAGCTAAAAAAAATACATGTGAAGTGGAACGGAAATATGATATGATTCTCCTCTTCCTCTGTTGGTTTATTTTCCTTGTTATTTTCAAGCAAAAGCCACTTTGCTTGGCTTATGTCTTTGATGGAGAAGACTGAGTTAATTAACAAGATGGGCATTCCAATTTCCAACTATTTTCTTGAAGAGAGAATAATGTGTTAAGCACCCTACACCCTAATGTCGAGATACCTACATTTTAAGTAATATTACTGTTAGAAGTTATGCATTTAGATAGGCTTTATTTACTACCACGTTATATATGTAGCTTGTATTCATTACCCTCTAGCTACATAGAGAAGTATGAGGTTGAATCTAAATAGTAAATAATAAAAAAACATTATTTGGACTCCTGATTTTAAGATGGTATCAGTCAATAGCAATTTTTCCTGATTCCCTCAAGATTCCATCTTCGTCCAGCTTTGTCTCGCTGTCAGATCATCAACATCCACAGCAGAAGCTCGTCGACTGATAGACTCTCGACTCTCTCCCCATCTTCACCAGCTCGTCAGCTTCCTCCAACGAGCTCGTTCGTCTACCAGCTTCACTCTTCGGCCCTCGTTTCTTCTTCCAGAGCACTTGTCACTAATGTTTCGTCCAGAACACTAATCGCTTGCGTTTCGTCCAGAGCACTCGTCGCTTGCGTTTCGTCCAGAGCACTCGTCGTCTGCATTTCGTCCAGAGCACATGTCGCCTGCGTTTCATCCAGAGCACTCGTCGCCTATGTTTCGTTCAGAGCACACGTCGCATGTGTTTCGTCCAGAGCACTCGTCGACTGTGTTTCATCCAGAGCACTCGTCGTTTGCACTGCACCATGAGCACTTTGTAGACTTCATGCCCTTGCAGACCGCATGTGCACACTCTCGCGGAGTTCCTACGGCTCAACTCTATTCGCAGAGCCCGATCCCAATTGCTATCAAATCCTGACGCTCAATCCTACTCTTATGGTGACACTCATGCACCCGCAGAACAACAGTTGGTCTGGTAACAAGCTCCCGTCGAGAGCTTTGTACACATGTAGCATATCTTCAAATAAGTGATCCAGTCTGGGGGTTTCTCATTGTTCAAGGACCAAATCTCCGTTGTTTGTATGGATTCCCTATCAGAAACATCAAGCGCTACTCCTCCAGCAACCGTAAACAAAAATCTCGTGTCTCTCATTTTGTTTGCTAATCCTTCCATAACATCAGAGAACTTTACGAGAAAAACTACATGGATTGGAAAGCACTATTCCACACAGATGATACGCCAAACCCTCTAGTTGAATCTATCTTAGTGCATCATGTCAAACCTCTCAGCCATCATCTCATATATAGACACTTCTGATCAAGTAGTCAATAATTTAACCAAACATCATGTCAATGTATTGATTCAAACATAACATCAGCCCTAAGGGCAGTCTAGAATTCTCCATTATTTCGTTAATTTCTACTTACTCATTGAAGCAGCGTACATCAATCAAACATTATGTAAATGCTCAATTGAGCTCCTCGCCTCAAGTGAAACCATTAATATGGATAGTTCACTAAGTCTACCGTGACAAGCCTTTCTAGAGGCCCAATGCAATGTCAGAGTATGATCGTGACATCAACGAGTTCAAGTTAATATCAAAATACAATCATGGCATCAATGAGTTCAACTAATGTAAAAATACGATCATGGCACGGATCCTTCTACACTCACGAAACTAGTGAAGAGCACTCTCGGCTCCTGTATATCCCTTAATGTCATGCACAAGGCACTTTATCAAAATTTGTCCAAATTAGGACCAATAAGTTCCTCAAGAGTTAGGCCTCAAATATAACCAAATATCAACTACAACACACAAACAAAAAAAACAAAACAATATACTTCTTTCATTCTATTAATATCATTAAAAATTCATCCGGATTTCTTTTTCCAATGAAAAGTAATCAGAAGTAGAATTTTTCAACATGATTGAAAGATATGTCGAATCAGAAATCTCTCAAGTCAAAATCATTTTAGTTTGAGAGAAAAATAAATTAAGCCCCAAAACGGTATAGTACTTAAAAGAGGGGTAAAATAGAACTTGTAAAATCGAACTTCCACACAGCACAGCGCCTTTAAACAACACAAAACCCCGATACTCCTCCATACATATGCCTCGTTCCCCATCTCCTTCAAATGCTAAGAGAACCACCCACTTATTAGTCTCCGTTAAACTACACATTAACGAGAACGAGCAACTCACACATACAAATGCTGATCGCCGTGGCGTAAATCAAAGAATACGCAACCCGTGACAAACCCACTTCGGAATGTGTATGAGATACAAATCAATCAACAAGAAACCCGCGAGGCAATTACGATATTTAAGCTACAGATATATAATATAGAATAAAAGGGAACCGGGCATAGCGGAGAGGACGAAGGAAAAGAGCCTTGTCAGGCACATTTCTGACTATCGAAGCGCAGGGAAGTACCAGAAGCGATTCGTGGAGTAAAGTCAGGCGATCGCCGGAAGAGCAAAGAACCGTAGGAGGGAGAAGACGAATGGCATTCGCCGGAGAGCGCAGTAGAGGACCTCTTTGTCAAGTAGGTCTCCCACTCTTTGACTCGTGGAAGAAAACCCGCACCCTAAAAAGTCGCTTCAGCCGAATTTGTCATTCCCGTTTAAGTAGGCCTTCGAGTCTCTCGGACCTCAACACCACTACGTTGTCATCTGCCCGACAGTCGATAGAGTGATGACCGGCTGAAATTAATATAGCGAATTATTTCTAAAAAATATTGCAACTGTAGTTATTTTTTGTTGTTCTGCGTCAATACAGAAAATAAAAAAAATAGAAGACGTCGCTAGTCGCTACTGTAATTACAAGTATTCTGTCTCAACAAAAAATTTATAGGATTTTCCTGGAGTATGTGAGAATATTAGGGGTTTAAGGAAGTCCCGGGGAATTTGGGAATTATTTCGGGGTGGTGTTTCGGAGGCCAAATGAATTCTAGTCAAGCGAAGTTAGTCATGCATGGTCATGCATGACCAAATCACATGATCGTTTTCAGAACTTTGGTTTAGGGTGGTTTTATCACTTGCACGATCGTTCATGTGTGTGCCACACGATCGTGTGTAGTGCAGCTCGTGCGAATTTAGTCATGTATGGTCGTGCGTGCTCAAATCGTGCAATTAACTGTTTTGACGCGAGTTGCTCACGCACAATCATGCGTGAAACTGCACAATCGTGCTACCGAGGCCGTGAACTCTTTCTGATCGCGAAATTGAGCTGTTCGTTTTGGATATTTGGGATCCAACGGCTAGGATCCTTTCCTGAGATTATTAGGTCGGGATTGGGAAGAGTCTAAGCTCATTTTACTTAGTTCCTTCTCTCACCTAGGTTTGAGATAGAGAAGAGAAATTGAGGAAGAAGAAGAGAGCTCGCCATTGGAGGTGCTCTAGAGCTCCGAACTGCGAGTCTAAGTCGGATTCACGGAGAGGAAATCTTTGCGATCAACTTCATCCGTCTCGTTCATCGTTTTCATGGCACCAAAGCAAGCTCCAAGAGTAACGATCCCAAGATTCTCGTGATTCCCGTTTAAGTAGACCATATTATCTTTCGTGCCTCACCACATCTATGATTACTGTTAAGTTGCAAACTGCTCCACACTCAAATACTCGATGGAGTGATGACCTGCTGAAATTAATATATTTATGGTTTGTTAGGACTTAATAAAGGAGGCTTAGACAATTATAAATATAAAAATAATAAAATTTTAAATACAAAAATAATACAGACAAGATTTTGACAAAAAGACATCTTTTTTAATCATTAGTCTAAATATTTAAGAAGTCGAAAAATTATACTAAAACCTAAAAAAGATACAAACATCCATATAAATGCCAATTGTGCATGACTATTTTTCAATTAATGGAATTTATCTATAATCAAATATTTGTCAATCTATTTTGTTTTTTCTTTCTCAATATATAAAGTCGTGCAATTTGAAAGAGAACTAGAGTTCAGCTCTTGCAACACATAATTTATTGTGTCGTTGAAAATGTTCACTCGAAAATGATGTTCCACTATAATGATATTGTGTGGACATCGAAACCGACGATTACTGTATTGAGCATACATGTCTGGAACTTCGACTTCATTTTTCTCATAAAATATTTTCACATCTTGTAAAAACTTTCATATTCAAATGCTCGGATTTTTTGAATGAGAATTTTCATTGTTGAAACTAAACTTATAACATTTAATCTTGAGTTTGATGTTGTAGTGTTTTGCATAGAACATCACGGATTCCCAAAATCTCTTTCATCAAATGCAGGATGAATACAGATTCGAATATTTCAATTTTTCTACAAGTTGCTTCAGCATTTTCTCGTTGAGCAAATCTCCATCTATTATCACTAATATAAAGCAACACAGAGCAAGTAACATTATATATATTATAATACTACAAGCATAGTTTATATGAGACGACTATATCTAGTGTCACCAAGCCGTTACAGTGAACCAATTTGATTGGCTCCAATGTTAGTTAGCACCAACAATGAATAATATATATCAATTAACAACAACAACACTCAAGCCTTTATCCCACTACCGTGGGGTTGACTATATGGATCTTTTGTCGCCATTGTGACCTATCTTTAGTCATAATCACACTAATGCCTAAGCACATCATGTCTTTCCTTATAGTCTCATTCAAAGTCTTTAGTGGTCTACCCCTCCCCCGTTTAACATGCCTAGTGACTAAACTCTCGCAATGTCTATCATGTGCCTCTAATGGTCTCCTTTGTACGTGTCCAAACCATCTTAGTCGAGCTTCTTGCATCTTCTCTGCAATTGGTGTCACTTATGTCTTATCCATGATATATTCATTCCTAATTTTATCCAGTCTCGTGTGTCCACACATCCACTTATGCATTCTCATCTCCGCAACTCCCTTGTTTGCTCATGTACACAATTCACTTCCCAACACTCAGAACCATAGAGCATCATTGGTCTAATTGTAGTATGGTAAAACTTGCCTAACAATAGATATCAATTCATTGGAAAAATTATGTATTGTCTTCACTTCCCTTGATGTTGCAACAAAAACTAGATGAGTTTGGTATGTGCGGAATAATGAGCATAATAAGCTTGCGAACATTCATTAAGTAATAATTTTTTAAATTTTTTTTCATTCCCCATGCATGTTACTTGCGCAATCATATGTTTGGCCTCGAATATCTTGAATAATCAAATTATGACGAGAGAGAACTACAATTTTTTTTTTAAGTGTGTATGCACTTATATCTTTAACATGAACAAGATCTAAAAAAACTCTCATGCACAAAGCCACAAACATCCACAAATCGAATCATGATGGTCATTTACTCTCTTTTTGACTCATCTCTAGATTCATCAATTATAATGAAATATTTAAAATTGTCAATTTCCTTGCTGATAGTATGTTGTACAATTCTTGATATAATAGATAGAAGATCCTTCTGAATATTAGGTATATGTACATAGCATTTTCTAGGACATTTTATACTAGAACTTCTTCAACTTCCTTGTTATAAATTCTAAGCAACTTAATCACCTAGATAGAATTACTGCAATTGATAGATTCTAAAGTTGTATCATAGTCTCGTAATGCAATTCCTTGAAATGCACAAATATCATAATGTATCAATTGAAGTTCAAACCCGCAAGCGGTCCAATGCAATTTATTGGGAAGTTTTCTTTTCCATCATTTTATTTATATGTTGAGGTTGAGCTATTAAATCTGCACAACTTTTGACTGCAATGTTGTGTGAAGAACAATGACCTTTTCTACATGAGCCAAAATGATACAATTATTTTCATTGACTTTCTTCCAATTTCGTAATCCTTCAATTGTGAATGACCAAAATGACCATTAAGTTATTTATTGAAAACATAGTATGACGAACAACATGCAACATCTTTTGCAAAAGAATACTCCAATCACGTGACCTTCTTGAACCAAGATTATTAAATCTTCAATTATGTTTGTAACGACCCGCATTTGAGCAAAAATGATAATTCAATCAAGTAAGATAAATTATGTAGGATCCAACGGATTTGATCGACATTGGTCTAGAGATATGTGAGTTTGGATTATAACATAATTTATATATATGATAGTTTGGTATGATAATAAATATTATCAGATTTTACAGGTTATCACATAAAATATAATTTGATAATTTATAATAGAGAATTTCAGAAAGAAATATGGGGGGAGAAATGGATAGAAAGAAGAATCGAGAACCTTGTCTTACTATTTTATAACTTTTTATTATATATAAAAGAGCTTATAATAAATATAACCTGACAAAATAATTGAAGGGGGGAGGGAGTATTCTCGGTGGAATTTTCGTTTCTCCGAATGAGGTTTATCTCCACTCTCACGGGGAGCTGGAGAGGGAAAAAGAAAAATAAGAGTGTGTCGTCTCTCCCTCTCTCTTTTTCACATAGTCGACGTGTCTTGATCTCGGCGCATTGATGACGGCTTGGAAATAAGCAACCCGTGAGGTCGGTTCTTCTTCTTCGATCTACTGGGACAAGTACCGTTAAGTCAATGCAAAAGCTCTGGAGATGTGATAGTAGAAGTGGCTGTGAGAGTTGTTCGAAGTATCCCGGGTGGTGGTCAAGGTGGAACTACCCACCCGTTGCCCTTATCTTGGGTTTTATAGGCAAACCCTAGGTTCAATACGGGTATCAGATATCACGGTATCTGATCTGACCCATTAAGCTTCTGAGCATACTACTTTCTCTATTCCATCTCCACCCATGTCTGCAAGGAATTTCATGAGTTTAGACTCTATGAATTCATAAAATATATGCAGTGACATTTGAAGTAAGCTAGCTATACTAAATGAGCTTAGTACTTGGCAGTAGTGAAGTAACACTGTCAGCATCTCTATCTAGTCTAACTAGGACCAGTCAAGTAAAGATTTTAATCAAATGTTGTTATCTTATTCATTCATGATCATTATGTACATTATCATCAAAAGTGGAATGATTTGGCACAATATCATTTGCAACATTATCAAGTGTGTAATAATGTGATATGATCATTAATGTTATATTAACCTTTTGCAACGACTTTCTATTCCCAATTGAATAATCCTTGAATCAACTTACAATGAGAAAGATGTCAAGTCATCAAAAGTGGAATGACTAGCATCTAATCATCTTGGGTTTTTATTAAAAAGATTATTTGGGGTTTTCAGTCTGTTATCAGATGCTTGAATGTTTGCAGTTATATGTTCTAGCTATCAAAACATAAACATAGGAGGAAATTTTTATATTTCTATGAATTTTAGTCTCATCTCCCTCGATGTTTTGATTGTGAGAACTCTATTTAAACCTTTGGTCAGAGCGTCTGCAATATTATCCTTTGACCTAACATCAATCAGGGTCATAATCCTTTGACTTGTGAGTGAGATCAACTAAGCTTGTTTCATCCTCAGTTGTCTTCTTTTGCCATTGAACAAAGTGTTCATAGTAATCGTTTTTGTAGTCTGATTATCGTTGTAGACTACAATAGTGCTCACTTTCAGGCTTGTCAGTGGAATGCCCATAATCAAGTCTCTCATCCACTCTGCTTCTTCTCCTGCTGAAGCTAGAGCGTAGAGTTCAGATTCCATTCAAGAGAGCAATACATTATTGCTTCTTAGACTTCCAAGCTACATGTGCTCCTCCTAGTGTGAAAACAAACCACTAATGAACTTACTGTCATTTATTTCCGAGCACCATGATGCATCAGAATATCCTTCAAGAACGGAAGGATGACCAGAGTAACATAAGACATACTTTTGGTTGTGTTTTAAGTATCTCATCAGCCTATCTAAGACATTCCAATGGTCTTGACCATAATTGCTAGTGAATCTGCAGAATATGCCTACCTTAAAGGCTATGTGTATGACCCCATTTTTTCGCTACAAAACTGGGTCTTATGCCCAGAACCGTCGCTTTGCGGTGACACCTTCACTCGGGAAGATCGCCACTACAAAACGCCGATCCTGCCGGCCATATCGATCACAGAAGAAGAAAAATATAAATGAACAAAAAGAAGTTCAAGTCCACAATCACATGCTATATATAATAACAAATTTACAATAATAAAGGGCTCATGTCTTGTACATCATGTCCTCACTACAAGATCACTCGCGGAAGCTAACTACTAATCACTCACTGATCCTGAAACTTGTGCTCCTGTGCTAGACTGCCCCGCCTCCATCTGCACCTGCCTCTGGTGCTGCTCCATCTCCGTGGTCTCCTAAAATGATAAGGTCCACCAACCGTTAGTCAAAAGACTAAGCCAATCCCCCACCCCTCCCCCGGTGACTCCTAGGCACCGTGCGAGAAGGATGAAGCGGAGGACAACAAGGGGTATAACAATAGCAGGTGATAGGGGTACAAGGAATGTTGTCTACACTACACATGTATATATATAAAATGGAAGCAGTAAAAGAGCATGGTAAGAGCAGGTAAAGAATAAGTAAAGTGCAGTAAATAAAGACATGTATATAATAAAAAAGTAACCATTGATTTATAGGAATGCCCACACAAACCTATAGACCAAGGGGTCGTTTAGCAAGGCCTATCGTATAAGAAGTCCCATAACTGACTTATACGATAGGGATAGGGGTTGAAATGCAATGTTTATGCTATGTTATGCAAGGTATGCAGTTATACTATGGTCACACAAGTGCAACTCACACACTACGACTCTATGCGCACAGACCTTTAGTTCCCCCTTTTTGGAGCTAGCAAGACTCCCAGTATACTCCCGTAGTGGCAAACGAAAGAGGTGAGTTGGGCCTCGCCCACCTCTAGGTTGGTATATACACTACCTAACCTAGACCTATCGTACGCCTCAACGCAAAACCGTGGAGCATCTGCGTACTCTTACTGGCTGGACCACCAGACTTTTATGACTAAGTGCAAATTCCACACTTGCCGAGCCCGAGCATTATTACAAACTAACTACAATCTCCAAACCACAAACCACCTGTGCATAACTTGCCCGGCCAAGAACCAATCTGAGTCACAAACTCACCGGATCAACAATCCGCACCAACCACCACCGAGCCTACAGCTCGGGGTACCAAACCAACTAAACTCCCGTGACAACGGAGTGTGAGTGAGTGTATTATTAATTAGTCTTGAGTATCATCTTACTCCTACGACTTAGGGTAAATCTTGGACTTCCCGAGGGTTACCCTGTAAGGGGCTCACTACGGTACTAGGAGCTATAACGGGATGACACCCCAAGGCTCCCTTTCTCAAGATACTTACTGTTATTGGTGTCTACCCTTAAGAACTCCCCTCTACCATTTCACTTGAGTTAGACCTAAGTGTTTTATGACACCACAGGGGAAAGACGATCTTTCGTCAACCCCTAGCACAACCTTACCCTTAACCCACCATGTGCACTCTCATCACCTACACTCCTTAGGATGGACTCCTAACTATTTAAACAACCCATGTGTACCATTTGCACCAATTTCCACCTAGTAGGTCACTAAATACCTAAGTTTCATAGTTTTACTAAACGCAGACCAAACTAACTATATGAGGCCTAAAAGTAGAGGTACTCCAAATATTCATCCAACTGACTCAACATATTTACTGGAGGTCTTTCATGATGTTATAAGACTAAATCAAGAGAATCATATTTTTCCTAATTTATTTAGCATTTATTTTAATTTCTCCAAATATTTGCCAAGCATGAAAATGAACATGAAGTGTAATAAATTCTTATGATATGGCTCTTCAAAAATTTATGATAAATCTAGGGTGACAAAATAATAGCAAGTACAGCATATCATATTTTACAGTAAGAATTTATCCTTTATAATTAATATTTATCATCCATCCAAGTTTGTGAATTTGTGAAGGAACCACCAAAAATATCTACATCAAAATTAAGGGAAAAATACTGAGCTCTTGTTTTCATCAGAAAAGCCTACTGACTAAACTTCAGAATTTAAGGAAATCATTTTCTCACTTAAATAAATACTTTAAGAAAACCTCAAATTAAATAAATTGTGAAGTAGCCCACTGATTTAAGTCTTCAAAAATTCTATAAAAAATCACAGAGCTTCCTAATGCTCTGAAATGCCCTATCACCAATTCGCACAATTTATAAAGTAGTATTGGACCCTCAAATGTTTTTCTTAAGTCAAAATCAAAGAAAGGTGCCTTGTGAATGAAGTACTGGTTAAGTCGTTTAATAAAATACAAAAAAATTACCAGAGGTCTAAACCATGACTATAAAGGCACTCCCAAGGTTTCATCTCCATAAAAGACCTTTTGGGCATGTAAAGGTCTCTTATAAGAAAATTCCCTAAAGGGGTTATGACCTATTTCAAAGGGAATACTTGTTCCTAAAATTCTTATAAAATTACCCAAGGCCTATTTACGTCCTATAAACTTATCCACCAAGTTTCATAACCATCAAGGGACTTTTGACCACATGGCCTTCACAAGGTCCTAAATGCACACCTAGGAATAAAACTAGTGTTCTAGGGCTTAACCACCTCCACGCCACCCCAAACCACTTATGGGGGGTACTTTAGGTGATCCTAAACCAGTGGACAAGGTTCCACCTCATGGTGAGGAGATTTGACCACAAAATCCCAAGATAAACACCATGTCCTAACTATGACCCAATTTGACCTAACTTGGGTTAACCAATTACTCAATCAAAACAGTCCCAATTGGGCTGAGATTTTTACCTAGGTCATAACATAACCCTAAGGAGCACCCACCAAAATTTGGAGGGCATTGGAGGTCATTTGACCCACTAATTAATTAATATATGATTTGTGAAATTATCTCAAAAACCTTAGAAAAAGGTTCTCCTAAAAATCGCATCTTTTAGTATGTTGTGTGGGTGTATATAACTAGCCTAAGATTCAAATATCAAGGCCATAGCATCTACCAATAAAAAGATATGAAGGAAAGAGTGACTGCCCTAGCCTAGGGACCATTCCCACCATTTTGGCTCTACAGGGAGCTACAGGGCTCCTTTTGGGCTGAAACAAAATTTGAATTAAAGTGCACACCTAGGTCTACAACTTTGACGTTGGCCACTTTCTCATCAGAGGTGATCTAGTATTTTTAATATTTAAATCTAGGTATAGCAAAATATGTGACAGAAATTACATAAACATTTATTTATATAAGGGATTCTGCGTTCGACGAAATATTTACTGCACTCGACGAATTATGAACAACGTTCGACGAAATCTTATATAAGCTGCTTTCGACGAATTAAACTCTGCGTTCGACGAAATCTTATATAAGCTGCGTTCGACGAAATCTTATATAAGCTGCGTTCGACGAATTAAACTCTGCATTCGCCGAAATCAAACAGCGCTCGACGAAAGCAGAACAAATCTGCGTTCGACGAAATAAACTCTGCGTTTGACGAAATCAAACAGCGCTCGACGAAAGCAGAACAAATCTGCGTTCGACGAAATCAAACAGCGCTCTACGAAAGCAGAACAAATTTGCGTTCGACAAAATATTTACTGCGCCCGATGAAAACAGATTAAAACTGCGTTCGACTAAGTAAAAGCCAGCGTTCGACGAAATGAATTCCGTTCGACGAACTCTAATATCAGTTCGTCGAACTCAACTACAAGATCGACGAAGTCTAAAATGCGATCGACGAACCATTTCTGTTCGACGAATTCAGGATTCTGTTCGACAAACGCAGAATTGCGTTCGACGAATGAAATGAAATAAACGTAAACAATAATAAGTAGATCTGACGGCTCTCTATCATCATCCCCAAGGAATGGACGGCGCGCGGCAGCCTGACCTGGGATTATTTGCGGAATGATTTTCCGGCCACCTACGCCTCTTTCTGGCCAGCCAATGCCACCACCACCTCCGTTGAGGTGGTGGCCGGCCATAGGGGTGGTTGGCCGGCCGGAGGTGGTCGGATCAGGATTTTAGAGGAGGAAAAAAGAGTACGTTTCGCACCCTTTCGGAAGCACAATCCGGGCCCTTTTGAACACGGATCAAGCCCCAAATTTAGAAAAGATCTAGCACCAAGGGAGGAGAAGAGGATCAGACCTGAATTGAGGGGATTTGCCTTGCCGATCTCCTATCCACCATGGCCACATGAAAGCTCTTGGATGCCATGGAACTTCTATACCAAGATGGTTGGTTCCTTCGGGTAAGTGGGGGAAAACCCTCCCCTCTACCCGGTAAAGCTTTTAAATGGATCAATTTGAGGAGAGGATGGGTCTCTCCTTGATTGCCACCATTAATGGCCATCAAGCACATTTTCGGCCACCATGAAAAACCACGAAATTCAGCCCCCATATAGCCTGGAATGACTGTCTATCTACTCCAAACTGAGGAGGGGAGATGTACCACTCAATTGGGAGAGGAATGGGTGGCCCTTGGTCTCCTTTGTCCATGAATGGCCACCTTCCTCTCTCTTTCTCTCTTCAAAATTGGGGAAATTGCACTTTCTCTCTCCTGTTCATCATTTCCAGAAATTGAGTGGTAACTCCTGGTAATTATCAGCCTCCTAAGCTAATGGGCTACTCCAATTAGGCCTAGCCCAAGTGGATTGGGCTTGAGTTAGCCTTTTCCCCTCTTTTTGGGCAAGGTTGACCAAGTGTTGACTTGAGGTGTTGACTTGGTCAACTGATGGGTTGACTGGTCCAAGTGGTGTGTCTTGAGTCCCTTGATACCACCCAAAGTTGGTTGAGTCATGGTGGTGCCCCAATTGGGCCAATTAATCCAAAAGGTGTTGACCAAAACAGGGCTAGAGTTGATTTTGGTCAAATTGGCCAAATTGGTGGCCCCATTGTGGGGGTTTTTAGTCCATTGGGTCCCTAATATCCTTATAAGGGTAGGGGCAAGGTCAATTTGGCATGGTGGAGGTCAATTGACCCTAATTAAGCTATTTTGACCAATTTGAGGTTAGGGTTGACTTTGGTCAATTTGGCCTCTTTGGTTGACCCCAATGGGTCCTTGGTGCTCTAAGGGGACCCCTAAAGGGTTAGGTATGCTATGGTGGGGTCAAAGGGTCAAGGTGAGGCCCTTAAGTTCAACCCTATGCTTGTTAATTGGAAATTGCTATTTGCAGACCACCGTGGTTTCCTTCTTCTTGGCTAAGGCCAAGTGATCTCTTCAAGCTTCCTAAGGTTTTGTCATGGCCTAGTCATGACAAAACCACTCTAGGGGTCTAGTTGTTTGGGGGATGTTACACTATGTCATGCTAGTGCAAACCATATCATACATGAGACTACCAATGAGTTTAGAATAATCTAACTATCTAACCGTAGCTCCTTCATTGGGATTTAACCGGTTGTTGTTGTCGTATGGTGTTTCTAATGCTTTATTTTCACTATATCCCCACGTATCTAACATGGCTTTTATGTAGTGTCTTTGACTTAGGGAGATGTTATTTTTCCCAAAGCTCACCTGCATGCCTAGTATAGCTTCAGCTACACCTAGGTCTTTAATGCTAAATTCTTTTATCAGGCCTAACTTGACGTCATCCACCTCGGATTGATCAGTCCCTAAAATGAGCATATCATCGGCATACAAGCATATCATAACGACTTTATTTGATCTTATGACATATGTAAAGACATTTATCTGAGATACACGACATGAATCCCATGTTTTTTACACTATAGTCAAATTTCTCATGCCATAATTTAGCTGTTTGTTTTAGTCCATATAGAGATTTAAGTAACTTACATACCTTATTTTCGTGACCTTCTACAATGAAACCTTCAGGATAATTCATGTAGATCTCTTCGGTCAGATCTCCGTTCAGGAATGTAGTCTTAACATACATTTGATGAACAACAAAGTTCCCAATAGTCGCAATAACAAGAAGAATCTGAATGGTTGCTAGGTGACACATGGGTGAATAGACATCAAAATAATCTACTCCGCTTATTTGTGTGAAACCTTTACCCACCAGGCGTGTTGTATACTTATCTATGCTACCATCATAATTTAATTTCTTTTTCAGAACTCACTTACACCTTACAGTTTTAGACTCTTTTAGCTTATCAACTAACGTCTAGGTGTTGTTCTGAAGTAGAGAGTTCATATCTTCATCAATAGCTTCTTTCCAAAGAAGTGAGTCCTTTGATCTCATCGTTTCCTTATAAGTGGATGGATCGGCCTCAATGTGGTAAGTGACAAAATCACCACCAAAGGTTCTGTGAGTTTTCTCTCTTACAAAAGTTCTCCTAGACTCTAGGCCAAATTTGTCTAAAGGAACTGAGTAGGAGGTGTTCAGTACTGATTCAGGATCTTTGTCAGTAGTAGTTACTTGCATGTCTATGAGTGACAAGTTCTTATCTTTAAGAAATTTATCTTCAAAGAACACAACATCCCTAGATTCTATAACGACATTATTTGAAATGTCTAAGAATCTATCTTCAGCACAACCTAGGTAGACACAAGTGTTGGTTCTAGGTCCAATCTTAGACCGTCTTGGGTCAGGAACACTAACATAGGCTATACAACCTCAAATCTTAAGTCTAGTGATGTTTGGGGGTCTCTTAAACCAGAGCTCGTAGGGTGTAACCGCTAACTTAGCATGAGAAATTTTCTTTAGAATGTGGTTAAGAATGCTACTCCCCAATAGGCAGAAGGCATGCCTACAGTCAAGAGCATAAAGTTCAACATTTCTGTTAACATTCTATTTTTTTCTCTCAGCTATGTCATTTGATTGGGGTGAGTAAGGAGCAGTGGTTTTTGCTATGATTCCTTGATGGGAAAGGAAACACTTGAACTCACTAGACATGTATTCTCCACCTCTATCACTTTTAAATCGTTTGATTTTCATGTCAAGTTGTTTTTCTATCTTGGTTTTGAAAAGAAAAAACTTTTCATCTTTAGTTTTAAGAAGGCAAATGTGACAGAACCTAGAACAGCCATCTATGAAGGTGATCATATACTTCACGCCTTCTCTAGTGATAAAACTTTTAAAGTCACATATGTCAGAATGTATTAGTTCTATGAGTGTTGTGCTCCTAGTAACCGCACTGAAAGGTTTCCAAGTGATCTTTGTATGAGCATGCACTGTTGGAGCATGCATTCCGAACTCCTTGGTTTGCTAATAAAAAATCCCGGGTGTGTCTGATCCTATTTTATCTATGGTGTGTGATGCGCAAAACTATGCTTGCAAACGACAACGACAAGTGTACAGTATCAAATGTTGTATAGGTTCGTAGAAAACCAAGGTCGTATTAGACTCGGGGCGGTTGAGTACTCTTATTTCGAGAAAATCTCTATTATTTTATCAATTAGAACTTTGTGTTGGTTTTGCAAAAGGAAGAGATAACTTATTTTAAGGTTATGAGTTAAAAGACTAGTACTCAACCTTGAATCACCTCGGAAAATAAATATGGGGAATAAAACTTCTAACTCTCTTAAAGAAATTACTTGATCGTGGAGGTTCCCGAATTATGAATGTACCTCTCTCGAGGATACGCTCAACTGAGTTTAGGTTGATCAATCGAACTTTTGCTTTAGAATCAAAATCCCTAAAACCCACTTTATCGTAGTAAACCCATCTATTGGATTTGACTCCAATCCGGGAGAATTATGTCATCCTCGCTTGAGGAGTGCATTCAACTCTCTTTATCCTTGAAATGATCGATTCGAATTCAAAACCTCTCGGTTATTAGATTACGAAAACAAGAATGAGAATTATATATCGACAATATAATCTCAATCCAATAAAGTTCAAGGATAAATCTTAAGTATTCTAAGGAAGAGAAAGAGAAACTAAAAATTAAATCATGAATTATATTTTCCTTGAGTCATCTCGGTCGAGTACTAACAGAATTTAGCTACTCATAGAGATGGAGGAATTAACGGAAATAAAGAGGTGCATGATTAAAAAGAGAGTAGAATAAGAGAAAAAGAACTATTTTATTGAATTGCAAAAGAAGTTACAAATTAAGAATTGAAAATTATAACTATTGAAATGAAAGTACAATTGCAAGAAAGAAAGAAGGATTACAAGGACTACTAAAACATGAAAATAATACAAGAAATAAAATGTCTAATCCTAAAAATTCGTCCCAAAAATTTCTCCTTAAGCATCTGCTGGAGCTGGCTTTTTATAGCTGCAAAATTGAGGTTACACGCCCTTGGTCACACCCGTGACCAAGGGCGTGTAAGGGGCGTGATCGGTGCTGGTGCGGAGAGGGCGCGTTCTGGCTTCAATGCAGGCATTTCGGATGTAACACCCTCATCCGTTCGAAAGCATATAACAGAAGGTCCGGCCGGGGCCCCACGCCATATACTATAAAACAAATGGGAACGTCACTTAATGGAATAAAATGCGACACTATACCACGAAGCCTAACTCAGAGCATTCTATGCGGAAGTAAAAGAGAGAGAGACAGAATTATAAACCACAAGACCCGAACTCAGGTATGTCCACTTCTATTAACTTGGAATAAAATGTTTTACAACACAAAAGAGGCACGACGGCCTTACAGTTTACTAACATCGGCGCGCAGGCCGGCCATACATGAAAAACAGAAGGAACATCAAAGGCCTTCAAGGGCCGCAGCAGCGCAGGGGCTTCAGCCCGCCAAGTTCCCGCTCGGTCCAGCACCTGTACAACAAGCCCACCAACAACGGTGGCAAAACAGGGCAACGGTCAGCTAAAGCTGACCAATTTATAACGACCCCACCCCTTCGAGGGGGTGGCAGTACTAACCGTCCCTGCAAAACAGTCTCAACAGCATATATATATATCTAAGAGTGCGACTAGACGAGCCCACAACATTTCATACATATGCAACAACACAAACGTGGGAATGGCCTCCACGTCTCGTGCACTCAGGCACTCTTTGGTGTACTACGCCTTCCACCACCATCCACTCTTGATGGTTTTGCCCTTCGAGGCTAAAGTCGGCGGCCCGAATACCAGGGCTCCCCCGTGCTTTAATTGTGAACTTACGCAGTCCGAAGACTCTTCCCCATCGCCTCCCGACATGCTCTTCGAGCCTTACTAATCAGGTGCTGCAATGGTTCGGGTGCTGGTACGCCAAATGCCCGTTGTTCACACACTCGTTGTACGACACGAAATGCGGGTATGGCGTCCCCTCAGCCAAGGTATTCTCAATTAGCTGGCTCCACGGGCCGCTAAGTCATCCACCAGGACACCCTTACGGGTCGGGCATGCCGACCACAGGTCCCCTCAACAGGTGGGCACAACAAACATCACCAGACCCATGTCTGGGAGCTGTCGCCTGGGCGACAGTCACTGTCGCCTAGCGACAGTGGACAACATTCCACTTTTAGTTTCCAGCTGTGGGTGCTTCCCGGGGCACACCCCCAGGCGTTGCTGCGCATGCAGTGCACTTCCACTGCCTCAGAACACAAAACAGTCACCAGAACCAATTCCGGGAGCTGTCGCCGGGGCGACAGTCACTGTCGCCTGGCGACAGTGAGCAGAACTCATTTTCTGCATCCAACTTCGGGTGCTTCCCGGGGCACACCCCCAGGCGTTGCTGCGCATGCAGTAGCACTCTCTAGTCCTACGAAGCATGATAACAACATGGGGTTTTCCCCGAGCACGCACAATACCACAAGGCATCACCAATCCGGACGAACCGTCTCGGATGGGCTTCACACAGCGCGCCTACATCCGTATTACGCACGGACTCTATATGTATGCAAGCTTTGACGGGGATAGCACAAATCGACCCGTCGGAGGCCACGACCTCTCCCTTTTGGGTAGGTGCCTCAACGATGCATGGGAAAGGACTAGAACATGTCCAAAAGGGGTTAGAAGAGTCGTTACCCTTAAACGCCGCTTTGAGCCCATGGCTCGACTTTTGGCACGGATGGAAAGGAGCGTCTTGCCCTCCTCTACGCGTAGCCACCAACGATGAAGGGATTGGATGAGTGTTGCTCCTCCAAACCCAAGCTCCAAGCTAGGGTTCACTATTCCTTCTTCTTCTCCAAGCTCTCCCTCTCTCTCTCTTTCTCTCTCCTCCTTAAACACTTAAGGAAATAATGAGAAAGAAGGGGGATTTCGGCCTTCTATGCTGCCACTGAGCCCCCCAAGTCAAAACCAGCCCCCAAAGTCAAAGTGCAATCAATGCCCTTGATTTCGGCCACAAAGTCCAACTTTGAGCTGTCGCCGGGCGACAGCCACTGTCGCCTAGGCGACAGCGTTAAGAACCGACTTTGACCAGTCAGCCACACTGCTGCATGACCCCAGTCACCTTGTCGCCAGCGTTAGCCGCCACCCGACAACGCTATCGCCGGGCGACAGCCACTGTCGCCTGGGCGACAACGCTAAGAACTCCAGAAATTTACCTGCCTGAAATGGGGTCTTACATCGGACGCGTCACGCCCTAGGTCACGCCCGTGACGCCCGTGACGCCCGTGACTTGGGCCGTGTAATCTTCAAAAGTGGCTGTTGGCGGGAAACTTCGGCGGGAAGGAGCGCGGGATGAGTCACGCCTGTGACTGGATGTCACGCCCTCAGTCATGCCCGTGACCGAGGGAGTGTAATTTTAAATGTCGTGGCAGGCGTGCAGGCAGCAGGTGGCGGGTCACGCCCGTGACTGGATGTCACGCCCGCTGGTCACACCCATGACCTAGGGCGTGTACTTGGCAAATCTTCACGGAGTGGGCCCGAAGTGGTGGCAGCAGGTCTGGAACAAATCTTTATCTGCCACGCCCTTAGTCACGCCTGTGACCTTGGGCGTGTACTTGACATTTTTGCTCAAAGTGCCCAGAAAACCTGAAAAACACAGTAAAAGCTTAAGTTAGTTTATAAAATTAAAAACGAACAGATTAAATAAGAAAATACAAATAAATTATATAAATTCATATTAAAACTATATTAAAATTATACTAAAAGATGAGTACAAAAACTACTCATCAGTGTGCAAGTATAATAGGTATGCGACTATGCTAATTTTTGTTTGGAGCTCAGGATGTAAAGTCGAGAACAAATCAATGTCAATAGCGACAGCTAGATGTCGTCGACGATAGCTCAGCGGTTTCCATACGATCTGCAAGTTACGTCCACTATCAAAATTCTGACATCGATATCGAAATCTGACAGCCCATGTTTCAACTACAACCGTCACGTTGCGCAAAAAATTTGTTTTCATGGGACACTTGGCAGCTGGCGGAGATAACGTCAGCGAACAACAGCTAGATGTCGCCGACGACATCTAGAAAATTTATATTGACTCGATTTTTGTGGAGACAATCACACACACCAATCTAAAGTACCTATTCCAGAGTGCATCTTGTCCAAAAAGCCCCAGAAATTCGAGAACTCTCATTTTACCAAGAACGTTCAAGAGCAAATAAGAGATGATTCGTGCGCAATATCTCAGACAATCTTTGCAAGGATTCGACGTCGTCCTCAGAGCTTCATTTTAAGGGAGTTTGCATTCTGATTCTCTGCTTTGTTACTTATCTTTTCATCTTGTAATCGGTAGAGGAAATCATCGCCTTGTGCGCGACGTCTAAGTCCGTGTGTGGCCTAGGAGGAAATCACCGCCTTGCGCATGGCGTATAGGTCCCTGTGAGGCTTAAGAGTAAATCAACGTCTTGTGTGCATCGTCTAGATCTTGGAGAGATCGAGGGGAGGCTAGTAGCAAGATCTAGGAAGAGATACGCTAAAGCCGGTTGGTCCTTGGTAGAAGGACCGGTAAATTAAAAGAAGATCTATTATATCATAACTTGATCTTAAACTCTATTAAGATCAATTGTTCTTTGTATTCATCACTTGTTAAAATAAATTTTGATTGTCAATTTATTCGTATTTGTCTAAGTGATTATTTTGGTTGTGAAAAAATCCAATTGTTTATCATAGCAAAAATTGTCTTAATATTTTAGTAAAAGTACAAAGTAAAAATAAGCCCTTATTCACCACCCCCCTCTAAGGGCGCCATAAGATCCAACACACACTTCATATTTTTAGTTACCTTTGTAGTATCTAGAGTGATCTAGTGAGTTTTAGGCTTCATTTGGTAGAGCGGCCGCGGTTGTAAAAGGAGCTGTTGCAAGTGCATGTTTGTAAATGAAACTGTTGGAAACTGGTTGCTGCAAATGGAGATATGTTTGGACAGTCTATGTTTGCAGAGCTATTCAAAACAGAAAACCGCTTAACAAAACAGCGGTGGCGTTTTATAAATATTTATTATTATTTAATTTTTTTAATATAATATATATATATATATTAAATTGTTGAATATATTTACACACTCGCACACACATGCACATATTACACACACACATCACATACACACTCACACACACGACCAAATCTGATGCACAAAGGGGGGGGGGGGGGGGTTGTCCTGCAAAACCACATACAGGAAGAAGGCTACACAAAACTGTACCTTTGCCGGAGAAGCACAGGTGTGCCCGGAGAAGCCAACCCTTGTGCCGTCGGGGAAGAACAGGTGTGAACCGATGCAGACATGCCCTTCCCCATGGAGAAGAAGCACCGAATGCTATCAGAGAAGAATCACTGTCAGAGAAGAAGCAGTTACCGGAAGAAGAGTTGTCGTAGCGAAGCGCCTCTTTCTCCTCCATAACACATTAAACCGGTGCGCTCCGCCAGAGTTTTGTCCCACAGTTATTTCAAGCCGGCAAAAACGCATGCGGTTCGAACATTGGGCGGAAAAACAAATGGAGTCGGACTACTACATGCGTTTTGACAAAACAAACCGGACCAAAAAAGCGGAACCAAGCGAAGCCTTAGTAATTTGGAACGTATTCCTGTTGTTCACGTGTCCTAGTCTCTCATGTAGAGTCTTAGGGCTAACTAATTTTGTTTGAACTTGTTGAACTATTTCGTTTGCTAGACTTAGTCGGTACAATCTATTTTGGACGTATGCACACCCAAAATAGTGTGAGTTAACTGACAGTGTTACTTTACCGCTACATAAATTAAAGGACATACCCGCATCACACAGTATGATAATAGAAACTGAGTTAGCAGCTAGTGAAAAAAAATAAATTTAACATTCTTTAGAGTTAAAGTTTTACCTGAGGAGAGCAACAACGTTGCATTTCCCACCTTCAGTATGTCAGTTGTTTCACTATTTGCAACGGTCACAATTTCTCTTGCAGTAGTGAGCCATGTCAGCAGACTAGCAATGTTGTAAACATGACAAGTTGCCCCCGAATAAAGGTATCATTCGGTGTTGTCCTTTACATTTCCAACCATAGCAACAAAGTTGGAAGGCTCAGCAAGACTAACCATATTGGCTTGGTTGTCTGTGGTCCTTTGTTCCTTTCCTTCTTAGGAAGCCTGCAATCAGATGCATTGTGCCCCCACTAATTAAAGTTAAAGCATTTGACCTTGAACTTTTTAATTTGTTGTTTAGACCTGCAACCTGGGGGCTACTTTGGGAAGGTTTGGTCTTTTAGGGCTAGACATGCGTTTAGAGCCGGTAATCATGTTATCTGCAGCTTTCTGTTTGCTAACAACCTCTAACGCATGTCTAGTTCTATTTTCATCCTCAATGCGTATAAAACGCTTGAGGTCGTCCAAACCAACCTGCATCTTCTTGCGGTACATTTCAGTTTTGAAATTGTACCACGCGGATGATAACTTAAAGACAATAGTGCTAGCAACAAAGCTGTCTGGCAAAGAGATATTTTCACTGTGCAGAGAATCAACTAAATTTTCAAATTCCGATACCTGAGGGAGAATAATTTACTCCTCGTCGAATGTTAAAGAGTGAAACTTGTCCACCAAGTGAGCTTTGGACAAGTCCTCCTCCTGCTTGAAGTGCTCCTCCAGAGCCTCCCAAATTTCCTTAGCAATTTTCATCTTTAGGTAAGTCTTGGCCAGACTGGAGGAGAGATAATTCAACAAATAGTGTCGGCAGAAATCCTCATCAGCGACCCACTGAGCTTCATCATCAGTCCCTATAACACCAACACGATCTGACTGAACTGTGTAGAATACGTTTAAGTACTTCATCCCAAACTGGGTGTTCAACTTCTAGTCATTGAACTCAGTTGCTGTGAATTTTTCCAATTTTATCATCGGAACAAGGGAGGAGAAATTGTTCCGCTTCATCATTGTGTGGCGACAACAACAGATCAGGAGCATGAATGATGAGATTTTGCTGCGGGAAAACGTTCCAGTAGCTAACGTCGGCGGTAACAAAGTCGGGCGGTAGCACGATCCGGGATGATGGAGGTGCAGATAGGGTATCAGCAGAGGAAAGACCTAGACAACGGCGGTCCCGAACTCGGGATCTCGTCGGAGGCGGCGGCGCGTTGCTAGATCCGTGCGGCGATGGTGACGATGATGTGAGATCCGGGTGGTGACGGCAGATTGAGCGGGATCTGGTCCGACACGTGGGCGGCCGCGGCTTCGCGCGAGCGGCTGTGGCTACGGGCGGTAGTGGCGGTGGACAAGCACTCTGACCACGGCTTCGTGCGGGCGGGCGAGAACCCCTTCGGCCGGCAGCAGCGGCGCACTGGCACCCCGATGGCAGCGCGAGCAGAAGACGAGCGGAATCCCAGCGGCGACGGTGAGAACCGCGCGTGTGGGAGGCTGTGGGTGCTGACGACAGTGGTGGCGGGATCCGATCCGGGCGATTCCTCCTTAGGGCGGGCGTATAGGAGCAAGGAGTGGCTAAGGTTCACTTCGAGATTGTGAGAGTTGCTCGAAGCATCCTGGGTGGTGGTCCAGGTGGAACTACCTACCCGTTGCCCCTAGCTTGGGTTTTATAGGCAAACCCTAGGTTCAATATGGGTATCAGATATCACGATATCCGATCCGACCCGTTAAGCCTCCGAGCATAATAAACGTATCCAAATATACTTAACAGTGGCAAGTGTAAGGATGGTAATGACGTCATATTGAGGTACGCAGTGTTTAATTATTTTACTTGAGTATCATCTTAGAATTTAATGTTTTGCTTGCGTACATAAAATTACATGCTTAAGTTATTTACATGCTTATGATATTTGTGTCGCACCTTCATTTTCTTAAACCACATCTTTGCTCTCGCCTCGTTAATTTGAGCTATCCACGTCGGGGTGTGACAATATTTACCTGATGATAGATACTCTTGAAGTTTGTTCTAACAGGACCCAACTTTAACATAAGCTCGTCACATTTCATCATGTTAATTTATAAGATATTCACAAATTTGGGGTCGTAATCCAGGATTGCGCTTGAAAACGAGTGGACGATTCTCAATTGGATAAGAATCAACATTAAATAAAGAAGAATTAACATTAATTGGTTCTGTTGATAAAGGAGTATGAGCTTCATTTGATGACCTTTTATTGAAAAATGAGTTAATAATTTTTAGCTTATTCACAATAACATATATTTAAAATGTACTAGCTAACAAAGCAAAAATTAAATCTCTGATACAAAGTAAATTTAGTTGTGCAAAAATTTAAGATTAACAAACATAGAAGGAGAATCCATCAATTTCTCATTAGATCTGACACAACATATTTGCTCTCGAAATTAAACAACGCATCATTTTCATCTCGATTTAAAAATACAACACCCAAACTCTTGTCTTTTAATATCCATATAGACATGAATTCAAAACTTTAAAAACCCACTCCCGGCAGGAAAACATGCACGTAGGCCAAAAAACTCTGGCAAAAACCCTCGATTATGCGGAAAACTCATGGGTGGAGGTAAGAATTGACGATTTGATTTTTTAGTTCAAAGTCAAAGCCATGGGTTTTCATATAAAAGCCAATATCCTCGTAATTTTCGTTGCGCCGAACACTAGAATTGGATTTCTAATCGCCAATTCCAATTCCAGAAAGCCAATTCCGTCCAAACGAACGGACCCTAATAGTTGTTTCCACGACAATTTATATAATTTATGCTAAAATTCATGAGCTGAATTGCTTTGTTTACACCAAATTTGTGTAAGAAAATAACAATGCGACCAAAGGTTCCTACATAAATGATTCATTAGGATTTCATAAATTTCCTAATAAAAGAAATGCAGAGCCTCCTTGCTTTCAAGAATGAAATAGTAAACAATAGTTCAGTTTTCTTGAGTTTCACTATGTAGTAATTAAGATTTAGGATGTAAGATCCCCTCCCAGAAAGTAGCATCGCCAAGGGAAGTCTTATGTGTGCCGCCAACCTGCAATATAGAGTTGCCCAACAAGGGAGCAGTGGTACACGTTTCAACTCTCCCTTATCACAAAAAATAACATTTATATTCTTGGCATTTTGAAAACATGGCTAACATATATATTTAGCGGCGCTTTAAAAAAATGCCACGAATAACTACAAAGGGCAATGATGGCGCTTTTTATATTACAAACGCCGCAAAAAATATTAATTTAATACTAAAAGTTTAACCTAACTAAGCAGAGCTCCACCACACCCCCAGCCCCTTCCCGAACACATGCGTACGCTTGTTTCGTCCCCAAATCGCTCCCTCCAGCTTTCTGGCACCGTCGGATTCCTCCGTCGAAAGCCTTCACTGACGTCGCCCAACACATCTACTCCTATTTCTACTGAGGAGGACAGTCGAGTTCAAGGACGATCCCGCCTCATTCACTTGCCAATCGGCCGTGCCAGATTCCTCCGCCGAACATCTCTGTCGTTGTCGCCCAAAACTTCTACGTGCTTTTCTGGTGAGGACAGTTGATCCGGCCCCAAATCAGGCCCTCCTTCGCCAGTGCAGGATTCCTCCGTCAACGTCACCCAAAACCTCCTTCGTCACCAATGCGTACATTTGGTATTAAACTTTTGGTGGATTCCATTTGGTTAGCTGGACCAGTTATGAGTTTTTCTGTGACTAGTTGTCAATATAAGTCATGTTATTCTTTTGGCACAATCTGAGTTTTTTTTCCCGAGGAGAGCTTTGCTCATCTATTGATCATTTCTGCATGCCAATTAAATTGTTGCATTTACGTGATCATTCATGTTGAATGCATGTCATACTAATTCTATGTATGTATATAATTATTTTGCATACTTTCACTTGAATGAAATATCTTCCTGATAGCTGATGAATCTGAGAGACAAAGTTTCTCAGATTTGTTGTTGCTCTTGAAGATTTGAACTAGCAACAGAAAACTGAGAGAATGATCTTATTGATGTTCTTAGAGATTGAAAGGGTGCTGCTTGAGGAAGATAAACTCTGTAAAAACTTTTTCTTTTCTGCTTTCTGTATTTCTTTTCCCGACTGTTTCTTCCTCTTTTTTTCTTCATGTACTGCTGTTATCTTCTTCTTTCTTTTTCCTTTCTGTATATGACTGATTTGAAATCAAATCTTTTAATTAAGGAACAAAATAATCAGGAGGATTATTTCTTGGAACTGCAAGCAGATCTTTAATTCCTTTTCCTTTTCAATAAATGTCAACGTCTACTTTCTCGAAATAAGAGAATAATAAAAGGAAAGGATTAAATCCTGACTTATCTGATAGGAATTGATCCGTTGCTAATTAGTCGATCTGAGTTCAGAGAATAGAATAAAACTGATCCTTCTGAAATAATGAACTGAGGAGAAAATTCGTCGATCTGAGAACTGAGTTCGTCGAATAGAATGTTGAGTTCGTCGATCTGAGAAGAACTTTCATCGATCTGAACATCTTGATACTTATTCTTCGAGCGCAGAGCTGAGTTCGTCGATCACAAACTGAGCTGAGTTCGTCGATCACAAACTGGAGTTCGTTGAACTGAAGAATAAACTGCTGGGCTGGCTGGAGAACTGAGTGCGTCGAGCTGGATAGCAAGTTCGTCGAACGCAAAGAGAAGTTTGTTGAACGCAGAATAGATTTCGTCGAACGCAGAACCTTGGCAAGTTCGTCGAACTGGAGCATGCCGTTTTTCGAACGCAGGATGGAGTTCGTCGAACGCAGTATGGAGTTCGTCGAGCGCAGAAACTTATTCTTTTCCTAAAGTTCTAGCAGCCTAAAACCTTAACCCTTAGACTATACATTGGGGTCAACTTAGTCCTAGTCAACAGATAGTGATCCTAGCCCAAATCAGTAATAGGGTTGTTCCAACATCCTCGCTTGAACTCAAATCGTTTGAGAAACCAGATGAAGAATCATCCCATGTTGCTGCCTTCAAGACCTTCTTCTTCTCCTTTTCTTTATGCCGCTTTTCTTTTTGCTCCTTCAGGTATTTTGGGCATTGGCTCCTGATGATTTAACTCGGATTGCTTCTTTTTCTTTGTTTTGGTTAACCTTTCTATGACGAGATTAGAATTAGGCGGGTGTTTTCAAAGAATCTCGCAAGTACTCCTACTTTGAGAAATTAACCGTTATCCTATCGAAAGATAGAAGTAACCGTCTTTTCCTTCTTTCGAAATATTGACGATTACACCCCGATTACAACGCCGAATTCTATTGATTTTTTTAAAATAGCAAAGGAGAGTTTTGCACTAAATTGGTTTGAAAATCTTTTGTTTAATTTTTTTAATCCAAATTAATCATATAATAAAGGCAAGTATACCTTATCGTGAGTAATACAGGATATTTTGTTTTAGAAAATATCGAGATCGTATATTTCCGCGAATCGTGTTGATTATACTACTTTGAGGAACGAACTATTATTTTATTAGAATAATATTTTTGGTTAAGTTAACTAGAGTTCTAAATGACAAAATGCGTATAACTAGAGTTTAGAAAACAATAATAAGCGAATAACTAGAGTTCTAAACGATGATAATAAATAGCACCCGATGTCGAATTGCCTTGAGATGAAAATAGTCTTTTTTAGAAGTAAAATTGATGACTTTTTAAAACATTAAAACGGCTTGGCCGTGGAGGTTCCATAATTATGAACGATCCTCTCTCGAGGGTACGCCCACCTGAGATTATGAATATTCAACCTATTGGAACATGGTCTTCCGCATCTCCTAGGTTTGAGAATAACAAATCCTATGTGTATTTGATCTTGTGTGTTCAAGTGTGCAGGTTAACATAGTCCACATGACTCAAGGGGTACTCATGATGACTGCCCCCAAAATTGAGGCCAAAATTCGAACAGGCTCACTAGCGCCGGCGGTAGCACCTAGCGCCGGGCGCTAGCGATGAAGTGCACAATTTCGGGAGCTGTTATAGAAGGCGCTAATGCCTGGCGGTAGCGGATAACGCTGGCGGTAGCGTGGCGCACAAAAGGCATAGAGCAAAACGTTGCCGCGGATGGGAGATCCTGCCGCGCAAAATCTTTCCTAATCCAGGCTAGCGCCGGCGGTAGCGCTTGGGCTATATAAAGGACCCCTCACCTCTCGCAGATGGACATCAGAGTGAGAGAGAGGTAGTGCTACAACTCCAGAGGCTATCTTGGCCGAAACTTGAAGTCCTAGCAAAGCTCTGCAAACTTCTGAAGGAGGATTACGTCACGCCGGATCCAAACGAAGTCCGCTTCTACAAACGCTGATTCTACAACGGATCTTCGCCTCCATCTTCAGAAGTTCTTTAATAGGGAGTTTTAATTATTTTTCTCTTTATCTTTCTTGTAACCTGTTAGTGAAATCGCCTCGTGTTGGCGACTAGGTCTGGGGTAGACTTAGGGCTGAAATTCACCTCGTGTTGGTGACTAGATCGAGGCTAGGTCTAGGGGTGCTCAAGGCCTTTCTGGGGATAGATTGGCTAGAGCGGCTTGAGGCCGTATCTGGGGAGAGATCGGCTAAAGCCAACCGGTTCGTGGGGATACGAGTCGGTATAGAAAATGAAAAAGGATTTTTATTAGTCGCCTCCGATTTCCAGCGTCATAGAAATCAAGTTTTGTAAAACATTATTTGATATTAATAAAGCATGTCTCTTCATTATTGTTTTACTTGATTTCTCATTGTATTAATCTTGCAATATTTCAAAGTTTTCTAAATATAATCTTAAGTTTTTGAAAACCCTTATTCACCCCCCCCCTCTAAGGGCGCCGACCGATCCAACAAGTGGTATCAGAGCTAGGTTATATTCCAAATCGGCTTAACAACTGGGAATAATGGTGTCTCATGATCTCGCTTCTATTAGTGGGGTAAATCTTTATGAAGAAGAAAAATCTCCTAAACCACCTTTATTCGAAGGGAAAAATTATAAAGGGTGGAAATTATTAATGAAAAAATTTATTAAAAGCTTAGATATCAATGCATGAGATATAGCAATAGTTAGACCAGCGGATGAATTAAATAAAAAGGAACGTCAACTAAATGCAAAAGCCAAACATTATTTATTTTGTGCTCTATCGAATGAAATTTTCAAATTAATATATTGCTTTTCTAGTGCATACAAAGTTTGGCAATTTCTTGAAGAAATGTATGATTTTCCTCTCGCAGGTATAGATCAAACACAGGAGGAGAAGAACATCCAAGCATCCACTATCATTCAAGAAGATCTCTCTCGGAGCGAAGCCATGGAGAATATTGAAATAGAAAAGGAGAATAATACACCAAGAGAAAGAGAAGATATAGATCCATCTATAATGGAGGAAAAACTAAAAGATGACGAAGGAATTTCATGTTCACAATCTGCCTCCTCCAATAGCGCTGTAAGGAAAACTAAATCTTCTTCTTGTGTGATAACTTCTATCTCTAGTTTCAATATATTAAAAACGGCTAAACGTAAGATCAAAAAATTGAAAATTACTAATAAAAATTTACGTTTAGAAAATAAGAGGCTAAAGGCTAATGTTAATTTAGAATCAAATTGTGATGTGTTTTCACCATCGTGTCTTTCACTTGAAAAAACAAAACCTTGTTTAGATTGTAATAATATTAAAGAAAAAGTCAAAGAACTTGAAAAAGAAATTCTTTGTATAAAAGAACATAATGAAAAATTATGTTTAGAAAATTCATCTTCGAAGAATAATTGTGCTAAGTGTAAAGACTACGAAATTGAGATGGATGAAACATTTGATGAATATAGGGATGAATATGAAAAACATATTGAATCAATTGTTACCACTCTTAAAAATAGCACAAACGCTTATAACAAAACTAGACATAATTTAAAAACTAAGAACGATGAATTAAATGCTAAAATCAACTTGCTTAAGGAAATCATAAAGAAAAATGCTCAAAACATTCATTCACAATATCAAGATATATCTAAAAGCAATTTGAATATAAATTCTCAAAAGAGTAATAAATCAAACAATAGAAATAAAAGACATCAACAAATTGTAAATAAAAGTCCAAAACACTATCATCATTAATATCAATATTCCCCCAACTTAAATTTAAATGTTCACAAATTTCCTACGAATAATAGCTTCAATAATCATCACAATTATAATCCTCAAAATAAAAATACTTACAATGGAAATTTGTTGCACAAGAACAATATTAAACCTAAGTTTGAATGGAGGCCCAAAACTAAAGATGAAACACAAACTCCACCCAAGAGGGCTCATTCATTTCCATCTCCCCAAAAGCAAACACGTTGTATTTGGGTACCCAAAGGAACCACCACACTGGGTCCCCTTTGGATACCTAAATCTCTTATTCATTAGGTATCATCAATTGCATGAAGTAGAATCCTTTCAAAATATAATATACAAAGTTCTACTTCATGATATGCTTTCATGTCTTTTAATTTTTCTTATTTTCTTATTTCTTGTGAACTATCATGTCATGGTCATCCTATACAGTATTAAAAATATGATTTTATCTCTTAAAAGCTTAATATGTTTATAAAATCAAATTGATCAAAATTCAAAATCACATCTTATTTTGATGACCTATCTATCTCTCTTATATTCATTGCCCATAAATATCTTATATTATCAATATAAATAATATTCCAAATTTGTTATGAGATATTTATCTAAATGATAAAGAAAATCACAAAAGACATATTGAAAGATTAATTGTCTCAAATGCTAATACCACACGCACCACCATGATCTATTGATGTCCTTTGATAAAATTCTCTAAAAATCATATATCATAATTCATATAAAAAATCATCTAAAAACTACTATCCTTATCACATGTATATGAATTATATGATAACAATTGACATTATAATTGTTTACCATGGTTGGTGTTATGGTGTATTATGTGTATTGTGATTTATTTCAAGTTTAGACCTTAGAATCATCATGATATCAATAAGATCAAATCAAATTGAATCTTCACTTCATTTTAGGTCTATAAGTTGAAACACAATCAAACTTTGGCATAACATTAATCTCAAATTTATCATACTAACATTGTCACCTAATTAAAGAATATTTATATCTATGTTAGGCTTTATTTGTTTACCAAGATATACAGGCTGGGTATTCTCATCCAGGGCTTATCCATGGTATGATTGTGCATGAACATTATTGTTAATCTCTAAAATCATGCATATTTGATTTGTTCATTCATGACCTCTCATGCTTACATGTCATATCATTTTCAAATTACATTGGTAAATATAAGCCTTAAAATATTAAAATGGAGATATAATGAAATATATCACTTACAAAGTTTAGTTGGTAAAGTCATATACAAAATCGCTAATGTTTCATGAAATTTGCACTATCTAGACATTTCCTAAAAATCTGAAATTTCAGCATGAAACTACTATTATGACACTTAATCAAGATCCAAAATTAAAATTTCCAAAATCCTAAAAATCGTTCATTGTCTCCCGCGCTAGCGTCCATGTTCATTTTTCTGTATTTTTTAAATTTCTAAAAATCCCTAAAAATATATAAATCTATATTTTCTACTTAGTTTTACACTTGTGTGTTTCTTTATTTTTTGAAAAATCAAATACAAAACTATAAAAACCAAATTACAAAAAATATGTTTTTCTTTTTCGCTTGTGTTGTTTCCTTTGTTTAAAGTTCATCTTTATGCAAAAATCAAATATAAAAATTACATACAAAAATATGCTTTTATTTGCTAAAATCAAATAAAAAAATATAAAACTTTAAAACTATCAAAAAAACTGTATGATTTTTTGTGAAAAATCAAGCATGATTTAGTCTATTATTTAGAAATTCTACAATGTTGCAATTTATCTTTTCAAACTACGTTGAACATTGTTTTCATCATGCTTTGATATATCTATTAATATGTGCATCAATTATATTTTAAAGGTTGTGTAGAATTAAGCTTAGCATGCCTCTAAGTATGAGAAATGTTTTATGTTTGATAATGATATTTATTCACTCACCTTTTTGGCATTGTCTACATATGTATTTAATCTAAGAATGCTTGTGTATGTTTTGTATTAGTACAATGGATTAAAATTGCACAAGTATCTTACCTACACTCCTTATTTTGCACTCTTAAAAATTAAGAAAAGTGGTTATGTTTTTCATAAATTCTATTGATTTGCAAAACAAGTGTATTCGGAGAACTTTGTACAAAACAAAATTATAAAATACATGACAAAGATAACTCCACCAAGCACTACTTGAACCTCCTGATAAATCTTAATAAGCATTGAGAGGTTGAGCACCTTGGAAAGAATAGTAAAGTGTCTTGTGCAAATCAAATCTTTCTTTCAAAAATAAGAAAAACCACTTACTCTTAAGTACACCGGATCACTAGTCTCAAAATTCAAAATAAAATATGTGATCCCCCAAGCACCACTTTGCACCCTGATAAGTCTTAATGAGCATTGTGTGTGCAGAGCACCTTGGTAGTTGTACTTTTTATTGTGCATTCAAGTGTGTGGAAGTAATCTTATTTGTGTTTTATTGTGCTATTACTTTACATATTTCTTGTATTTTTGATTAAAACATTTGTTTACACTACTCAAAAATACACCTATGTACACATCATTATCTTCCATAACACTTCTTCTCATGAGTATTGGATCCTAATGCTAATTCTATATTACTCTTTACTTATGAAATGCACTAGATAACCTAGCATGTTTTCTATAATGTTTGGTATGATTTGAAATTGTGAATTGAAATAACATTGTAGTAATCTCTTTGTGATAATATTATTTCATGCTTGGTTATTTTTGTCAACCATAAAAGTTTTTCATTGAAACATGATTTACATAAACATCTTCTTTTTGAACTTAAACTCATATATCTTTTTATGGATTATTCTTGATTACAATAAGATGTTTCATGTATTTCTACAAGTCTTCCGCATCATCACCATATAACTTTTACCTTGCACTTTCATGCTTATATCAAGTCTTAAATCTCAAATTTTAAAAAAAAACAAGTGGTAGACTTGCTTGGTAGAATTTATATTGGTTGTTCTAACACGCATATCATTTTTATAGTAACAAACTCTGATTTATTTCAATATAAACGTGTATGCTAAACGCTCTTCCAACAAGTGAAACATTGCTAAAAGGATGTTGTTTCTTTCTTCCAAAATGCTTCAACTCTTATCTTTATAAAGTTAGTTTTGAAACTCAAAAACATCTCCTTTTTTAACTTAAACTTTTATTTACTATTATGGTGTTTCTTTTTCGAAATCTTCCGCAATGCTCAAACTCTGATACATTCATGAATTTCAATATAGCTAAGTAAGTTTTATTTCAAAAAAAAAATCAATTATGATTCTTCCCATTAGATTTAAAAGCTTCATGTTTCAAAAAACTATTATCCGTGACTTCATATCTCACCATAGCGGGGGCGTAGGGTTGTAGACATTAGATAAACTTATCTTTAGTCATGTCTTGTCCTTAACCCGGGAGGGTTCCAGTGGGGCCTTGCGAGGCACTGGGGGGAAAGAGTGCTAGGTTGAGTTTTGTCTAGTATTTGCATATGGGACTAACACCCCAACCTACTGCATGTTTGCAGCTCCTCATGCCTATCCGTCACTTAGTACGGGACTAGGGTGTAGACATATTGTCTGGGTAGATTGGTTATTTGGAAATCCTTATTTTTATGCTTAAAACTTTTATATAAAGGGAAAATCATTACTTTTTTATGCTAAAAACTCTGATTTCCTTCTATGAAAAGTAATGCTTATAACTCTGATCTATTTAAATGAAAAACAATTCTAAAACTCCTTATCATTTACTTCAAGAGCTCGATCATGCCTTATTTTCTACTTACACACATTTTTTAGTGCTTTGTTTCCCTACCCACTTTTGCTAATAACAAAGGGGGAGAACTAACATGATAAATATAACCCGCTATCAAAAACCCAACATGACAAATTAAGATGATAGCTTACATATTAGGGGAGCATTCACTTAGGAGGAGCATGTATTTAGGGGGAGCAATTCTAAATGCTAAAATCAATAATTATCCTAAGTCATCACTCACACACACACACAAGTATAGTTTCATCATGCTTATTTATTAATGCTTTGATTTATCATTAATGGATTTGTTATTATCAAAAGGGGGAGTTTGTTGGAACATGGTCTTCCGCATCTCCTAGGTTTGAGAATAACAAATCCTATGTGTATTTGATCTTGTGTGTTCAAGTGTGCAGGTTAACATAGTCCACATGACTCAAGGGGTACTCATGATGACTGCCCCCAAAATTGAGGCCAAAATTCGAACAGGCTCACTAGCGCCGGCGGTAGCACCTAGCACCGGGCGCTAGCGATGAAGTGCGCAATTTCGGGAGCTGTTATAGAAGGCGCTAACGCCTGGCGGTAGCGGATAACGCTGGCGGTAGCGTGGCGCACAAAAGGCATAGAGCAAAACGTTGCCGCGGATGGGAGATCCTGCCGCGCAAAATCTTTCCTAATCCGGGCTAGCGCCGGCGGTAGCGCTAGCGCCGGCGGTAGCGCTTGGGCTATATAAAGGACCCCTCACCTCTCGTTTCAGATGGACATCAGAGAGAGAGAGAGGTAGTGCTACAACTCCAGAGGCTATCTTGGCCGAAACTTGAAGTCTTAGCAAAGCTCTGCAAACTTCTGAAGGAGGATTACGTCACGCCGGATCCAAACGAAGTCCGCTTCTACAAACGCTGATTCCACAACGGATCTTCGCCTCCATCTTCAGAAATTCTTTAATAGGGAGTTTTAATTATTTTTCTCTTTATCTTTCTTGTAACCCGTTAGTGAAATCGCCTCGTGTTGGCGACTAGGTCTGCGGTAGACTTAGGGCTGAAATTCGCCTCGTGTTGGCGACTAGATCGAGGCTAGGTCTAGGGGGTGCTCAAGGCCTTTCTGGGGATAGATTGGCTAGAGCGGCTTGAGGCCGTATCTGGGGAGAGATCGGCTAAAGCCAACCGGTTCGTGGGGATACGAGTCGGTATAGAAACGAAAAAGGATTTTTATTAGTCGCCTCCGATTTCCAGCGTCATAGAAATCAAGTTTTGTAAAACATTATTTGATATTAATAAAACATGTCTCTTCATTATTGTTTTACTTGATTTCTCATTGTATTAAGCTTGCAATATTTCAAAGTTTTCTAAATATAATCTTAAGTTTTTGAAAACCCTTATTCACCCCCCCCCTCTAAGGGCGCCGACCGATCCAACACGACCGAACTCTCATTCTATAATCAAATCTTCTTAATACTCGCTTTATGTTGTGAACCCCGCTATTGGGTTTTTACTTCCAATTCGGGAGACTTACCTCACCCTCTCTCAAGGGTAGAGCGCACTTCTCTTTACCCGTGAGAGATCAGTTCGTACACACGAGCTGTAACGACCCAAATTTTAAGATCGAAGCAGTGTCTTGGTGCCAAAAATGGTACCTCCAAAATTCACACTAAAGGGGATGGGAGAAAACTGCGAAGTGCGGGTTACTAAGATAGAAGATGCTGTAACAAAAGGAAATCGATCACGAAATTGCGATCACGAAGAAATGAGACCGCTTACACAGGTTGTAAGCTGGAGCCTCGGAGCAAAGGTCCCTTTTCTGGTACCCCTACCCCTCTATTTATAGACGAGGGGGCTGCCCAAACGGGCAGAACTGAAAACTACGGGCTGCCCGGGGTACAGGAGAGCCGGGGCAGGAAAATGGGGTACAAATAACAAAAATAAGGAGAACGATCAGACCGCTTAAGCTGGCGATCTCACACTGCCCTGACCGCTTGGCACTTAGAAAATTTCAGTCGAGGAGGCAGCAGGCGATCTGGGCGGTCACCGAAACTGAGACCGCTGAGACCAAAAAATTTGACCAGCAAGAGGAGGTCGCGGGCTTTCCGGACAAACATAATCCCCGCACATTTTTAAGTTGCACCTGGAACTTCGAAAATGTAAGCTTTGACCGCTGAGACCGCGACCGTCATAAATGCAGCTTGGTCTATAAATACCGGCTGAAACCTTCATTCTGCAAGACATTGAGATATTCCAATCCTTGAGCGGTCTTTGAAAATTAGGCAGGTTCGATCTTCTTGCAAAGATGACCATGCTCGATCTCTTAAAGGTTCTTCCATCGAAAGCGAACTCTCCTGGGAAAAAGGAAAGTGTCAGCTCAAAGAAAGGAAAGAAAGCGCCAAAAATCTTAACGAAAGCGAGCACTTCAAAGGAGACCGCCCGATCTCTGTTAAAGAAAACTGAGCTTCCTGAGAGTTCGATTGTGCCGGTCTCTGTTGCTTCTGAACCATCTAATACTTCTTCAGATCCTGTATGGAAATTGCCTGACTTTTCCATTTCTTTTAATTGTCAGAAATCCCTGGAGGCACTGGATCAAACATCTTCCAAACTTCCTGAGACCGCCTCTACCGAGGTCATTCTGGCTGGGTTGCGTCAGAAGAAAGCCGAGGCCGAATCCTTGAGGCAGAAGATTGCTGACCAGGAGGCCGCTGCGAAGGGCAGGAAAAGAAAAGATTCAAGTCCATCTAGTTTGACTTATAAGAGAAGCAGAAAAAATGAGGAAGGAAAAGACGTGACCGCCATGGGGGCGACCGTATTTCCTGAATCTGTCGACCTGGAAGACTCCGCGGAGTTTCAGAAGGTGAATGCTAAGGGCGATCTCCCCTTCCTTCCCGCGGTCTCAACCTTACCAAGAGAGGATGATTCTGGATTAATCGCCTACCTTGATGAGGTTTCTTCTAATAATTCATCTTTTTCATCATTGCAGGTGTTGGATCCCTTAGAGGCTTCAGCTCTCAGAAATGCCGCCGTTGATGAGGAGATCGCGGATAGGGAGAAGGAGATCGCCGATAAAGTAATCAAAGCAAAGGAAGAAAAGAAAAGAGAGATAGAAGAGGGGACGAGGAAGAAGAAGGAAAAGGAGGTCGAAGAGAAAAGAGAAAAAGAGGAAAAAGAAAAGAAAGAGAAAGAAGAGAAGAAGAAGAAAAAAGATGATGAGAAGAAGAGGAAGGACAAGGAGGAGAGGGAGAAAAGAGAGAGAAAAGAGAAAGAGGAAGAAAGGAAGAAAGAAGCGGCTAAGACCGTCGAGGAAGAGAAGAAGAAGGAGGCGGTCAGAGTTGCTGAGGAGAGAGCGGCTCTGATCGCCGAGGAGGAACGGAAGAGAGAGGCGGTCAGGGTTGCTGAGGAGAGAGCGGCTCTGATCGCCGAGGAGGAAAGGAAGAGAGAGGCGGTCAGGGTTGCTGAGGAGAGAGCGGCTCTGATCGCCGAGGAGGAAAGGAAGAGAGAGGCGGTCAGGGCCGCCGAGGAGAAGGCAGCTCTAATTGCTGAGGAGAGGAGGAAAGAAGCGGTCAGGGTCGCTGAGGAAAAGGCGGCCCTGATCGCTGAAGAGAAGAAAAAGGATATGGTCTTGCAGACCACGGAGGACAAAAACGCTGAGGAGGAGATCGCGGAGAAGCTGCAGATCGCTAAGGAGAAAGCTGCACTTTCTAGCGGTCTCCTAGACGATTCTCTTCAGGGAGATCGTTTGAACAAGGCTGCAGCAGATCGTGCGGCGGCGGTCTCGATTTTGCGAGCTGGTAAGGATAAAACGATTCCCCAGTCAGTTGAGTTCCTTCCATTACCTACAGTTCGTTCTGTTTCTCCTGAAAGAAAACGTGAGATCATCTTTATTGAGACCGACGATATCCTCTTGAGTAATGAAGAATTAAAAAGAAGAAGAAAAGAGGGAGAAAAGTCCCAGAAAAGAGATTTGGAAAGAATGGATCTGGAGCGTTTAAGGGGATCAGATCGCCTTTCACTGACCGCAGATCCCGCGGTCACTAAAGATACCAGGAGAGCTTTACGTGACTGCGGTCTCAACTTCTTTCCAAGTACTCTTTCTGTTTATTTAAAGAGCTTATCTGATCGTATGTTCATGATTGAAATAACCCATCTCTTGTGACCGCAGATGACCATGATGCTGAGATCAAGGAGGGAGAACTTCCTTAGCACATCATCTCCCCTCAGCTAACCAACATTCTTAACCCAATGTTTGAGGACGTTCGTTCTATGCTGATGAGGGAGCGAACTCAGAACGATCAGATTCGCGATCTCGAGGCAAAATTGCGCACCAATGAGAAGAGGATTCAAGAAGAATGCGATCTGAGGGTTGCAGAGATCGCGCGAGCTCTTAAGAAGGCTGAAAAGGAGGCTGAGTACTACAAGGGGAAGGCTGCGGCGCTGTCTGCGGAGAATGAGAGGCTGAGGGGCGGTCATGGAAAGATGCTGATGCGACCGGGTACCTCCAGCGATCATCCAGCGGAGAGACCGCAACCTGAAATTGTGCTGATTCCTATGGAGCAGGTGGACAAGGAGATGTCAAAAATTCACCGATCTGCAATGCTGGCCAATCATAGCTTGGTGTCGGTTATGGCCGCAGTGAACGACATGCAAGATGTCGCAGCTCACGTAGGGAGAAACAGGCCTCCTAGGAGATGAACATTTGAGACCGAGCGGTCTCTGGATCTAAACAATATATTTTGTAAAATTTTACTATTATTTTTCCATATATTTGTGTGGCTGTTTAATTTTAATGTTTTGTGCGGCCTTGATTTGTAAAGTTTCGATCTCTTTATGCCTGGGTTGCCTGTATTGCTGCTTTGTGTTTTTATTGATTGAGATCGCCAACGATAGTACGCTTTTACATAACTTTGCACAGGTCGAGCGATCTGAACATTTTTTTACTGGGCGATCTACAAGAGGTAATGATTATGAAATGTCCCTTCGTCTTCTATAAATAGCCGTCTTCATGACCTTTATTTTATGCTTTCTTGAATGCGCTCTAAGCACCGATCTCAGCGATCGCTAAAAATGGTGTCCGCTCGTGCTTCTTCTGCCACCATCTTCCTGAATGCCGATCACAAACAAGGTCGCTTATCAAAGGATGAATATATTGAGTTTATAAAGAAATATATGATACAAACTCAGGTAGTTGTGAGACCGCCAACTGAACAAGAAACGTTGAACTTTGTGGAGGAGAAAAAGTTTATCATTCCCATAGATCACTTTGATAACGGGTTGAGGATTCCCCTCCCATGGGAATGGCTAGAGATCTTGGAATATTACGGCTTCGTGCTCGCCCAGTTGGCCCCGAACTCCATCGGTCTGGTTAATGTCTTTATCAATTACTTGAGATCGGAAAGGGTGAAATTCACAATGAATCTGTTCCGCGCGACCTTTACCGCGAAGATTTTGAAGGAAGGCAGAAAGAAGGAAGAGTTTAAAGGGTTGATGTACTTTTCAGCAGATGGAATAAAAATCCTGAATCTTCCTAATAAAATCTCTTTCTGGACAGAGAGATTTCTTGTCTTCGAAGGTGACCTTGGCGGTCTCAGGAACTCACCCTCTCCGCGACCTGACAGCATCTTTAAGAAGATAAAAGCGGTCTCAGAAGAGGAGCTGAAAATTTTGGCTTTCTTGGCGGGCAAGAGGATCGATCTTGTTCATTATCTAGCGATCTGGCCCGAGATCGCTGAGATCATCCCAGCTGAAAGTAAGTTTTTCTTGCGGTCTCGAATAATTTCCTTTCATGTCTTTTGTATGTTTTTTCCTAACTTTTTCCCGACTTTTAGCGACCTTTGCGGTCCCTGCACAAGATCCTATCTCCCCAGCTGCAGAAGTTCTTACTCAGAGGGAGAGGAGGCTGAAGCGTGAGGCCGACGTGTTCGGCATCACTTCTGAGACCGCCCAGCGAGTTTTTCCCTTGGTGGGTTTTAAAAGAAAAATGAAGGACATCAAAGGAAAACCTCTCCTCAAATGGGCGGCCAAAGGAAAGTCTGTGAAGGTGTCCACTGATCTGCCCTTGTGGAGCGGGAAGGTGACCCGTCACGCATACGCGGTCACTTCGGCTTTGTACGGGAGAAAGAATACAAATGAAATATTGAATATTGAGACCGATGCGCTCCCCGACCTCTGTGCCCAAGTGACCGCTAGAAGTACAATCTTAAATCACCATATGGGGCGGTCTCTTCGCAGCGCTCTGGACGAAATAACTGCCTTGCAAGAAGAAAGAAAAGTGAGAATTTTACTTATATTTTATGAGCGTGTTACCTATGATCGCGCGGTCTAACATATATCTCTTTTGCAGCAATTTGAAAAAGCAACTTATGACCCTGAGAACCCAGCTTTCCAGAGGGCTTTGATGCACCATATAAAAGAGACCGCCGACCAGGTGCTGGATGAGGTTCGTAACCGCGGTGGATTTACTGAAGAATTCAAAGGTATCTCGTTCGCCGATCTCTTCCCTGATGCGGCACAAGGAATTGAAGAACAATCTGTGACTGCTGAAGAGACCACGGATGTTGCTGATGAGTCCGCTGATGCTGCTGATGAGACCGCAGGTCAAGAGGAAGATGTCGTGATCGAGAACGAAGAAAGTGGAAGCCGTTATACCCTTGGCCTAGATTCCAGTTCGAGCTCAAGCTCTGGATCTAGAATTCCAGGGAATAGTTTAGAATAATCTTCTGCAGAAACCGGTTCTTCCCCCTCGAGTGAGCGGTCTTCTAAAAGGTCAAAGAGAGAGTGAATTGTAATGATATTCATTTTTTTTCTTTTTTGGAGACCGAGCGGTCTCGTTGTAATAGACATTTCAGAGAATATATAAAAATTGGATTTCTGCTAGATTCTGAGTGAACTTGTTTTTGATGTGTATATTTATTTGTTCTTCTGAGTTAGAATCGGCATTCGATCTCAATGCCCTAGGTTTATCACATAATTCTATATCAACATTAAAAAACTTCAGGTGGCGATCTCTTGGAAAAACACTAAAGACCTTGAAGGAAAAACCGATACTTTATATACACAAGACTACTCTGCGATCTTGAGATAATCAGATCACTAAAAGAAATTCAACAACTTAACTATGATCAGAAAATAGCCAACTTATCTATAATAGTCATGCGGTCTCATATTACACAGGTCGCAATATAAGGAAACTATAACTTGAAGATGATTTGAACTCATTACACTCTGGGTGATCGGCGCCCAAATAATTTTCAGGAAGCCCGTTTGATGATCCCTTGATAGCCAAGATCATTACTTGAAAAGGAAAATAATTCTTCATGAACTTCCAGTTCAGTGATCACATTATATTTAGACCGCCATTTTGAAGAAAAAACCCAATTTCTACTTGGTGAGGAATAGAAAACCATGATTATTCCCTGTTGCTTTGAATAACAGGAAATATTGGAATCTCAAATTTTCCGAGATCGGGCTGACCTCTATCAAGCTGGCATAAGAGATTTCTGAATAGCGACCTCAATTATCGTGAAAAAGTTATATCCGGCGATCGTAAATGACTCAAATCGCTCTTTGGAGAGAGTAGGAAAGAAGAACATGCGGTCTCATAAATTGCTGACCGCCCGATCCCAGTACAAAGGGATGAATAGGATTTTTTTTATAGTAAGAAGATGGGAAAAAGGGATCTCAAAAATGATCAAAAGGATGGTGTGGTCATGCCGCGGAGGCTATACCGACATTGCCTTTTTAAAAGGATTACCGAGTTTACTGCAAACATGCCAATCTAAGGTTCAGGCGACGGTCATGGATGTTTCTGACCGCCCCTTACCTAACCATGCTTCAACGAGTATTTCGAGAGTTACAGACCAAAATGATCGGTAGGGCAGGTGTGGTCATGCCATGGAGGCTATACCGACATTGCTTTCCCTGAAAGATCATTAAGGTCGTAACAATGTCCTTCCTAATGCATGACAGAGCTGAGCCAGCCACCTAGACCCCCTTGAAATGCTGAGGCGTGCCAGATGTCAGCAAGGACCCGGTATCCTAAACTCCCACCGCTCGAGCATGGCGAGCTACTGCTACACAGATTCGAAATCTCCCCGACATCTGTGGTCCCGGCAGAATTACACGTCGAGCTAACAAGTCGAGGGGGAAGATAGTAGGATCCGTCGATGTCTCACTTGACAGGTTTTTGGCTTTTCAAAAAATAACTTATTCTTAAAACTTGTCACCCATCACTCGTATTGCGAATGCTTTGATAATACCTGCGTGATGTTTGAGAGAAGAAAAGTGAGAAAGAGAATGAGTGAATCGGATACGAACATTTAAGAAAAGAAGAGTTTGAGATCATCTCCGCTCCATGAATGAGACAATTCTTTTCCTTCATAAGTTTGGAGATGGTAAGCACCATTTTTAAGCACGCTCTTCACCACAAACGGCCCCGCCCAGTTTGGGTTAAGCTTTCCAACTGAACCAGCTCTTGCTGCTGTATCTATTTTCTTCAGGACTAGATCCCCAACAGCGAACTCTTTGGTTCTTATATTTTTATTGAATAGCCTCGCCATTCTTCTCTTCACCTCTTCTTGCCTGATGATTGCCGTATCTCTCAACTCCTCAATTAAATCAAGGCTGCATTTTAGCTCCTCATCATTTCCTTCCATCCAGTCAATTTGATTCTGTTGCGCCAATAATACTCTTGGGCTTTTTACTTCAAATTCCACCGGAATAAGGGCTTCAGAACCGTGTGATAATTTGAATGGAGTCTCTCCAGTAGCAGAACTTGGAGTTGTCCTCAAGGCCCATAAGACGGAAGGTAGTTGTTCTGCCCAGTTGCCCCTGACATTTTCTACCTTCTTTTTCAAGAGATTTATGATGAGTTTGTTGGCGGCCTCTACCTGCCCATTGCTTCTTGGATGATGCACAGAAGCGAAACGTAGCTCAACGCCAATTTGCTTACAGAAATTAATAAGAGTTGAATTGTTGAACTGAGAGCCGTTATCCGTGATGATTGCCATTGGGATTCCGTGCCGACATACTATCTCTCCCCAAATAAAATTTTTCACGGCTTGAGTCGTAATTTTGGCCAATGCTTTTGCCTCTATCCATTTGCTGAAATAGTCAATCATGACTATAATAAATCGACGTTGCCCACTTGCCATAGGGAAAGGCCCAATCAAATCCATTCCCCAAACTGCAAATGGCCATGGAGTTGCTATCGATTTGAGTGGTTGAGCCGGCTGATTTTGGAGAGGAGCAAACTTCTGGCACTTTACACATTTCTTAGCAAATTTTTCCGCATCTTTCCTCATTTGAGGCCAGAAATAGCCTTGCCTCAGAATTCTTTTCTCCAAAGTTCTAGCTCCAGAGTGACTTCCACACTCTCCAGAATGGACCTCCTGAATGACTGCTGGAAACTCCTCCTCCGAAACACACCATGCTAACGGTGAAAGGAAAGTTCTTCTATAAAGCACTCCTGCTACAAGATAATAGTTAGCTGCTTTTCGTTTAAACCTTTTCCTATCCTTTATTGATGAATGGAGCTCTCCAGTTGAAAGATAGAGAACAAATGGATCCATCCAAGACGGACGCTGATCAATCTCCATGACCTCTCCTTCTTCAATTGCTGGGCGAAATAATTCCGAAGTTGTTCCCCCCGAGAGAAGTCCAAATTTTGCCAGCTCATCTGCTTCCACGTTCTCACCCCTTGGAATATGGTCGATGGTAAAGCTTTTGAACTTCCCTAACTCAATTTTTACCAGAATTAGATACCGCTTTAGAATACTATCTCTAGTTTCAAAAGTTCCGTTTACTTGAGAAGCCATCACCAAAGAATCTGTGAAGACTTTGACATCATCAATCCCCAGCTCTCTAGCAAACTTAAGACCGGCTAGCAAAGCCTCATATTCCGCCTGATTGTTTGTTACTTGAAAATAGAACTTCAGCGCTTGATCCAGCCTTACTCCATTTGGGTTGATTAAGACAACTCCCGCCCTGGAAGAATTTTTTCCTGAGGCTCCATCCACGAACAGGCAAGGGGCACTCCGACCCCCTTCTGCGACTCAACTTCTTTGGTATCCACCATGAAGTCTGCTAAAACTTGAGCTTTGATCGCCACCCTTGGAACATAAGATATGTCAAACTCACTGAGCTCTATTGCCCACTTTGCCAACCTGCCTGAAGGCTCTGGCTTCTCCAAGACACTCTTTAACGGAAGATCAGTAACGACTAAAATCGAATGTGCTTGAAAATATGGTCTTAATCTTCTTGCTGAAGTTATAAGCATTAAGGCCAACTTTTCGAGAATAGGATTACGAGTCTCTGCATTTTTCAGGATTCGACTCACGTAATAGACTGGGAATTGCTTCTTTTTCTCCTCTCGGACTAAAACAGAGCTTATGGCATCGGCTCCGACCCCCATATACAGAAATAGATTTTCTCCCTCTCGCGGGCTTTGGAGTAAAGGGGTTGATGTCAATTGCTTTTTAAGCTGAGTGAAAGCATCATCACATTCCTTTGTCCACTCGAACTTACTCCCTCCCCGGAGGGTTTTAAAGAAGGGTGCACTCTTATCCCCTGACCGGGAGATAAAGCGACTTAAGCCTGCCATCCTCCCTCCCAGCTGCTGAATTTCTTTTGGGGACTTGGGAGGTGGCATTTCCAGAATAGCTTTTACTTTGTCAGGATTGGGTTCCAGCCCTTCTGGAGTAAGGAGGTGACCCAGGAATTTTCCTTTACTTGCCCCGAAAACACACTTCAACGGATTCAACCTCATATTAAAAGTTCGAAGGGTTGCAAAAGTTTCCGAGAGGTCTCTAAGATGAGAAGAGAATAATTTGCTTTTTACCAAGAGGTCATCAACGTATACCTCAAGGTTTCTTCCTTTTTGACTCCTGAAAACTGTATCCATCATTTTCTGATAGGTTGCTCCAGCATTCTTTAGCCCAAAAGGCATTACGAGATAACAGAAGCAACCATCATTTGTGATAAATGAAGTATGAGGTATATCTGGTTTATGCATTCTGATTTGATGGTAACCTGAAAAAGCATCTAAAAAACTCATAAAAGAATAACCTACCGCAGAATCTACTAAAGAATCTATCCGAGGCAAGGGGTAGCAATCCTTGGGGCAAGCTTTATTGAGTTTAGTAAAGTCGACACACATCCTCCACTTCCCACCTGACTTCTTTACCATTACAACGTTTGACACCCATTCTGGGTATTGGATTGGTTGGATGAACTTTGCCTTCAGGAGCTTCCCTACCTCTTCACGGATGGGCTGTGCTAGAGTAGTTGCAACAGACCTCTTCTTCTGCTGGATCGGGATGAAGTTTGGGTCAAGATTGAGATGGTGGCAAACAACATTTGGATCCACTCCAGGCATATCATCTGCCGACCAAGCGAAGATATCTAGATTTTGCAGAAGGCAAGAGATGAGCTGACTCTTGTCAGCTTCAGATAATTCAGCGTTGATGGAGAGGCTCTTGCTCTCATCTTCCTCGCTGATCTGAACTTCTTGAGTTGCTTGGGCAGGTTCCAAGCGAACTCCATCTCTTGCACCCTCCTCAATTTCCTCTGCAGCTTGGATTTGTTCAGGAACTTCAATTGATTCAGCCATCATGACTTCTTGGGGAGAAGAGGACACGATCATGTTGACCATCTTTATGTAGCATTCCCTAGCTTTCCTTGGGTCGCTCCTGATTCGGTGTTGTTTGCCGTTCAAGGCGAACTTCACCGCTTGATGATAAGTGGAGACAATGGCTTGATATGCATTCAAGAAGGGTCTTCCAAAGATGGCGTTGTAGCTACTGGGAGCATCAACGACTATAAATTTGACCAGCTTCACTATCCCTCCCAGAATCACAGAAAGAGTGACGAGCCCTTCTACTTCTTTCTTCTCTCCTGAAAAACCATAAAGGGGGCCTTCAGTTGAAAGGAGGGGTTTACCTGTCTTCAACGCCTCGAAGGCAGGTTTGAAGAGCACGTTGACTGAGCTTCCCGTGTCTATCAGAATCTTCTCTACTGTATAATTTTCAATTACAGCTTTGATGACGACCGCGTCGTCAAAGGGATTCGCGGTCTGAGGAAGGTCTTCATCACCGAAAGTGACCGTTCCCGGGACCGGGGCTGAAGAGGTGGCAGCAACCTCTGATTGATAAACCCTCTTCAGACTTGCCTTCCTTGAAGATTCCGGACCTGCGCCTCCGTGGATGCAGAAGAGATTGCCCAGGGCGCCTTCGTCATCAACATCCACACATTCATTGGGAAAGCCGATATTGCCGAGATGGCCAATATCGTCCACTTCTTTGCATGCCCAATGGACTTCCGCTACTTCCTTAGCCTTGGAGGTTGAGGCTTTCGCAGAATCATTCTTTTGAATGAGATCTCGAAGCTTACCCTCCTTCAGAAGCTTCTCTAAGAATAGGCGGAGAGCTCTACAATCCTCTGTCAAATGTCCCCTATCTCTATGGTACTCACAGTAGAGAGTAGGGTTTCTGGTTTTTGGATCCGAGTTTAGCGGAGCTGGCTTCTTGAAAAAGGGCTACTTTTGAAGGATTTGGAGTACTTCACTCATAGAAACACCAAAGTCTATAAAAGACTCTTGGGATTCATTATAGAGCGAAGGAATGGGCAGAAGAGGAGGTTGGGCGTACTGGATCTGGTGGACTGGGGTGACTTGCGGAGCAGGGGTAGCAGGGGTTTGAAGAAATGAACCTTGAGGTGGGAAAGAATGGTTACCTCGATTGAAGCGGCTGTTGCGATAGTTCTTACCTCTCGGAGCTGGAGGTGGGAGCTCTTGTCGAGGCTTTGAAGAAGACGGAGTCGGATAAAATCCCGCAGAGCCTTTCTGAGTGGCCCTGTTTGTCAAATTGCTCACATAGGTGGGGTTGTTGATCTCCCCTTCTATGTAGCGATTGGCAATGCTGATCAGCTCCTGATAGGAGCTAGGCTCCTTGGTTGTGACTTTGAACTTCAGAGGACCTTCCTGCAGGCCACTGATCAAAGCTACCATATAGAGCTCGAGATCCATATCCCTGACTACTAAGATCTCTTTCTAAAAACGGTCAATGAAATGCGCCGCAGTTTCGTTGTCGCCTTGCTTAATCTTGAAGAGGGTCGCATGACCACTCTTCCTTTTCTTCGCGGTGGCAAACCTTAGAAGGAGCTCTTGCCTCAGGGCAGCAAAGCTCGAGATAGATTGACAAGGCAGCTTATAGAACCATTCCATGGCCGACCCATCAAAGGAGGTGACCATCAGCTTGCACCTTACTCCATCTGAAATGGTCCTGAGGGCAACAGCAGACTCGAAGGCTTGAAGATGACACATTGGGTCGGTTTCTCTTGTATACACTGGAAGGCGAGGTTCTCTGAATCCATGAGGAATCGGATCCCGACGAATCTCATCGGTAAAGGGGGAAGGCTCCCCAAAAATATAAGGTCCTGGAGGAGGAAGAAAAGGTGCAGGAGGATCTTGAGGGTAAGCAAACCCTTCTTCAAAATTCAGGGTCTGAGCCGGAGGCCCCTGGGCTGCGGCTCGGAAAGAATTACGGCGGGCGGCGAACTCCTCATGCTGAGATCGCTGAGGAGCTGCAGGCTGAAAGACGGGGTGATCGCTCGGGTGACCGCCTGCCATGCGGTCAGGAGTAGCGATCTGAGAGGTTTGAGGAAGGATCTTCTGGGAGATCGCGGCTAGAACCTGGTTCATAGCCTCAATCTGCTTCGCAGACTCCTGCTGAGTCCGGACGACTTCTTGCTGATCTCGAGCGGCATCTTGCTGAGACCGCGCGATCTCCTGCTGAACAGAGGCGGCGTCCTGCCTAGCTCGGGCGGCCTCACAGAGAGCTTGTTCAACACGAAGCTCGAAGCGGCGCTCAAGCGCTTCTAACGGGTTGTGATCGGAAGGGGGAACGCTGGGAGATCGCAGGGGACGACCTCTACGACGATCAGCCATCTTGAAAGTCTGGATTTCACCTGACACTTCGAATCTGAAGGTCGCGTGTTCGTTCTATTGGTGCCAAAAATGGTACCTCCAAAATTCACACTAAAGGGGATGGGAGAAAACTGCGAAGTGCGGGTTACTAAGACAGAAGATGCTGTAACAAAAGGAAATCGATCACGAAATGGCGATCACGAAGAAATGAGACCGCTTACACAGGTTATAAGCTGGAGCCTCGGAGCAAAGGTCCCTTTTCTGGTACCCCTACCCCTCTATTTATAGACGAGGGGCCTGCCCAAACGGCAGAACTGAAAACTACGGGCTGCCCGGGGTACAGGAGAGCCGGGGCAGGAAAATGGGGTACAAATAACAAAAATAAGGAGAACGATCAGACCGCTTAAGCTGGCGATCTCACACTGCCCTGACCGCTTGACACTTAGAAAATTTCAGTCGAGGAGGCAGCAGGCGATCTGGGCGGTCACCGAAACTGAGACCGCTGAGACCGAAAAATTTGACCAGCAAGAGGAGGTCGCGGGCTTTCCGGACAAACACAGTGACATGTATCATATCATTATTTGCGAACACTTGATGTACACCAAAGTCGTACAAATATATTTATAAAATTAGTGTTTAAATATTAATTAAGCAATAAGAGAAAAAAATGAATAACCCTTGGGGTGTCATTAGACATGCCTCTTTAATTGGAATTAAAAATTGATTGTATGTTGGGCTGCATTTAGCAATTTTTGACTTTTGTTACAAAGTGAGCTGTCATTAATAGAAGAATATATTGCTGGTTGTTTTGATATGGTGACAGATTTTGGTGTTGGCTTATTTTGACACTTGGCCAAGCCAAGTGTTGGTTAGATTGAGTCTTGAGGCTTTATTTGATGACACTTGGCTTGACTTTTGGTTGTTGGTGTAATGACATATAGCTGATTTTTGCTGGCAGCAATATAACACTTAGCAAAGTGTTATTTGACATACTTGACACTTGGCAAAAACCTCACCAACTCCACCTCTTATCCTTGTGCTATAAAAAGGCAGCCCTCCCTCTCATTCTCTCCCACTTTCCTTCAAGCTTCCAAGCCTATTGCTGCTCCTTTTCTCCTACCCGTGTGCTACTCCCTACTGCTGCCCCTAGCTGCTGTTGTTCCCTTGCTATACTTCAAGGGTAACGTATCATGATGATAATTGCAAGTAAAAGGAAAAGGAAGTTATTCAAGGTGAGCACTTATCGCTTTAATTATGCTTAGTTACTGTAATTTTGGAATATAAAATTGTATCACCTTTGCATGTGCATTAACATTATTTGGATGAAAATAAAGAGAGAAAATTTAGATAAAAACAATGGAAGAAAATATTTAAATTGTTAAATGTAAACAATTGCGCATTTATGAAATTAATAGATTGTATTAGGAAAAGATAAAAGATGTTAAAACTCTACATAAGGAATTGTGATGGATTTCGAATCGTATGTAGAGGTTATATACAGATGGATTCACCAGTGTAGGGGTGAGCCTACATTTACGCCCTTCGGGGGTGGGATCCTCGGATCCAATTCAAGTTTGCATGCCTTAACAATTCCCGTAAGATGAAATTAAAACTAACGCTTTGTGATATGTAATGAAATATTTTTGCCCTAAAGGGGTGTTATAAACGGCATATTATGGTGATGTTGCTTTCATTTATAGAGTTATGAAATTAAACTTTATGCGTATTATTATTGGAATTTTGTGCTTGTATAGCAGTTAAAGGGGTGTGTTGTTCGCTTAGTCATATTTTTATGACTAAGCCCGTCGTCATTTTGTTTAGGTTGCTATGGCAAACAGGTGTGCGCAAATGTTAAGTTGATCAAGATAGAATAATAACGACAATAAGTTAGTCCAAGGTATGAGAGAAGTTCTTATTATGTATTTTATTTTGTACTCACTCACCTTACTTCGTCCTGGGGCAATTATGGTAAAAAGTAAATTAAGACACGGAGATCTTGTGAGGTCCAAGATGGGGCCTTACAAAATGGTATCAGAGCCCAGGTTTCCAAGAAGTTCGGTTGCAATGAGTACGAAATAAATTCACATAATGTGACTTTGAGAGGATCGCGCATAGAAGTTTAGGTATATGAAACCCGTGCAAATCAATTACCCGTTCGTTCAAGTTAACTTAAATATAAGAGTTTGAGAAAAGCTTAAGCAAAACAAGATGTAATAAGAAGCAAACAGATATAGATGAGTTGAGAATAAAGCGAGATGACTTGGATGTTAATAAAATTTTTGTAATGAATGTTTGAGCGACATCTAATGAGAAATTAATTACCATGAAATTATTGTGATAGTTTATTCCATGAAGGTCTTCATTAAAAATTGAGATTAATTAGAATACTAAAAGCTGAAATGAACAAGTGCGATATGAGAATAATAATGCAATAAGAATTGTCATCTCACTTTCGTTCTATGTACTGTATTCTGGATTTTGGCCAGATCCTTTATATAGTAGGTAGTTTGGAAAGAGTTGTTATAGAGGAAAAGATAATAATAAGGGAATAAAGATTAAGCTTCATGAACATTTGGTGCGATAAAGGTAAATACAATATCCGAATTAAAGATTTGAAGAGTTGAAGATAGAAAAAAAAAGAGGAATTGTGTTAAAGAATTAATAAGTTGGAGAATTCAGTTTAGAATTGAGATTGCGTAAGATTTTCGAGGACGAAAATTCCTATAAGAGGGGAAGAATTGTAACGACCCAAATTTTAAGATCGAAGCAGTGACATGTATCATATCATTATTTGCGAACACTTGATGTATACCAAAGTCGTACAAATATATTTATAAAATTAGTGTTTAAATATTAATTAAGCAATAAGAGAAAAAAATGAATAACCCTTGGGGTGTCAATAGACATGTCTCTTTAATTGGAATTAAAAATTGATTGTATGTTGGGCTGCATTTAGCAATTTTTGACTTTTGTTACAAAGTGAGCTGTCATTAATAGAAGAATATATTGCTGGTTGTTTTGATATGGTGACAGATTTTGGTGTTGGCTTATTTTGACACTTGGCCAAGCCAAGTGTTGGTTAGATTGAGTCTTGAGGCTTTATTTGATGACACTTGGCTTGACTTTTGGTTGTTGGTGTAATGACATATAGCTGATTTTTGCTGGCAGCAATATAACACTTAGCAAAGTGTTATTTGACATACTTGACACTTGGCAAAAACCTCACCAACTCCACCTCTTATCCTTGTGCTATAAAAAGGCAGCCCTCCCTCTCATTCTCTCCCACTTTCCTTCAAGCTTCCAAGCCTACTGCTGCTCCTTTTCTCCTACCCGTGTGCTACTCCCTACTACTGCCCCTAGCTACTGATGTTCCCTTGCTATACTTCAAGGGTAACGTATCATGATGATAATTGCAAGTAAAAGGAAAAGGAAGTTATTCAAGGTGAGCACTTATCGCTTTAATTATGCTTAGTTACTGTAATTTTGGAATATAAAATTGTATCACCTTTGCATGTGCATTAACATTATTTGGATGAAAATAAAGAGAGAAAATTTAGATAAAAACAATGGAAGAAAATATTTAAATTGTTAAATGTAAATAATTGCGCATTTATGAATTAATAGATTGTATTAGGAAAAGATAAAAGATGTTAAAACTCTACATAAGGAATTGTGATGGATTTCGAATCGTATGTAGAGGTTATCTACAGATGGATTCACCAGTGTAGGGGTGAGCCTACATTTACGCCCTTCGGGGATGGGATCCTCGGATCTAATTCAAGTTTCCATGCCTTAACAATTCCCGTAAGATGAAATTAAAACTAACGCTTTGTGATATGTAATGAAATATTTTTGCCCTAAAGGGGTGTTATAAACCGCATATTATGGTGATGTTGCTTTCATTTATAGAGTTATGAAATTAAACTTTATGCGTATTATTATTGGAATTTTGTGCTTGTATAGCAGTTAAAGGGGTATGTTGTTCGCTTAGTCATATTTTTATGACTAAGCCCGTCGTCATTTTGTTTAGGTTGCTATGGCGAACAGGTGTGCGCAAATGTTAAGTTGATCAAGACAGAATAATAACGACAATAATTTATTCCAAGGTATGAGAGAAGTTCTTATTATGTATTTTATTTTGTACTCACTCACCTTACTTCGTCCTGGGGCAATTATGGTAAAAAGTAAATTAAGACACGGAGATCTTGTGAGGTCCAAGATGGGGCCCTACACGAGCCTCTCGGCTAACTAGTGTACGGAGAAGGAAATAAAAACCACACATCGATTATGTGGCTCCACTCAACGTTATTCTCGGGTAAACCTTAAGCGTTAATTATTTTAGAAAGAGATGTTTAATTTTTAGAAAAACTATTTTTGTGTCCCAATGCTCTTCAACATCGTGCGCTAAAGGAAATTAACCACTCATCGGAATGGAGACGGCATTAGTAATTGGAAAATACATGTTTAATTATTTAAGCGGATATAAGCGGATAAAAAGGGAAATAAAAAGACTTATATAAAAGCAGTAATAGTATCCGTCCCAATCGTCTTAATCAAGCGCTAAAGAAACTTAGCCTCTCATCCGGGACGGGGGTGGTATATAGCAGTTATATAAAGACTGAAAATTAAAACCAAGTTAAAAAAGAAAAACACTATCTCATAAACTCACGCACTCTACTTGTAATAAAAAGACTGTATCGAAAGAAAGCGTTTAAACGAAAGCGATAAATAAAGCGTTAAAGAAAGCGATAAACTATTTTTATGAAAGCAATAAACCTAAATTATGAAAGCAATAAACTAAGTTATGAAAGCAATAAAACTATTCTCATACACACACACAATAACATAAATAAAAAAGGAAGATGATCCAAATGAGAAAACAACATTTTATTTCTAAAATAAACATTACAACTAGACTAAAAAGGCGAAAATTACAAATGAACATAAACTTAATTGCATCATCATTTTTGGTTATAAAACATTTTATAGATGATTTGGAAAGATCATGAAACGAAACTATGTAAACATTGTGAATTCTAGGTGCAGTTAATAACACATCTTTTGTTTTAGGATTAAATATTTTGCAAAGATTAGTGGATGATTCAAATAATACATCTAATCCTTTATCACACAGTTGACTTATAGATATTAAGTTATGTTTTAATCCTTTTACATAAAGAACATTTGAGATAAAAAAGGATTCGTTACCCACTGTACCTACTCCCATGATCCTTCCTTTACTGTTATCACCAAACATTACGATCCCTCCTTTCTTCTTTTCTAGGCTAAGGAATTTTGCTTTGTTGCCCGTCATGTGCTTGGAGCAGCCTGAGTCCAAGTACCATACGTCTTCCGTTTCCTTAGCCTTCCTGCAAATCTAGAGAGAAGATGAGAGTAAAGATCGAGATACCCAAGAGGTACCACCCATAGAGTAAGTGGATTTCTTAGGTACCCAGATTTGTTTTAACGATCGTTGTTTTATATTCCTGCAAGAGCTAGACGTGTGTCCAAACTTAAGACAATTTGCACATGAAATAAAGGGGGTTGAGACCCTTTTATGAATTTTTACATTGCTCTTGCTGGATGATGTTTGAACTTTAGAAAAAATAGGAGATTTTTTAACTGTTGAGCTACCGCCGGCGTTAGTGGCTAGCGCCGGGCGGTAGAGCTCACTTTGATATCCGACCCCAAATTTTCCAGAACCATAACATTGGTTTCCCAAAATCATATCCAAGGATTTTTGACCAATCCTGAATTTTTTATGGCTATATTGAGGTCATGATTTTGTTTTTTAAGAAATGTATTTTCTTGTACAATCATAACACATTTATTTTCAAAGCCCTTTTTGTTATTTTCAATTTGTAAAAGAGAGATTTTTAGTTTTCTCTCTAAGTCCCCCTTTTCTTTTGCAATAGTTTTGATTTGTGAGAGGTCCTTAGAAAGAGAAACTTCAAGTTCTTTTGCCTTACATAAAGAGTGCTCACATTCTTGGCATGAAACCTTTCTCTTTTCAAGGAAAATCAATTTTTTTGTGAGATTATGATTTTCTTTGATAATAGATTCATTTTCACGATTTAATATAATATTATCTTTTATACTTTGATCATAGGATTTGCAAGTTTGAACAAATTCAGCATAGAGTTCTTCGAAGGTAGGAGGAGTTACCTTAGTGTCGCTAAGAACACTGGTGTCGTCATCATTGCTTTTTGCCATTAAGCATAAGTTTGCTTCCTCCTCGCTACTTTACTCGGACTCGTTTAAATGTTCAGAGGAAGAATCATCCCAAGTTGCGGCTTTCAATACTTTCTTTTTCTCTTTTGCTTTGTATTGTTCTTTTTGCTCCTTTTGATACTTCGGGCACTGACTCTGAATGTGGTCAGTTTTTCTGCAGTGGTAGCACTCTGGTGGTTGTCTTTCTTCTTCATCTTCGCTTCCTTTTCCTTTCCTTGATGAAGAGGAAGATCCCTTTCGCCGAGCATCCTTTTGGAAGTATTTCTGGAATGTGTTCCTTCTTTCCGGATTCCTAATGAACTTCCTGAAGTTCTTCACCAGGAGACCTTCTTCGTCTTCATCATCATCTTCATGCTCTCCTTTTTTGATTTTAGTGCTAGAGCCTTTTTCTTTGGCTCTTTGTTGTATTCATCGTGTTGAATCTGGAGTTCTACCTCATGGGTTTTGAGATTCCCAATAAGGTTCTCGATCTGGAGCGTTCTTAAGTTGTGCGACTCTGAGATGGCTATCACCTTTGGATTGAACCTTGAAGGGAAAGAGCGAAGAATTTTCCTCACCAAGTCCCCGTCTGAGTAGATCTTTCCAAGTGCCTTTGAAGCATTGACGATCTTGGTGAAGCGAGTGTACATCAAGTTGACGTCCTCTTCGATATCCATCCTGAATTTTTCATATTCAGATTCCAGTTGGAATAGCTTTGCATCTTTCACCTGCGATGTACCTTCTTGAGTAACTTCCAATTGATTCCAAATATCATAAGCAGTTATGCATGCAGAAATTCTATTAAACTCAGTCCTATTTAAGGCGCAATATAAAGCGTTCATTGCTTTAGCATTATTTTTACACCTTAGTTTATCATTATCATCCCATTTATCTTTAGGTTTTAGTAATGTCGCCTCTCCCACTACAGTTGTAGGAGGAGAGTACCGAACTTCTACCATGTTCCATACTTCTACATCCATGGTCATAAGAAAACACATCATTCAAATTTTCCAGTAGTTGAAATCTGACCCAGAAAAGAGAGGTGGTCGACTAACTCCTTGACCCTCCGGAAAAGCGAGATCATGAGACGCCATTATTCCCGATTGTTAAGCCGATTGGAATAAAACCGCTCTGATACTACTTGTTGGATCGGTAGGCGCCCTTAGAGGGGGGGGGGGGGGTGAATTAGGGTTTTTAAAACTTATGTTATATTTTGGAATACTTGAAATAATGCGTGATTTAAGAAGATGAGAAATCAAGTAAAACAATTGAAATAAAGTAGAGACATGTTTTATTAATATGAAATAAGGTTTTACAAAAGATGATTTCTATAATGCTAGAAATCTGTGGCGAATAATAGTAAACTCTTTTTGTTTTCTATTCCGACTCGCATCCCCACGAACCGGTGGCCCTAGCCTATCCTTCCCAGATTCGGCCTCAAGCCGCTCTAGCCAATCCAACCCCGGATATGGCCTTGAACACCCCCTAGACCTAACCTAGATCTAGTCGCCAACACGAGGCAAATTTCTGCCCTAAGTCCTACCCAGACCTAGTCGCCAGCACGAGGCGAATTCTGTAACCGTTTACAAGAAATATGAAATGATAATAATAAAAACTCCCTCTTGAAGAACTTCTGAAGTTTGAGATGAAGATCCGCTGTAGAATAAGCATTGTAGAAGTGGACGTCGTTTTGATCCGGCGTGAAGAGATTCTCCTTCAGAAATTCGCAGAACTTTGGTAGGACATCAACTTTCGGCCAAGGCAGCCTCTGGAATTCTAGCACTCAATCTCTCTCTCTGATGTGTGTCTGAAATGAGAGAAGAGGGGTCCTATTTATATCCTCAGCACTAGCGTCTGCACTAGTGCTGCCCCCGATGCTATCACATATTAGGACATATTCCGGGCGGCAGAATCTTCAATCCGAGGAAACATTTCTCTCTTGCCTTCTGTGCTCCGCGCTACTGCCTGCGCTATCGGCTACTGCCAGGCGCTAAATCCTTCTATATGTGCTCCCGAAATTGCGCTAATCATCGCTAGCGTCGGGCGCTAGGTTCTACCGCCGGCGCTAGTGGGAATGTTGGATTTGATGGCTCAAATTTGGGGGCAACCTTCTTATGTACTCCTTGAGTCATATGGACTTTGTTTCCTGCACACTTTAAACACACAAGATCAAATACAAATAGGTTTTGTTATTCTCAAACTTAGGAGATGCGGAAGACCTTGTTCCAACAGCAATATCCACAGCTGAATCTGAGTACATTGATGTAGGAAGTTGTTGTGCACAACTTTTGTGGATACAACATCAGTTAGAGGAACATAACCTCAAGGTAAGTAACTCGCCCCTATATTATGACTCATCCAGTGCTATCTCTATTGCTAAGAATCCTGTCTCACATAGCAGCACTAAGCATATAAAGATAAGTTATCATTTAATTAGAGAACATGTTGAGAGTGAAGATATATGCCTTGAATTTGTCTCCACTGACAAACAAGTAGCTGATATCTTCACTAAGCCATTGGATGAGGCAAAATTTAATACTTTTAAAATTGAGCTTGGCATGTTAAATTTAGAATCGATCTTACTCTGAAAATTTTTATGTATTGCTCATAATGTTATTCCCTAGCTTTAATATTGCATGTAATCATGTATATCAAGCCTTGATAGGAAAAGTAGCTATCAAAATAATTGGTAGCATGTTTAGTTCTGGACACATGCCTAAAAAGTTTAAAGCTATTTAAATTTAGCATGCTTAGGATCAATGAAAGTAAAATCAGCTGAAACAGCTAAGAAGGTATCAGTTGAACCGCTGAGATAGCTGAGAAGATCCCAGCTAATCCGCTGAGACAACCAGAACTATCTCAGCGATTGATAAGTCCTTGTCCCAGCGGATAATAACTCCGTCTCAGCGATTCCGCTGAGACAGACTGGCTAAATAAAAATATGCCATAATTGACACATCATCTATGAAAAATCAACCAATTTGATTAATCCTAATCAACATGTATACTTAAGGAAAATTTACACCTAAAATAAACCCTAATAAATATCAAAATGTTGATTAAGTTAACACAATCTCATTTAACCTAGCCGACGAGATGAGTCCTTCTCCCTCCCGTCTCAGCGACCTAGCCTTCAGAAGACATGGCGCCAAAGATGGCAAAAGATCTCCATGAAGGATATGAGATAGTTCGAAATGGTTTTCAACATGCTCCAAACCGAAATAAGATAAGTGATTCAACTTCTAACCAACCAAGGACTTGAATATGTAATGTCTGAACCATCCTCAATTCTCAGAACTGAAGTTCTGGAATTGTTCTCTACTACAAAAATGTCTTCCTCAAATTCCTCCATCAAAGGAAAGATTGGAAGCATGAAGATAAGAATATCTCCTAAGAAAATGGAGAAGGCTCTGCACTTGACCTCTTGCAGTGAAGAGAAAGAAGAAGAAATTTCTACAAAAGACAAGGATCAAGCTCTACAATGGTGTGAATATAGTGATGCCAAACTTGGCTCACTTAAGAGGAAGTTCTTTAATCAGAGGGGCAAAGTGCTATCTGATATTGTTGGCAAAGCCATCCTGTGCAAGCCAGGCTCTCATGACACCATCTCAAAACACATGTTTGAGTTGATGTCAAGAGTTATTATGAAGAAGAAGACCTCTTGGGCTGAGGTGTTATTTCTAAGGATAAGAGAATGTCTGCAGGCTCCCAAACTAGGCAGAATTCACTCACTATACCTTCTAAACACCTACCCTGAGGAATTCAGTAAGTCCAAATGAACAAACATACATTATCTCAAAAGGATGGAAATCAAAACCTTGGACAGGTTTGAAAGTGAGGTTTAGATCTTAGATTTACTCTAAAGGGGGGGGGGGGGGGGGGGTGAATAGAGTATTATGAGTTTTTAACTCATTTTTATAGCGGAATTAAAATACTAATATTTATAGGTGTAACAGAGTGAGTGTAAAAGCAAAATACAAATCACAGCACAACACAGTACATAAAATAAACACAAACACAGAAGACACAGGGATCTATAGTAGTTCTCCAATCAACCTGGGTACATCTACTCTTCTACCACCCTTGGTAGGAATCCACTAGGTTTTTGATCAGGTGCCCTATCACCAATGGAGTTTTGATCAGGTGCCCAAACACCACTGAGCTTTTGATCAGGTGCTCAAACCAAATCACAGGTTTTTGATCAGCTGCCCTGCCACCAAAGGTTTAACTTTTGAAGGGAGTTAGAACCCTGCACAAGATGGGGTAAAAGTAAACAAAAGGAGTTATGAAATTCTTCTCTGTCAACAAGTTGAGAGAAGACTAGTGAATTGTTGATGTAAAGCTCCCCCTATCTGATAGAAATGGTTGACAATTAATGGATGGAGCTTTCACTTGAATGAAAATCTTCCTTGATAGCAGATGAATCTGAGAGACAAAGTTTCTCAGATTGTTGTTGCTCATTGAAGATTTAGAACTAACAGCTGAAAACTGAGAGAAGATCTTTGATGTTCTCAGAGAGTGAGAGTGCTGTTGTTGAGGATGAAGATCTTTCTTTCTTTTTGACTTTCTGTATATCTCTCTCGACTATTACTCTATTACTTTCTTTCTGGTAGTATTGGAGATCCTTGATATCTTACTCCTTTTTCTTTTAGAGTATATAAATCTGATTTGAAATTCAAATCCTCTGAATAAGGAATAGAATAATCAGAAAGGATATTTCTTGGAACTGCAATCTGATTCAGCAATATCCTTTAATTCCTTTTTTCCTTTTCCATAAAAGCGTCCTTTTCCAAAATGTCAAACAGCTACTTTCTCGAGAGAAGAGAATGGAAAGGAATAAATAAAAGGAAAGATAAAAACTTGTCTTATCCGAAAGAATAGATCCGTTGCTGATTTAGTCGATCTGAGTTCAGAGAATAAAGATAACTCATCGTTCTGAAATTACCAAGCTGAAGAGAAACTTTCGTCGAGCAGAGAGAAGAGTTTGTCGAACACAGAGCTGAGTTCATCGAACTGATTTGGAGTTCTTCGAACTGAGAGATAAACTGCTGGACTGGCTGGAGAACTGAGTTCGTCGAGCTGAGAATGAAGTTCGTCAAACTGAAACTTGACTTTCGTCAAACTCAAGAAGGAGTTCGTCGAACACAGAATAGAGTTCGTCGAACGCAGAATAGAGTTCGTCGAACGCAGAAACTTAGAGTTTTTCCTAAGTTCTAGCTAACTCAGACAACCTAAAACCTTGACCCTTAGACTATACATTGGGGTCAACTTAGTCCTAGTCAACAGATAGTGATCCTAGCTCAAATCAGTAAAAGGGTTGTTCCAATAATCTCCCCCTATTTGGGTTAGGATATTATTTGACAAATAATAAATAAAACAAACAACAAAACACAGAGCATATATATATATATATCTGACAGAATTGAAATCATTTCAGCAGATAAAATGCATAGAACTCGGAGTTTAAGAAGACTTTATATTGAAATAAAAATCATATAATCAAGAGCTTTTACTCTGAAGGAGGCTTGAAAATGATTTGCCTGTTTGGATTTTCTGACTCTCTTTTACTCAAACAAAGATCATTAGGTCCCGGCATAGTTTGAGATGATGCATGAGGAACCACTGATGCTGGGTGCAACCTTAAATAATCTTCAGCATCAAATAGGTGCTTAGAGCTATACTTTTCAAATTCTTGCCTTCTGAACTCTGACATTGTAGAAAACTGAGAGAAATCTTTACCTTCAGCTTTTGCTTTGTTGATCTGAGCTGTGGCAATAGATTTCTTAAACCTGGCCATATGAGCAATCCTTTCTGCCTCTGGATTGACTGGATAAGGAGGCCTTTCATCTATTTCACTGGCCTAATAAGAAGGTTGAACTTGAGGATTTCTCTATCTGTGCAAAGAGCCATTAGACACCTGATACTTATATCTTGAAGCAAGAGCCCTGGAAGAACTTGAAGGAGGAGGTCTGGATGACCTAGAACTTTGAGAACCACTTGAGCTAGCTGGTCTCCTTGACTGCTGAGGAAGAGATTTATGGGAGGAAGAAGACAATCATGCTGATCCTGCTGCAGGAGGAGGAGGAGGATTATACTTGACAGGTTTGTCAGACTAATATCCTGTCTTCCTCATCTTCTTTCTCTTATTGCTCTCATTTCTGGAGAGCCTCATCCAAGCTTGGGATTCCTTTGTAAGAGTGATGTTATGCAGAATACAATAAGGAATATCATTCTTAGAAGAAGGAAGCTTGGGAACAGCCTTTGGCTTGCTTCTGGACTTTCTTTTCTTTGAAGAATGATCATCTGAATTATCATCATCTTCATCAGAATTGGAAAATTGATAAGGGTTATCATATAACTCATCAATAACTTTAAGAGCTTTATTAGCATCTTGCTCATCATCTACAACATCATCATCAAAATTATCTAACAAAGGGGAATCATCAAAGACAAAGTTTGGAGGAGAATTCATTATTCCAACTTCTTCTGAAATTACAACTGAAACTGAGGCTTGAACTTGAACTGAAGCTGAAAGACTTTTGAGAACTTTCTTTAACACAACTGAATCAACTGGGGCTGTATAAGGAACTATTGCTTTTGAAAAATCTTGAGACTTCGACAAACTGCTGAAGATCACATTGAATCTTGGTAACAAATAAATAATATATATAGAGGGAGTAATAGAAATATTATTTATTTCATCTAAAACTGGAAGAACTGAATCTGCATTTGAATCTGTCATATCTGAATCAAAAACTGAAACTGCTGGAGCTTCTTCATCAAGAACTGAAGCTGCTTCTATCAAAACCATATCATCATCAATATCAATCATCACTAAATCATCATTCACTGCATCAAAAGGAGCTTCTTCATAAAGCATCTCCCCATGCCTAGTTTCAGGAAGACCTGAAGCTAGGCCCCTAGAAGAAGGGACATTTGAAGAGGAGGAAGGGAAGGATGCAATCTTAGAAGAGAGGTCAGAAATTGCTTGGAGAATAGGAGCAAGCTTTTCATCAAGAAGAACATTGAGCTTTGGAGAGATATGAGAGAAGATTTGGTCAGTTATTGAAGAAAAATCAACATAAACAAAATCTGAACTATGTTGAGAAGAAGATGGTGCTGGGATAGAAGGTGAAGGAGAAGAAGTGTGAGCCAAGTTGGTGCACACTGAAGATGGAAAGAGAATATTGGTAGCATCTGATATAGGAGGATGAGTATCCACATCTGGGAAGGGAGAATGAGGTGGAGAGTTATGAGGAGACAAAAGGTTAAATGATGGAGGGGGAATATAATCAAGAGGGGAAAGGGAATCATCAGGGATAGATGATGAAAGAAGCTCTTCAGACTGATGTGTCTGGAGAGGAGGAGAAGATGGCAATGAGGAGGGAGAGTTTACTGTAGGGATGGAAGGGAGAACTTCTTCAGTAATAATGTTCTGAAGAGGTTTAGAGGGGAGATGAGAAGAAGATGAGGGAAGAGCTTCTTGGAGGGTTGGAGGAGTGGCTGTAACAGCCCTGGTGCTTTCAGAATTTCTCCTTAAAGATTCTGCCCTGGGAGTCTTCTTAGGAATGACTCTCTCCCACTTTCCAAAGAGGGCTGAGGTCAGCCTCTTACTTGCATTAATGAACACTGTTGGTGAGACCAACAGGTCTGGGCATTTGGCCTGATGAATAAGGCTTAAAACTCTTCCATAACAAACATTGAGTTTGCCTAGCTTCTTCTTAATTGATTCAAACAAAATCAATCCCCAATTGATTTTCTTTTTCTAAGGCCACCATCAAAAGGAATTGGTGCCTAGTTATATAATCATGAGCAAAAGTTTTGCCTAGCAAAACTTTTCCAACTACATCTGCCAGAAACTTGTATTCCACAGACAAGTTCTTTTTCAAAAGATGATTAGGGTTTCCAGAGGAATGACCCATTTTAACCAACTCATCATTAAATTCATCAGAACTTATATCCAACTCATCATTACCATTCAACAAATCAAAGACTTCAGATAAAACTTCTGGGGTTAGAGAGGCCTGATTTCCAGAAATTGATCCTGATATTGTTGTTGCATCCTCTGATTTAACTGTATGAACCCATTTTTTATCTCTGCAATTGGTAACTTGATCCTGATGGTCATGAGCTTCTTAAGTTGTTGTTCTTCAAACAGATGAAGAATGTCTTGGAAGATTTGATCTGAGTGAGCAAATGACTCCATGTCGATGTCGAACCCAGCATTAAACTTCATTAAAGAAATGACTGCTTGAGAAATTGCCATTGCTACCTGCAAGAGAGAAAAACAATCAAGTGCAAAGTGAACTGGAGGGAGAAGCAATTTTTGTAGGCGCAAAGACAAAAAGAAATCAAACTTTGATTATAAAGAGAGATCGGAGAAGGCGCAAAGATTTCGTGGCACTGAGTTCGGCTAAACCTAATAAATCAGAAGTCGAAGAGTCTTAGGCTACATCAAACTGCGTTCGACGAAAAGTAAATTTTCGTCGATCTCAGTTCGACGATCGCGTAAACTTCGTCGATCTCTGAAGTTAAAAGGTTTCGTCGATCTCCATTCGACGAAAGACTATATTTCGTCGTTCTCCGTTCGACGAAATGAGGGGATAAATAAAAGATATAATTTTTAATTGATTGATTCTCCATCTGACATATGGAATTTGGACTCGGGATGCTCCAAACACATGACGGGCAATAAAGCAAAGTTCCTTAGCCTCACAAAGAAGAAAGGGGGCATGGTGACATTTGGCAATAATGGAAAAGTAAGGATCATGGGCATCGACACAATGGGTAATGATTCTTTTTCAATTGCAAATGTTTTATACGTATAAGGTTTAAAATACAACTTGATTTCAGTTAGTCAATTATGCGATACAGGCCTAAATGAATTATTTGAATCTTCTTCAAACCTTTGAAAAATTATAAATCCTACTACTAATGATATTGTACTCACTCCGCCAAGAACTCACAATGTGTATATGATTGCATTTCATGATCTTTTGCATGCTTCTATAAAATGTCTAATTTCGAAAAATGAAGAACTTGAACTATGACATAGGCGTCTTGGTCATACTAGCATCAAGTTAATTAAAAATGGTTAAAAGATAAATTAATTAGGGGTTTACCAATGCTAAAAGGAAATTTATCTTCACTTTGCTTACCCTTCCAAAAGGATAATTTTCAAAAACTTCATTTAAAAGCAAAAATGAAATGTCTACCACATTTTTGATTAGCACTGCCAGTCTAGCAGGTAGAAAACACATTTTTGTTTTAATTGATGATTATTCTAGATTCTACTGGACAATATTTCTCACCTCCAAATCCGATGCATTTTTTGAATTCACTAAGTTATGCATTCGTATACAAAATGAGCTAGATTTAAAAATTAAATTCATACACATAGATCATGGAGGAGAGTTCAAAAATGAAAAATTCACCACTTTTTCCAATAATCTAGGAATCAAGCACGTGTTTTCTGCTCCACGCACCCCAAAACAAAATGGTGTGGTAGAAAAGAAAAATAGAACACTTCAGGAACTTGCACACACTATATTGTTTGAAAATATGGCTTACCTAGATCATTTTGGGTAGAAGCTGTTAATACTTGATGTGTGATAAATCGAGTCTTGCTTCGCCCGATTTTAAAATTGAGACCATATGTACTATATTTTCAAAAGAAAACTAGTGTATCTTAATTTCATGTATTTGGTTGTAAATGCTTTATATTAAATAGAAAAGATACATTAGGTAAATTTGATGAAAAATATGATGAAAGAATTTTTCTTGGACACTCTTCAACTAGTAGAGCATATAGAATATATAATAAAATGACTAAAATGTTTGAATAGTCCATTCATGATAAATTTGATGAACTTGTTTCTTGTGTAGGTTTTAATCTTGTAGGAAATGAAGAGGAACCCATTTCCCCCTTGGAGCATGAGGATGATGAACCGCTTAGAGATAAAGAGGAGAAAGAGAAGGAGCAAAAGGAATATGTACATCCAAGCATGTTAAGATTTTCAAAGAACCATCCAAGGGATCTTGTCATTGGAGAGCCTTCAAAAGGGGTAACTACTCGTTCTTCCTTGCATGAATATTTTTCAAATCTATTCCTTGCTTCTGAAATCGAACCTAAAAACATTTCTACTGCTTTAAGTGATGAATTTTGGTTTATAGCTATGAATGAACAATTAAATCAATTTGAACGTAATAGGATTTAGAAACTTGTATAAAGACCATCTAATCATTTTTTGTAGGGGTAAAATAGATTTTTAAAAACAAATTAGATGGCGACTCTAGAATCACTTGGAACAATGATAGATTGGTAGCACAAGGTTATTCTCAAATTGAGGGGGTAGATTTTGATGAAACTTTTGCACCCATTGCTCGGCTAGAAACCATTAGAATTTTTTTGCTTTTGTGAGTTATAAGAGATCCAAATTATTTCAAATGGATATTAAAAGCGCTTTCTTAAACTAGAATATAAAGGAGAAGTATATGTTGAACACCCCCCCCCCCATTTTGTAAATGAATTTTTTTCAAATTCTGTATATAGGCTATAAAAGGCGCTTTATGGTTTAAAGAAAGCGCCTCGTGCTTGGTATGAACGATTAATATATTTTTTTATTAAAGTGCGGTTATAAAATGGGAAGTGCAGATAACATATTCTTCATTAACCATGTTAACAATGATTTGATTATTCTACAAATTTATGTTGATAATATTATTTTTGGAGCCACTAATGAAGAGTAGTGTAATGATGTAATTTTAGTGATGCAAAATAAATTCAAAATGAGCTTGGTAGTAGAACTAACATACTTTCTAGGTTTTCAAATCACACAAAGAAATGATGGAATTTTTATTAGTCAAAAAAATATGTTCATGATATGTTATAATGCTTCAGATTTGAAGACCTAAAATAAGCTAGTACACCAATAAGCGCTTTATTAAAACTAGGCAAAGATGAAGCCATAATTTCAATTGATCAAAATTTATATAGAGAAATGATTGGATCGCTATTATATTTGAGTGCATCTAGACCCGATATTACATTTCTCGTATGTTTATGTGCTAGATTTCATGCTAATCCAAAAGAATCACATTTAAAAGAGGTTAAAAAAATTTAGATATTTAATCGGGACTTATAGATTAGGATTATGCTATCCACATATTGATTCTTTATTTTACATGTCTATTTTGATTCGGAATATACGGGTTGTTCGTTAGATAGAAAAAGTACTAGTGGTACGTGGCATTTCTTAGACCTTTCACCTGTAGCATGGTCGAGTCGGAAATAGAATTCTGTTGCCCCCTCCTACACCGAGGCTGGATACTTCGCACTAGGAAGTTGTTGTGCACAATCCATATGGATGCCTCAATCATTAGAAGACTTTGGAGTTCATCTAACTAATATTGAACTAAAGTGTGACACCAAGAGTAATATAGATCTAACAAACAATCCTGTTCATCATTCTAGGTCCAAACATAGATGTTCGCCATCACTTCATTAGAGATCATATTAAGAAGGAGCATGTGAGAGTTAGCTTTATTGGTATAGATTCACAACTTGCGGACATTTTCACTAAACCACTCCCCAATGCACGATTCACTATGCTTAGATTAGAATTGAGTGTTTTGGATGTATTAATTTAAAAATTCTAATATCCGCAAACATTCTTTTTAAATCTCTTTAATGCTAAAAATAGCCCCCAACATATAGAATCATAATTGAGAAAAATCAAAGTCAAGAACCTTAAAAATAACTTACCATTATGGGTGGTAAAAGCTAACGTCGATGGTACCTACAAATTCTCAAATCTCTATTTTAGCTTTTTTGATTAAATCTCTAGTGATTTAAATATTTATCTCACTAATTAGTTTAGACTTTATGTAAAAGTTGTATTTGTTCTTCATTTGTTTTTTGAAAATCCAAAACAAAAAAATTGTATTCCTTACGTCTTTATGAAAAAAAAATCAAATTCAAAATACAAAAATATGTTTTTCCGACAATTGATTTCAAACTTTTAGTCTTATGCATATTCAAAAATCAAATATAAAATTGCAAAACAATTTTAAAACACAAAAATATGGTTTTCTTGATATTGTTGATTTGTATTTCTTTTTTTACAATAAAAAATCCAAAAAACTACTGATTTTATTTTTATTTTTATCCACATTATCTCTGATTAAGTGGTGCCTAATTTCTATGTGTTTAGTCCTACTATGGAGTACTGGATTTTATGCTATAGATATTGCACTAGTGTTGTCACAAAATATAATTGACTTATTTAAGTTGATACCATAATCTAGAAGTTGATTTTGTATTCACAATATCTGTGAGTAGTAACTGCCAGCATCAATATATTCTGCTTCAGCTATTGATGTAGACACATATGTTTGTTTCTTACAAAACCAAGACACTAGCTTATCACCAAGAAACTGGCAAGTTCCTGATGTGCTTTTCCTGTCTACTCTGCATCCAGCATAATCAGAATCTAAGAATCCAGTTAATTCAAATTATGATGCAGTTGGATACCAGAGTCCTAGATTTGGACAACCCTTTATATATCTCAAAATTCTTTTTAGTAAATAAGGTGAGATTCTTTGGGGTTAACTTGGAACCTAGCACAAATGCATGCAGCAAACATTATGTCTGGTCTACTAGCTGTTAAGTAAAGTAAAGAGACAACAATTGCTCTATATACTTTCTGATCAACAGGTTTCCTTGATTCATCAATGTCTACAACAACATTGGAGGGCATGGGTGTTTTCATAGTGGAAGCAACAGACATACCAAATCTTTTAACTAATTCCTTAGCATACTTGGATTGTGATATGAATATGCCATTTGGAGTTTGCTTCACTTGAAGACCAAGGAAGTCAGATAACTCACCCATACTACTCATTTCAAATTTAGATTGCATTAGGTCAGAAAACCTTTTGCATAGATTTGAATCAGTAGAGCCAAAAATAATATCATCTACATAGATTTGAACTAGTAATGTTTGACTTTTATGTATCCTGAAAAATTGGGTTTTATCAACAATGCCTCTACAGAATTTGTTCTCCAAAAGAAAATTAGTTAAGGTCTCATACCATCCTCTGGGAGCTTGCTTGAGACCATAGAGAGCTTTATTAAGCTTAAATACATAAGAAGAGTGATTTGGAGAGATAAAACCTGGTGGTTGTTCCACATAAACTTCTTCTTTGATATCTCCATTCAGAAAAGCACTCTTCACATCCATCTGATAAACTTTGAACTTCTTGAATGCAGCAAAGGCAAGAAATATCCTTATAGCTTCAAGTCTAGCAACAGGAGCAAAGATTTGATCATAATCAATTTCTTCTTCGTGAGAGTATCCTTGGGCTACCAATCTTGCTTTATTTCTGATTATTATGCATTGATCATCTAGCTTGTTCCTGAAGACATGTTTGGTGCCAATAACTGGATGGCCCTTTGGTCTTGGAACCAAATCCCAAACCTTATTCCTTTCAAATTGATTGAGCTCCTCTTGCATTGCAAGAATCCAGTTTGGATCTTGTTCTGCATCTTTTATGGATTGAGGTTTAATCTGTGATAGGAAACAAGTATGCATCTGATTTGGGTATAGTTGATGCCTTGTTTGAACACCTGCTGAAATATCTCCAATGACTTGGGATATTGGATGATCTCTAACTGTGATGTGATTAACAGTTGGAGTGGGTTCAGCAAGAGTTTCCTCTTGAGGGATATGATCAGCTGTCACTTGATTGGAATTGTCAGCAAGATCATCTGGATTATCTTCTTCTTCACTATCTTTAATAGGTTGAGTTGATGTAAATAGAGACTCTTCATTCTGTATATCTAATCCATTAAACTCTTCACATAGAGCTGGTACCTGCAAAGTATCTTTGGTAGAGGTGGTGTTCCTCTCCTCATTTAACATATTAGTTTCATCAAAAGATACATGCATGGACTCTTCTATCTTAAGAGTTGATTTTTTATAAACTCTGTATGCTTTACTAGAAAGAGAGTATCCAAGGAATATACCTTCATCAATTTTTTCTTTAAATTTCCTTAGATACTTCTTATCATTGTTATGCACATAACATTTACAGCCAAAAATCTTAAAATAGTTTACGTTAGGCTTTTTATTCTTAAGTAATTCATAGGGAGTTTTACCCTTAAGTTTATGAATCAAACTCCTGTTCAACACATAATTTGCTGTGTGCAGTGCCTCTGCCCAAAAAGAGAGTGGCAAGTGAGCATCAGCAAGCAATGTAGTTGCTGATTCAATTAATGATCTATTTTTCCTTTCATCTACCCCATTTTGTTGAGGAGTTCTAGGAGCAGAGAAACATTGCCTGGTCCCTTCTTTTCCACAGAATTCTCTCATTAGAAGAGATTCAAACTCAGTTCCATGATCACTTCTGATCAATGTGACTAGAGTAGAGTACTCAATCTTGATGGACCTGAGAAAGTCTGTCAGAACACTGAAGGTGTCAGACTTGTTCATAAGAAAGAACACCCAAGTGAATCTTGAGAAGTCATCTACAATAACTAAAGAGTAATGCTTCCCTCCTAGACTCTGTATTGCAGTTGGTCCAAAGAGATCCAAATGCAGTAAGTACAGAATCCTAGGTAAATCACTCTTGGATAAAGATTTAAAACTACTCTTGGTTTGCTTTCCTAGTTAACAAGCCCTGCAGAGTCCTTCCTTCTTGTATGAACCGGAAGGCAGTCCTCTTACAAGATTGTCTTTGGAGAGCTTAGAGATAGTTCTAAGGTTAATATGTCCTAGCCTTTTATGTCATAATTCATTTGTTTTACTTATTGAATTAAATAAACAAATATCTGAATTGGCAGAGTCAAAATTGACTAAATAAATATTTTCATGTCTAATACCAGATAACACATTAATGTTTTTATTATTGGTAATAAGACATAAGGAATGATTAAAAGTTTCCTGATAACCTTCATCACATAACTGGCTTATGCTGATGAGGTTGTGCTTGAGACCCTTGACATATGCTACCTCTTTCAAGGTAACTACTTCAACTTTGATTTTTCCATATCCTTTGGTTTGTCCACAGTTGGAGTCTCCAAAAATCACTTTGGGTCCAAGTTTTGCCTTGTAGTTGCTTAGGTTGTCCTTGTTTCCTGTCATATGCTTTGAGCACCCACTATCCAAATACCATTGTTCTTTTATGTTTGGATAGCCTTGTACCTGCAAAACAGAAAACATTCTAGTTGTTCTTGACCCAGACTACCTTGGGTCCTTTTGTCTTTCCACAAAAATCAGAAATGTAAGAAGTCTCAGGCTGATCCTTATAGCATTGTGGATGATAACTCCTTGGAGGAATTATCCACTCAGTGAAAGGATTTTTAGTATGTTTAGAATGAGAATTATTTTGAAATTCAGTATATTTTCCATTCGACGAATTTTGGTGAGTTCGTCGATCGCCGTTCGACGAATTGAAGTAGTTTCATCGAGAGCCGTTCGATAGATAGTTATACTAAAATTCTGAGTTCTACTTTCGTCGATCGCTGTTCGATGAATTCTTGTGATTTCGTCGAGCTCCGTTCGACGAATTCTGTTGATTTCCTTTATTCTTAATATCCTTGCTTGAAATATTCTTAATTACTTCCACTGCCTCTTTGCTCTTTGCAGAGATGAACTTTACTGGTGTAGATGGAATATTCTTCTTAAGAAGATGTGGCTGACTTGATGATTTACCCAAGCCCAGTTTGCCATTGAGTCTGGCATTCACTGTGCTTGTGATGTCCATCAGTTTGATACTTCTCCCATTGAGGGATTCTTTAAACTTCTTAGCCTCAGATAACTTGTTCTCAATGAAAACAATATGTTCTTTTGTGGCAGCCAGTTCTTTCTTAAGATTGGCATTATCTTCAGCCAGTTGATTCATTTCAACCAACTTATTTCTGAAAGAGATTATCTCCTTCTCAGATTTAATTAAATCTAGACAAAGAGTTTTGAATTCATATTTGAACTCATTTGAATTAAAATCAAAGGTAGAGATTACCTGATCAGCATCAGTTTCAGATTCTGATTCATCTGAATTATATCCCGAGGCATTGATAGCCATTATGCAGAAATTTCTTTCTTCTTCATCATCTTCATCATCACTAGATCTGGATGATGATGCATGTTCTGACTCACTGCTTGAGTCATAGACAACCATCAAGCATTGATCTTTGTCATTTGCATTCTCTTCATCTTCAGAAGAGCTGGATGAAGACTTTGAGTCTGTCTCACTCCATGACTCAGCTACAAAGCCTCTTCCCTTATGTTTGTGTTTGTGGGAGGATGGCTTGCTGGAGTGCCTCGTTTCTTCTTTCTCTTTTCTCTTGTCCTTCTTCTGGTTCTCTGGACACTCAGGTAGAATGTGTCCAAGTTTCCTGCAACCAAAACAGATAATTTCTTTAGAATTTGTTTTGTAATACCTTGACTTTTCTCTGGATCTGGAATCCTTCTTTCTGATGTCCTTCCTAGCCATCTTGTAGAATCTCTTGGCTAGTAGGCTCATAAACTCCATATCTCCTGGAGCTTTATCTTCCTCTTCTGTAGCTTGGAAAGCAATGCTTCTTTCCTTCTTGGATGCTGGAGATGAGGTAGATTGTTCAACTTCTCTAGTCTTGATAAGCTGCTCATAGGATTTTAATTTGCCTAACAAGGTCTCAGTAGAGATCTCATTGAGGCTTCTAGCTTCCTTGATTACCCAGATCCTTGAGTCCCATGTGCTGGGGAAGCACATTAGGATCTTATCATTGACTTCAGTGATTGAGATCACTTTGTCCAGAGACTTCAACTCATTAATTATGAGACTTAGTCTGTTGTACATGTCTGCTACACTTTCAGTTTCTCCCTTTTTGGAATTCTCATATTGGGATATGAGATGAGATCTTCTGTCTTTTCTCTCATCTGCAGATCCTTCAACAATGTTGTTAAGGGAAATCCAAATATCCCTGGCTGAGGTGCAATTCACAACCTTTTGGAATATTTCATCAGACATTGTTTGTGCCAATATGTTCATTGATTTGGCATCTACATTTCTTTGCTTCTTTTGAGCATCTGTCCACTCACGAGGTGGAACAACAATATTGTTTGTTGTTGCTTCAACACTTGTTGTTGTTGCTGGAGTAGGAGGTCCTGTCAAAATAGCATTAAAGATATCCTCATCAATATAATTCATATATAATCTGATCCTTGCCTTCCATAATATAAACTTATTTAGATTGCACATAGGAGGTCTTATGCTTGAGTATTCTTTGTTCTGTGCCATGAGTTTTTAGCAAAAAGAAAACTCTAGAAGAAACTAAGATCTAATTGATCTTTTGATTCACGTGTTAGCCTATAAACAATCAACCAACCTCTGATACCAATTGAAAGTGAGGTTTAGATCTTAGATTTACTCTAGAGGGGGGGGGGGGGGTGAATAGAGTATTAAAAGTTTTTAACTTATTTTTATAGCGGAATTAAAATACAGATATTTATATGTGTAACAGAGTGAGTGTAAAAGCAAAATACAAATCACAACACAGCATAGTACAAAAAATAAACACAAACACAGAAGACACAAAGATCTATAGTAGTTCCCCAATCAACCTGGGTACATCTACTCTTCTACCACCCTTGGTAGGAATCCACTAGGTTTTTGATCAGGTGCCCTATCACCAATGGAGTTTTGATCAGGTGACCAAACACCACTGAGCTTTTGATCAGGTGCTCAAACCAAATCACAGGTTTTTGATCAGGTGCCCTGCCACCAAAGGTTTAACTTTTGAAGGGAGTTAGAACCCTACACAAGATGGGGTAAAAGTAAACAAAAAGAGTTATGAAATTCTTCTCTGTCAACAAGTTGAGAGAAGACTAGTGGATTGTTGATGTAAAGCTCCCCATGTCTGATAGAAATGGTTGACAGTTAATGGATGGAGCTTTCACTTGAATGAAAATCTTCCTTGATAGCAGATGAATCTGAGATACAAAGTTTCTCAGATTGTTGTTGCTCTTTGAAGATTTAGAACTAGCAGCTGAAAACTGAGAGAAGATCTTTGATGTTCTCAGAGAGTGAGAGTGTTGCTGTTGAGGATGAAAATCTTTCTTTCTTTTTGACTTTCTGTATATCTCTCTCAACTGTTACTCTATTACTTTCTTTCTGGTATTACTGGAGATCCTTGCTATCTTACTCCTTTTTCTTTTAGAGTATATAAATCTAATTTGAAATTCAAATCCTCTGAATAAGGAATAGAATAATCAGAAAGGATATTTCTTGGAACTATAATCTGATTCAGCAATATTCTTTAATTCCTTTTTCCTTTACCAAAATGTCAAACGACTACTTTCTCGAGAGAAGAGAATGGAAAGGAATAAATAAAAGGAAAGATAAAAACTTGTCTTATCTGAAAGAATAGATCCGTTGCTGATTTAGTCGATCTGAGTTCAGAGAATAAAGATAACTGATCGTTCTGAAATTATCAAGCTGAAGAGAAACTTTCGTCGAGCTGAGAGAAGAGTTCGTCGAACTGAATTAATTTGTCGAACACAGAGCTGAGTTCGTCGAACTGAAGCTGGAGTTCGTCGAACTGAGAGATAAACTACTGGACTGGCTGGAGAACTGAGTTCGTCGAGCTGAGAATGAAGTTCATCGAACTGAAACTTGACTTTCGTCGAACTCAAGAAGGAGTTCATCGAACACACAATAGAGTTCATCGAACGCAGAAACTTAGAGTTTTTCCTAAGTTCAAGCTAACATAGACAGCCTAAAACCTTGACCCTTAGACTATACATTGGGGTCAACATAGTCCTAGTCAACAGATAGTGATCCTAACCCAAATCAGTAATAGGGTTGTTCCAACAAGGTTCACAAGGGTCCTCCCCATGAACCAACTCTCTGAACCCAAAAAGAAGAAGAAAAGCTTGATCAAAGGGCAAGAATTATCTGCTCTGACTCTGGATCAGAGGCAGAAGAGAATATCCCAGCTGTGGACAATCAAGGTCCAGCCAGCAGTCCTCTAAAAGATGACCAAGGAGGAGTTCCTGACACTGAAGGTCATAAAGGTAATGCTCATGAGAAAGAGCAAGAAGAAGAAAGAGATGATAATGCTGAGAAAGAGCATCAAAAGACTGAGGATGCTGCTGCTGAGTTCATGTCAGAAGGACACGGGGATGATCACACTACTTATGATTCCTCCAATCCTACCACTGCTGATAAAAGTGTGCAGGCCATACACTCCTCCTCAGAAGAAAATGAGGATGATGAAGTCCATGCTCCTGTTGATCTTCTAGGTGAGATTGATTTATTCATTTTCAAGCTAGAGCAAAGAATCAAGCTAATCCCTCCAAAATCAGCAGATTACTGGGAAGATGATCAGCACAATGATGATCCTTCATCTAGGGGGGGGGGGGGGGGAGAAGCAGAAGATATCTCCTGCTAAGGAAAGTGATAAGTCTCCAAGAAAGGGGGAGCAAGAAAGGATTGGTGCAGAAGAAAAAGATAACTCATCAGGTAAAGTGCATGTCAGTAATCCCACTGATATTCACTCTAACATTAATACTAATGTTGACATTAATATAATTGTAGATGATAAAGATGATAATGCCCCAAGTGAGGGGGAGCATTAGAAGACTGCTGAAGAAGCCAAGCAAAATACTGCCATGGATCAAAATGAAGACCAACCCAGTGCTAATACTGAAAAGGAGCATTTACCTGATCCAGCTGAGGGGGAGCCAATCCCTGCTCAGGATGTGGGGGAGCTTATATCTTATGTCCCATCCACATCATCCATATCACATGACAATCTGATCAGTTCCATCAGTGCACTCATTGAAGACCAAATGATTTCAATGAAGGATTACATTGACAGATCACTCATGTCTCTGAAGAAAGAAATCATGGCTGAGGTCAAAGAGATCAAGGAAGACACTGCAATCCTTAATAGACAAATGACAAAGTGGTTTGATTAGACAGAGAAGTCAGTGGTCTCTTAGAGTACAATTCTAAGATCAATGGACAAACACCTCCAGCTTTCTGAGCAGGATATGTCATATGTAAAGAACTATGTAGGCAAAACAGATGAGGTGATAAAAAAAGCCTCTAATCATGTACAAGAGTATGTGTGGAATACTGCCACCCAAATGATCAGTGAGACTCAGAAGATGAAGGATGAGATGAAGTATGATCTCGAAAATTCCCTTCAGACCATATCAGGATCTGTAGCAGCTGCCTCCCAGTCCCTAGAAGCTAAGATAGTTGAAGAAGCCAGAAAGGGGGAGGTGGCCAATGCTGAGACCAACTCTGAGTTGGCTCTCCAAGTGCTGCAAGGAACCAGAATTGCTCTGCCCCTGCCCATGCTTGACAATTACAGAAAAGAAGACTTTGAGGGGCAGGTTAAGATTGCTCAAAATAGTCAATTAGCAAAGAAAAGAAAGAGAGAATGAATATTGCTAGCAGAAGAGAAGAGCAGGGCAAAGACCCAGACTATGAGTATTGGAGTGAGGACTCCAAGAGCATCATATTGAATACCTGGCTAAGCCATGATCATGTATGCAAGGATATTGATAAAATCTATCCAGCTGAAGAATGGATTAAACATCTGGAGAGAAACAATCACAAGGATAAGATCTTCAAGGAAAATATAGTAAGAAAGAGCAATCCAAAGAAAATGCCCTCTAAATACATTCCAAAGCCATATCTGTATTTCAAGTGGCAAAAAAACAAGAAGAAGCTAGCTGAGATTGCTGCGCTGCAAAAGGGAAGGAGGTTGCTGTTGACAAAGCTGAAAGCTCCAAGAAAAGAAAAACTTAGATGAATGTATTCAGTTTCTCTTTAAATCAACTTGTAACTTGAAAATTGTAGAAACATTATGACAACAATGAAATTGATAGTTTTGTTGAATCTTTTAGTTTATGTTATAGGCTGATATTAGTCAAAGCTTAACATGATTCTGTATTATTGCTTTAAATATTCTGTCATGCCTTAATCAGTTAACCACATTATGATTATGATGAACAATATTGTTATTATGTTTGTCATGAATATTATCTGTAATGACATTATCTGTAATGCCATAGTAATGTTAACATGTATATGTTATGTTATCATGAATGCTATGTAGTGCAATTGCATGATAAGTTTTTAGTTGTTATGTATCTTAGCATTGGAGATGTTTTGCCTTCTTCAAATAGGGGGAGATTGTTGGGAATATTGTCATCAATGTTTCCTTGATTTGAAGAGGCATAATATAACGCCCCTGAATTTTTGGCTATTAATTTAATTATATTGATGACGTCATTATGACGTAGGGCGTTACGTTAGCGCGGAGATAGCATAGCGCGGTCGTTTGCGCATTTTTGTATCCGTTGGGTCGTGTCGACCGAATTTTGAACTACCCGGAATTAGAAAATTTTTCGTTAGGAAATTTGATTATTTAATTTTAGAAAGGGCCTTAAAGTTTCGTGGCGATCCGAGCGATTTTAGAGCCTCGGTAAATTTTTAGAAGATATGCATGTTTTTGGCGTCGACGTAAACTTTGGAAAATTATATCTCAAAAATGGTACGTCGGATTTTGATTCCGACTTCGCCGTTGGATTCGTAGCGCCGCCGTTCACCTACGGTGCGAATTTCGTCGGCTTCGACGTTCGTTTAGTTTTTTTATATAATAATAAAATAATATACGTTTACTATTATAATTATAAAATAACGCAAAATCATTTAAATTATATAAGAAAATAAAATTTCTTCACGAGAAATCCTTAACATTTCCCGTGAAATCAAATGCTTGCTGTGAAATTAAAATTTCTTCGCTGGACATCCTAAACTATTCTTGAGAAATCATTTTTCTCCCGTGAATTTAAATTATTTCCCGTGAAATCTTTTTCCCGTGAAATCCTTATCTCCCGCGAAATTTATTTCCTTCATCCTGTTAAGATAAATTCTATTATTATTATTATTATCATTCTGATTTTATCTTATATATATATATATATCTGTGTGTATGATTCCTTCTATCACGTGAAAACCTAGACCCCTTATTCATCTTCTTCCCGACTTTCTTGCGAACCGAGAGTGGAGACGTTATTTCCGTGAGACTTCAGATCGTCGCCACCGGAGCTCCGAAGCACGAAATCTTCGCCGGAGCATAGATCTGGAATGCTCTCGCCGAGGTCTTTGCGTGTGCGGTAAGTATTTTGAGTTTCGTAGATTTCTGCGGTTGGAGCCGGTAGGCCTAACCCTCTTTTTCGCCCAAAAAGTTTCAGAGATCGTTCCTCGAGGTATTCTAGCGGTCGATCTACGACGTGGAGCGAGTCGGAGGCCGTCTTCTTCGAAAGGTTTGAGGCAAGTGGTGGACTCTTCCCCCTTGCCACGTTATTGTTCGTTCTTTACCGTTCTTTCTACTTATATCTTATTTAGACAAGTATTTTCAGATTCATTTTCTGCCAATGACCCATATCCCGTAAAATTTGTCAAGTTATTGTAGATTCGTCAAATTACTCTCTTTTATAATGTCGTCGAAATGCCCTTAAATAGATTCGTCGAAATATACTTAAGTAGAATTCCTTCCGCGTGATTTCGCCGAAGCAGTCTAGGAATTCATCGAAATAGTTTTAGGCTTCCGACAGGTAGTTATGGCGATTCGTAGATTTTCGTCGAATGTCTTCGTTAGAGATTTCACTGAGTGTTCTTGTAATTCGTCGAAAGTAATTCGACGAATTCGTTAATATTTCTTGGGTTCGTCGAATGTATTTTGACGAATTTGCCGTAAGTTTGGGTTTCCCTTGGAATTGTTTCCGGGTTTTTCTGTGGTGTCTGTTTTGGTCAGGATTTTTGTGAACCTCTATTCCCAGTCGGATGTTTTGGTCTGATGGTTGGTTGGAACGAATGCCTCTGCCTCAGTACCTGTAGACTGTTGGTTGGTGGGCTGTAACCCCCGCCACAGTGCTTTTGTGCCTCAGATGTTTTGGTCTGATGGTTGGTTGGAAATAATGCCTCCACCTCAGTACTGTTTTATGGCTGGGATAGGAATTCACTTCTTGGGCAACTCAACACCTTTCCTTTGAATATTATTGTAATACAACTTTGACCGCTCTTTGTGCCAGTTTTCCCTTACTTGTTGGATGTTTATTTGATTTGCTGATGTTCACAACTATTCTTGATTGGGTTGGTAACCCTCTTTCGTTGAGTTTTCTCGTACTCTTTGATTTTTATGCCTTTGTGTTGAGGCATTCTTTTCTTTTGAATGCCTCAGGTTCGGACCAGTAGCCGGTGGAGCTGACCGAGTTCTGTTTCTTCAGACTTGTAGCAGCCGTTTTCTTACTCTCACTTTGAGAGGTAGATTGTTGTTTTCTTTTCAAGACTTGTTAGGGTTGTGGGTTCGTGTTAGTCTGTTGACGCTCATAGCCTCAGTTCTTTTATGTTGGACTTGTTCTTGCTATTTATATGCTACTACCGTTGTTTGCTATTTATGCAATTGCTCTCTGGGAAGGTTTTATGTTAGGATGCATGGTAGTTACTTTATATACAAAACTGCATAATTCTTCATACATGACATCTCTTTTAAAAATGTTATCCTTCTATTTTGAAACTCGTAAAAGAACTCTTTTTACTTATACTAAATATAGAAATTTCATATCATTAGAATGTTGGTTAGTTCATCATGCTCATATAAGGTGAATTGAAGTAAATTATGTATTTTCCGCTGCGTAAACCTATACTTTCTTATTTATGGACTAGTTGATCCATTAAACCGAGGGACACGATAATTGAAAACCTTAAACTTAAATTACATTTTAAAACATAAAGTTCATGACTTTCTAAAGAAAAGGGTGAAGTTAGAGCTGCCTGAGCGTCTGCAGTTGTCCCATACACAACGTGGCATCACGACGCGTATTTTATCTTACTCTGATGTATTATTTAATACGGAGAAAGTGCGGGTTGTGATACATGTTGGAGTTTCTGAGGTGATCTCAAAGCAATCAACAGTTAGTCTTACTGCCAACGCAATATGAGCCTATAGGGTCGCACATAAAAGTGCTTGGAGAAATTGGAGGAAGAATTGTGTGTTGGAACACGGTCTTCCGCATCTCCTAGGTTTGAGAATAACAAATCCTATGTGTATTTGATCTTGTGTGTTCAAGTGTGCAGGTTAGCATAGTCCACATGACTCAAGGAGTACTCATGATGTCTGCCCCCAAAATTGAGGCCAAAATTCGAAGAGGCTCACTAGCGCCGGCGGTAGCGATAGCGCCCGGCGCTAGCGTTGATCTGCGTGATTCCAGCATCGTTTTTAGAAGAAGCTAGTGCCCGGCGTTAGCTACTAGCGCTGGCGGTAGCATGGCGCACAAGAGGCATGGAGCAATATATTGCCGCGGATTGAAGATCCTGCCGCGCAAAACGTTTCCTAATCCGGGCTAGCGCCGGCGGTAGCGCTAGCGCCAGCGGTAGCGCTTGGGCTATAAATTAGATGCTTTGGCTCCGAATTCTTCATCCTCCTCCAATCCCAAACTCCAGAGCTTCGTGCCATAACAGAGAGAGGAAGATTCAGAGCGATACTCCCACAATTCCATAAGGCTTAAGGAGATCCGTGGAGAAGATTTCAACACGCGTCATCATTGTGACGAAAGGCTGCATCGACTACAATCATACTCTGCGGGCCTTCGTCCACTTCTCCAAGAGATCCACTGTCACAACCCGCATTTTTCCCAAAAATATAATACGTAATATCAGAGCAAGGGAAAAATACGCGTCGTGATGCCACGCCTGCAGGAGACGACTACAGACGCTCAGGCAAACACTCTTTACGATAATTTTATAAAAGACATATATGTGATTGGATTAAAAGAGAAATTTTCATTTTTAGCTTAAGACCGCGTCCCTCGGTCCGGTGGATCATCTAGTCCATAAGTAGAAAACTATATATACGCAGCGGAAAATAGGTTTGTTTTTAGCCTACATGAGCAAGAAAATAAGCAATTCCAGAAATGATATGCATATATCTATGTTTAGTATAGTAGGAAAAGATTTTTCTTCGATTTTCAAAATATGTGACATTTGTTAAAAATCATGATGTGCAAGGATGACATTTTTATATCAATAAAGTAACTACTACATCTTAGCAAAGAGCTTCCCAGAGAGCAAGTAGGTAAAGTACCCAAAAGTAACAGCAATACTACTAGCAAGTAATCTAAAGGTACAAGCCATACGGGCGCCAACAACTGACACGAACCCGCAGGAAAGAAGGAGAACAACAAAAAAAAGAAACTGCCTCTTACCTAGAAGAGGGGAAGGGTCTCGACAGGAGACCTGAACGACGCTGCTCTAATACCTGCGGCAGCTAAAGACCTGAACCTGAGACATTCATAAGAAAAGAATGCCTCAGCCCAAGAGGGTGCAAGAAAACCAAGATTAGCAGTAAGAGAAATAATAGAGTGCAGAAAGGAAAACTAAGCAGGTAAACATCTATAATCTTACAACAACCCGAGCCAGCTCAAACGAGTGAACTCGGTAAGAAGAAAAGCCTGCACCAGAAGGTAAGTCAACACAATCAAAGCCCACCACGAGTCCGCCATTGCGGCTCAGATGAGATAGTCATACATATACTATCATAATACACATATATAAGCATATGTGCTTAAGAACTTGAGACTGATCAGCTCGAGGGAAAAGCGTCTCCCAAAAGAAGGTACTGCGACGGTGGTATCTTCCACCAACGCCCGCAGCCCAAAACCCGGGTCGTGGTCCTCTATCCACTGCCACCCAAAACCAAATCCGGGTGGTGGTACTCTATCCACTGCCACCCAAAAACCAAATCCGGGTGGTGGTACTTTATCCACTGCCACCCAAAACTACCCACCGTGCAAGGCTTAAAACAAAGGTTCTGAATAATCAAATTAAGTTTCAATTAAGACACGGGACGTAACCCGAGATACCAGCACCATAACACCCTAAGGATAGGGTCACAAAGAAATGAACACTACTCAACGATTCATTTGAAAACACTTGGTGAGTCCAAACTTGACTCCCAACGAACTTCTCGAAACCGTGCAATGAATTGGGCACGACCAGACACCATAAATGATCACTTTTCTGTAAGAATGAAAGTTTCAATAATTGGAACGGGTGAAGAGCTTGAAACCCAAAATGCAACCACACAACTATCCACATTAGCAATAAATGATTCCGTTGTGTCATCGAGAACTAGCAAAAGAAATTCCCAAGGAGTTTAGCATCTAATTTCCCGTACCCGTCGGGAATTAGGAAACAAACTCCCAGGGAATTTAACCGGCTAGACCATCAGAACATAGCCAACAAAAGAACAGTGCAGGATTTGGGGATTTACCGAGCAGGACCACTTATACTTAACTAAACAGATAAGTCCAAGATTTAACCAATAACATAAAGACCAAGGAGAAACCTCGCATAAAACCAATAGCTGACATGCACAACTTCCCCACGAGACGAAACCTCTAGCATAGAGCCTAGGAAATCCAACTTTGCATAAACCTAAGTAAATACCTAGCCATCAAACTTAAACCCAGAAAATTTACGAATCGGTAATTTACTTAAGGTTATACCAAGAAAATTTCCTAGCGTATAGGCGCGGAGGTTTATATATTAAGTGTTCAAATTAGGGGGAACAAGGGAAAAATAAGATATATCAAAAGCTGCCATGGTAAATCAAGGGGAAGACAGGCACAAAGAAGCTATAAGGAACTTTGCCAACAACCAAGAGGGACACCACACATAACCTAATAGGTAGGATCATAATTACAGCAGCCCCAATTAGAGGATATATATAACCAGCAGCCCCCATCAACAATACTTGAGAAGCATCCCCATGAACAGAGCATAAACCAGGCAGCCCCAAATGAGCAATATATGGAACAGCCACCAAACCAAAAAAAATCAGTCGGTCAGGCAGACAAGGAAGGAGAAAGAATGGAAACTATAAAATGATAGATATGCTAGTTAGCTATTGGTAAGGCTCGAATAAAATAATTTCCTCATATAAAGCATATGCCAAAAGAGCATCCCCAAACCGGGGCATCTAGTAACCAGAAGAAAAGAAAGCCATACAAAGGGAAATAACCAAACTTTTAGCTTGCTATAAGAGAAAATAGGAAGGATTTAACAAGGCAGGCACATGAAATTAAGAGGTGAAATATCTCGCTTCAACCGGTGAAGGGTGCAGATCAGTAAAACCAACCAGGCTTTTTGCTATTGAAATGCGCAGAATTAGTATAGATATGCATGATTTAACTCTCCAAACCTCTAAGGAAAAGCACATAATAAGCATAAAAGTATGCATTTTACCCAACCGGATTTCTAAATGAAAGGCAAGGCTAGCCAACTGACCACAATTAAGAACTAGCCCAATAAACCGAGCATGAATAACCAAGGAAATCCATCCCTGTTTTCATTTTATTTTATTTTTTTTACTGATCCAAATAACCAAGAAAACCCATCTCCAATAAACTGAACATGATTAGGAAATGCAGAAACTGAACATGATTATTAACCAGGAATTACCAAAAAAAGCAGGTAAAGCCAAGGTGGTCCAGGAATTTCTAGCATAACAACCAAGAAATAGCTAGCATAAACCAGGTAAGAACCAAGCATCAAAAGGGGGAAATTTCCAGCATAAATTAGGTGATAACAACCATCAGGAAGAAGAAAAAAAAATCTCCAGCATAACCTAAGTAATACCAAGCATCAGAAAGAAGGAACTTTCCAAACAAAAACTAGGTGATATCAAGCATCAGGAAGAAGAACTTTCCAACATAAACTAGGTGATACCAACTATACTCACCACCGATTCAGCTAAACAGAAGGAAAGAGGGGAGGAGAGAGAGAGGGAAAGGGTTTTCTTGCCTCGAATCGATTGACGACTCGCCGGAACGCGGCAACATCGACGAAGGCCGGTCGGAAATCCAAGCCCCCGACGACGACAGCAAGGCCCGACCACCTCTAAAGCTCCCACGAAGGCCAACACCTCCGGCGCCCGGCGACTCCGGCGAAAATCCTAGGTCGCGACACAGCACCCTCGGCAGAAATCGGGGAAGGGGAGAGCAGGGTTTTATCGGGGAAGGGGCAGGATCGGCCCCCTTTTTATTTCCTGATGGGAGGAGGGGAGAGATAAAGGTTGCCAGCTATTTAACATAATAATAATACCAATAATAGTAATAATAATAATAATAATAATAATAATAACTCTTATATAAATATCATATATAATTCATTTATATATATAATATATGATTGTAATTACATGCATCCACCAGCATATAGCCACAAAGCCTAAAGTACCCCAAGTTTAATATATATATCTATACATATATATATATATATATCGTATTTATGTTTGCATAAATCTCTATACTCCACCATACGCACAAACATAAACCCTTACACCATCCATTGCACAAATACGAATACATATACACACTTATATAATTTTCCTACTTATAAACTTCTATATCTAAACATTTATATCTATAACTATATAAGCCTATTTACTTATAAACTTACCTATATAAAAACATAACCGCATAGATGACTCAATCAAGGATTAACTCGCCGGACGACGACGATCACGAAAGGTAACGCCCCTACGCATCGACACCCTAAATTAAATCTCGCTTGCGAATAATTATCATAAATTCCATATGTTTTAAACAAAACAATTATAAGGAAAAAAAACCCGGGGCGTTACAGTCACCCCATCAAGAAGGAAGTTTCGTCCCGAAACTTAGAATCAAAACTTAGAAGGCATCGAATGAAAGGTATGAAGGGAGAGGTAAACTCACACTCGCTAGAAAGGAACGCTAACCGAAAAGGGCTAGGAAAGCGGATGCGGATATGACTACCCCAAAAGAAAAGGACATTACCAAGAACTCGATATGTCCAGACCGAGAACAGAAAACAGATCGCTGAACATCTGACAAGCGGATCCCCAACTAAAGGAAGCCTACACGAAGATCAGCGAAAACACCGAACTAACTTCCTTCTTTACGAACAGGATGAGAGCACTCCAGGGCGAGGAACTAGGCCAGAAAAAGCCACCCTACAACCACCCATCTATCTGAGTGCGGAACTCTCGCAACACATGCGGGGCCAAAGGGTACGATGCCCTAGCAACGGGACGGGTACCCGGCTCAAGGTCAGAAACAAACACCTCAACTCTCACGGTAGAAAACCAGGGAGACAACGGCGAAGACATCAGCGAAATCTCGCACCACAGGGAAGATCTTCAATACACAACAAACCGAAAACGGTTTCTAGCGTAGAAACAAGGTAAGCAACGCCATTAAAACTAAAGGCTCCTGGCACACACCGCGGAAATAACCGGGGAAAACATAGCGCGGAAAACCAAACACGCTCGAGGGTTGACCGATGTCCAGCTCAAAGACCAAACGCTTTACCTTGCGTTGGATAACAACATCAAACCTGGACAACTAGCCCAAACCCAAAAAAAAATCACGACGAAGGCCCAAATGAGGATAAGATGCTTACTCAGTACTCAATCTTACGTCTCCAGAACATAAACAGACTCTTTGACATAGAAAAGATTAGGCCGAACATAAATATCGAGCTAGGGGCCAGATAACCAAAACACAAACTTTCACGACTGGCTCACGTGAAACACACCGTGAACACTGGGGAAAGAAGCAGGAAAATACAGCTTAACTGCAGATGTTCTGATGCACTCAACTCTGGCATCAGAGAAACCATCAAGAAACCCATGCCCCCAACTACGAGCTCTAAATTAGCACTCCGCTAATTGCAAATCTCTCATAACACACCTGAGCCAACTGTAGCTCTCCACGGATAAGTGATACCGCTACGCTCGAATCCACCCAAGCTTCCAAGATCTGCCTCAAAATGTTGACAGACACAACATTTAGATATAAGCCTTACTAAGCCAACTTGAACTTCCTACCACCAAACCATTTCCTTCAGATCACGATACATTCCTTTTGAAATCAAAATGGTAGGCAACGCTAGAACTTTATGCTTCGCCACAAATCCTTGCCCGAATATCCTCAATAGCAGGAATATAATATTTACTTCTAAATTTCTACGTGATCATATCTTTCTCCAGAAGTCCAGAAAATCTTTGCATTAGGATTAACCCCGAATGAAACACAATTCCAATTTATAAAGAAAAACTCTCCCAACCCTAAGCTGGTCAACAATAATATTGCTTCCAACGGTTGCCAATGAAATTCTCTCTGCCAGCTACTACACTAGAACACTAATGATGAGTGTAGGGTAATTCTTCCTATAAAATTTCAAATTCCATGAACCATTCGCAAGCACAATCCCTGTCTACGCCAAAACAGAACACCCAAACCATGATCAAAATTCACGACAAGGTCTTCTAAATTCAACACTTCCAAATCAACCTAACGATGACCGCCTGCAAAGCTCTATAGCCAAAACATCGAGTAAAACTCAAATCAAAAAGAAGGCACGCTCAACATCCTCTACCTTAACTCGCACAGAATTGAGATAACAAAAACCCAAATCCACATTCGCAAGACAACGAATAAACTAGGTCAAAACCTTAACCTGAAAACACCTCAAAACACCTAGCTTAAGACGCAACAGCTAGGAACCAGAATTTCCTAACTCGATACAGATCAGAAAGGAGTAGATACTTGCTCTTGCTGTTACCTTGCTCTGGGAATTTATGAAATGATGTTATGCTAAACTTAGGATGATACACCATCATCCTATCAACTTATGTGCATATAAAATAATGCATGAATGCCAAATTTTTATTTCAAATCATGTGTGTACGAGCGTCATCATGTATGTCTTTAGCTTGGCACGTGTGCAATGCTATGTTATGATGTTTATGCAGTGCTATGCAATCTAAAAAGGCCTTAATGCATGTTATGAGCGGCGTACACATGCGATCTTATGCATCCCATACTACATATTATCGCATGTAACGAAAAGGAAAATCTAATGGACACGCATGCGACCTACGTTATGCATCCCATACTACATAACAGTCGTATGTTGTCACCTATGAGGATCCATATACAAACACATATTATGCATCCCATACTACATAATATGCCCCGTATACTTCTTATCATGCTATGAGTGTAGTGTTCATGCTTCAGCCAAGACATACTGATGACCCTTCGGTGTGTGTATGCAATGAATGACGATTCTCACCAAGCGGTTAACCGGGCAACCAAACTATCACAGCAACCCGGCTAACCTAGCTCTGATACCAACTGTCACAACCCGCATTTTTCCCAAAAATATAATACGTAATATCAGAGCAAGGGAAAAATACGCGTCGTGATGCCACGCCTGCAGGAGACGACTACAGACGCTCAGGCAAACACTCTTTACGATAATTTTATAAAAGACATATATGTGATTGGATTAAAAGAGAAATTTTCATTTTTAGCTTAAGACCGCGTCCCTCGGTCCGGTGGATCATCTAGTCCATAAGTAGAAAACTATATATACGCAGCGGAAAATAGGTTTGTTTTTAGCCTACATGAGCAAGAAAATAAGCAATTCCAGAAATGATATGCATATATCTATGTTTAGTATAGTAGGAAAAGATTTTTCTTCGATTTTCAAAATATGTGACATTTGTTAAAAATCATGATGTGCAAGGATGACATTTTTATATCAATAAAGTAACTACTACATCTTAGCAAAGAGCTTCCCAGAGAGCAAGTAGGTAAAGTACCCAAAAGTAACAGCAATACTACTAGCAAGTAATCTAAAGGTACAAGCCATACGGGCGCCAACAACTGACACGAACCCGCAGGAAAGAAGGAGAACAACAAAAAAAAAGAAACTGCCTCTTACCTAGAAGAGGGGAAGGGTCTCGACAGGAGACCTGAACGACGCTGCTCTAATACCTGCGGCAGCTAAAGACCTGAACCTGAGACATTCATAAGAAAAGAATGCCTCAGCCCAAGAGGGTGCAAGAAAACCAAGATTAGCAGTAAGAGAAATAATAGAGTGCAGAAAGGAAAACTAAGCAGGTAAACATCTATAATCTTACAACAACCCGAGCCAGCTCAAACGAGTGAACTCGGTAAGAAGAAAAGCCTGCACCAGAAGGTAAGTCAACACAATCAAAGCCCACCACGAGTCCGCCATTGCGGCTCAGATGAGATAGTCATACATATACTATCATAATACACATATATAAGCATATGTGCTTAAGAACTTGAGACTGATCAGCTCGAGGGAAAAGCGTCTCCCAAAAGAAGGTACTGCGACGGTGGTATCTTCCACCAACGCCCGCAGCCCAAAACCCGGGTCGTGGTCCTCTATCCACTGCCACCCAAAACCAAATCCGGGTGGTGGTACTCTATCCACTGCCACCCAAAAACCAAATCCGGGTGGTGGTACTTTATCCACTGCCACCCAAAACTACCCACCGTGCAAGGCTTAAAACAAAGGTTCTGAATAATCAAATTAAGTTTCAATTAAGACACGGGACGTAACCCGAGATACCAGCACCATAACACCCTAAGGATAGGGTCACAAAGAAATGAACACTACTCAACGATTCATTTGAAAACACTTGGTGAGTCCAAACTTGACTCCCAACGAACTTCTCGAAACCGTGCAATGAATTGGGCACGACCAGACACCATAAATGATCACTTTTCTGTAAGAATGAAAGTTTCAATAATTGGAACGGGTGAAGAGCTTGAAACCCAAAATGCAACCACACAACTATCCACATTAGCAATAAATGATTCCGTTGTGTCATCGAGAACTAGCAAAAGAAATTCCCAAGGAGTTTAGCATCTAATTTCCCGTACCCGTCGGGAATTAGGAAACAAACTCCCAGGGAATTTAACCGGCTAGACCATCAGAACATAGCCAACAAAAGAACAGTGCAGGATTTGGGGATTTACCGAGCAGGACCACTTATACTTAACTAAACAGATAAGTCCAAGATTTAACCAATAACATAAAGACCAAGGAGAAACCTCGCATAAAACCAATAGCTGACATGCACAACTTCCCCACGAGACGAAACCTCTAGCATAGAGCCTAGGAAATCCAACTTTGCATAAACCTAAGTAAATACCTAGCCATCAAACTTAAACCCAGAAAATTTACGAATCGGTAATTTACTTAAGGTTATACCAAGAAAATTTCCTAGCGTATAGGCGCGGAGGTTTATATATTAAGTGTTCAAATTAGGGGGAACAAGGGAAAAATAAGATATATCAAAAGCTGCCATGGTAAATCAAGGGGAAGACAGGCACAAAGAAGCTATAAGGAACTTTGCCAACAACCAAGAGGGACACCACACATAACCTAATAGGTAGGATCATAATTACAGCAGCCCCAATTAGAGGATATATATAACCAGCAGCCCCCATCAACAATACTTGAGAAGCATCCCCATGAACAGAGCATAAACCAGGCAGCCCCAAATGAGCAATATATGGAACAGCCACCAAACCAAAAAAAATCAGTCGGTCAGGCAGACAAGGAAGGAGAAAGAATGGAAACTATAAAATGATAGATATGCTAGTTAGCTATTGGTAAGGCTCGAATAAAATAATTTCCTCATATAAAGCATATGCCAAAAGAGCATCCCCAAACCGGGGCATCTAGTAACCAGAAGAAAAGAAAGCCATACAAAGGGAAATAACCAAACTTTTAGCTTGCTATAAGAGAAAATAGGAAGGATTTAACAAGGCAGGCACATGAAATTAAGAGGTGAAATATCTCGCTTCAACCGGTGAAGGGTGCAGATCAGTAAAACCAACCAGGCTTTTTGCTATTGAAATGCGCAGAATTAGTATAGATATGCATGATTTAACTCTCCAAACCTCTAAGGAAAAGCACATAATAAGCATAAAAGTATGCATTTTACCCAACCGGATTTCTAAATGAAAGGCAAGGCTAGCCAACTGACCACAATTAAGAACTAGCCCAATAAACCGAGCATGAATAACCAAGGAAATCCATCCCTGTTTTCATTTTATTTTATTTTTTTTACTGATCCAAATAACCAAGAAAACCCATCTCCAATAAACTGAACATGATTAGGAAATGCAGAAACTGAACATGATTATTAACCAGGAATTACCAAAAAAAGCAGGTAAAGCCAAGGTGGTCCAGGAATTTCTAGCATAACAACCAAGAAATAGCTAGCATAAACCAGGTAAGAACCAAGCATCAAAAGGGGGAAATTTCCAGCATAAATTAGGTGATAACAACCATCAGGAAGAAGAAAAAAAAATCTCCAGCATAACCTAAGTAATACCAAGCATCAGAAAGAAGGAACTTTCCAAACAAAAACTAGGTGATATCAAGCATCAGGAAGAAGAACTTTCCAACATAAACTAGGTGATACCAACTATACTCACCACCGATTCAGCTAAACAGAAGGAAAGAGGGGAGGAGAGAGAGAGGGAAAGGGTTTTCTTGCCTCGAATCGATTGACGACTCGCCGGAACGCGGCAACATCGACGAAGGCCGGTCGGAAATCCAAGCCCCCGACGACGACAGCAAGGCCCGACCACCTCTAAAGCTCCCACGAAGGCCAACACCTCCGGCGCCCGGCGACTCCGGCGAAAATCCTAGGTCGCGACACAGCACCCTCGGCAGAAATCGGGGAAGGGGAGAGCAGGGTTTTATCGGGGAAGGGGCAGGATCGGCCCCCTTTTTATTTCCTGATGGGAGGAGGGGAGAGATAAAGGTTGCCAGCTATTTAACATAATAATAATACCAATAATAGTAATAATAATAATAATAATAATAATAATAACTCTTATATAAATATCATATATAATTCATTTATATATATAATATATGATTGTAATTACATGCATCCACCAGCATATAGCCACAAAGCCTAAAGTACCCCAAGTTTAATATATATATCTATACATATATATATATATATCGTATTTATGTTTGCATAAATCTCTATACTCCACCATACGCACAAACATAAACCCTTACACCATCCATTGCACAAATACGAATACATATACACACTTATATAATTTTCCTACTTATAAACTTCTATATCTAAACATTTATATCTATAACTATATAAGCCTATTTACTTATAAACTTACCTATATAAAAACATAACCGCATAGATGACTCAATCAAGGATTAACTCGCCGGACGACGACGATCACGAAAGGTAACGCCCCTACGCATCGACACCCTAAATTAAATCTCGCTTGCGAATAATTATCATAAATTCCATATGTTTTAAACAAAACAATTATAAGGAAAAAAAACCCGGGGCGTTACATCCACATAGAGGGAGTTTTTATATTATTGTCTTTTCATTTCATATCTTTTCTGTAAACGGTAGTGAAATCGCCTCGTGTTGGCGACTAGGTCTGGGGTAGGACTTAGGGCTGAAATTTGCCTCGTGTTGGCGACTAGATTTAGGTTAGGTCTAGGGGGTGCTCGAGGCCTTTCTGGGGATAGATCGGCTAGAGCGGCTTGAGGCCGTATCTGGGGAGAGATCGGCTAAAGCCAACCGGTTCGTGGGGATACGAGTCCGTATAGAAAACGAAAAAGAATTTTTATTAGTCGCCTCCGATTTCTAGCGTCATAGAAATCAAGTTTTGTAAAACATTATTTGATATTAATAAAGCATATCTCTTTATTATTGTTTTACTTGATTACTCTTGCAATATTCCGAAGTTTTTCTAAATATAATCTAAAGTTTTTGAAAACCCTTATTCACCCCCCCCCTCTAAGTGCGCCGACCGATCCAACAAGTGGTATCAGAGGGGTTTTATTCCAATCGGCTTAACAACCGGGAATAATGGCGTCTCATGATCTCGCTTCAACTAGTGGGGAAAATTTTTGTGAAGAGGAAAAATCACTTGCACCACCTTTATTTGAAGGGACAAATTATAAAGGATGGAAAATCTTAATTGAAAAATTTATTAAAACTTTAGACATCGAAGTTTGGAATTTAGCAATAGCAAGACCCGCAAATGAATCAAATAAAAAAGAACTTCAATTAAATGCAAAAGCTAAACACTATTTATTTTGCGGTCTATCAAATGAAATTTTCAAATTAATATATTGTTTTTCAAGTGCATATAAAGTATGGAATTTTCTTGAAGAAATGTATGATTCTCCTTCTACAGGTATAGAACAATCGCAAGAACCGGAGAATATGCTAGCATGCACAAATCATCAAGAATGCCCCTCTCATGACGGATCAATGGAGCACACATCTAATAGAAGAGAAGAAGAAGTATTGTGTTCGGAAGAGGAGTGCCAAAAAGATGTCAAAGAAACGATATGTTCAAATCGTGCCTCTCCCGAAAGCAATGTAAGGAAATCAAATTCCATTTTTTGTACTTCTATCTCTTCACTACAATTGCTTCAAACTACAAAGCGCAAAATTAAGAAATTAAAAAATGCTAATAAACATTTGCGCTTAGAAAATAAAAATTTAAAGGCAAAAATTAATGAAGAATCAAATTTATCTAGTTCTACACATTGCACCTTAGTAGAAAACACCACAACTTGTGTAGAATATAATGAATTAAAAGAAAAGCACAAGAAACTTGAAAAGGATTTTATTTTAGTAAAAGAACAAAATGAAAAATTATGTTTAGAAAATTCATCTTTGATAAATGATTGTGCTAAGTGTAAAGAATATAAAATTGAAATTAAAGAAACATTTGATGAATATAGAAACAACTATCAAGATCATATTGATTCAATTGTTTCCATTCTTAAAAATAGCACAATAAATTATAATAAAGCTAGACATAATTTAAAAATCAAGAATGATGAACTAAAATCAAAAATCAACTTGCTTAAGGAAATCATTAAGAAAAACACTCAAAACATTCATTCACAATCTCAAGGTATATCTAAAAGCAAGTTGAATACAATTTCTCAAAATGTTGATAAATCCAACAAAGGAAATAAAGAATATCAAATGCTTGAAAATAAAATTCCAAATCATTATCATTTACAAAATAACCACTCTCCCAACATAAATTTAAAGATAAACAAATTTCCTATAAAGAATGTTTTGCAAAATCATCATGGAAATTTGATAAATAAGAATAATATTAAACCAATGTTTGAATGGCGGCCAAAAGTTAAAGATGAAACACAAACTCAAATCAAAAGGGCCCATTCAATCACATCTCCCCAAAAGAAAACACGATGTATTTGGGTACCCAAAGGAACCGTCACTCCCGGTCCTCTTTGGATACCTAAATCTCTTATTCATTAGTATCCCATCATTTGCATGAAGTAGAAATCAATTAAAATGAAATACACAAATTTCTACTTCATGATGTGCTTTAATGTCTTTTCTATCTTTTTCTTTTTGTTTTCTTTTAAACTATCATGTCATGGTCATCCTATACAATATTGAAAATATGATTTTATCTCTTAAAAGCTTAATATGGTTTTATAAAACAAATTGATCAAAATTCAAAATCATATTTTGATGACCTATCTTTTATTATTATATTCATTGCTTCTAAATATCTTATATTATCCATATGAATCAAACTCTAAATTTGCTATAAGATATTTCAAATTAAATCCGGTTACTAGATTTTTAGCCTTCACCAACAAGTGGATAAAATTCTGAATTTGCTATGAGATATTTATCTAAATTAAAAAGAAAAACACATAAGACATATTGAAAGATTAATTGTCATAAATATTGATGCCATACGCACCACCATGATCTATTGATATCTTTTGCTAAAACTTTCTAAAATCATAATTCATATCAAGAATCATCTATCACATTTTATATTATGACAATTGGTATTATAATTGCTTACTATGGTTGGTATATTATGTGTGTATTGTGATTTATTTCTAGTTTAGACCTTTGAATCATTTTGATATCAAATCAAATATGAATTGTCACTCCATTCTAGGTCTCTAAGTTGAAACACAATCAAACTTTGGTAAAACATTAATCTCAAATTTATCGTACTAACATTGTCACCTAAAGAATATTTATATCTATGTTAGGTTTTATATGTCAGGGCATATCCATGTTACTATTTGCGTGAACATTACTCCTTGTTCACCGAAACCATGCATATTTGGTTTGTTCAAACATGATATCTTGGGTTTTCATTTCCTATTTTTTTTAAGTTATAAGCACAAGTCTTTAGAAAAGTCAAAATGAAAACATAAGCAAATATATCTCGTGCAATGATTATTTTGTCAAGTCATATAAGAAATCGCTAACGTTTCATGCAATTTAGACCATCCAAAACATCTCCTAAAAATCTGCAACTTCAGCATGGAACTACTATTGGGACACCTAATCAAGTCCAAACATCAAAATTTTCAAAACCCTAAAAAATCACTCTATTTCCCGCGCTAGCGCTAGCGCCGGCGCTAGCATCGAGGTTCGTTTTTCTATAATTTTAAAATTTTGAAAAATCCCTAAAAATATACTAATCTATATGTACTATTTAGTTTTGCACTTCAGATTTTATTTTATTTTTGAAAAATCAAATACAAAAATATAAAATCCAAATTACAAAAAAAAATATGTTCTATCTTTTTTTTGTCATTTGTTTAAATTCTATTTCCTAAAGCAAAAATAAAATACAAAAATATAAAACAAAATTTTTTTTTTTATCAAAAATCAGTTTTTGAACTTAACTTTTTACTTGTATCTTGCGAAAGGGTGATTGGGCTATCAACCCATCATATCACCTAGTACCGGGCAAACCTCTCACAAGGTAGTCCTCGGGAAGTCCAAGATCAATTTTATAAGTTCAAACTTTAAATAAAAATTATTTTTCAAAAATATCTGTATGGACTTTATTGTAAAAATCAAGCATGATTTAATCTATTATTCAAAACTTCTATAATATTACAATTTATCTTTTCAAACTACTTTGAATATTGTTCTCATCATGCTTAGATATATCTATTAATATGTGCATAAATTATATTGAAAAAGTTGTGTAGAACTATGCGTAGCATGCCTCTAAGTATGAGTAATGTTTTATGTTTGATAATGATCGCAATTCACTCACTTATTTTGGCATTGTCTACTTATGTGTTTAATCTAAGAATGTTTGTGTATGTTTTGTAATAGCACAATGAATTAAAATTGCACAAGTATCTTACCTACACAACCTTTATTTGCACTTTTACAAGTTAAGAAAAGTGGTTATCTTTTTCATAAATTATATTGGTTTGCAAAACAAGTGTATTCGGAGAACTTTGTACAAAACAAAATCATAAAATAAAGTGACAAAGAAAACTCCACCAAGCACTACTTGAACCTCCTGATAAGTCTTAATAAGCGTTGTGAGGTTGAGCACCTTGGAAAGAATAATAAAGTATCTTGTGCAAACCATAACTTTCTTTCAAAATAAAAACCACTTATTCTTAAGTACACCGGATCACAATAAAAATCAATCTTGAAGAATAAAACTATGTGATCCCCCAAGCACTACTTTGCACCCTAATAAGTCTTGATGAGCATTGTGTGTGCAGAGCACCTTGGTAGTTATACATTTTTCTTTGTGCATTGAAGTGAGTGGAAGTAAAATTATTTGTGTTTTATTGTGCTCTTTACTTTACATATTACTTGTATTTTTGATTAAAACATTTGTTTACTCTATTCAAAATACACTTTTATGCACATCATTATCTTCCATAACACTTCTTCTCATGAGTATTGGATCCTAATGCTAATTCTATACTTCTCTTTATTTATGAAATGCACTAGATAACCTAGCATGCTTTCTACAATGTTTGGTATGTTTTAAAATTGTGAATTAAAGTAACATTGTAGTAATCTCTTTTTGATAAGATTATTTCATGCTTGGTTACTGTATTGTCAAAACAAAAATTTTAAATGCAAAATGATTTACAAAAACATCTTCTTTTTGAAATTGAACTCATATCTCTTTTTATGAACCATCATTGATAACCATAAGATGTTTTTTGTACTTCTATATGTCTTCCGCATCATAACCATATAATTGTTTTACCTTGCACTTTAATACTCATCTTTCATCTTGTGTGCATCATCACTTGAATCTTCAAATTCCTTTCTTGCAACAAGTGGTAGACTTGCTTGGTAAACTTTATATTGGTTGAATTTTTTTTGCTTATAACTCTGATCTATTTCTATTCTAAACACTCCTCCAACAAGTGAAATATTGCTTATAAAACATCTCTTTTTAACTTACACTCTTATTTAGTATTATGATGTTTCTTTTTCGAAATCTTCCGCAATACTCAAACTCTGATTCATTCATGAATTTCAATATAGCTATGTGAGTTTTATTTCAAAAATTCAAATAAAAATATAAACCCATATGCTATGATATTTCCCATTAGATTTAAATGCTTAATGTTTCCAATAATTGTTATCCATGACTTCATTTCTCACCATAGCGGGGGCGTAGGGTTGTAGACATTAGATAACCTTATCTCTAGTCATGTCTTGTCCTTAATCGGGGAGGGTTCCAGTGGGGCCTTGCGAGGCACTGGGGGGAAAGAGTGCTAGGTTAAGTTTTTTGTCTAGTGTTTGCATATGGGATTAACACCCCAACCTATGGCATGTTTGCAGCACCTCATGCCCATCCGTCACTTAGTACGGGGCTAGGGTGTTGACATATTGTCTGGGTAGATTGGTTACTTGGAAATCATGATTGTTTTTAGGCTTAACACTCTTATTTAAAGGGGAAATCATTATTTTTTTGCTTAAACTCTGATATATAAAAGGGGGAGAACTACAAACAAAAGGGATAAAATAAGTCATAACTCTGATCATTTTCAATGAAAGACAAGTCTAAAACTCCTTATTATTTACTTTAAAAGCTCGATCATGCATTCTCTTTTATTTACACATTTTTTAGTGCTTTGATTCCCTACCCACTTTTGCTAATAACAAAGGGGGAGAACTAACATGATAAAATGCAAAAGGGGGAGAACTAACAATGATAAATGTAACCCGCTATCATAAACCCAACATGACAAATTCAGTTGATAGCATACACATTAAGGGAGCATTCACATAGGGGGAGCATATATTTAGGGGGAGCAATTCTAAATGCTAAAATCAATAATCATCCTAAAGTCATCACTCTCTCACACACATAAGTATAGTCTCATCATGCTTATTTATTAATGCTTTGATTTATCATTAATGGATTTGTTATTATCAAAAGGGGGAGTTTGTTGGAACACGGTCTTCCGCATCTCCTAGGTTTGAGAATAACAAATCCTATGTGTATTTGATCTTGTGTGTTCAAGTGTGCAGGTTAGCATAGTCCACATGACTCAAGGAGTACTCATGATGTCTGCCCCCAAAATTGAGGCCAAAATTCGAAGAGGCTCACTAGCGCCGGCGGTAGCGATAGCGCCCGACGCTAGCGTTGATCTGCGCGATTTCGGCATCGTTTTTAGAAGAAGCTGGCGCTGGCGGTAGCATGGTGCACAAGAGGCATGGAGCAATATGTTGCCGCGGATTGAAGATCCTGCCGCGCAAAACGTTTCCTAATCCGGGCTAGCGCCCACGGTAGCGCTAGCGCTGGCGGTAGCGCTTGGGCTATAAATTGGATGTTTTGGCTCCGAATTCTTCATCCTCCTCCAATCCCAAACTCTAGAGCTTCGTGCCATAGCAGAGAGAGGAAGATTCAGAGCGATACTCCCACAATTCCATAAAGCCTTAAGGAGATCCGTGGAGAAGATTTCAACACGCGTCATCATCGTGACGAAAGGCTGCATCGACTACGATCATACTCTGCGGGCCTTCGTCCACTTCTCCAAGAGATCCACATAGAGGGAGTTTTTATATTATTGTCTTTTCATTTCATATCTTTTCTGTAAACGGTAGTGAAATCGCCTCGTGTTGGCGACTAGGTCTGGGGTAGGACTTAGGGCTGAAATTCGCCTCGTGTTGGCGACTAGATCTAGGTTAGGTTTAGGGGGTGCTCGAGGCCTTTCTGGGGATAGATCGGCTAGAGCGGCTTGAGGCCGTATCTGGGGAGAGATCTGCTAAAGCCAACCGGTTCGTGGGGATACGAGTCGGTATAGAAAATGAAAAAGAATTTTTATTAGTCGCCTCCGATTTCTAGCATCATAGAAATCAAGTTTTGTAAAACATTATTTGATATTAATAAAGCATATCTCTTTATTATTGTTTTACTTGATTAATCTTGCAATATTCCGAAGTTTTTCTAAATATAATCTAAAGTTTTTAAAAACCCTTATTCACCCCCCCCCCCTCTAAGGGCGCCGACCGATCCAACATTGTGTTGAGTTGAGATTTCTCGAGAAGTCATTATTGCCTTGGGATTTCTCGAGAAGTTTAGGCCAATCTTATGCGACTTATTTGAGATCAGAGTTCAGTTCGCCGAACTGAAGGCATTTGTCGAACACGGAGTTTAGTTCGTCGAACTGAAAGCTTTCATCGAATGCAGTGATCAGTTCGTCGAACTGAAGGTTTTCATCGAACGCTGAGACTGGTGTTAGTCGACCGCTGAGATTGTTATTCGTCGACCGCTGAGACTGGAGTTCGACGAACGGCGAGCGCGTTCGACGAACGGCGAGCCTATTCATAGAACGACCAGCGCGTTCGACGAATGGCCAGCGCGTTTGTTGAACGGCCAGCGCGTTCGTCGAACGGCCAGCGCGTTCGACGAACGCTAGCCAGTTCGTCGAACGCAGTTCGACGAATTCTGTTTTCTTCACTTAAAGTCGTGGCTGTGCGGATGGCTCCTTTTTGCGCGTGGTATAAAAGAATTCGTATTCTTTTGACCTAAGGGATGCGATCTATTTTTGCGAAAGAAAGTGAGATCGGAGAAAGTGTTCCTCATGTAGCCCCGGAAGGAAGTGTTCCGACCGGTTGATCCCGCCGCCACTGTCGCCTCTTCCTGTAGTCGGACCTAGCAGTCCGTGGAAGACGTAGAGGACAGTTCTTCTCCGACCTAGATCTTGTGTGGCAAGAGGGTAGGGTTCTTCAGTGTCCGTGTGGACTACTATAGAGGTGCAGATCCATTTCTGTGTAAAGAACTCAGCCGCACCATCTTGAATCTGACATTGGAGCACCTTGGTTTGAGTATCGACTCAAATCCCCTTCAGGTATAATTTCTGCAATGAAATGTGGATGTTGTTTTATTTCTTGAATCAATAAAATCGCAAGTTCCTTTTAACTCTTTGGGTTGTTCTAGTTATTTATTCCGCTGCGCATATGTGATATGATGTATTCTCATTTTTAAAATGGCACGAGAAAACCCAACAGTGGTATCAGAGCCTAGGTTTGCAATCTAATGCATGTAAATCAGAAATTTAGAAGTGTTCTAAATGTCTGGATTTCTTCCTGGATGTTTGAATTTGGAAGAAATGTTCTAGATTGGAAAAACTCCCAGGAATGCATGTGATTGCGTTGTGATTTCATTGTTTCAGAAATTGTGTCTCCTTTGCAGCAACCGTCCCTCTAATTGGTTTGTGAAACCAAATGCTTTAGATTTTGAATCTGACATTGAGAGACGAGCTTGTCTACTGCATAAGTCGAGTTGTTTTGCCTGTGTCGAATGCATGTAAATCTGGAGATTTAGAAGTGTTCTAAATGCTCAGATTTAGCCCTTTTTATCAAGCGTTGATAATTTTGTTTTGTGCACTTCTGGGATGTATTTGGTTGTGAATGTTGTATTTCAATTTTGTGAATGTGCACAGTGATTAAATGTTAATCACGATGAAATGTTCATCGATCATATCTTAAAATCCCTTAATCCAATATTAAGCATTTGGATGCCTTCCGATGGATGACACTCTTCCTGCCTCGATCGATGAAGTGTGGGCTTGCCAAAGCAAGGTGCATTAATCTATCTTGGTAAGGGTGCGAGCGGAAAATTGTGATATCCCACTGTCGACATCGGGTCTATCTTAACTAGGTGACCTCAAAGGTTGAGTGCCTAGAGGCATTGGGTTGGCATGCACCATATGATGGATGCGAATAAAGAGTTATTCACCAACCATACAAGAGTTGCATAGTGATGCAATTAACAAGTGTTGTTTACCTAAATAACCGCATTGCGAGAGAAACGCCAAAGCGGACTCGTTGTGTTGGTGAAATACGGATCTTGTCCACTAAGAGAGTAGCACGCATAAACTCTCCGAATCGATATTAAGGGTTGTCTATTTGATTAAAATAGTGGGAGCCCTTTTAATAGAAGTCCTTATTAAAGTAAAATGTATTTTGAAATATAGTACTGAATTTTTTTTTGCAAATTTATTGTAGAATTTCCATGGCAAATACATCTCACTCCGCGTTGTCCCTGAGAGCCATCCTTGAGAAGGATAAGCTCAATGGGACAAATTTTCTAGACTGGTTCAGGAACCTGAGAATGGTTCTCAGACAAGAGCGTAAGCTCTATGTCCTTGAAGAAGATCCCCCCGAGGAGCTAGCCTCTACTGCACCTCGTGCAGATAAAGATGCTTATAAGAAGTATGGAGATTACTCCTTGGATGTAGAATGTCTCATGCTCGCAACCATGAACTTTGAGCTTCAGAAGCAACATGAGAGCATGAGGTGTTACGAGATGGTGGAACACCTGAAGAAAATGTTTCAAGGGCAAGCTCGCCAAGAGAGATTTGATATATCCAGGCGTTGTTTCAGTGTAAGATGGGAGCTCGGGACCCAGTAGGAACTCACTTACTCAAAATGATTGGGTATATAGAGAACCTTGAAAGACCGGGGTTCCCGTTGGGCCAAGAGTTGGCCACTGATCTGATCCTGCAATCGTTGATGTACAGTTATGAGCAGTTTGTCTTAAATTACAACATGAATGAAATTGACAAGACACTGCCCGAGCTCATAGGCATGTTGAGAACTGCCGAGATTAATATGAAGAAGGCCAAGCCTGCCAGCCCCATACTGATGGTGCATAAGAGCAAGGGCAAGGCCAAGGGATTCAAGAAGACGAAGATTGGATCTAAGTCTCCTCTTGATCCCAAGTCTTCTGCACTGAAAGAGAAAGATCTGGTCAAGGAAGGGAAGTGCCACCATTGTGGTAAGGCAGGGCATTGGAGGCAGAACTGTCCCCTCTACATTGAAGATCTACAGAAGAAGAAGGGAATAATGACTTCCACTTCAGGTATATTTGTTATAGAAATAAACCTTTCTGCTCCTTCATCTTGGGTATTGGATACCGGATGTGGTTCTCACATTTGTACGAATGTGCAGGAACTGACAAGGAGAAGAATGCTGGGTAGAGGAGAGATAGACTTGCGTGTTGGAAATGGAGCAAGAATTGCTGCCGTTGCCGTTGGTGTTTATCGTCTTTCTTTGCCCACTGGGCTTGTAATAGAATTAGATAACTGTTATTTTGTTCCAACCATAACTCGAAACATTATATCTGTGTCATGTTTAGACATGAGAGGATTTTCTTTCATTATTAAGAACATTAGTTGTTCTATATTTATGAATGATGTTTGTTATGGTGTAGCCCAACTGTTTAATGGTCTATATGTTTTGAACTTAGACCATCCGATCTATAACATAGAAAATACTAAAAGAATAAAAACAAATGACTTGAATCCTACGTATCTCTGGCATTGTCGTTTGGGCCATATAAATGAGAAACGCATATCTAAGCTCCATAAGGATGGATTATTAGACTCATTTGATTATGAATCATTTGAGAGATGCGAGTCTTGCTTTTTGGGCAAAATGACTAAAGTCCCTTTCACTGGTCATACTGAGAGGGCTGATGATCTTTTGGGTGTAATACATAGTGATGTATGCGGACCCATGTGTTCTATGGCTAGAGGTGGGTACTACTACTTCGTTACATTTACTGATGATTTTAGTAGATACAGATACATGTTTCTTATGAAGAACAAATCCGAAACCTTTGAAAAGTTCAAAGAGTTTAAAAATGAAGTAGAGAACCAACTGGGAAAAAGGATAAAAGCACTCCGATCTGATCGAGGTGGCGAATATCTAAGTCATGAGTTTCGTGATCATCTGAGAGAGCATGGTATTGTATCACAGCTCACTCCACCCGGAACACCACAACATAATGGTGTGTCTGAGAGGAGGAATCGTACTTTGTTAGACATGGTACGGTCGATGATGAGTCATTCATATTTGCCCTTTTTCTTTTGGGGATTTGCTTTAGAGACTGCTGCATTCACATTAAATCGTGCTCCGACGAAAACGGTTCTAAAGACACCATATGAGATATGGACTGGGAAGCATCCTAGTATGTCTTTCATTAAAATTTTGGGTTGTGAGTCATACGTGCGACGTCAAATGTCTGACAAGCTGGAACCCAAGTTGGATAAGTGTTATCTTGTGGGATATCCTAGGGAAACCAAAGGGTATTACTTCTACCTGCCGTCCGAGGGCAAAGTGTTTGTCGCAAGGACTGACGTCTTTTTGGAGAAAGAGTACTTATCCAGAAAGACTGCAAAGGTGGAACTTGAAGAAGTTCAAGAACCACAGACAACAGCTGAACCGATTTTAGAACCTGAGCAAGGACTACAAGTTGTTGCAGCTAGAGAGCCTGCTTAAGAAACACAAGTCCTGCGTAGATCTGATAGACCAAGATTTGAGCCTGAGAGATATGGATTTCTCGTGTCTCAGATAGGTAACGTGTTGCTTATGGATCATGATGATGATCCTGCAACCTATCAAGAGGCTATGAGTGGACCTGATTCCGAGAAGTGTCTTGAGGCCATGAAATCTGAAATGGACTCCATGTACGCAAACCAAGTTTGGACCTTGGTGGAACCACCTGAAGGGGTACGACCCATAGGGTGCAAGTGGGTCTTCAAGAAGAAGACCGACATGGATGGAAATGTACAGACATTCAAAGGCCGGCTGGTGGCTAAAGATTTCAGGCAAATTCATGGTGTTGACTATGATGAGACCTTTTCCCCCGTAGCCATGGTCAAGTCCATCAGAATTCTACTTGCTATTACTGCGTATTATGACTACAAGATCTGGCAAATGGATGTCAAAATGGCTTTCCTTAATGGAAACCTCCTTGAGGAAGTGTACATGACACAACCTTAGGGTTTTGAATCTCCAAATGAAGCCACTAAAATATGCAAGTTAAATCGATCCATTTATGGATTGAAACAAGCTTCTCGAAGTTGGAATCTTCGTTTTGATGAGAAAATCAAAGAGTTTGGTTTTATCAAGAACGAGGATAAACCTTGTGTTTACAAGAGGATTAGTGGGAGCATTGTCGTTTTCCTGATTTTGTATGTGGATGACATACTATTAATCGGAAATGACATTCCGACCCTGCAAGCTGTTAAGAACAGGCTAGGGGACTGCTTTTCTATGAAGGACTTGGGTGAAGCAACTTATATACTTGGTATTAGGATCTATAGAGATAGATCGTAGAAGTTGCTGGGTTTGACCCAAAGTACATACATTGAGAAGGTGCTGAAACGGTTCAACATGCTTGAGTCCAAGAAAGGATTCTTACCCATGTCACATGGTGTGAGTCTCTCTAAGGACCAGTGTCCAAAATCTTTGGAAGATAAGGACCGCATGAAGTTGATTCCATATACTTCGGCAATTGGATCAATCATGTACGCAATGTTATGTACTCGACCCGATGTCTCTTATGCTTTGAGCAGGACTAACAGATATCAGTCTGATCCTGGTGAGAGTCACTGGATTGCAGTCAATAATATCTTAAAGTACTTGAGAAGGACTAAAGATGAATTCTTGGTGTATGGTGGAGAGGAAGAGCTCGTCGTAAAGGGTTACACAGATGCTTGCTTCCAAACTGATAGGGACGACTAAAAGTCCCAATCAGGTTTTGTATTTTGCCTTAATGGAGGAGCTGTAAGCTGGAAAAGTTCCAAGCAAGAGACATTTGCTGATTCTACAACTGAGTCCGAGTACATCGCTGCAGCAAATGCGGCGAAGGAGGCTGTATGGATTAGGAAATTCATCGGCGAGCTAGATGTAGTTCCTAGCATTTTGATCCCGTAGTTCTCTACTGTGACAACAACGACGCTATTGTACAAGCTAAGGAACCTAGATCTCATCAGCGCTCCAAGCACATACTTCGGCGGTTTCATCTTATTTGAGAGATTGTCGATCGAGGAGATGTGAGCATTTGCAGAGTACCAATTGAAGAAAACATAGCGGATCCACTGACGAAGCCTCTTGCGCAAAGGAAGCATGATGGTCATGTTAGATCAATGGGTATTAGATACCTGAATGATCGTCTTTAGTGGGAGCCTTGTGGATTATATATTTGTTGGTTGTTTATTCATTTGATGAATTGTGATATGTACTATGGTTTTTCATTTTACATTTATGACAAGTTCTTTTATTATGTCAACTGTTTCTATATGATAGACTAATTAACATAATGAATGCCCTTAGAATGTTTGTTTCCATAGGAATTCAAGTACGTGACTTGAATGTGAGGGCCTATGTTTAAATGAAGCTTCATTCTTAAATGGTCCTTGGTCGAGGTATCATCCTAGAAATTAGGGCGAGGATGAGATCATAAGATTAGCATGTGCATTGACTGATGACCGGTTCTTACAGGTCATGATATTGTGATATCTAGTCATCACATGGGTACTTGTTAGGAACAAGTTGTACTGGACAGACCCACCATGGATTGTTATATGAACGTGTCACAAGTAGGTCTCAAGTGACAATGGTGTTTGTTGTCCTTTGACCCCGAAGTCACAGCATTCAACAGGTGAGGAAGAGCGTACTTTGATGCCATCTAAATTCTTCTCTTGAGAAAGGTTGACGATAAGGGTGGTTGTTGGGTATGTTACGAATCATTTGGATGTTTGTGTGTGAGCAAAAATGAGATTTGTCCTCCTTTATGACAGGAGTTACATCCATGGGCCCCTTGATGGAATGAGACTGAGAAATGCATGGCCATGCTTGGTTGAGTCAATATATATGATATTGAGCTCACCATTTTTTGTCAGTCTATTCTAGATCAGGAAACTATGATTGAACAATTATGAGGGTGACACGGTCCATGCCTCTAATTCTATCCGGATGTAAATGACAAAAGGACATGACATCACTGATACATTGGTCATGATAGGCTTATTGAGTTATAAACTCTTATTTCTTGGGTAGCAATGATGTATTGCTAGATGTCGCTCATTGTTTGTGAGACTTTTGTTGACACTTTGTGATCAAGTGGGAGACTGTTAGAGTTTCTGAGGTGATCTCAAATCAATCAACAGTTAGTCTTACTGCCAAGGCAATATGAGCCTATAGGGTCGCACATAAAAGTGCTTGGAGAAATTGGAGGAAGAATTGTGTTGGTTTGAGATTTCTCGAGAAGTCATTATTGCCTTGGGATTTCTCGAGAAGTTTAGGCCAATCCTATGGGACTTATTTGAGATCAGAGTTCAGTTCACCGAACTGAAGGCATTTGTCGAACGCAGAGTTCAGTTCGTTGAACTGAAAGCTTTCGTCGAACGCAGTGATCAGTTCGTCGAACTGAAGGTTTTCGTCGACCGCTAAGACTGGTGTTAGTCGACCGCTGAGACTGGAGTTCGATGAATGGCGAGCGCGTTCGACGAACGGCGAGCCTGTTCATCGAACGGCCAGCACGTTCGACGAACGGCCAACGCTTTCGTCGAACGGCCAGCGCGTTCGACGAACGCTAGCCAGTTTGTCGAACGCAGTTCGACGAATTCTATTTTCTTCACTTAAAGTCGTGGCTGTGCGGATAGCTCCTTTTTGCGCGTGGGTATAAAAGAATGCGATTATTTTGACCTAAGGGATGCGATCTATTTTTGCGAAAGAAAGTGAGAGCGGCGAAAGTGTTCCGCCTATAGCCCCAGAAGGAAGTGTTCCGACCGGTTGATCCCGCCGCCACTGTCGCCTCTTTCTGTAGTCGGACCTAGCAGTCTGTGGAAGACGTAGAGGACAGTTCTTCTCCGACCTAGATCTTGTGTGACAAGAGGCTAGGGTTCTCCAGTGTTCGTGTGGACTACTATAGAGGTGCAGATCCATTTCTGTGCAAGGAACTCAGACGCACCATCTTGAATCTAACATTGGAGCACCTTGGTTTGAGTATCGACTCAAATCCCCTTCAGGTATAATTTCTGCACTGAAATGTGGATGTTATTTTATTTCTTGAATCAATAAAATTGCAAGTTCCTTTTAACTCTTTGGGTTGTTCTAATTATTTATTCCGCTGCGCATATGTGATATGTTGTATTCTCATTTTTGAAATTGTACGAGAAAACCCAACAACACATAACTCACAATGCTAAGTACATATTGTATTTGATAAACCTACTTTACATCAGGAATGTGCATGGTTGTGATATTCCAAACAATGGAGTAAGTTCAGTGGTTTGCTGTCAAAACCGCTGAGAAGGAGCCTTTGTCTCAGTTGAACTGCTGAGACAAGACCAGGAACCGCTGAGAAGGCCCAGGAGCTGCTGAGAAGTGATCTGCCTCTACTGAGCTGCAGATAAACTCAGATGCAGTTCAATTGTTGAGACAGAAGGCTATCTCAGCCCAACCGCTGAGGTAGATTCAAATATGAATAAAGCAGTGGCGCGATCTATTTTTGGCGCAAGTAGGAGAAAAGCAAGATACACTTTTGTCAGATGTCCATGTTTTGTCAGGGGCCTCTAATAGCCGTTGAAAGTAAGGAGGAAGTATAAAAGAAGATGTTAGGTCTAAAGTAAGAGAACTATTCCATTGAAAAAGCTGTATTGTGTGCGGCAAGGCCGATCTTCATCAAGCTTGTTGAAAGGGAAATCTCTCAAGCTAAAGCTCAACTCTGCTGGGAGATAAGTTTATTCTTCTTGAATCAATCAAGAAGAACAAGTAGATCTTCAACTTTGCTGAAGGAGAAGATCAAGGAGAAACAAGACCTGTAGCTGGTGCTTTATAGTCCTGTTTCAGCACAATAGAAGACAAGATCTGAAGGTTAACTTTATACAATCTTCTATTGTAATATTCACTCAATATTTATCTGTAAGGCCCTTGTGCCTGAGCTGTAGGGATGATTAGCCTGAGTGTAGAGTGAAAGTGCACAGTTATCCTCACTAGAATTCTCTAGAGGGGGGGGGGGGGGTGAATATAGATTTAAAATATTTTTGTGCAAAGTTAATAATTATATATATATGTGGGTGTAGTGATCACAGATTAGAGCTTCACACACACACCAACAAGAATTAAACAAGTAAAGAAAATAAATGCAAGAAAAGAAATCTCAGCACAACACAAGGAAATATAGTGGTTCCCCAAACTTTGGGTAGTCCACTCTTCTACCCCCTTGGTAGGAAATTCACTATCTTGCACTGAGTCTTTTGTTAAGGAGACTCTTAGAACCACCCTGAGTCTTTTGACAAGGAGACTCTTAGAACCAACTGAGTCTTTTGAGAAGGAGACTCTTAGAACCAGTACAACTGAATTTTTTGAAGAGTGATTCTAAAAACTCTTTTACAATATGTGAAAATAAAAGTAAAGAAGAAAGTAAAAGAAGTATTTAAGACAAGAATGAATCTTCTTTCTAGCAAGAAGATTGGAAGCACAAGAAGTAGTTAATTAAATCTCCCTTCTATAGTGAGAAGGAGATTATAAGCTTTTCAGAATTTTGCAGCAGTATGGCTTTAGAAGCAGAAGAAGAAGAATGCTTGATGCTTGCTGCAGGAATCTTTCTCAACTCTCTTTCTTTTTACTTGGGAGCTTTTCCTCTTTTTCAATGTGTATATGGTGGATCACTTCTTGTTTTTCTCTGCCGACCTCCTTGGTTATTTATAGCTCTGTTTATTAAAATAACACTATAGGAGAGTAATCAATTAGCAGGCAGAGTGTTAGAAAGAAAGAGAAATTTCCATAACAGTTATATACATAGAAGGAAAGTATTCAATCTGATTTCAAATAATGTCCATAAAGGATTCAATCAATTTAGCCAAGAATCTATTAGAGGAAAGAATGATTCAGAACGGTTATAAAGAATAAATTGATTCCATATAAATCAGATCTATAAAAGAAGGAAAGAGATCTGGCGATTTTTGAATTAATCATAGAAATCGACGTGCGTCGATTACTATTCGACGTAGGCGTCGAATTCATCCTGGCAGAGCGTCGAGAGGAGAATAAGGAAGGTGCGTCTACTAGGGTGCGTCGACTTCTCAAGATACGTCGACTAGAAGTCAGAGCTACATCGACATAGGATACGTCGAATTCTGCTTGGAGCTACTTCGACTCATTCTGAAAGGAACGTCGATACAACTTCGACGTTGCGTCGAATACTATTCGACGCATATTTACTTACCTTGATTTTCCTTTCTTGGAATACATATTTAACTCATTTTCAGGGGTTAAGAGAAATCATTTTCCCAACAATCTCCCCCTATTTATCTTAACCCTATTTAGAGGGAAATTGTACTAGCATTTAATCAACTCAGCAAGGCAATTATATAGAACAAAAATATGTCAAACAATTAGAGGAGAAATTAGAAAGAGAGATCATATAAACAAGCTTCCCAGAATTATATAAACAGACTTCATGTTTAGTATTCAATTATAAAGTAAAGTATATCGGCATTATTCTCAATCACTATTCAGGAGGGTTAGGAGGAGTCTTTCTTTTTCTTTTGAATACTTTGGTGGGTTGCTCTTTCTCAGTAGCAGATTGTACCCTCAGCTCCCCCTGAGTCACAGTGGTGTGCTCCCCCTGGAATTGAACTTCAGAGCCTTCTATTTCTATTTCAGCATTAGTTAAAACAACATCTGGCTCCACCTGAGCTTCAGCTTCAGCCAACACAGCATCTGGCTGTCCTTTTTCATTTTCAGCTTCATTCATAGCAGTATCCAGCTCCCCCTGAGTTTCAGTTTCTTTGTCTTTCTCACCTTCTGCCACATCTTCCTTTTCAGTTTCATTTTCTGCCCTGCTAGCCTCCCCTTGCAATATTACCACTTGATTTGCAGCCTCTCTTGCTATATTGAGTACCTCTATTATTTGTTCTTCAATATGTAGCTCAGGTACTTTCTTATTTCCAATTGTCTTGAGCATTGAAGACTGTCAGATTTTGAAGAAGGAGGGGATTTGTGTGAGGAAGATTTAAGATTGGAGGGCTGCTCTTCATCTAGCTTCTCCCCCTTCTTGACCTTCTTGGCCAAGGAGGTTAAGAAAGACTTGGTAACTCTTGAGGAAGAGAGAGAGTTCTTCAGACTTTGAACAGAGGCACTGACCCCATCTATTTGGGTGTGCATGTGTAGGATGGAGGAATGAATCTGGGAGCAGTGCTCATCCAGCATTGCTTGGAATGTTTGAGCTGCTGATGCAATGCACTGAGTGAGGAGAGCTTTAGTGGATGCAGATGGTTCATGTTATGGTTGGTGATGAGGAGAGAGTGGTGGAGGTGGTGAAGAAGGTGGAGAAAGGTTAGTTGATGTATGAGGTATTGGTGATAATGGAGGTGAAGAGGATGAGAAAGTATGAGGAGGAGGAGATGGAGAAACTGTTGTTTGAAGAGCAGGTGTTTGAGATGAGGTAGGTAGAGTAGGAGTTGTGAGGGTGGTAGAGACTATTTGAGTGGATGATGGAGGTAGAGAAGAATTGTTTCTTTGAGGAGGAGGAGGAGGAGATGGATGAGCAGGAGAGTTAGGAGAAGAGGGAGTCCTTTCAGGAATGGAACCAGGCTTGGGGATTTGCCTGGTCCATTTGGAGAAGAGGGCAATGGACATCCTCTTTCCAGGAGGGATGTGAATTCCTTTTGACCTACAGAGGTCAGGGAAGGAGTGGAAGAGTACTTGACTCATAATCCTCATGTAGGCATTCTCTTTGTGAGAATATCTAGAGCCTATCATCTTGAGCAGACAGCTGGCCCATTCTATTTTCTTCTTCAATACAAGAGCCCCCATGATGTTTAGTTGCTGCTTGGGCACTGCATCATGGGCAGATATCTTACATAGTAGTATCTTTCTTACTATATCTGCTAGTAGTCTATACTCCTCAGAAAAGTCTATTTTCTTTAGATGGATTGGTTTATCCCTTGAAAACTTCATGGTGGTTAGCAGATGCTTGATTTCATCAGATGTGAGGTCTATAGATTCATCACCTAATAGGGGAATGATGAAGACTTATGAGGTTACTCTTTAGAAATTGATTTCCTTTAGTTGAACAAAGATAATATTAGGATATACCTGATGGAAGATCAAAGGTGGTCCTAATATGTTCTGCAGAGATTGAGACTGGTGTCTCATAGATTATTCCCTGGATTTCTCCTTGTTCAGATATCTGAACATGAGTTATCATCTCTGTGAGCTCTGTTTCCAGGAGCTTGCATCTTGTTGAGATGAGTTTGTCCAATCCGGATTCAGTGAAGAGAGCTATGATGTTCTTATAGTTCTCTGCTGCTGCTTGGAAGGATTCGAGGTCGCTATCGAACCCAGAATTTATCTTGGGAGCCATTGTAGATCAGTGAGAGAGGGAAAAAGAATCGGCTGGACTGAGGAGCAAGAAGGATAAAGGATGCAGAGTAGTGAAGGTTTCTAACTGAAGAGTCTTTTTAAGTCAGGTGAAGCGTCGAAACGGGACTCAATTCGAGGCTTATTCGGTACTTCAGTGGATGTGACCGAAAATATTTAGCATTGCCGCTCGTTTTTATGAAGTCGACGTTGCGTCGAGTGGAATTCGACGTAAGCGTCGATACAGCCCGCGTTAAGATGTTAGGGTTTCGTATCGACGTATGCGTCGATTGTAATCGACGTATGCGTCGAGTTCACTTATTGAGTTGAGTCATCGATGTTGCGTCGATTAGAAGTCGACGTGACTTTTGATTTTCCTGAAGCATTTTAGGTGTTTATTTCTTTTTATCTTTTCCTAGTTCTAAGTCAGTCTTGGACTAATTTTTTTTTTACAGATAGTTTGATTGGTTGTGCCAACATTGTTTGGCAAGGTGGCCAGTTTTGTTACATATATGACACTTGATTATCTTATTCTTATGATAATTTGAGTTTAGGGAGGGATAGGAGGGTTGATTAGGATAGAAAGTTTGGTTACCAGGTTTAGGGTAGAAATTTTGGTTAGGATAGAGGTGTTGATTATGATGGAAATCATGGTTAGGATGAATGGATCCTGAATGGGAATTATAGAAGGTTTTTGGAGGATAGGCATTTAAGTTGCTCTGAATTTTTGTGCGTCGATATCTATTCGACGCATGTTGATAGTTGCTTCGATTTATATTCGGCGCTTTCTCCTGATAGCGTTGATCTGATATCGACGCATGGAAAAAGTTGCGTCGATTGGAAGTCGACGTACTTTTATTCAAGCGTCGAGTAGAGGCCGAGGCATCTGAGAGGTTGCGTCGGGTAGGAGTCGACGCAGTTTGGTGTATGCGTCGATTAGAAGTCGATGCACGTTGATAAGTATTCGACGCAAGTTTAAATTTTTTCTGAGGATATCTTCCTAGGATTCCTTCATATATAATGGGATTAGTTTTATTAAAGATAGTGGTTGTTTCTGGATTTTCCTGTGATCTTTCTCCTGTCAAATGTCCTTCCCTAGTGGAGTGAATGGGATGTCTCCAAACAGATTTCCTAGGTGATTGAGATTTTGGTTCTAAGTTAGTATTATCTTCTAGTTGTCTAAATCTATTAGTAAGATTTTTAGAGATGTTCTTGAGCTTCTGACTTCTCCCATTTAGAGAGTCTTCAAAGGACTTTGCTTTTGCTAACTCATTTCTTAGTGTTTGAGTTTCTGTACAGATTTTGTCTAATTCCTTTTCTAAGAATCCTAAACTGAGCTCATAGTTATTATACTGTGTATTCACTTGTTTGAGAATTTTTAATTCATTTCTTAGTTCATCTATTTCTTTTTCAGATTTGATCAAATTTAAACAGAATTGTTTGAAATTGTTTTTGAAGTCAGTGGAAGATAAATCTACATCATCAAGTATATTTACCATAGATGTGTCATCAGGCTTCTCAGTGGCCATCAAACAGGTTTCCTCCAGCTTGGTCTCTTCTTGATCATTGTCAGATGAGGTGCTTTCTTCAGGTTCTGAATCACTCCATGATTGAGCAATGAGACCTTTCTCTTTCTTCTTTTTCTTCTGTAGATCTGTTCTTTTCAGATCTTTCTTTTTGCTGATCTCCTTAGGACATTCAGGTGCAATATGTCCAGGTTTCCTGCAAGAGTAACATATAATCTCTTTAGTAGGTATTTTATTATACCTGGTTTTTGAGTCTCTTCCTCTGGATCCTTCTGATTTAATCCACTTCTTAAACCTTCTGGCTAGTAGACTGATCAGCTCCTCATCACTTGTAGAAGGTTCACCTTCAACATCCTTCAATGCAATACTCTTTTCTTTTGAGAGTGAAGGAGCCTTTTCTTTCTCTTCTTTCTCAGCTCTTGTCTTCAACAGGTGTTCATAAGATTTTAATTTGCCCAACAGGACATCTGTTGAAATTTCTCTTTGACTTCTGGAGTCTCTAATTGGCCAGATTCTTGAATCCCAAGAGCTAGGGAAGCAAGTTAGCAGTTTGTCATTTATCTCAGTGAGAGATATGTCCTTTTCAAGTGTCTTCAACTCATTCACTATGAAGCTGAATTTGGCATACATGTCAGCAACACTTTCACCTTCTTTCTTCTGAAAGTTTTCATATTGAGAGATGAGTAGTGCCTTCCTATCCTTTTTCTCATCAGCACTTCCCTCTACCATTTTGGTGAGAGCTTCCCATACTTCCTTAGCTGACTAACAATCAGCAATCTTTTGGAAGATTTCATCTGAGAGGGTTGAGACTAGGATATTCATAGCCTTGGCATCATATCCTTGGGCTTTCTTTTCTTCCTCTGTCCACTCAGCTTTTGGAGCAAGTGTTTCAGTCACTTTTCCACTTGAGTCCTTTCTGAATGGCTTGGGGGGACCTGTCAAGATAACATTAAACAATTCATCATCAATGGAGTTTAAATAAATTCTAATTCTTGTTTTCCAAAGTGCAAACTTTTCAAGGTTGCAAATTGGTGGTCTGGTGGAAGCATAATCTTTGATTTGTGCCATGTGAAAAATAATTGTTTAGAAAAATATATATATATAAATAAGAGGTAGGATCTTTTTGATCAAGGAGTTAACCTTTTTAGATCAACCTCCCTCTGATACCAATTGAAAGTGCACAGTTATCCTCACTAGAATTCTCTAGAGGGGGGGGGGGGGGGGGGGGGTGAATAGAGATTTAAAATATTTTTGTGCAAAGTTAATAATTATATATATGTGGGTGTAGTGATCATAGATTAGAACTTCACACACACCAACAAGAATTAAACAAGTAAAGAAAATAAATGCAAGAAAAGAAATCTCAGCACAACACAAGGAAATATAGTGGTTCCCCAAACTTTGGGTAGTCCACTCTTCTACCCCCTTGGTAGGAAATTCACTATCTTGCACTGAGTCTTTTGTTAAGGAGACTTTTAGAACCACCCTGAGTCTTTTGACAAGGAGACTCTTAGAACCAACTGAGTCTTTTGAGAAGGAGACTCTTAGAACCAGTACAACTGAATTTTTTGAAGAGTGATTCTAAAAACTCTTTTACAATATGTGAAAATAAAAGTAAAGAAGAAAGGAAAAGAAGTATTTAAGACAAGAATGAATCTTCTTTCTAGCAAGAAGATTGGAAGCACAAGAAGTAGTTAATTAAATCTCCCTTCTATAGTGAGAAGGAGATTGTAAGCTTTTCAGAATTTTGCAGCAGTATGGCTTTAGAAGCAGAAGAAGAAGAATGCTTGATGCTTGCTGCAGGAATCTTTCTCAACTCTCTTTCTTTTTACTTGGGAACTTTTCCTCCTTTTCAATGTGTATATGGTGGATCACTTCTTGTTTTTCTCTGCCGACCTCCTTGGTTATTTATAGCTCTGTTTATTAAAATAACACTATAGGAGAGTAATCAATTAGCAGACAGAGTGTTAGAAAGAAAGAGAAATTTCCATAACAGTTATATCCATAGAAGGAAAGTATTCAATCTGATTTCAAATAATGTCCATAAAGGATTCAATCAATTTAGCCAAGAATCTATTAGAGGAAAGAATGATTCAGAACGGCTATAAAGAATAAATTGATTCCATATAAATCAGATCTATAAAAGAAGGAAAGAGATCTGGCAATTTTTGAATTAATCATAGAAATCGACGTGCGTCGATTACTATTCGACGTAGGCGTCGAATTCATCCCGGCAGAGCGTCGATAGGAGAACAAGGAAGGTGCGTCGACTAGGGTGCGTCGACTTCTCAAGATACGTCGACTAGAAGTCAGAGCTACGTCGACATAGGATACGTCGAATTCTGCTTGGAGCTACTTCGACTCATTCTGAAAGGAACGTCGATACAACTTCGACGTTGCGTCGAATACTATTCGACGCATATTTACTTACCTTGATTTTCCTTTCTTGGAATACATATTTAACTTATTTTCAGGGGTTAAGAGAAATCATTTTCCCAACATAGAGCTATACTCCCAGCTTGAGTGTAAGATCTTTATGAAGATTTGACGTAGGACTTCTTGATAGGTCTGATGTAGGAAATCAGGAGATTTCTGAGTTGTAGGAGTTGGAGAACTCTGAGCTTGTGGGGCTTTTGAGCCTGAGGTAAGGTTTTGAGAAAACCTGAGAGATTCTGAGGAATCTGAGTTGTAAGCTCTTGAAGCTGAGTTGGAGGTATTGGCCCTGTCTAACTCATTGTTAGCAGGGTGAAGAGGGAAAGAGGACTACTCAAGACACCCTGTCTTGAGGAACCTCTATATATGCTTGCGTGCTTTCTGTGTGCTTGCTTATAATCTTTTTATTCACTGAAAACAACTAGGTTAAAGAAGCAAGAAAAGAAAGTGACCTATTCACCCCCCTCTAAGAGATCTAGACTACTACCTATAAACTATCACCACCTCTTGACCCCAGCGGGAGTGGAACCTAATCCAGACAAGGTCAAGGTAATTATGGAGATGGAAGCGCCTATGACATCAAGGAAGTGCAACGCCTGACAGGTCGATTGGCAGGGTTGAGTAGGTTCCTCTTTAGGGCTGGGGAAAAGTACATGCCGTTCTTCAAAACACTCTGAGACAATAAGAAATTCGAGTGGTCGGCAGAGTGCCAAGTGGCCCTCGAGAGCTTGAAGCTCCAGCTGGCACGAGCACCCTTATTTCAAGTACTTAGTGAGGAGAGTACCTTTTCTTGTATGTCAGGGTGGGAGCCAAAGCAGAGAGTTTGGTTTTGGCCCGCGAGGAAGAGAAGAGGCAGCTCCCTATTTACTATGTGAGTCGGGTCCTGCGGAAGGCCGAACTACGATACCCCATTTTGGAGAAGTTAGCATTTGCCTTGATAGTTTCTGCCCAAAGACTCCGACCCTACTTTCAGGCCCATCCAATCAAGGTGGTGACTGATCACCCTCTCCGCAGTATCTTGGAGGGGGTAGGGCACTCGAGAAGATTGGCCTAGTGGTCGGTGGAGCTCAGGGAGTTTGACATTACCTACGTACCTCAGCTGGCCATGAAAGCTCAGGCCGTGGCGGACTTCTTGACCAACTATACTGTGGAAGTAAAGGAAGTGGAGGCACCCCAATGGGTGCCTTGGGAAATGTTCGTGGATGGAACGTCAGGGAGGAACTCCTGTGGGGATCATGAACCACTAGATCTTTTGATAAGGAGATCTTGAACCACCAGACCTTTTGATAAGGAGATCTTGAACCACTGAATCCTTTGGAAGAGGGATTCTCAAAACTCTGTACAGTTGGGACTGAGAAGGAGAAAGAAAGAAGGGGAGAAGAGGAAGAATTCTATTTTCAGAATTCTTATGAAGACTGTATGAAGAACAACTTCTTGAATCTTTGACTGGATCTGCTCTTGATTAACTCCTATTTATGATAGTGCTGTATTGCAGGAGCTTATGAATGTCAGATCCTTTCTGTTTCTGCTTTCTGATTAAACTCTTGGCTGCTATAAGATTGTGATGATGAGCAACCTTGTTCTGTTCTGTTCTGAGAGAGAGGGAGATCAACAGTTATTTCTTCTCTGTATATACTTTATTAGGGTTCCTGAGAGAGGAAGAAGAAGAGAGAAAATCCCCAATAGAACAATATAGCCGATTGTGATAAATGCTCTACTTTTCTCTTTCTATTCCTACCTTTTATTGTTCCACTGCAGATTTGAATTTAATTCCCTTTTTGGTAAGTGCTGAAAAGGTATTCTACATAAGACAAATTTTCTTTCTTTCCTTCTTTAATTCCCTACCCGTTTACCAAACATTATGCTTGTTTCCAAGAAAGATTTTCTCTGTCCTCTGTTAATTCTTCATTCCATTTGAGGCAATTAAGGAGCCGTTGCGGAACGGTCTTGAGTGAGGTGGTCCATGAGAGAGGGTCCAAAATGACAGCTGAAAAGGTTTTACTTTTCAGATTGTATTCGACGTAGCGTCGAGTTCACTTCCTCTCTTATTGACGCACCTTCGAGTTCTTATAGGAGCAGCTTCGAATTCATCCTTGCTCTGATTTGAACTCTGCTAGTCGACGTTGCGTCGATATCTTATCAACGTAACCGTCGAGATGAAGGGCATGACTTTGAACTTCATTATCTGCATTGTGATAAAGTCGACGTTGCGTCGACTTTAGATGGCTTCGATAGATACTTCCTTTTGCGCTGAGTTGAAGTAGAAGCTGCGTCAACTTCTCAAGTACTTTGACAGGTCCATGGCCTCTACGTCGATATCTATTCGACATAACGCCAACTTGAATTACTTCGACAGAAAGGTGAACCACTTGGACTTCTAGTCAGAGTAGCGTCGACAATAACTTGACGTTGCGTCGAATTCTATTCGATGCAAATGTTAACTTTGCCCAATTTTGCTTCTCTTGATCTGGTCTTGATACCCTAGGCTGAGTGTGACATCCTAAGACATCTAATGACCAGATTACCCTCATTATACAATGGGTAACTCAATCCTAAGAGATAAAATCACTTTTAGGTAATTTGTTAAGTTAAATTAAAGGGGTTTTTCCCAACAATCTCCCCCAATTTATCTTAACAAATTTTACAAATTGAATAAAGTGATTTTACACATTTCTTTTATATAATCAAGAATTCATTCAAGACAATATATATAAGAAGATAATAGACTAAAAACACAAGCAATATCATTCAATTGTCAAGAAATATATAGGTCTCCACAGTTATTTCCCAGGAAGAATAATTTGTTACAGAATACCTGAGCTTCATTACTCCTTTTCAAGAGTTCTTCTTTTTCTGCAAAATATTTTTGGGGCAACTTTCCTTGGAGCAATCTGCAAGGGCTCATCCTCTTCATCTTCATTAGTAATGTCTTTGGGACGCTCCCCCTGAGAGAGTGCATTCACTTCAGCCTATTGGGCAGCTTCCTGAGCAATCTTAGCTACTTGATCTAGCACTGTTTCAATATGAGGCTCATCCTGAACCACTGCTGTACTCACAACTGCCATTTCAGTATTCAAATTTCTTTGAACATCTGGAGCAAGCTCCCCTTGAATTACTGGAAGCTCCCCCTGATTTGCTTCTACTCTTTCTTCCTCATTCTGCTTTTCTGGAGCAGACTCCCCTTGATCTGCAGGCTCCCCTGGATCTATGCATCTTGAAAGATAGTGACTTTCTCAGGAGCAGAAGCTTCATTAGCATCACCTTTATCCTGTCCACTCAAATCTAGGGCAGGTCTTTTTTCCTCCAAAATGTTCTCCCCCTTCTTAACCTTGCTGGCCAGAGAGGTTAAGAACTCTTTTGTGACCATGGAGGAAGACACAAAATCCTTTAGACCCTGGAAGGCTCTTTTTGAGTTTAACAGTTCAGCCTCCATTTGGTTGTACTTCCTGTCAATTTTCTTTGCTTGGGAAGTCACCAAGTCTGCAAATGTGGAGGAGGCAATGCCAACTGCCTTTGAGATGATTTGCTCAAGATCAATTGTAGGGATATGAGAGGTAGATGGAGGAGGTGATGGAGGGAATTCTTCTTGGATAGGGGAGAGAGCCTGATAGGTTTCAGGTGAAATATGAAGAGGTGGTGGTGGAGATGGAGCAAAAATGGATAGAAGCTGATGAGGAACTTGGGGAGATGGATCTAGGTCTGATGGGGATTTGTGTTGTTGTTGCTATTGCTATTGCTGTTGTTGAGATGGAATATCAAGGGGATCTGGAACAGTGTCCAGTGGAGGTGGAGAGAGAGGAGGAGGTGAGGCTGGAGCTTGACCAGGCTTCAAGATTTGCCTGGTCCACTTGGAGAATATTCCTATGTTAATTCTTTTCCCTGGTGGAATTGGCACACCCTTTGTGAGGCCCCTATTTAGACCCCATATTCATCTGTATCTAAGCTATGTTTCATACATTTGTCCCAGGCTGAAATGCGGCTAGTGAATATGAAATAAACAACACATAATATAAAATTACTTTGCATACCTTAAATTATTTGCTGAATCTTTTCTTTTTATCCATAATCAGTTCTTTTGTTTTGCATATCCAAAGTCAAGTCTGATACCTACAAAATTGTGACGACGGGCTTAGTCATAAAAATATGACTAAGTGAGGATATATCACTTTCATTTCTATATACAATTAGAAAAACTTATGCAGTTAGAAACATATTTTCCATACTAACCGTTTTCTGTCTCAGTAGTGAACTTATGAAGCATATAACTATATGAACATGTTAGCACCAATAAAACAGTATGAGCAGTGGAGAATCATAACCATATTATGTAACATTAAAGCAGTGTGTCCTTGTATCAGTATTTATGAAAGAACATAATAACTGAGGGAAACATGTCAGTAATCATAAATAGTATAAGAAGCTGTAGCATTCATATGAACTATGGAACATGTCATGCAAGTATCATAACTGTATCTATATCATGGAAGCAGTACCAATACATAATTTCATGTCAGTTTTCATGTCTATAAGCATTTATCAATGTACCTTTATAACCCTTTAAATCAGTACTTCCATGAATGTTTCGTTTCTTAGGATATATTAGGGGCGATTCGAATCATTTTTCATTTTTCTTTTACCCCGAAGGGTCCTTTACCCCGAAGGGTCCTTTATGTGCATGCATTTCACGTCGCCCGTAATATAACCTCGTGTCGACACGTTTACATAAAGTGAGTTATTCATTTTTATATCCCTCAGAATTTATTCGCTTGTTTTCCTTTATCAGGGCCATACAGTAAAGCGATATTAAATATCAGTGATATCAACTATGCATTTACCATTCAGCATAATAAGAATGCGTATGTAAGAAGAAAGTAAAGCTATAAACTTTAAATGAAACAGGTAGCTCTCACCATCAGCAAATTAAGTCATTGGCATGTCTATATGGAGGTGCCATCCTTCGCGGTATCTGTATAGTATCATATAATTTAGGGCATTTATATTGGGGTTGCACCTCGCTATAAATACAATATTGACTACTATGATTACATCACTTGGAAGCTACTTAACTCAACCAACCATTTGTTTTATCTAGTCATAACGACACAACGTTAAAGTGATAACGAAACTCATTTAGTTCTCTACTGAACATCATGAAGAGAAAAGCTCAACAATTATCATAACTCAAGTCATCCATAACTCCCTCAACTTAAAACTCTGGACATGAAATAAAAAGAGGGCTTAAGATAAAAGAGGGATGCCAACCTTCATTAACAACAAAACATCCATAATTTTCCCTGCACGAGTAGGACAAGAAGATAAGAACCAAATTCCTAATAACTTACCATTCTTGTCAACCAATGACCAACAGAATGTCTACTCAATGTTTGACCTGACAGCAGCTGGTTAGCGGTAAGGTAAATCCCAAAGCTCTGATTAATAAGAGCTATTATAATGGCAGTTAACAGCAATTCCCCCCTAATCAAAGAGGATGGCATTAACGACAACCAAAATCTCCCACTCACAATGACAGTCACAATAAGCAGTGAAAGAGAAGCAACAGAACTTTCTTCTCCCAATCATAGTGACAGTCACAAAGTCGCAAACCACAGATCCTCGAACAGCCACGGATTCCACTCCTTCTATGAGAGATTTCAAGAAGAAGAGAGCGGCGTCGTGCCCTATCGCGACCGTCGAGAGAGAAGGAAGTGAAAGATCGGTTGAAATGAGAATCCAAAACATCATAAATCAACATCTCCACCGCCTAAACATGTGCTATTAGCACCCCAACTTCAGCTACTAACATGTGTTATTAGCACACCCCTTTGCCTACTCATATTATTGAGCCCTTCATTTCCACCGGCACAAGCAATAAGAAAAGAATGCAATATAAAATTATAATATTAAAATTGAGCTTCGTCACAACATACAAATCTTTGCGAAGGAAAATGTCGACACTGATTTATTTTTCATCATAGGGGACAAACTCTTTTAAATTGGGTCACTTCATCTTTTGGGCCGTTACAAATTCTTCCCCTCTTATAAAAGATTTTTGTCCTCGAAAATAGGACACGATATACTATCTTACTTACGTTTCCATTTACACAAACTTTTGCTCGTTTTCCCTCGTTTCAAACTCCTACAATTATCGTGATCGCCAAACCACCATAACTAACCATAAACGAATATGTATGTCATGAAGCATTTAGCATATGTCAGATGTATGTCATAACATTTTCCTTTTATTCTCAGTAGTAAGTATTTCGTGATCCTTAACCCAAATTCATATGGCCTTTATAGCTTTTACCTTGTTAGACTTACTACGGATATTTAAAAGTTTTTGCATTGAAAACAATCGTGTCTTATAGGACGGTAAAAACTTTTTATTTGTGCACTCTTCATTAGCTATAATGCAACATAAAGATAAGACTATTTTCATCAAATCGTTTACTATTCTTCAAATATCTTTACTATCAAGGTTCTATGTTCATCTGGGTAAAAAAAATATATATGTAATACGCATTTGAGGTTTCACGTTAGACATCATATATGTTATCTTTTTCTTGCAAACACTATATTAGTAGCTCCATATTATGGATCGGATCATTCTTCCATAGCTTTTTCTTCCACGACATTTTCAATTAGTTCTCAAATATATGTTGATGTTTGTCATTCCATCTAAACATAATATCTTTCAATCTGAAATAAAATTAACCCAACAATTTCTTGTTTCCTTCACCATCATACATTTTTTTGAACTTAACGATATTCTTCTCTCTTCACACATCAATGTTTTCTTTTCACTATCATATATTATTCTTCACCTGAATGTTTCGGTCTTAACATGCCACATTTTATGCACATTCTTATACTTTTGTTTTATGAAGTTACTCTTTGGTTTTCCATATCTACGAAGTATTTCTTGGGAAACATATCTTTCGTCAACATTACAATTGATCTAAATAAGACAATTGGTCATGTTTGACTTTTATTTCCCTTTTTGCCTATGCGGACTCCACAATTATAAATACAATAATCCTCGATCTTGTGTCATATTTTAGCTAATCAAAATTATTTTGATTCTAACACTATAACCTGAAATTGATAAGTGTACCCCATCCAAATGCACCAGTAAAATACATTTGATATATACACTCAGTTTGTCATTCTCATAGTCGTAATTTATAACATTCACTTCCTTTTTGCTGGCATTTACTTTCATGTATTAAGAAGTTGTTTCTTACTTACTAGCACCTCTAGTATCAGTAGACTATCTTTTCCATAGCATCGTATTTTCATATTTCCGTTGTTGTCGTTTGCAACTTTCTTTTATCATTTATTCGTTACTACAATCTTGATTTCAGTTATAACTTATCACTTCTCACTTATTTTCACATTTCTTGAAGTCATTACATATGATTGAAACAACGTACTTTATACACAACTGCAATTGTAATCGTATTTCATTTTCTTTGCACATGCTTGTGTCACCCGTTGTTTTCAAAATTATGTCGTCATAGATACTATAGATAAACTTACAATGCATATTCATTTACTATTGCTTCTTCTCACCATTACAAATATTCCCATCGTTATTTAACTTTTCTACGGATGTTTAGCAGTGTTTCTATAAAAATTTATAACCATTTGCTTCTTGTAAAAAGTTAGAGCCCGTTATTTGTACATCCTTCGTTGTGTATTCAATTATTTTACACGTGATCCTTCTTTCCTTCTATGCACATTCATCTTTCAACTCATTTATACTTATCATATTCGTTTATCTATCATAAACCATACGAAGATCTTTCTTTGTGGAAACATTTGGGTTGATTTGTGCAATAAGAACAATATCAATATTTACTTAGATTCATGTCACTTTATATTCGTGTACAATTCATTTGATTTCTATCCTTTCATGACTTCTTTCAAAACTCTTCGACGTACTTTGATTTAAACAAATTCCCAATTACTAGATTTTTATGAACGATCTTCTCACCGTCTTATCATGTGTGCTTATTCCGTACTCACTAAAACCGAACTTCTTGAAAACCTAGCTCTGATACCAAATTGTGAGGCCCCTATTTAGACCCCACATACATCTGTATCTAAGCTATGTTTCATACATTTGTCCCAGGCTGAAGTGCGGCTAGTGAATATGAAATAAACAACACATAATATAAATTTACTTTGCATACCTTAAATTATTTGCTGAATCTTTTCTTTTTATCCATAATCAGTTCTTTTGTTTTGTGTATCCAAAGTCATGTCTGATACCTACAAAATCATGACGACGGGCTTAGTCATAAAAATATGACTAAGTGAGGATATATCACTTTCATTTCTATATACAATTAGAAAAACTTATGCAGTTAGAAACATATTTTCCATACTAACCGTTTTCTGTCTCAGTAGTGAACTTATGAAGCATATAACTATATGAACATGTTAGCACCAATAAAACAGTATGAGCAGTGGAGAATCATAACCATATTATGTAACATTAAAGCAGTGTGTCCATGTATCAGTATTTATGAAAGAACATAATAACTGAGGGAAACATGTCAGTAATCATAAATAGTATAAGAAGCTGTAGCATTCATATGAACTATGGAACATGTCATGCAAGTATCATAACTGTATCTATATCATGGAAGCAGTACCAATACATAATTTCATGTCATTTTTCATGTCTATAAGCATTTATCAATGTACCTTTATAACCCATTAAATCAGTACTTCCATGAATGTTTCGTTTCTTAGGATATATTAGGGGCGATTCGAATCATTTTTTCTTTTTCCTTTACCCCGAAGGGTCCTTTACCCCGAAGGGTCCTTTATGTGCATGCATTTCAAGTTGCCCGTAATATAACCTCGTGTCGACACGTTTACATAAAGTGAGTTATTCATTTTTATATCCCCTCAGAATTTATTCGCTTGTTTGCATTTATCAGGGCCATACAGTAAAGCGATATTAAATATTAGTGATATCAACTATGCATTTACCATTCAGCATAATAAGAATGCGTATGTAAGAAGTAAGTAAAGCTATAAAGTTTAAATGAAACAGGTACCTCTCACCATCAGCAAATTAAGTCATTGGCATGTCTATATGGTGGTGCCATCCTTCGCGGTATCTGTATAGTACCATATAATGTACGACATTTATATTAGGGTTGCACCTCGCTATAGCTACAATATTGACTACTATGATTACATCACTTGGAAGCTACTTAACTCAACCAACCATTTGTTTTATCTAGTCATAACGACACAACGTTAAAGTGATAACGAAACTCATTTAGTTCTCTACTGAACATCGTGAAGAGAAAAGCTCAACAATTACCATAACTCAAGTCATCCATAACTCCCTCAACTTAAAACTCTGGACATGAAATAAAAAGAGGGCTTAACATAAAAGAGGGATGCCAACCTTCATTAACAACAAAACATCCATAATTTTCCGTGCAGGAGTAGGCCAAGAAGATAAGAACCAAATTCCTAATAACTTACCATTCTTGTCAACCAATGACCAACAGGATGTCTACTCAATGTTTGACCTGACAGCAGCTGGTTAGCGGTAAGTTAAAGCCCAAAGCTCTGATTAATAAGAGCTATTATAATGGCAGTTAACAACAATTCCCCCCTAATCAAAGAGGATGGCATTAACGATAACCAAAATCTCCCAATCACAGTGACAGTCACAATAAGCAGTGAAAGAGAAGCAATAGAACTTTCTTCTCCCAATCATAGTGGCAGTCACAAAGTCGCAAACCACAGATCCTCGAACAGCCACGAATTCCACACCTTCTATGAGAGATTTCAAGAAGAAGAGAGCGGCGTCGTGCCCTATCGCGACCGTCGAGAGAGAAGGAAGTGAAAGATCGGTTGAAATGAGAACCCAAAACGTCATAAATCAACATCTCCACCGCCTAAACATGTGCTATTAGCACCCCAACTTCAGCTACTAACATGTGTTATTAGCACACCCCTTTGCCTACTCATATTATTGAGCCCTTCATTTCCACCGGCACAAGCAATAAGAAAAGAATGCAATATAAAATTATAATATTAAAATTGAGCTTCGTCACAACATACAAATCTTTGCGAAGGAAAATGTCGACACTGATTTATTTTTCATCATAGGGGACAAACTTTTTTAAATTGGGTCACTTCATTTTTTGGGCCGTTACACCCTTGGACTTGCACACTCCTGGGTAGTGGTGGAGAAGTACTTGGCTCATAACTCTCACGTAAGCATTTTCTTTATGGGCATACTTATGCCCAATCATCCTTAGAAGGCATTTCCCCCAATTGATCCTTTTCTTCAGAACTAGAGCTCCCATTATTTGAAGTTGTTGCTTTGGAACAGCATCATGTGCTGATATTTTACAAAACAACACCTTCCCTACAATATCTGCAAGGAATCTCTATTCTTCCCCAAGGTCCATCTTCTTCAGATTGATGGGCTTGTCCTTATTGAACTGCATAATCTCCAGGGCCCTCTTGGTCTCATCACCTGATAATTCATCTGACTCATTTCCAGGAAGGAGATCATATGTTTGGTTCAATATGTCCTCTATTATCAGAACATCTGTGTCATATACTTTTCCCTTAAGAGAACCATCCTCTCCTATCTGAACATTATCTTTAAACTTTGTTAGCTCGATATCCAGGATCTTGCATCTTGTGGATATCAGCTTGGTTAAACCAGCATCTTGGAACAGGCCAAGAATGGCCTTGAAGCTCTCGGCAGCTGCGCTGAATGAATCAACATCCACATCAAAACCTGAGTTAACCTTGGGTGGAGCCATTCGATTGATGGTACCTATAAACAAAAAGAGAAACGAGAGAGAGAGAGAGAGGCACAAGAGAGCTGGAGAACTAGAAAGCAAGAGATAAAGGAGAGGAAAATTTGAAAGAGTAAATGTTTTGACCCAGTAATTGCTTAAAAGCAGATGAATCGCCGCAACTTAGGGTTTATGTCGACGCACCTTTGATAAGACTTATTATTTGATGCGCAAAGCTGTGTCGGGATTGTTGGATCTGTAGGCGCCCTTAGAGGGGGTGAATAAGGGTTTTAAAATTTTTCAAGAATATAGATAAATTAATGCTCTGCTGCTACCGCCAGCGGCAGAGTTACCGCTCGACGTTAGCTGTAGAGAAAGACCTTTTACGTTTGAGCAGTGAAAATCACAGAGTACGACTCAGAGATGAAACAATAAACATTTTTTCATTAATCATTAACTGGAAGTAAATATGATTACAAAACTTTTCCCAATAACGCTTGGAAAGAGGCGACCAATGAAAACTCTTTTGGTTTTCTATACCGACCCTTCTCCCAAGGATCGGTTGGCTTTAGCCTATCTCTCCCTAGACAAGGCCTCAAGCCGCTCTTGCCCTTCCCTCACCGGAAAGGCCTCAAGCACTCTCTAGATCTACATCCTAGACCTAGTCGCCGTGTGGCGAATTCCCCATAGTCCCCGCAAGGCCCTAGTCGCCGTGTGGCGAGTTTCTCTACCGAACAAAAATATAAAGGTTACAATTTGAAAGTAAAACAAAAGTCAAATTAAAAACTCACTCAAAAGTAGAACTTGGTGTCGATGTAGATGTGATTGAATCGGTCTCCAAGTTCTTTGCTTTCTCGAACGTTGACGGAGTTTTTTGAGCTGCTTCTGAAGGTTCACACGAGTGCTATGAAAGTAAGGCTCCAATAACTTCTATAACAGCAAGCAGCAATGGAGGAGGCGCGCGTCCTTTTATAGATTCGACAGCTGCCGCCTGTGCAAGTACTACTTCACCGCGATAGTGACACGACGTGCACACGGATCGTGGCAGTTAAGGCAACTTCTGAGCGCAAACGGTTAAGACAGCCTAGCGTGCCGTGGAAACACTAACGCCCCGCGTTAGCGAAATTTCCTTCCTTCAGCTAATAATCTTCTTCTAGATCTGCTCCTCAATCAATTGCTGACGAGATGTTTCCAAAAGTTACCGTCGGGCGTTAGACCTAACGCGCCGCGATAGTACTTGCCAAACATAATGACCCGTCGACATTCCTTTTTCTCCACTTTCCTTTCTGTCAATAATTTCCATATATACTAACGCCAGCGTTAGTGCTAACGCTCCGCGGTAGATCATTTCGTCTGGTCAGCTTGCATCCCAGCGGTTTCCCTTCCCATCGGTTTCTTCTCAGCGTCTCAGCGGCTTCGTCTCAATGGTTTCGTCTCAGCGGTTTCGTCTCAGCGGTTTGGTTAATTCTTAGATGGTTTGGTTTCGTCTCAGCGGTTTGGTTTCGTCTCAGCGGCTCCTTAGCGCTAGCGCCAACGGTAAAGTTAATGCGGCGCGGTAGCAACAATACACAGCACCATTTGAAAGCACAGAACCCTGCATACTATAAACACAAAACAAGTATGATCAAATACAATAGGATTTGTTATTGTCAAACCAAGAGATGCGGAAAGCATGTTTCAACAAACTCCCCTTTTTGATAATAACAAATCCCTTTAGAAAGAAATAAATCAATTGATAGGAATTTGTGTTTATAATATAGATAAGCATGAAATTTGAGACAGGTGCATATGCTCCCCTTAAATGAATGCTCCCCCTACAACAAAACTTCCTATGAACTTAACTCCCCAAACATGTTAATTTCTTTCAAATTTATTCTCCCCCTTTTGGTATTATCAAAAGAGGGTGGAGAGGAAGGCTAATAAAAATATGCAATAACTGTGTAGAAAGGGAATGAGCATGATAAAGAATTAAACACTTAAGAAAAAATTCAATGGATAGGAGTGAAGAGAGAATGTGAAGAGATTGTCATAAAAAGACCACTTGTTGGAAAAAAAAATGTATTCATGATCGAGCAAACAAGTAGTAAAGAGGTGGAAAGCATGACGAAATATTTTTATGAAGAGAACATCTATATAGGAATTGAGAAGCAAAGTAGATGATTAAGAATTTTAGATATATCAAAATAGATGTTGTAGCATTTTAAGTACACAAAATAATTTCAAATTTAACATAGCCATACACTAGTTTTGAAAGGTATGCAATACAGAGTTCTCATGGCGTAGCAGAAAAAAAATATGTAAGCATGACATAAGTTATCAAGACAAGATAGAAGAATACAATGTTCAAAATTTAGAAATCAAGTACACTTATACATTGTAATGATCATGCAAGGCAATCTAGTGCATTTACTTAGGAATTTAGAGAATACATGTAGATAAGCAATAGACTCCAATTCTCATGAGTAGAAGGCTTACAAGTGTTAATGATGTGTACAAAATAGTGTTTTTGAAAAAAGTATACATATGAGTTAATCAAAACACATGACATGTATAATGAAATAAACACAATATTATTGAACAAGCATTTTTAGAGTTACCTCTTCCCACAAAGCTATATAAATTAGTCAATGCACATAGTAAAATAGTACAACTACCAAGGTGCTCTGCACACACAATATTTATTAAGACTTATCAAGGTGCAAAGTAGTTCTGGGGAATCACAAGTATTATTTTAAATTTTATTTATATGTGATTCGGTGTACAAGAAGAAGTATGAAAAAAAAATGTTTGCGACAAGGCACTTTACAATTCTCTCCAAGGTGCTCAACCTCACAATGCTCATTAAGACTTATCAGGAGGGTGAGTAGTGCTTGGTGGAGTTATCTTTGTCAATTATTCATTAGAATTTTTGCTTAACGACAAAGGTCTCCGAATTCACTTGTATGTGCAAACAAAAGGTTTTTGAAAAGACGTACTTCTTCAAAAATAGGTGCATGAAAATTTTTCTTTAACATGTGGTGAAGGTAAAACTAAGCATGACTAACAATAATATGAAGTTGTAACACTACACAATCATGTAAGAGAAGAATTAATTCATATGTAGTTTATCAAAAAGTGTGAGTGAAACAAAATCATTAGCAAATATAAGCCATTTACTCATACATATAGGCACGCTATGCAATATTACACATGATTCCTATAATCACTTTCAAAGCACACATAAGATAATGATCAAGGCATGATACAAAAGACAATGTTATTAAGATACTTGAACTAGAGAATGAAACATTGTATACTAATCTTGGCAAGATAAACTATATCATCCTTGAAATATTGAAAAATTACATCAGTTTTTATAGGTTTTAAGTTTTATAAAATAAAACAAATAAAACGCATGTTTTTGATGTTTTAGTTGGTTTTTTTTTCAATTTTGTAGTTTGGTTTGATATATAGAAAAAGAAAGCATGTTTTTGGTTGGATTTTGATTTGTTTTACTGTTTTTTTTGTGTGTTTTTGGAATATTAAAAGAAAATAGCAGAAACTTAAAAATAAAAATGAAAAAGAGACTGGAAATACAGAAGTATTTACTAACGCGAGCGGTACTATGCTATCGCCGGGCGTTAGTGACAAAACTCGAATTTTTGGGAAAACTTGAAATTGTTCAGAATTTTTCTTTTGAATATAGTTGTGCAGATTAATGACTATGTAGTTCAGCAAAGAAATCAGACGTATGTATACACAAAAATGCGGATTTTGCTAGTTCAAGCTAGAATGTCCAAAACCCCTAGTTCTAGTCTAAGTAGATGAAATCGTGTATCAGGCAGAGGCTTGGGTAAAGATGTCCGCAAGTTGCGATTCAGTTCCTATGAAGTTTACATGAACATGTTCCTTTTTGATGTGATCCCTAATGAAGTGGTGTCTTACGTCAATGTGTTTAGATCGTGAGTGATGAACGGGGTTGTTTGTTAAGTCAATAGCACTCTTGTTGTCACACTTAAGTTCAATATTAGTTAAATGAACACCAAAGTCTTCTAAGGTTTGTGTCATCCATAGAGCTTGGGCGCAACAACTTCCTAGTACAATATATTCTGCCTCGGTGGTGGAGAGGGCAACAGAATTTTGTTTTCTACTTGACCATGCAACTAGAGAAGGGCCTAAGAAATGACATGTTCCACTAGTGCTTTTCCTATCTAATGAACAACCCGCATAATCAGAATTAGAATACCCATGCAAGACAAAAGAATCATTATTTGGATACCAAAGTCCTAATTTTGATGTGCCTATTAGATATCAAAAAAAATGTTTCACCGCTTTTAAATGAGATTCTTTTGGATTTGCATGAAATCTAGCGCATAAGCATACGACAAACTTGATATCGGGTCTAGATGCACTAAGGTATAATAGGAATCCAATCATTCCTCTATATAAAGTTTGATCAATTGAAATTCCGGCTTCATCTTTTCCTAATTTTAGTGATGCGCTCATTGGAGTACTAGCTTGTTTTAAGTTTTCAAAGCCAAAACGTTGTAGCATATCATGGACATATTTGGATTGACATATAAAAATTCCATCATTTCTTTGGGTTATTTGAAATCCTAAAAAGTATGTTAGTTCACCCACTAGACTCATTTCAAATTCATTTTGCATTACTTGAATAACTTCTTTACACAACTCTTCATTAGTGGCTCCAAAAATAACATCGTCAACGTATATTTGTAAGATAATCAAATCATTATCATAGTGCTTAATGAAGAGTGTGTTATCGCCACTACCCATTTTATAACCGTGTTTTAATAAAAAGGATGTTAAGCATTCATACCAAGCACGGGGCGCTTGTTTTAGACCATAAAGCGCTTTTTCTAATCGATATACATGATTTGGAAAATTTTCATCAATAAATCCGGGGGGGTTGTTCGACATAGACTTCCTCTTTAATTATCCCGTTTAAGAAGGCACTTTTAACATCCATTTGAAATAATTTAAACCTCTTATAACTCGCAAAATCTAGAAAAATTCTAATCGATTCAATGCGAGCAACGGGTGCAAATGTTTCATCAAAATCTACCCCTCGATTTGAGAATACCCTTGTGCAACTAATCGAGCTTTGTTCCTAGTTATTCTAGATTCTCCGTCTAATTTATTTTTAAATGTCCATTTGACACCAATAATCGGATGATTTGATGGTCTTTCAACTAGTTTCCAAACACTATTGCGTTCAAATTGATTCAATTCATCATTCATAGTAATAAACCAAAATTCATCATTCAAAGCGGTGGAAACATTTTTCGGTTCTATTTCGGAAACAAAACATAAGTTTGAAAAATATTCATTAAAAGAAGAACGTGTAGTTACCCCTCTTGATGGTTCTCCAATAATAAGCTCCCTTGGATGATCTCTTGTAAATCGAAGCACACTTGGAGGCATGTGCTCCTCTTGCACCATCTCTACTTCTTTTTCTTCTCCAAGTGGCTCATCATCATCATGCTCCAATGGTGAAAGAGGTACATCCTCATTTCCTGCACAAGTAGAATCTACACAAGGCACATGTTCATCAAACTTCACATGAATAGACTCTTCAACCTTTTTAGATTTTTTATTATATACTCTATGTGCTTTGCTAGTGGAAGAGTAGCCAAGAAAAATACCTTCATCACATTTTTCATCAAATTTAGCTAATGCATCCTTGGTATTTAGGATAAAACATTTACAACCGAAGACATGAAAATATGATACATTAGGTTTCTTTTGAAAGTATAATTCATATGTAGTTAATTTCAAACTAGGGCGAAGCATAACACGATTTATGACATAACATGATGTATTTACGGCTTCGGCCCAAAAATATCTAGGCAACCCATATTCGGATAGCATGGTGCATGCGAGTTCTTGAAGAGTTCTATTTTTCCTCTCCACCACACCATTTTGTTGGGGGGGTGCATGGAGCGGAAAATTCGTGTTTAATACCTAGATCATTATAGAAAGTGGTGAAGCTATCGTTTTCAAATTCCCCTCCATGATCCGATCGAATACACTTGATTTTTAGATCTAATTCATTTTGAATACGATTGCGAAGTTTTGTAAATTCAGAAAATGCATTGGATTTGGAGGTTAGGAATAAGGTCCAAGTAAATCTAAAATAAACATCAATTAAAACAAAAGAGTACTTTTTACCACCAAGACTACATGTGCTAATGGGTCCAAAAAGATCCATGTGAATTAGTTGTAAGGGTCTTGAAGTGGATATTTCCTTTTTACTTTTAAACGATGTTTTTGAAAATTTTCCTTTTTGGCATGGCGAGCATAAGGAAGATAGATTTCCATTTAGCATTGTCAAACCTTTAATGAGTTTATTCTTTGGCAATTTTAAAATTAACTTAATGCTAGAGTGACCGAGACGCCTATGCCATAATTCAAGTTCTTCATTTTTTTGATACAAGACATTTGAGAAACGCGCGTGATAGATCATGAAAAGCAATAAGATACACATTGTGAATTCCTGGTGCAGTGAGAACAATACTATTGGTTTTTGGATCAATAATTTTGCATAAATCTGTAGAAGACTCAAATAAAACATTTAGACCTTTATCGCAGAGTTGACTAATAGAAATCAAGTTATGTTTCAAACCTTCTACATATAAAGCATTAGTAAGAGAGAAAGAATTGTTACCAACAGTGTCGGTGCCTAATATCCTTCCTTTTCTATTGCCCCCAAAAGTCACCATTCCTCCTTTCTTCTTAGTGAGGCTAAGGAATTTTGTTTTATCGCCCATCATGTGTTTGGAGCACCCTGAGTCCAAGTACCACATGTCTTCCTTTTCCTTAGCCTGCCAACATACCTAACAAGAAGATGAGAGTAAAGATCCGGATACCCAAGTGGTTCCTCCCATAGAATAGGTGGAAACCTTAGGCACCCAGATTTGCTTGACCGTACATCGACCCTTCATCCTGCAAGAGTCCAAGGTGTGTCCGAAGTGATGGCACTTGGCACATAACACAAACGGGGTTGAAACCTTTTTCAGTTTTGTTGTGGACTCTTGCTGGAGGACGGGGAATCAGCAGAATAAATTCCAGATTTGTGATTATTCGAAGAAATATGAGTTTTGTTACTACCGCCAGCGATATGAGTTACCGCCGTGCGGTAGTTCTCAGAGACATAACCGAGACCAGATTTTGCACTACCATGCCTTTGGTTGGCCAAAATAATATCAAGACTTTTCTGGCCAACTCCGAATTTTTCTATGGCTAAGTTAAGGTCATGGATTTTAGCTTTTAAAGCAAATTTTTCAGTAACTAAATTTCTGCATCTATTTGCAAACTTTTTCTTTTCATTTTCAACATTAGAAAGAGAGAGTTTTAAACTTCTTTCTAAGTCTCTCTTTTGTTTCGAAAGTGATTCGATATTGGAGAGAGCATTAGAAAGATTAGTTTCAAGTTTGCAAGTCCTTGCCAAGAGATCATCATTCTTTTGGCAAGACTCCATCTCCTTTCCCAAAGCAAAAACTTCCTTACTTAATTTTTGATTTTGTTTCAAGAGAATTTTATTTTCAGTTTTATGTAAATTAAGATCTTTTAAATTTTTGCCAAAAGATTTGCAAGTTCTTAAATATTCGGAATAAAGATCATCATAGTTAGTGGGGATTACCTCAGTGTCGCTTTGGACACTGCACTCGTCGTCGGTTGATTCGTTGCTTTTCCCCATAAGGCACAAGTTTGCCTCATCATCATCGCTTGAGCTTGAATTACTCGAGCAATCAGAGGAAGAGTCATCCCATGTTGCGGCTTTTAAGATCTTCTTCTTCTCCTTTCCTTTAACCCGTTTTTCTTTTTGCTCCTTCAGGAATTTTGGGCATTGACTTCTAATAAGTCCGGTCTTCCTACAGTGGAAGCACTCGGGAGGTATCCGTTCTTCGTCTTCGTCGCTAGACTTCTCCTTCTTCTCTCTTTTGGATGAGGAGCCCTTTCGGAAAAATTTCTGGAAGGTGTTCCTTCTTTCCGGATTCTTCATGAACTTTGTGAAGTTCTTCACGAAGAGACTTTCCTCGTCATCTTCCTCGTCGTCGTCATCCTCTTTTCTTGACTTGAGTGCCAAGGCTTTCTTCTTTGGTTCCTTGTTGTACTCCTCTTCTTGAATCTTGAGTTCTACCTCATGGGTTTTAAGGTTCCATATGAGGCTCTCAATTTGGAGCCGCCTAAGATCATGCGATTCGGAAATCGCTGTCACCTTTGGATTGAACTTCGGAGGGAGAGATTGAAGGAGCTTTCTCACCAAGTCGCTGTTTGAAAATGTTTTTCCAAGAATCTTTGAAACATTGGCGATCTTGGTGAATCGAGTGTAAATGGCATCGACGTCCTCATTTGGATCCATCCTAAACCTTTCAAACTCAGATTTCAGTTGGAATAGTTTTGAATCTTTGACCTGCGAAGTACCTTCATGTGTTATTTCTAATAAGTTCCAAATATCATAAGCAGATTCGCATGCACTGACTCTATTAAATTCAGTCCTATCAAGAGCACAAAACAGAGCATTCATAGCTTTAGCAGTATTCTTACACCTAGCCTTATCTCCATCGTCCCATTTATCCCTAGGTTTTTCCATGGTAACTTCTCCAACAATGTATGTAGGAGAAGTGTATGGATTTTCAATACATGCCCATACATCTAGATCTAAATTTATCAGAAAACAACGCATACGCGTTCTCCAGTAATTATAATCAGTTCTGGTAAACAACAGAGGTCTACTTATTCCCTGCCCCTCAAGGAAAGCGAGATCACGGAGCGCTATTATTCTCGGTTGTTAGACCAAATTGGAATAACCTAGCTCTGATACCACTTGTTGGATCTGTAGGCGCCCTTAGAGGGGGGGGGGGGGGTGTAAACTTTTTCAAGAATATAGATAAATTAATGCTCTGCTGCTACCGCCAGCGGCAGAGTTACCGCTCGGCGTTAGCTGTAGAGAAAGACCTTTTACGTTTGAGCAGTGAAAATCACAGAGTACGACTCAGAGATGAAACAATAAACATATTTTCATTAATCATTAACTAGAAGTAAATATGATTACAAAACTTTTCCCAATAACGCTTGGAAAGAGGCGACCAATGAAAACTCTTTTGGTTTTCTATACCGACCCTTCTCCCAAGGACCGGTTGGCTTCAGCCTATCTCTCCCTAGACAAGGCCTCAAGCCGATCTAGCCCTTCCCTCACCAGAAAGGCCTCAAGCACTCCCTAGATCTACAGCCTAGACCTAGTCGCCGTGTGGCGAATTACCCCTAGTCCCCGCAAGGCCCTAGTCGCCGTGTGGTGAGTTTCTCTACCGAACAAAAATATAAAGATTACAATTTGAAAGTAAAACAAAAGTCAAATTAAAAACTCCCTCAAAAGTAGAACTTGGTGTTGATGTAGATGTGATCGGATCGGTCTCCAAGATCTTTGCTTTCTCGAACGTTGATGGAGTTCTTTGGGCTGCTTCTGAAGGTTCACACGAGTGCTCTGAAAGTAAGGCTCCAATAACTTCTATAACAGCAAGCAGCAACGGAGGAGGTGCGCGTCCTTTAATAGATTCGACAGCTACCGTCTGCGCAAGTACTACCGCTCAGCGATAGTGACACGACGCTCACACGGATCGTGGTAGTTAAGGCAACTTCTGAGCGCAAATGGTTAAGACAGCCTAGCGCACCGCGAAAACACTAACGCCCCGCGTTAGCGAAATTTCCTTCCTTCAGCTAATAATCTTCTTCCAGATCTGCTCCTCAATCAACTGCTGACAGGAAGTTTCCAAAAGTTACCGCCGGGCATTAGACCTAACACGCCGCGATAGTACTTGCCAAACATAACGACCCGTCGATATTCCTTTTTCTCCACTTTCCTTTCTGTCAATAATTTCCATATATACTAACGCCAGCTTTAGTGCTAACGCTCCGTGGTAGATCATTTCATCTGGCCAGCTTGCATCTTAGCGGTTTCCCTTCCCAGCGGTTTCTTCTCAGCGTCTCAGCCATTTCGTCTCAGCGGTTCCATCTCAGCGGTTTCGTCTCAGCGGTTCCGTCTTAGCTGGTTTGGTTTCGTCTCAACGGTTTGGTTTCGTCTCAGCGGTTCCTTAGCGCTAGCGCCAGCAGTAAAGTTAACGCGGCGCGGTAGAAACAATACACAGCACCATTTGAAAGCACAAAATCCTACATACTATAAACACAAAACAAGTATGATCAAATACAATAGGATTTGTTATTGTCAAACCAAGAGATGCGGAAAGCATGTTTCAACAGGGATTGCTTCAAGAAGCAATTCTGTGCACGCTGTTATATCGACGTTGCGTCGACTGGTATTCGACGTAATCCAGTCGACGTAATCACATTCTAGAGTAAGTTCAACATCCATCAAGTCGAAGTAGTCCAGTAGACTTCACGTCGATTTTAAATCGACGCAACCTCGACTTTGATCAGCGACCAATAATTCGATGCATGCGTCGAAACGAACTCGACGTTGCGTCGAGATCTATTCGAATTTTCTACTCTGGGTGCTTCTTAATGCTGACGTCGAGTAGAAGTCGATGTTATGTCGACTTCTATTCGACGCACCTCTAAATGAACATATCTATTTCCTTAGAAAATTCTTGCTGTTTTTCCAGCAATTATATTTATTGAAAATAGATTATAATATAATTTTAATAACCATTAGGAAAGAATCAAGGCAGAAATTACTCCCTTGAATAAAGCTTGTCCCTTAATCAAAGCCTACAACTTTCTTCCCACTTTATTTTCTCCTGAGTGAGACCCTACCTAACCCTCATTAGAAGGGACCTAGGTTACCTTGGGCCCTTTGTTTTTAGCATTGTAGGGTTCAATGAAAGAATAGTAGGGTCTTTCATGATACCCTTTGGGATGATAGGGAATGGATTTCCCAAACCTATTATCTTGATACTTGAAATGAGTATAAAATGTATCTAAATAAAGAAGATCAGCAGAGTGTTTTATTACCCTAGGTTTTGCTTTAACCTTTTGGTTGAGGTTATTTGATTTCTTTACATGATTCTTGCCTAGGGGTTTTTCCTCCTTATTCAGATTTACCTTTTTAGGTTTATTCATCCTATCTGGATGGATGTTAACCTTACTCTTGGATGATGCACTCTTCTCACTTGGTTGATACTCACTAGGTCTAACAAATGACACTGGATTTTTCCAGGCAGGTTTCTTAGGTGCTTCTATGCTAGTGGAGGGCACTGCTCCTAATCCTAGGTGATTAAATCTCATAGAGAGATTTTCTATGATGTCTTTGAGCTTCTGACTCCTCTCATTGAGTGAGTCCTCAAAGGCCTTTGACTTTGCTAGCTCTTCTTTTAAATTTATATTTTCTTCTCTAAGTTTGATCAATACTAACTCTTTATTATTAATTTCATTTGTTAGGTTTTGATTTATTAGATGTATTTCATCTTTCTTAAGATTCTCTAATTCAGTCCTAGCTATGTCTAATTCTTTTTCTACCCTAAGATGAACAATACAGAAATCTTTAAAACATGATTTAAAATCATCAGAGCTGAAATCAAATTCATCAAAAACAGATACCTGATCATCTTCATCATCTGATGACATCCCTAGTGCCATCATGCTGGCTGCTTCTGCTGCTGCTTCATCATCATTTTCAGATGATGAGGAGCTTAATTCTGCTTCAGAATCACTCCAGGTTTCAGCAATTAAACCCTTGGCTTTCTTCATGTCCTTTCCTCTGAAGGACTTCTTCTTCTTCTTCTCCTCTTTGTTATTGCTTCTTTCTCTTTGCTCTTATGGGCACTCTGGAGCAATGTGCCCTGGTTTGTTGTATGTATAACAGATAACCTCCTTGATGGCAATATTCCCAACAGGTGGCCCAAAAACTTCCCTTTCCCCGCTCCGAAAATGCACTTGGATGGATTTATCCCCATTTTATATTTTTGGAGTGTGGTGATGGTTGATCCCAGGTCACGGAGGTGCTCCTCTACACTCTTGCTCTTTACCATGAGGTCATCTACATATACCTCTAGATTTCGCGCCTTTTGTTTCTTGAACACCCTATCCATCATCCGCTAGTAAGTGGCTCCTGTGTTCTTAAGCCCAAAGGGCATCATTTTATAGCAATAACACCCGTCGCTGGTAATGAAGGATACGTGTTTTATGTCAGGAGTGTGCATGCGGATTTGATGATAACCAGAAAAAGCATATAAAAAACTCATGACAGGGAATCCGACGGCCGAATCTACTAGCTCGTTGATTCTAGGCAAGGGGTAGCAATCCTTGGGGCAAGCTTTATTAAGAAGAGAAAAGTCGATACACTTACGCCATTTTCCATCTCCCTTTTTTATAATTACAACATTGGAGACCCTGCCTGGATACTGGATCTCCGACACAAACCCCGCCTCCAGCAGCTTCCTGACCTCCTCTTTGATGGGCTCGGCCAGGGTGGTGGCGGTCACCCTATTCTTTTGCTGGATGGGATGGACTCCCATGTCCAGTTTGAGATGATGACAGGTGATGTCCACATCAATGTCTAGCATGTCCGCTTCGCTCCATGTGAAGATATATGTGCCCTCCTGGATGCAGGTCAGGATCTTCTGCTTATCTCCTTCATCTAGCTCCCCGTTGATCTTTACCTTCCCTGGCCTCCTGCCTTCAGATACAATCTCCTTCTCTTCCACCTCCTTGGACGCCTCCATCCTCGCCATCTCCTCCAACACCTGATCCACCACCTCCGCTTCCTCCTTCTAGTTGATGGTGTTGATGGCATTGAGATAGCACTGCCTCTCCACCTTGGGATCGCTTTGGATCCTGATTTGCAGCCCTCCTTGGTTTTACTTCAGGCACTGGTGGTAGGAGGAGGGCACACACTTGTAGGCACTGATGAATGGTCTGCCAAAGATAGCGGTGTTGCTGTTGGGGGCGTAAACAATGACGAATGTGTAGCAGTTGGTGGTTCCCCCCAGCATCATGACCAGCTCCACTCCTCCTTCTACGTCCTTCCTTTCTCCCGAGAACCCGAAGAGTAGCCCCTCTGTCGCGGTGATCCTCTTCTCCTCCACCTTCATTGCGTCGAACGCCTTCTTGAACACCACATTGACGGATCTCCCATTGTCCATAAGGATGCGGGAGACCATGTAGTTCTCTACGGCGGCCTTGATCACTATCGCGTCATGGAAGGGGTTCTCGTTCACCAGCATATATATCTTCCTTCGAAAAGTTAATCTCACCTATTGGTGGTGGAATCTGAGTTGTCGAGGCCACTCCCCTCCTATACACGGCGTTAAGACTCCCCTTTCGGGTTTCCTCCAACCCTGCTCCTCCATGGATGACGCCTATCGCCCCGTGAGCTCTGAGATCTCTTCGATCTTCACACCTCCTTTGGGCGGGGGCTCCCCCCCATTCCTCTACACTTATCCTCCTTCTCGCTCTTGTCCTCCCTCCTGGATCCCTCCTGCTCCTCTTCTCAACTCTAGGAATTTGGGGCATGTGGTCGTTGCATGATCCTACACCTAATGGAAGTCATAAAAAGGCATTGCCCGACGCTCCTCGCCGCCTCGAGGTTATCGCAGTCTTGCTCCCCGACCCTATCCCTGTCCTCTCCTAATGACGTTTGCCTCTCGGGGCGGTGTCTGGTTCTGCCTCCACTACCCTTGCCTCCGGTTGGGGGAATGACAGTTACGCTCGAGGGAAAAATTTCTGCCCTGCCTCCCAGGGTAACCTCCTCCAGCGGGTCTCCGGGCCGGCCTATTTGGTGGGACCTGGAACCTACTCTCTTGATCCCGCTGATCCCTGCTCTCTCGGAACTCTCTCACTTCCTTCCTCCTCGGCTCTTCCTTCTTCTTGACTTCCTGTCGGCTACCTTTCACTTTCTTCTTTTCCTCGCCTCCCTCCAGTCTGGCCAGCTTGGCCATGAACTCCAGGCTTGTCGCCTCACCTTCAATCTGCCTTGCGGCCCGATCAATCAGTTCATCGAATGACAAGGGAGGGTTACGAGTGATCTCCATTTTGAAGAATCCTTGTTGCAATCCAATCTTGAACGCCAATATCAGGGTGTGCCCTGGGACCTCCTTGACTAGGAGGATCTCCTCTTGGAAGTGATCGACGTACAACCCTAGAATCTCCTGCGTCCCTTGCTTGATAAGGAAAAGGGCTTCCGACCCCTTCTTCCTCTTCTTGGAAGTGGAGAAGCGAAGTAGAAATCCTCGGTGCAGGTCCTCAAAGAAGTAGATGCTTCCCGCAGGCATCGGGTGGAACTAGTCCCGAGCTTTCCCTTTGAAGGTTATGGCGAATAGTCGGCACTTGAAGGCGTCCGTCATTTTCTTAATAGAGACATGTCCTCGAACCATTGCAGGTGCTGGATGGGATCGTCTTTTCCAGAGTAAAAACTCATTGCGGGTTGTGTGTAACCCTCAGGAATAGTGGTGGTCAGCACCAACTCGCAGAAGGGACTAGGCGGCACGAGAAGGCAAGTCGGGCAAACTCGATTGTACTCTCCCTCTGAGTGGCAGGTCTCGGTCGGACTCACGAAGAGCACTAGCGTGCGAAGCGGCTGGTCACCATCCTCTGGGAACCCCTCCTTGTTGGGGCGCTGACTCGGTCCCGCCTCGGTGGGCGAGGCGGCCGTGAATGGGGAGGGTGCTCCCACTTCAGCGTGAGGCGCGAGTAACCCCCTGATGGTATCCTCCATCAATCTCCTGAACTGCTCGAAATCACTCTTTGTCACAAACTCGCCCGGCGGCCAGTTCCTGGCTCACCATGTTCAGCCATGGGACCGTCAGATAAGATTTTCTACTTTCTCTACAGTCCACGCTCACCGCACCAAAAATATTGGAACCCGGATACCGGTCCAACTATGTTCAGGACTGGGGAGTAGCTTGAGTTGCTTCTCTCTTCATCAAATCCCTAGGTCTAAGTATTTCAAGCTTAAAACTGGCCCTCACAAGATGGTTGGTAGTTGTTTTGAGAAAGGATCCACTGGCTGCAGCGAGGAGGTCCCGCCACTAACCCAAAAATCTGACCTGATTTCCCCTCCCAAAAAGCAAGGGTTGAGCCTATCTCAGGCAGCACAATGACACAAGGAAGAAAGCTTAGGCTCTCTTGGGGGTGGATCTGTGCTGATCAGAGACATAATGGGTCCTATTTATAGGCAAATTCTTCTGAGAGTAAAATAGTCCAAAAGCTCTGCGGATAGATTCCTCCGCCTTAACCAAATTACTATATGCAGACCAAAATGGTCTGCGAACAGCTCCTCGCGCCTTTTCATAAATACTAATCGTAGCCTCTTCTGGTATGTGGGTAGTGAGAGGGGACTGAAGAGTCGGGTTGGACCGAACTTGCTTTGCTCCCTCTTTGGGAAGTATGGTTGTGGCGACTAGGTCAAAACCTACTCGCCAGGAACGAGCTCTCTTGAGGCGAGCTCGCATTAGGCAAGGTCAACTCGTCTCGCCCCGGGCGAGAAGGGACTCTGTCGCCGGGACGGGCTATTGGAATCGTTTAAATGAATCGTACTCATTTCGTCGTGGAGAAGTCAGTGCTGTCGAAAAGAAGTCACGTCTAGAAGGGTTGTGTCGTCGAGAAGAAGTCACATCGAGAAGAAGCCACGTCAAGAAGAGCTGGCGGGGAGGGGTCGTACTCGCTTCACCCTACCCTGGGCGAGCAAGACCGCCATTGGTTCTACTCGCTGGATATGCTGGTCTACTCGCCGAGCATAGGATGGTTGCACTCACCGAATATGGGTTGTACACCATAGACACAATATCTTGCGGAACCACTGTAAACAACTGAGTTTTTTCTGTGTGCTTTATTCTATCTTGCTAAAACATCTAAAACAGTCCATATAAGTAAAAAAAGCAAAGGAACCTATTCACCCCCCTAGGTGAGTTAGACTACTACCAAGTAAACTATCAAGTGGTATAAGAGGGAGGTTGGTCAAAAAGGACTTAACAAACTGACCATGTACTAAAAGGTAGAGTCTACTCTGCTTCATGGATGCCCTTGGAACTCAGAAGGATGCCCTTGTACTAAAAATTCGGGAATACTTGTTAAAATCTGATAAGTAGTATTTTTATAACTTTTTAATAGAAAATTTTGTAAATATTTAATGTGAATTTTCCTTTTTATGTCAATTTTAGGTTATAAGTAGTTCTTTTTGTAATTTTGATTCTAACTTAGCTTAATTTCAATATTTGCAGAATTTTGGGACAAATCGGGAAAAATGGCATGTCACGCCCTCGGTCACGCCCGTGACCAAGGGCGTGTAACCTGAAGATCAGTCCAGAATCGATGCCACGCTGTTTGACCCAGTCCACACCAAGTCACGCCCCAGGTCACGCCCGTGACCCAAAGTCACGCCCGTGACAGGGGGCGTGTAATCTTAGAATCTTCTACGTAGAGCCGCCGTCGAGACTTGGAGTTGCAGTCGAGAAGTCAACTTGAGTCGCGCCCGTGACCCACATGTCACGGCCGTGACTTTCCCGCGTGATCTCTGCTTCGCCGCCGCGCTGAATTCCAGCCCACGCCGCATTTAATGTAGCCGTCCAAAGTCACGCCCGTGACCCGACATGTCACGCCCGTGACCCGACATGTCACGCCCGTGACATGTCACTTTTTGCCGCGCCGTCCAGAAAGCCACGCCGCTGTCGGATCCAATGTGAATAGTGCAGTCACGCCCTAGGTCATGCCCGTGACCGAGGGCGTGTAATCTGAAATTTTTTCCTATAAATTCAGAGGCTCTCCTTGAGTCCAGGGTTCAGAAATTTGGAGATGGGGAGGTGCTGTTAGAGCTGAGAGTGAGTTTTTCAAGTTGATGTTCATGTTTCTTAAGGCTTTCATGTTCTCTTCCCTTTCAAATTCATGCAATGTTTTGAATGTAGTTTTCATGCACTAGTTTTCTCAAGTTTGTAATCTTTATTTTCCTTAGCCTTGCACTCTTAAATTAAGGTTTGTAATAGTTCTTTGATTTTCAATAAAATTAGTTTTCTCTTTCATGTTCTCTTTCTCCTTAAGTAATTTCTTCCTTTTCATGCAATGTCAATCTTTCTCTCCTTAGTTATATCTTTTTTTTGCAATGTCAATTTCTCTTTCTTTTCATGCAACGTTTAATCCTTTCATTTAGCTTGCAATTAGTTTTAATTTTACTTAAGCAAAAACAAACCAATCAAACTTTCGTTGATAAGATAATGGCGATTTTCCTCGAAGTAGAAGTAATCAACGCTCCCCGTGGAATACGACCCTGATATTCCTAAATATCCTATACTATAGACGATAAGGTACACTTGCCTTTATCGGATATAGTTTTGGAGAAAATCTCAAATCTTCACTAAATTTCAAAACCGCAAAATCAATATCAAGTTTTTGGCGCCGTTGCCGGGTATTTTGCGTAGATATTTTGAAAAGAGGATAGCTATTAATTTTATCATGTTTCTTTTTATTTTATTTTCCTTTTTCTAAATTTCAAAAAAGAAAAAAAAATTATTTCAGTTTTTCCTCTTCCCTTCTTCTCTTTTTAATGTATGACCCGAGGTAGCACTTCGATTCTTCCTTTTGATCCGGAGATCGAGCGAACCCTCTTGAGGCACCACCGTTCTCGTGATCAGGGAAATCAAGTAGAATCTGAAGAGTCGATCGGGGACACTAACGCAGCAAATATGGATCATAATCTTAATCCTCTTAATCTTAACGAGCCAAATCCTAATGAGGACGCTCAACGGACCATGTCCTATTATGCGCGGCCGAATTTGGAAGGCACACAATCGAGTATTGTTCGCCCCACGGTGGCGAACAATAATTTTGAGATCAAGTCCAGCATCATACAAATGGTGCAACAATCGGTGACCATTGATGGTCAACCGGACGAGGATCCAAATTCACATATCTCTTACTTTCTTGAAATTTGCGACACTTTTAAGATCAATGGCGTCACCGATGACGCCATTCGACTACGTCTTTTTCCTTTTTCTTTGCGGTCTAAGGCCAAGCAGTGGCTGGGCTCCCTACCTAGGGGATCCATCACTACATGGGCCGAAATGGCGGAAAAATTTCTTAATAAATATTTCCCGCCTTCAAAGACCGCTAAATTGCGCACGGATATTGCTTCATTCATGCAAATCGACTCGGAGACTCTCTATGACACATGGGAGCGCTTCAAGGAGCTTTTGCGTCGATGCCCTCACCACGCACTTGCCACTTGGCAATAAGTGCAAATATTTTATAATGGCTTAAATCTCCAAACGAGGCAAATGATTGATGCGGCCGCCGGGGGGACATTAAATAACAAAACCCCGATCGCCGCTCAAGAGCTTTTTGAAGAGATGGCCACAAATGCGTATCAATGGAACATGCCCCGAGCGCGGCCTAATAAGCCGGCCGGAATTTTTGAAATAGACGCAAACGCAAATTTGGCTTTACAAGTTGAGCGCTTAACAAAGCAAGTGTCGGAGATGTCTGCTTCCTCCGCCACTCCTCCTTGGGCTAATAACGTTTTAATTGAAGAACATGTTGACTACATGGGAAATCCGCCTCGGCCTTCCTATAACCCCAACACCGCTTCGTATAACAACACATACAATGCGGGTTATAGGAATCATCCGAATTTCTCATGGAGCAACCAAGGAAATGCTCAGCGTCCTATGAATTTAAATCAACCTCCCCCTAATCAACTTCTTAACTTAACTCCGCCTCCAAATTTGATTTCTCAAAATTATAATCCACCCAGTTTTCCACCGCAACAGCAAAAACTCTCTCCGATTGAAGAGGTTTTTGCAAAATATGTTGCTACAAATGAAACGAACATCCGGAACCTTACTGGATCGATCAAAAATTTAGAGAATCAAGTGGGCCAACTCGCAAAGATGATTTCTGAGCGTCAACAAGGAGCACTACCGGGGAACACCGAGCAAAATCCAAAGGAGAGCGCGCACGCGATTACACTCCGAAGCGGGAAGGACGTGGTTCAAAAATAGGACGAACCCAAGGTAATTTCCTCTCCTCCTCCTCCTACTTTTAATTCATCTTCGAATTTGCCCGCTACGATAGCTCCGCACACTTCTATTTTAAATTCGCGCGCTCCTACTTCTAATATTCCGTATCCATCGAAATTTAAAAATGAAAGCGCCGAAAAAAATTATAAAAAGTTTTTAGATGTTTTAAAACAAATCCATATTAATGTACCTTTCTGCGAGGCTATCTCACAAATGCCTAAATATGCGAAATATCTTAAGGAGTTGCTCTCAAATAAGAAAAAGTTAGAAGATATTTCGCATATTTCTTTAAACGCAGAATGCTCCGCGGTTGTACTCAACAAATTGCCGAAAAAAGCAAATGACCCGGGACGGTTTTCCATCCCATGTCTATTTGGCAATTCGTTAGTAAAACACGTCTTAGCGGATCTTGGAGCAAGCATCAACCTTATGCCGTTTTCTTTGTTCAAAAAGCTAGGTCTAGGAAATCCAAGGCCCACTCGAATGAGTATCCAATTAGCGGATCGTTCTTTAAAATATCCGATAGGAATAGTGGAGGACGTGCTCGTCAAGGTTGACAAATTCATCTTCCCGGTGGATTTTGTCATTCTTGACATCGAAGAGGATGCCGAAGTACCCCTCATACTCGGCCTCCCCTTCCTTGCCACCTCCCGCGCTATTATCGACGTAAGTAACGGAAAGCTCCTCCTACGGGTTGGAGACGATGAAGTTACTTTCGGCATAAATTCCTCGATGCGGAACACGCTAGAAAATGACGATTCATGTTTTTACTTAGAAGAGTGTTGTGAGTTCGATTCATCCCTCGAGTTAGTTTCATCTGCGAGTAGTGACTCCGAGCCCGTAGAGCTCTTTTGTGATGAAGAAGAAGTTTCTCACCCCACACCACCCGAACCATTATTTTTAGAAAAATTAAAAAGCAAGACTTCTTATGAAGAACCACCCGTATTGGAGTTGAAACAACTCCCCCCTCACCTTAAGTACTTGTTTTTGGAAAAAGAGTCTAAGCTACCCGTCATCATTTCATCCGATCTTAGCAACTCAGAAATTTCTGAGTTGACTATAGTCTTAAGAAAGCACCGCCACACAATTGCGTGACAATTATCGGACATTAAGGGTATAAACCCATCTTTCTGCACTCATAAAATATTTCTCGAGAAAAGTGTCCTAAGAATCCCTCTACAAAGGATTCAGTGGTTCTAAGAGTCTCCTTATCAAAAGACCCGGTAGTTGGTTCTAAGAGTCTCCTTGTCAAAAGACTCAGTTAGTGGTTCTAAGAGTCTCATTGCCAAAAGGCTCAGTTAGTGGTTCTAAGAGTCTCCTTATCAAAAGACTCAGTGACTGGTTCTGAGAGTCTCCTTATCAAAAGACTCAGGCACTAGATAGTGCATTCCTTCCAAGGTGGTAGAAGAGTGGACTACCCACATTTTGGGGAACCATTATAAAACTTATCTCTTCTGTGTTGTGATTTTCTGTGTTATCCCCTTTAATATTTCTGTATTCTTTGTTTAATTTATTCTGTGTTGGTTTTCTGATTGCATAGTTATTAGAAGTTTTTATTATGTGTGCATATTTAGTGTAATAGATTTAAAATTTTATTCACCCCCTCTCTAGAGAATACTCAGAGGTCACACTGTGCACTTTCAATTGGTATTAGAGGGAGGTTGATCATAAAAAGGTTAACACCTTGATCAAAAGATTCTCTCTCTCTAAATTTTATATTTTAAAATTATTTTTAGAAAATGAGTTCTAAGGACTATGCATCAACAAGACCACCAATGCGTAACCTAAATAAGTTTACACTCTGGAAGACCAGAATAAAGCTTTACATGAACTCTATTGATGATGAAATTTTTAATGTTATTGTCTCAGGTTCCCCGGTCCCATTCAGAAAAGATGCAAGTGGGATTATGACTCAAGAACTAGTCCCTAGAGTAGAGTGGACATGCTGAGAAGAAGCTGAAAGCATGTGATACCAAAACATTGAACATTTTGGTATCAACTATGTCAGATGACATATTTCAGAAGTTTGCTGACTGCAACTCAGCAAAAGAGATCTAGGAATCCTTGACCAGATTGGTTGAGGGTAGCTCTGATGAAATGAAGGACAGAAAGTCCCTTATCATATCCTAATATGAGAACTTTCAAAAGAAGCTGAAGAAAATGTTGTTGAAATGAATGATAGATTCAACATCATTGTAAATGAGCTCAGGGGTTGGACAAGGAGATCTCCCTAACTGAAATAAATGCAAACTCCTCATGTGCTTCCCAAGCACATGGGACTCAAGGATCTGAGTCATCAGAGAGTCCAGATGTCATAGGGAAATCTCCACAGATGCTCTACTAGGGAAGCTCAAGTCCTATGAGTTGCTACTAAAGAGGAGAGCTGAAACAGATGCCAATGAGAAAGTCTCAACTCCCATTCAAAGGACCATTGCTCTGAAGGCTGCTGAAGGAGAGCCTTCCACTTCTGAAGAAGAGATGTTCAATCTCTTGTCCAGAAGATTCAGAAAGTGAGTCAAGACTGAAGACTCCATAAGGAAGGAATGAAGTTTTAGCAAGCCAAGGTTTGATAAGACACCAAAGCAGAAAGTAATCTGCGTTGCCTGCAGAAAGTCAGGACACATTGCTCCTGAGTGTCCTGAAGAGCAAAGGGACAGAAGCAGCAATAAAAAGGAGCACAAGAAGAAATCCTTCAGGAAAAAGGACAAGAAGAAGGGAAAAAGTTTCATTACTGAAACCTGGAGTGACACAGAAACTGAATCAAGCTCCTCTTCATCTGAAAGTGATGAAGAAACTGCTGGAGAAGTAGCCTGCCTAATAGCTTTGAGAGATTTCTCTGAGGAAGATTAGGTATCTCTCTTTGATGACTTTGATTTTACATCAGAAGAATTTAATACAGAAGAATTTAAAAATTATCTTAAGGAATTGTGTAATGATTATCTTAAAGTTCAAAAAGAAATAAAAACAGTTAGAGGAGAATTAGAAAATTTTAAGAAAGATGACTTGTACTTTGTAAACTAATCTAACCAATGAAAACTCAAACCTAAAAGAAGAGCTTACAAAGACAAAAGCCTTTGAAGACTCACTCAATGAGAGGAGTCAAAAGCTTAAGGATATTACTCAAAATCTTTTTATGAGATTTAAGCACCTTGGCTTAGGAGCAGATCCATCCACCAGTACAGAAGTCCCTAGTAAACTTGCCTGAAAAAAATTCAGTTATCTTTGTTAGACCTAGTAACTTTCAAATAACTGAGACCAAACTAGTAATTAAAGCACTAGACAACAATCACCCTGAAAAACTCACTGTATTTAATAAAGTAAATCCTAATAGTGAGAAGAGAACTATAGGGAAAACAATTCAGAGAAACCAATGAATCTCAATCAAAAGGCTAAGGTCAAAAGTAGAATCATTAGACATTCTACAGACTTATTATATCAAGACACATTTTATGCCAATTTCTAGTATCAAGATAACAAATCTATACCAGATAAACTTATCTTCTGCCATCCAAAAAGATATAATATTAGAACAACTTATTCCTTTATATCACTCTATAATGGTAAAAGCAAAGGGCGTAAGGTAACCTGGGTACCCTCTAATGTTTGAACTACATGTGCAGGAAAGCTAAGAGTTCCTTACTCAGAGACAATCCAGGGAAAGGGAAAACTAATTTCTCAACATGGAACTTAAGCTAATCAAAAGGAGTGAATCTTTCTCTAAACAACTATTGACATTGCATCCTCATTCACACATATAATTCCATAAATGCTAATTTCAATAAACACTATTGCTGGGAAAAACAACAGAAATTTTCTAGAGAAATACAATTGTATATTGAGAGTTACGTCGAATATATTTCTACGCACCTTCGAGTTCTACTCGACGCCAGCTTCGAGAGCCACCTGGAATAGATTATTCGAATAACATTCGACGCAGTGACAAATTTATATCGACGCATGCGTCGACTTAATAGTTGCTATACAAATTTGAAGTAACGTCGATTACAAATCGACGCAACGTCGACATGTCAAGCGCGCTCAGTCTTGCTTCTGGAAACTGCTTCGACACGTTTTGGCGCGCTGAATATTAATTCTTGTCGAAGTTGCTTCGAATACAACCCTAAGTTGCGACGAATCGTCTTCTTTTAAGCAACTTAGCCGTTGGATTTTATTACGCTTTCGAATTCTCTTTTTCTCTTTCTCTCGTGCCTTCTTGCTCCCTAGCTCTCTCGTGTTCTTGCTCTCGCCTCTCTCTCTTGTTTTTCCTTTGCAGGTACTACAACAAGTCTCTATGGCATCCCCAAAGATCAATTCTGGATTCGACATGGATGTCGAATCATTCAGCGCTGCTTCCGACAAATTCAAGGCCATTCTCGGCCTATTTCTAACTGCTGGGCTAACAAAATTGATTTCGTCGAGATGCTTGATATATAACGTCGAATTAACAGAACTGAAAGATAACATTTACATTGGAGATGATGGATCTCTCCATGGGAGAATCTCTGGAACTGATATCAATATCATAGAGGAAATGTTATGTCACACTTATGATCTACCAGCAGTTGGTGAATCTGATGAACTGACAGGGGCAGCGATAAGTAATGCATTATAAATAATGAAGTTCAGTAAGGAGAAAACCATAAATATGAAGAATGATGTGGCTGAAGAATACAAATTTCTAACAGATATTGTGGAAAAGGTGTTGTTATGCAAGATCTCAGCACATGATGCTATCCCTAAGCAGCAGCTGCAGATAATTGGAGTCTTAGTCCTCAACAAGAGAATACATTGGGGAAGATGCCTTCTGAAACTGATTGGTCACAAGTATTCACATAAGGAGAATGTCTATATGAGAATAATGAGCCAAGTTTTATACCACCACTACTCCATGGTGTGCAAGTCAAAACGAGTGCCTATTCCTCCTGGTAAGAGAATGAATATAAGTATTTTCTCTAAATGGACCAGGCAAATTCTAAAGCCTGGTCAAGCTTGACCCTCTCCTCCTTCTCCAGCTCCTCAAGGTAATGAGACAGTCCTAACAGACCTCCCAGATGATGCTCCAGCTCAAGACCTCCAGTTAAGTCTACCTGATATAACACCAGAGCCTACGCCTCAGATTCTCACTACTCCACAACAACAACCATCATCTATCACCCATCTTACAGAAAACCTCATAGTCATCCATCCTGATCCATGAGAACAAACTCATTCTCAATCACCTCCTCCAAATGACATACCAACACCTCCTGTTGATACACCCTCTACATCCCAACCTACCCACTCTTTTGACATTGACTAGGCTATCTATAAGGCAGTGGGGCTGGCCACTGGTACATTTGCTGAACTGCTATTGAATCAAGCAAGAAAATTTAATAGGTAATATTCCCAGATAGAGAAAGAGCTGAAAGAGTCCCAAGAATCTATTCAGTCAATAAGGGCATTAATTACTTTCTCCAGAGTTACTAGAACTTTCTTAACCTCACTTGCATGTAAGGTTCAGAAGGGGGAGAACATTCAAAAGGAGGAAGTCCCTGCCCAAGAAGAGAATAGTCTTGCTCAGAAATTTGGAGATCCTAATAAGATCACAGTATTCAACAAAGTACTTCCAGATGCTACAGTTCATGCTCCAGAAAAGAATACACAAATCCAGGGGAGCTGCCTGCACTAAATTAGGGGGAACTTCTTACAACAGCTCAGGAAGCAGTTCTCATAACAGAAATTCTTGCATTGACCCAGGGGGAGCCCTCATCACTGAACAGCTCCTAGATGATGTTACTAACACTGCTAATGAGGCTGCAAATCTAGTTCAAGAGAACATTGCTCAAGAAGATGGCAAAGAGGATGGCAAGGAAGATGATAAGGCTGTTGGAGAAGAGGACGAGCCTTTGGTGTTTCCACCCAGAAAGGTGACATCTCAGTTCTTCTCAAGAAAAAGGAAAACACATCCCAAAGAATAGTATAGTACATGTACTCAGTAAATATGAACAATTTTCAGCATATCATCAGGTGGATACAGTTATTAAGAACAATATGATTACTTGGAAGTTTATTATATGGTTTGTGCTTCTATCCAATGATGTCACAATTGTTTATTACATATCTAGTTGTATTCAATTTTATGTCTAAGTATGTTTGAAATCACTTAAACAATTTGTAAAATTTGTTAAAATAAATAAGGGGAGAATGTGGGGAAAAACACCATTTGATTTATCTTACAAATTATATACAAGTGATTTCATTTTCTAGGATTTATTACCCATGTTGTATAGAGAGGGTAATTTGGTCATTAGATGTCCTAGGATATCTCACGCACACTAGAGTGTCAAGCCCAGTCCAAAATAAGCACACAATTCAGTTGAGTTAAACTTGCGTCGAATAGAAGTCGACGCAATTTCAACTGAAGTCGAAGCAACGAATACAAGTAGAAGTAACTCAGACTGTTAGTCATAACATTAAGTGAAGTCGACGTAACGTCGAAATGCACTCGACGTAGAAGAAGAGCCAGTCAAAGCAATATCAGAAATCGACGCAATTCGACTTGAATTCGACGCAGAAGATGAAGTTCAAAGTCCAAGTCTTCAACTCGACAGATACGTTGATAAGGATTCGACGCAATGTCGATATCCGAGTTTATTCAATGCTGAGAAGGAATTCGAAGCAGCTTCTATTAGAACTCAGAGGTGCGTCGATTAGAAGGAAAATGAACTCGACGCTACGTCAAATACATACAGAAATAGAACATTTTCTGCTGTCTTTTCTGATGCTTTTTCAAAAAGTATCCAATGATGTAATTTGAATTATAACGGATCGTTTATTGCCAAGAATGGAATGAAGTACTCCAGAGAGACAGCAAAGACATTCTTGAAAGTTATTCAAATTCAGAGTGACAGGTGGTGAACAAAAATGGAAAGATACATTTATTTTCCAATGGACAGTCTTTCTATGTACAGAACATAAGAGAAAACAAATTCAAATTACTATTCGACAGAGAATAAGTATATAGAGGGAGGAAGACAACTATGACACATCCTATTCTATTTTGTTCTCTCCTTCCTCAAGCCCTAACACAGACAGAACAAGAGAATATCTCTGTACAGGAAAAACAAAAAAGCCACTGCTTCTTCTTCTCTCACAACAGGAAGCCATCAAGAGTACAGAGATCATCAGAATCATAAGCTCATAACCCTTGCATTCTTTTCTACCTCAAGCAAGGGTTCATTCTAAACAGATCCTGATGAACGCCAAGTGACAAAATCCTTAGTGATAACTGCAGGAGGATTCAAACAGAAGAAATATATTCACTACTTCTCCTTCTTCTTTTCTCTCTGTCATATTCTGTAACTGAGATAAAAGTCCTAAGAATCCCTCTACAAATGATTCAGTGGTTCTAAGAGTCTCCTTATCAAAAGACTCAGTAGTTGGTTCTAAGAGTCTCTTTGTCAAAAGACTCAATTAGTGGTTCTAAGAGTCTCCTTATCAAAAGACTCAGTGGCTGGTTCTGAGAGTCTCCTTATCAAAAAGACTCAGGCACTAGATAGTGCATTCCTATCAAGGTGGTAGAAGAGTGAACTATCCGCATTTTGGGGAACCACTATAAAACTTGTCTCTTCTGTGTTGTGATTTTCTGTGTTGTCCCCTTTAATATTTCTGTATTTTGTGTTTAATTTATTCTGTGCTGGTTTTCTGATTGCATAGTTATTAGAAGTTTTTATTGTGTGTGCATATTTAGTGTAATAGATTTAAAACTCTATGCACTTTCAAAAGTGCTTCCTTAGCTTTCTTAGCCAATTCTCTTTTTTGTCCGTCTAACAATCTTAGTTGTTAAAGGCGCGCCTCAGGCGCGCCTAAGGCTCCAGGCTCAACAGGCTCAGAGGCTTGCGCCTTTGAGCGCCTTTTTTGTGCCTTTGGAGTATAAAAGGCGCGTCTGGGAGCGATTTTTGTTGCAAATCTTATTTTCCCAAAAGAAAGAAAGAAATAATGTAAGAACTTAATATTTTTTGCATGATTTAGTGTTTGTGAAACATAATCGAGTGTTAAGACTTAGATATGATGCAAGTGACCACATTAATTCTATTTTTTAAGAGTTATAAATGATAGTAATGATTGATTATTGAGTTGAATAGATGAAAAATCTGATCAAGAAGATGAACTGATATTTGATGCTTATTTTTTAAAATGAATGTGGTTGCGCCTTGCCTTCGTCAGGCGCGCGCCTGCGCCTTGAGCCTTGCGCCTAGGCTCCAAGACCCCTTTGCGCCTTGGTGCGCCTTGCGCCTTTAATAACTTAACTAACAATATACTACCTTAGCTTGGCTGAAAGCAACCTTAGCAGTTTAGGATTTTATCGACTAAGATGATTTAGGCTCTATTTGAGAGAGCGGTGTCGTTCAGGATCTGGTGGGACAGGAAATTGAGCTCAGTTTTGAATGGAGCTACTAAAAATGGAGCTCTATCTGGTGGTTCAAAATGATCATTATTCTCTTGTGGCAAATGGAGCGCCACTGCACCGGAACTTGAATGAGTTCTCATGCAACACCTGAATCTCCGATGACAAATGTAGCGTTGCCGCACTAGAACCTGAACGGGTTCTCAACAGATTCTTAGTGTTTTTTAGATGGTTTTTGTTGTGATTTTCTTAAGTAGGCATTCCCGATGATAATTGTAAACAAGAAAATGCTATTTTTTTATTTAATCTAAATATTAATATAGTTTGAAAACTACCTTATTAGTTTCCTTAGCGTCTTCTCTTTTTTGCTTCTTTTTATGGTGGATTATCCTCGGTTTGTTGTTATTTGGAGTTCCTTCTGATTTAATAATTAATACTCGTGTATCTTATTATCCATCTTCTCACTCAAGGTGGAGAGACCATGGATGGTGTCTTCAACCACTGACTCTCTTCATTGTTGGATGAACTTTTGATGCATTCTTCTTCCAAGTTTTCTCAGTCTCTTCCATAGATTCATGTTTGCATGCATATGGATTACTGTGGCGGCGTTCTGGCCTGAACTCAAATTTGTGGGGTAAGGGGGATTCACGACCGCTAAAATGTGACCACAGATTATGGTGATGACATTTTGGCCCAACACGCCGTTTTGGGGAAGTGGCTTTTGCGACTGCAGTTATTCAAATGCTTCCTATTTTTTCACCTCCGCTTTCACAACCGCACCACCTCACACAACTGTCCCGAACTCCGCAATACTTGAAACTTTCGAGGGAACATGATGCTCATTGTGGACATTTTACCCTTCCTTTCTCATTTCTCTTGTACAATTTAATGAGTGATTGAATTCATATACATTTCCAACTATCCAATTTCCTTTCATTTGCGTGAAATTTCAAATGCGTACGCGCCGCTACGCGCTTCTCTTGATCCTTCAACTATTTTGTCAATAATTTTTTCAAACAATGTAAGCCGTTCATTTAAAATCACTTCCTCAGTATCCAGTTCGCATCAAAACGACAAATCTTTTTCTATTCTTAGTACCTTGTTTCTCTCGAAAGCGCATTTTTATCTCTCTTTTCTCTTACAAGCTGCTTACAAAATTGCATACTGCTTCTTATTCAGGCACACCATGCAGTTGATGTCGCCCGCCAACATCGTCGCCAAAACAAATGGAAGAGAGAGAATCTGCAAGGTAACTTGACCTAAGATCGAACCATGATTCCATATTCTTAAGGGTTTTTTACCGCGACCTCCCTTGTAAGTGTGCTAAATTACAGGTTGCACCCTCTATCTTTCTAAATTGCAAAATTCTCTCGTGTGAGTTTACATTTCATAACATGCATGAACATAAATACCCTCTTAAAGAGGAGCCCTAGGGGGTATTTTTCTGCATGCATGCTATGAAATGTAAATTCATAGGGGAGGTTTTTGTAATTTTGAAAGATAGATGGGCGCAACCTGTAATTATGCAAAACACCCAGTGGAGTTTTTGGTAATCAATAGTTTTTTTAAAATCCGCCTCTATATTTTTATTTTGATCTAATCAACTGTGTGCAGGCTGATATTGAGGAAGTGAATGCTCTTTATCTTGATGCCAAGTCTTCTGCTAGACTGCTTCAGGAGCAGCAGGAGAGATATATCTCCTGATGATCCATTAACTGCTCTCTTCATCTCTGCACGAAAAATCTGAAATTCGGCGCCCCAGCATTGCCGATTGTTTTTCTCCTTTTTCATGTTAGTCTTCTGCCACGGATGGAATGGAGGATAATCAGGTTCCTGATATGTACTCATCAATTGGTAGAGATTTAGAGGTGCGCTTAGTAAACGATCCCACTAAGGGGAAGTGTTAATGATGGAGGAAGTGGGGGGTCAATGTCAAACCTACCATGGTGGAAGTGGAGAAACCGGCACAGAATCGCCGTCCGGTAATGGTAGCGGAACCGCCACGCGACAACCATTCCACGTCAGTAGCCACGCCAACCGGGCCGCACCACCATGGTACGGCCAAAGTGCAGCCCCCCGTAGGGATGCGAACAAACCCGCTGGGTTGCGGCCGAGGCCGCACTGAGGCGCACCCCCGTTGGGTGCTGTCGAGGCCGCACCGAGGCTGCACCCCCGTTGGGTGCGGCCGAGGCCGCACCCACCTTTCAGTACGACAAGTGCGGTCGCATCCGCACCCCCCTTGGGGTACGCCGGGGTCGTACCTCCCTGACGTTGCTTGGCTACACCTCCTAAGTCCACATTCACATCGCACACAGAACACCACAAAGTGTACGACGAGCGCCGAACATCTCTGAGTTCACGACGCTTACCGAACATCTCCAAGTTCACGATGCGCGGCGAACATCTCCAAGTTCACGACGCGCGGCGAACAACTCCAAGTTCACGGTGCACACCAAACATCTCCAAGTTTGCGGCGCGCGCAGAGCACCTCTACCTGCACAACGCGCGCTGAACGTCTCCTTGTTCGCGGAGTTAACACTCTTAACTTCCCAGATTGCAGGTTTTGTTCGTTGCTGTCATCGGCGTCAACGAAGCTGCCCGAACTGCTTGAACATCACAGAGGGCAAGACAGTCATATCCAAAAAAGTGGCGATCAGTGTGCTCCAGCCCAGAGCCCTCATTTGAAGACATCTTGCCTTCAGCCCTCGAGAGAGCTCCTTCGAAGATCCATCAGAGTTCTCCTTTGGCGTTCGAAGATCTCCTTCAGCCTTTGAAGATCTCCTCCAGCCTAGAGATTTTTCTCTCTCTCTCACTCTTCTCTGCACCCCCTGCAATGAGCGATGACATGTCACCCTCTTGCATTCTACAACTTGTAATACCAAAAGAGATCATGAATTTGGTCGGCATCGATCCGACCCCATGGTTTTTCACCATTTTCGGGTTTTCCACGTTAAAAGTCTTCTTGCCAGTTGTCTCGCTTTACTCTGACTGTTTGCGCTCTCGACTCACTCTAGAACTAGGATGGTTCAATTCGACCGGTCTAACGAGAGCGTCGAGCGGTCCGCAACAGTTTGACACCGTCTATGGGAAATGTGTTCCCAAACTCTGCAAAGACTCTCTGAAGACAGTATTTGCTTCAGAGCAATACTCACAACCAACATCAATGGTAAGGAGAAGTGCCCGTACTACCAATGGATCATTTCCAGGGGACGCGTCGACCCAGCTCCCTCTCACTCACTCATCAACGCACCTCTCGTGGAGGAGGCGGTGCTCACCCCCGTCGCTGCACCAGAAAGGCGCATGCGACAAATGGAGGAGCAGTATGCCGAGATGTTGGGTCTACTAAGAAACCTAGGAGCTCCCGTTCTGCCTCCCACAATGGTCAATCCTGCCTCCCTTAGCTCTGAACCATGCTTCGCCAGATTGCTCGAGAGGAAAATGTCTACGAAGAAGAATTCTCCGACGCGGCCAGCTCCTGGCATCCCACTCGACCGGCCAGGGGCCCCGGGGTTGACTTTCATCATCACCAACTGGAAGCAACAAGCATCGGTTACGATGTTGGAAGACTCATTCGCAAAGAGATATGCGAAGTGATTGCAGAAGAGTATGGACAGATCGGTCGACGATCCACTTTCGCCCACCATCCCCATCACCATGGCTCCCCGCTGACGCCTCAAGTTCTAGCTCACCCGATCTCTCACAGCCTTAAGCACCCCAACATCAAAACGTTCGACGGGACGAATGACCCGGTGGAACATATCAACCTTAAAGAACAGGCTCACACTTGGTTCCACTCTCTGTGAAGCGGAACCATCGATAATTTTGCGGAATTGGCACGACAATTCACAGGCCAATTCATCGTCAACAGCAGAATTGTCCGGGATCCCTCCCACCTTTCAGGAATCCGCCAGAATGAGGGCGAGACCCTCAAAATTTTTTTCCGCTACTTTACTGCTAAGGCCCATCAAATCCCAAGGGTCAACCCCGAACTTCTACACGGCGTTTTCCTAGGAGGACTCCGCCCAAATGGGTTTTATTCAGCACTGATGAGGGAGACAGTGTCGAGCTACCCAGATCTCGTGCATCGAGTCGAGGCCCAAATTGCAGCTGATGAAGCCATCGAGGCCCACCATCAACAATTTGAAGGAAGTCAGAAAAGGAGGAGGGGCGGGGTGGGGGGAGCATTTCCCAAGGAGGCAAGAAGAGCGCCACAACCACGAGTGTCGTGCTGGATTTTCCTTAGGGTAGACATATCATATGTACGCAACGGAATAGTGTTTAAGAAAACCCAAAGCGAAAACTGTAGATCTTGCGATGACCATTAATCAAGAAATAAAACAACAAGTGTAAGATACCTGTGCGAAATCGAGCCACAACTCGATCAAGATGCTCCAGAAATCGGGATCAATGACTGACCAATTGAGTTCACGCAGAAATAGATCAGTGTCTTTATGAGATTTCCACACTAACGGGAGAAACGCCACACTCTCAATTCTACGATAGCAGGCTGGAAGAATCGAGTCATTCGTCTCCACAGATTGCTAGATCTGATTTCAGGAGAAAATCGCTGGCGCTATGGTTCCAGTTCGCAAAAGGAAGCCGTCGCCGGGTTCGGCGCCTCCACTCTGTAGAACTCTTCTTGAGGGCTCAGGAGAATAGAATGAATCTTAACCTTAAAACTAGATATTATATCTATATATAATACCTAGTGAACCGAGTTCAGATGGAAGAGGAATTACCCTAAGCAAACTCGAACCGGGTTCAGGGTTTGAAATAAGAGAAACAAAATGTCGGCTAGATGATCTAGCCGATATCGTCTAGGCACTCTGCACTATATCGTCTAGATGATCTAGATAATGTAGACTAAGTAGTCTGCACTATATCGTCTAGACAATCTAGATGATATAGGCTATCTGCATGATATCGCCTAGACGATCTAAACTTAGTCTGCACGATAACGCCTAGATGATATAGACTAAGTTTGCACGATATCGTCTAGACGATCTAGACGATATAGACTAAGTCTGCACCATATCGTCTAGACGATCTAGACGATATAGACTAAGTATGCACGCTATTATCTAGACGATCTAGACTAAATCTGCACGATATCGTCTAGATGATCTAGACGATATAGACTAAGTCTGCATGATATCGTATAAACGATCTAGACGATATAGATTAAGTCTGCACGATATCATTTAGACAATCTAAACGATATAGACAAATCTGCACAATATCGTCTAGACGATCTAGACGATATAAACTAAGCAACATGCACAATATCGTCTAGATGATATTGACTAAGTCTGCACGATATCATCATCTAGACGATATAGATTAAGCATGCATGATATCATTTAAACGATCTAGACGATATAGTCCAGCCGACAAGCAATCAAGCCGATATACATTATATCGACTAGAGCTTCTAGTCGACACAGCTTATGTCCAGTCGACAAGCAATCAAGCCGATATACATTATATCGACTAGAGCTTCTAGTCGACACAGATTTTGTCCAGTCAACATGCAATCAATCCGATATACATTATATCGACTAAAGCTTCTAGTCGACACATATTCTGTCAGTAGATTTATTAAACCTTCTCCCAATTATTCCAAACTTGGCTCTTAACTCATATCTCATATAAGTTGAGCCACCCTGATCAATTGACCGTACGTTATTATGTACAATCTCATAAACTCATATTACATTGACAGTGAGTCTAACTCATTGATTACTTCTAGATCACAGACTCCAACATGAGATGGGGGCGAGAGGGGGGGTCGGCCCCCTCCTCCTCTCGCCCCTCTACATGAGATGGGGGCGAGAGGGGGGGGGGGGGGTCGGCCCCCTCCTCCTCTCGCCCCTCTATATGGGATGGGGGCGAGAGGGGGGGGGGGGGGTGTCGGCCCCCTCCTCCTCTCACCCCTCTACATGAGATGGGGGCGAGAGGGGGGTCGACCCCCCTCCTCCTCTCGCGCCTCTATATGGGATGGGGGCGAGGGGGGGGGGGGAGGGGGGGTCGGCCCCTCCTCCTCTCGCCCCTCTACATGGGATGTGGGCGAGAGGGGGGGGTCTCCCCCCTCCTCCTCTCGCCCCTCTACATGAGATGGGGGCAAGAGGGGGGGTCGGCACCCCTCCTCCTCTCGCCCCACTATTTGGATGGGCGAGCGGAAGGAAAAATACTTAGCCTCCCCGAGAGGCCTTCCTACCCTGCCGGCTAGTGAGAGCCCGGCTAGCGAAGCCACCTCGGGAAAAAAAAATACTTAGCCTCCCCGAGAGGCCTTCCTACCCCGCCGGCTAGTGAGAGCCCAGCTAGCGAAGCCACCTCGGGGAAAAAAATACTTAGCCTCCTCGAGAGGCCTTCCTACCCCGCCGGCTAGTGAGAGCTCGGCCAACGAAGCCACCTCTGGGGAAAAGCATTCGGACACCGAGCGGTTCCCGGCCCTGCCAGCTTGGTGGCCCCTCCTCCTCTCGCCCCTCTACATGGGATCTGGGCGAGAGGGGGGGGGGGGGGGGGGTCGCCCCCTCCTCCTCTCGCCCCTCTACATGAGATGGGGGCGAGAGGGGGGGTCGACACCCCTCCTCCTCTCGCCCCACTATTTGGATGGGCGAGCGGAAGGCTCCCACCTCCACCGCTTGCCTCTCTTCCTGTCCTGAATCGCACAAGAAAACCATGCCTTAAAAGATCCCTTGGGCCCGAAGGCACACTCGGCGAATACAGGGTTGTACACAATCCCCGCTCGTTTCGAGCGGGTACACGCTCGGAAAGAAAAGTCCAACCCTGCATATTCGGTGAGTGCCTTCCTGAGGGCCCGGCTAGCGAAGCCACTTCGGGGAAAAAGTACTTAGCCTCCCCGAGAGGCCTTCCTACCTTGGCGGCTAGTGAGAGCTCGGCTAGCGGAGCCACCTCGGGGGAAAAATACTTAGCCTCCCCGAGAGGCCTTCCTACCCTGCCGGCTAGTGAGAGCCCGGCTAGCGAAGCCACCTCGGGAAAAAAATACTTAGCCTCCCCGAGAGGCCTTCCTACCCCGCCGGCTAGTGAGAGCCCAGCTAGCGAAGCCACCTCGGGGAAAAAATACTTAGCCTCCCCGAGAGGCCTTCCTACCCCGTCGGCTAGTGAGAGCTCGGCCAGCGGAGCCACCTTTGGGGAAAAGCATTCGGCCACCGAGCGGTTCCCAGCCCTGCCAGCTTGGTGGGAGCCTGGTCAGCGGGCCAGCATCGGGGCTAAGTACCTTGAGAAACATCCAACCACCGAGCGGTTACCGGCCCTGCCAGCTTGGTGGGAGCCTGGTCAGCGGGTCAGCATCGGGGCTAAGTACCTTGAGCAACATTCGGCCACCGAGCGGTTCCCGTCCCTACCAGCTAAGTGGGATTCTGGTCAGTGGGCCAGCATCGGGGCTAAGTACCTTGAGCAACATCCGGCCACCGAGCGGTTCCCGACCCTGCCAGCTTGGTGGGAGCCTGGTCAGCGGGCCAGCATCGGGGCTATGTACCTTGAGCAACATCCGGCCACCGAGCGGTTCCCGGCCCTGCCAGCTTGGTGGGAGCCTGGTCAGCGGGACAACATCGGAGCTAAGTATGAAAGTGGAGGTTAGATCTTAAATTAACTCTATAGGGGGGTGAATAGAGTTTAAAACTTTTTCCCTTAAGTTTTGTTTGCGGAATTAATAATAGTGTTATATATATATATGTGTAAGCAGAGTGTTTAATAAAAACAAAATAAATAAAATCACACAGCACAGCACAAAGAAATAAACAATCACATAGGACACTAGGAGCTATAGTAGTTCCCCAATAAATCTGGGTACGTCTACTCTTCTACCACCCTTCGTAGGAATCCACTAGGATTTTTGATCAGGTGCCCTCACACCAAGAGATTTTTGATAAGGTGTTCACACACCAATGGGAGTTTGATCAGGTGCCCAAATCACCTATAAGCTTTTGATAAGGTGCTTAAAAACCACACAAGGATTTTTTGATAAGGTGTCTTACCACCAGTAGGTTACACTTTTGAAGGGAGTATTAACCCTGTACAGAATGGAATAAAGAGGGGTTAGATGTTCTTCTCTGTCAAGATGTATAAAGAAGACTAGTGGATTTGATATTGAAGAAAGACTCCCCTGTCTGATTGAAGTTGTTTGACAGTTGAAATTGCTGGAGCTTTCTCTTTGAAAAACTTGATCCTCCTATAGCTAATTAATCTGAGAGAAGTATTTCTTCAGATTATAGTTGCTCTGTTGAAGATCTGTGTTTGCAGCAAAGAACTGAGAGAAGAAATTAAGTTCTCTGTTGGAAGAGGTTGCTGCTGTTGAGGAAGATGAAGATCTGTATAAGCTTTCTATATTCTTCTTTCTTCCTGAGCTTTTCTTCTTTCTTTTGATATGATTCTTTGCAGCAAATGACTGAGAGGAGGTGTTGAAGATGTTCTCAGAAAACTGCTGCTGCTCGAGAAGGAGGAAGAAGAAGTTTTGTACTCTGAAGTTTCTTAGCAGGAAGAAGATGAAGATCTGTGTATTTTTATTCTTCCATTCTTCCTGTATTCCTCTCTCTTCCTTTTCTGTCGATTTCCTGTACATCAAATATGTAAAGTATACTATATTTGATCTGTCGTGTAAGCTTGTATATGATCTGCTATAAATCTTCTGCCTTTTCAAATATCTGACAGCTATTAAATGCAAATCCCTTATATTAAGGAATATATTATTCTGAAAGCATATTTCTGGGAACTGTACAGCTGCACGCCGTAATATCTTTCTTTTTCCATGATTTGCCCTTTTCTGCTGGAGGAGTCAACGGCTATAACTTAAATAATAAAGGAAATATATTTCCTTACTTGATCTGAAGAAAAGAGTCGTTGCTGTCGTCGATCTGAGTTCAGAGAATGAGTGAAAATAATATTTTGAAATTAAATCTGCACTTTAAATAATATTTCTTCGATCTGAATAAAATTCGTCGATCTCAGATTCGTCGACCTCAAGATTTTCGTCGAACACATTTACTTCGTCGACCTCAAAGGAATAATTAATTTTGTTGATCTGCGAGAACTTTCGTCGAACTGAAGGTTTTCGTCGAACTCAAATTCGTCGACCTCAAGAATTCGTCGACCGCTGAGCCTGGATAAAATCGTCGACCGCTGAGCTTGAGCAAAAGCGTCGAGCGCTGAGCTGGGAAAAAGCGTCGAGCGCTGAGCTTGAGCAAAAGCATTGAGCGCTGCACTTAGACAAATTCTTTGACCGCTGAGACGGGTTCGTCGACCGCTGAGAACAAGCCTGTTCGTCGAACGCAGAGAGCTTGCCGATCGTCGAACGTAGATAATCGTTCGTCGAACGCAGATAGCCGTTCGTCGAACGCAGAATCTGAATGAAATTTCTAGTTCTAACAGCCAAATCTCTTGACCCATAAACTATACATTGAGGTCAACTTTGCCCTTAGTCAACATATAGTGATCCTAGCCCAAATCAGAAATAGGGTTGTTCCAACAATCTCCCCCTATTTGGGTTCGGACACTATTTGACAAAATTTGAAAATAAATAAATACTAAAACATCAAAAACAACAGAGCATGAATATATCTGATATTATTTTTTAAGTATTTTATCAGATATAAAATAAATAGTGCTCTGAGTTTTGAAAATACATTTCAATAAAAACAGAAATGAAAATACAATCAGAACCTGGATTTATTCTAAATTCTGCTGCTTCTGAATTCTGAAATTCTGATTTGTGTTGTTCTGAAAACTGATCTGAACTGAACTGTATTGTTCTGAATTCTGAATTGAATCTTTATCTGATTTCTGAATGTGTTATCTGCTGCTCCTTTTAAATCCAAAAACTGTGTTCTGAATCTGCATAAAAAATATATTCTGAAGTCTGAATCTGCAATCTGCTTTCTACTTTTGATCAGCTTTATAATATTGAGTAGCTATGTTGTAGCAATAACTGATATTGAATTTGCTATGCTATAGCAATCTTCTTCTGAGATGTATCTGCATTTGAATTACAGAATACTTTTCTGAAACAGCAAACTGTAATCAGCAAGTTGCTGTAAGCTTTATCAAGCTTTTCTTCAAACAACAACTCCCCATGAGAGTGTCTCCCCCTGAGTTCTGGAGGTTCTTCAGCTTTATCTCTTGCCTAGATTATAGAACAACTCCCCCTGAGCAAAACAGTGCATCAAATGGAGCTTCCTCATACAAAACTTCTCCCCCTGCCTAGTTTCTGGAAAGGCCTGAAGCTAGGCCCCTTGAAGAAGGGACATTTGATGGAGGTAGAGAGGCATGCAAGTTTTATATTGCTGTTGTTCCTGCACAATAAAATAGAGATCAACTGCAAAGGGAACTAGAAAGAGAAGCAATTTTGTAGATAATCAGCTAATAAAAACTTTTATTAATGATAACAGGCTGAAATAAAAAGCTTCAAAAAACCTGAGTTTAATTAAGAGATGGGTAAGTAGAAAACTTAATTTTTAACAGATTGAATCTCCATCTATCATACCTAGCTGATTTATAAAGAAGATATGTTTCTTTTCATCCAAGGGTTTGGTGAAAATGTCAGCTCTTTGCAAATTAGTATAGATGAATTGTAGGCAAATTTTGTTTTTATCCACATTATCCCTAAGGAAGTGGTGCCTAAACTCTATGTGTTTAGTCCTACTATGTAGACCTGGATTTTGTGTTATAGATATTGCACTAGTATTGTCACAAAATATAATTAAATTATTTAAGTTGACACCATAGTCTAGGAGCTGATTTTGTATCCACAATATCTGTGAGCAACAACTGCCTGCAACTATGTATTCAGCTTCAGCTGTTGAAGTAGACACATATGTTTGTTTCTTACAAAACCAAGACACAAGCCTATCACCAAGAAACTGACAAGTTCCTGATGTGCTTTTCCTGTCTACTCTGCATCCAGCATAATCTGAATCTGAGAATCCAGTTAATTCAAATTCAGATGCTGTTGGATACCAAAGTCCTAGATTAGGGCAACCCTTTATATATCTCAAAATTCTTTTTAGTAAAATTAAGTGAGATTCTTTGGGGTTAACTTGAAATCTAGCACAAATACATGTAGCAAACATTATATCAGACCTACTAGCTGTTAAATAAAGTAAAGAGCCAACAATTGCTCTATATACTTTTGAATCAATAGGTTTTCCTGACTCATCATTATCAACAACAACATTAGAGGGCATGGGTGTTTTCGTGGTGGAAGAATCAGACATACCAAATCTTTTCACTAATTCCTTAGCATACTTAGATTGAGATATGAAGATTCCATTTGGAGTTTGCTTCACTTGAAGACCAAGGAAGTATGATAGTTCACCCATACTACTCATTTCAAATTTAGATTGCATCAAATTTGAAAATCTTTTGCACAAATTTGAATTAGTAGAGCCAAAGATAATATCATCTACATATATTTGAACTAGCAATGTTTGATTTTTATGTATCCTGAAAAATAATGTTGTCTACTATGCCTCTACAGAATTTATTCTCTAGAAGAAAACTAATTAAAGTCTCATACCATGCTCTAGGAGCTTGTTTGAGACCATAAAGAGCTTTCTTAAGCTTAAATACAAAAGAGGAATGAGTTGGAGAGATGAAACCTGGTGGTTGTTCCATATAGACTTCCTCTTTGATTTCTCCATTCAGGAATGCACTTTTTACATCCATTTGATATACCTTGAACTTCTTATATGCAGCAAATGCAAGAAAAATTCTGATTGCTTCAAGTCTTGCAACCGGTGCAAAGGTCTGATCATAATCAATCCCTTCTTCCTGTGAATATCCAGTTGGGCAACCAATCTTGCTTTGTTTCTCACAATATTTCCATCTACATCTAGCTTATTCCTGTAGACCCATTTGGTGCAAATCACTGGATGGTCTTTTGGTCTAGGAACCAAATCCCATACTTTGTTTGTCTCAAACTGATTGAGTTCCTCTTGCATAGCAATGATCCAGTTGGGATCTTGTTCTGCATCTTGTAGAGATTGAGGTTCAATCTGAGAGAGAAAACAAGTGTGCATCATATTCTGATTTACTTGATTCCTTGTTTGCACACCTGCTGAAATATCACCAATGATTTGAGATATTGGGTGATCTCTAACAGTGATGTGATCAACAGTTGGAGTGGGTTCAGCAATAATTTCCACTTGGGGAATTTGTTCAGCTGTTGGGGTATGTTCTGTTGTTATCTGATCTGAATTTTCAGCAAAATCTGGGTGATTTTCCTCTTCACTTTCTTCAGCATTCTGCTGTACAGGATCCAGAAATCCTTCTTTATGTAGAGCTAATTGATCTAGCTGCTCACATAATATAGGTACCTGCAGATTTTCTATGGTAGAAGAATTCTTCTCCTTGTAAAACATGTTAGTTTCATCAAAGGAAACATGCATAGATTCTTCTATTTTAAGAGAAGATTTATTATAAATCCTATATGCTTTACTGATTAGTGAATAACCTAAGAAAATTCCTTCATCAGATAGTGGTTCAAATTTCCTAAGGTATTTCTTATCATTATTATGAACATAACATCTACAGCCAAATGCTCTAAAATAATTAACTTTAGGTTTCTTCCCTTTAAGTAATTCATAAGGAGTCTTACCCTTAAGTTTGTGTACCAAACTTCTATTCAATACATAATTTGCTGTGCTAACAGCCTCTGCCCAAAAGGATAAGGGCCAATTAGCATCTGCAAGCAATATTCTTGCTGATTCAATTAGAGTTCTATTTTTCCTTTCAACTACCCCATTTTGTTGAGGAGTTCTTGGAGCTGAGACGCAATGCCTAATACCTTCCTTCTCACAGAATTCTTGCATAAGAAGAGACTCAAACTCAGTGTCATGATCACTTCTGATCAATGCAACTTCAATAGAGTACTCAATATGTATGCTCTTAAGAAAGTCTGTAAGAACTTTAAAGTTATCTGACTTTTCTCTCAAAAAGAATACCCAAGTGAATCTAGAGAAGTCATCTACAATAACTAGAGTGTATGACTCCCCCCCTAAACTCTTTGTTGCAATAGGTCCAAAAATGTCCATATGTAGCAAATATAAGATTCTAGGTGAATCACTTTTAGATAATAATTTAAAACTATTTTTAGTTTGCTTGCCTAGTTGACATGCCCTACAAAGACCTTCTTTCTTATATGACCCTAAGGGTAAACCTCTAACAAGATTGTCCTTAGATAATTTAGCAATGGTCCTAAGGTTTACATGTCCTAATCTCTTATGCCAAAGTTCACTAGGTTTGATTAATTCACTAAGTAAACAAATTTCTGAAGTAGATGAATTGAAATTTACTAAGTATATATTACCCTGTCTAATACCTGGTAAAACAATAATATTATCAGCAGATTTAATAAGGCATTTCAATTTATTAAAGGTTACCTGATACCCTTCATCACATAATTGATTTATGCTGATAAGGTTATGCTTCAGTCCCTTTACATAAGCTACCTCTTTGTAGGTGACTTCTCCAACCTTGACTTTTCCATAGCCTTTGGTCTGTCCACAGTTGGAGTCTCCAAATATAACTTTTGGTCCAAGCTTTGCCTTGTAATTGTTCAGATTTTCCTTGTTCCCTGTCATATGTTTTGAACAGCCACTGTCCAAATACCATTTTTCATTTGTTCTTGGACAGCTATGTACCTGCAAAAATAAGAAAACAATCTATTTGTTCCTGACCCAGACCTTGGGTCTTTTTGTATTTCCACATAAATCTGAAATAAAAGACATTTCAGGTTGGTCCTTGTAACTTTGTGGATGATATCTCCTTGGAGGTATTATCCATTCAGGGAAAGGATTCTTAGAATGTGAAGAATAGGAATTGTTCAGATTTGCTGTATAGTTTCTATTCAATGAATTTGGCTGAGATCGTCGAGCCCCATTCATATAATGACTATACTGAAAATCTGTTTTCAGAGTTCATCGAGCTGCGCTCGACGAAATGGGTGCATTTCGTCGAGCTCCGTTCGACGAATTCTGGTGAATTCTGCTATTCTCGACAGTCTTACTTGAAATATTTTTATTTTCATCTACAACCTCTTTGCTCTTAGCAGAGATGAATTTTATAGGTGTAGATAATATGTTCTTCTTAATTAGAGGTGGCTTACTTGATGAGGCACCCAAGCCCAGTTTGCTATTAAGTCTAGCATTTGCTGTTCTTGTGATGTCTATCAGTTTGATACTTCTCCCATTTGGGGATTCTTCAAATTCCTTAGCCTCAGAAAGTTTATTCTCAATGAGAATAATTCGTTCTCTAGAGGCAGCGAAATCTTTCTTAAGATTTATATTTTCTTCACTAATTTGATTCATTTCAGCTAGCTTAAGTCTGAGTGAGATTATTTCTTTCTCAGATTTAATTAAGTCTGAGCAAAGGACTTTGAATTCAGCTTTGAATTCAACTGAAGTAAAATCAAAGGTAGATATTACCTGATCTGCATCAGTTTATGCTTCTGATTCTGATTCCTCTTCATCAGAATTGTTGGCTGAGGCATTGATTGCCATCATGCAAAAGTTCTTCTCTTCTTCATAGTCTTCATCATCACTGGATGAAGAAACATTTCCTGACTCACTGTCTGAGTCATAAATGGCCATCAGACATTGGTCATTTTCTTTTGTTTCTTCTTCATCATCTGAAGAGCTGGATGACTGATCTGATTCAGTTTCACTCCAAGATTATGCTACAAATCCTCTTCCCTTCTTCTTGTGTTTGTGGGAGGAAGACTTGTTGGAGTTTCTTTTCTCTTCTTTGTCCTTTTTCTTTTCTTTCTTCTAGTTTTCTGGACAGTCTGGTGCAATGTGTCCTGATTTCCTGCAACCAAAACATATAATTTCTTTAGAATTATTTTTGTCATACCTTGGCTTTTCATAGCTTCCGGATGACTTTTTCCTGAAGTCTTTTCTTGCCATCTTGTAGAATCTCTTGGCAAACAGACTCATCAACTCCTCATTGTCAGGAGTCTTTCCTTCTTCTTCTGTAGCTTTGAAGGCAATATTCTTGTCCTTCTTTGTTGAAGAGGAGGTGCTGACTTGTTCAGCTTCCCTTGTCTTGATGAGTTGCTCATAGGATTTGAGCTTTCCTAGCAGTGTCTCAGTAGTTATCTCATTAAGACTTCTGGATTCCTTGATAGACCAGATCCTAGAGTCCCAAGTGCTGGGGAAGCACATTAGGATTTTGTCATTGATCTCAGTTACTGAGATTTCCTTGTCCAGTGTTCTGAGTTCACTTATGATTATACTTAATCTAGTGTACATATCTACAACTAATTCTTCTTCACCCTTCTTGAAGTTCTCATACAGAGAGATCAAGTGAGAGAGGTCCATATCTCTCTAACTGAGGTACAGTCCACCACTTTCTGAAATATGTCATCAGACATTGTTTGAGCCAGAATATTCATGGCTTTTGCATCAACACTTCTTTGCTTTTTCTGAGCTTCAGTCCATTCAGGAGGTGGGACAACATTGTTGTTTGTTGCTGCATCAGTACTTGTTGATGCTGTAGGTGCTGGAGGCCCTGTCAGAATAACATTAAATATTTCTTCATCAATTGAATTCATATAAAGCCTAATCCTTGCTTTCCACAGTGCAAACTTACTGAGATTGCACATAGGAGGTCTTGTGCTTGAATACTCCTTGTTTTGTGCCATGACTTTTTAATAGAAAATAAATAGAATAAAAACTCTAAAATAATCTAAGATCTAATTGATCTTTGTGATCCAGGTGTAAGCCTGTACATAAGATCAACAGCCCTCTGATACCAATTGAAAGTGGAGGTTAGATCTTAAATTAACTCTAGAGGGGGGGGGGGGGGGGGGGGCAAATAGAGTTTAAAACTTTTTCCCTTAGTTTTGTTTGCGGAATTAAAAATAGTGTTATATATGTGTAAGCAGAGTGTTTAATAAAAACAAAATAAATAAAATCACACAGCACAACACAAAGAAATAAACAATCACAAAGGACACAAGGAGCTATAGTAGTTCCCCAATAAATCTGGGTACGTCTACTCTTCTACCACCCTTCGTAAGAATCCACTAGGATTTTTGATCAGGTGCCCTCACACCAAGGGATTTTTGATAAGGTGTTCACACACCAATGGGAGTTTGATCAGGTGCCCAAATCACCTATATGCTTTTGATAAGGTGCTTAAAAACCACACAAGGATTTTTTGATAAGGTGTCTTACCACCAGTAGGTTACACATTTGAAGGGAGTATTAACCCTGTACAGAATGGAATAGAGAGGGGTTAGATGTTCTTCTCTGTCAAGATGTATAGAGAAGACTCTAGTGGATTTGATGTTGAAGGAAGACTCCTCTGTCTGATTGAAGTTGTTTGGCAGTTGAAATTGCTGGAGCTTTCTCTTTGAAAAATATGATCCTCCTGTAGCTAATTAATCTGAGAGAAGTATTTCTTCAGATTATAGTTGATCTGTTGAAGATCTGTGTTTGCAGCAAAGAACTGAGAGAAGAAATTAAGTTCTCAGTTGGAAGAGGTTGCTGCTGTTGAGGAAGATGAAGATCTGTATAAGCTTTCTATATTCTTCTTTCTTCCTGAGCTTTTCTTCTTTCTTTTGATATGATTCTTTGCAGCAAATGACTGAGAGGACGTGTTGAAGATGTTCTCAGAAAACTGTTGCTGCTCGAGAAGGAGGAAGAAGAAGTTTTGTACTCTGAAGTTTCTTAGCAGGAAGAAGATGAAGATCTGTGTATTTTTATTCTTCCTGTATTTCTCTCTCTTCCTTTTCTGTCGATTTCCTGTACAACAAATATGTAAAGTATACTATATTTGATCTGTCGTGTAAGCTTGTATATGATCTGCTGTAAATCTTTTGCCTTTTCAAATATCTGACAGCTATTAAATGCAAATCTCTTATATTAAGGAATATATTATTCTGAAAGCATATTTATGGGAATTGTACAGCTGTACGCCGTAATATCTTTCCTTTTCCATGATTTGTCCTTTTCTGGTGGAGGAGTCAACGACATAACTTAAATAATAAAGGAAATATATTTCCTTACTTGATCTGAAGAAAAGAGTCGTTGCTGTCGTCGATCTGAGTTCAGAGAATGAGTGAAAATAATATTCTGAAATTAAATCTGCACTTTAAATAATATTTCTTCGATCTGAATAAAATTCGTCGATCTCAGATTCGTCGACCTCAAGATTTTCGTCGAACACAACATTTACTTCGTCGACCTCAAAGGAATAATTAATTTTGTTGATCTGCGAGAACTTTCGTCGAACTGAAGGTTTTCGTCGAACTCAAATTCGTCGACCTCAATAATTCATCTGAGCCTGGATAAAATCATCGACCACTGAGCTTGAGCAAAAGCGTCGAGCGCTGAGCTGGGAAAAAGCATCGAGCGCTGAGCTTGAGCAAAAGCGTCGAGCGCTGCACTTAGAAAAATTCTTCGACCGCTGAGAACAAGCCTGTTCGTCGAACGCAGAGAGCTTGACGATCGTCGAACGCAGATAGCCGTTCGTCGAACGCAGATAGCCTTTCGTCGAACGCAGAATCTGAATGAAATTTCTAGTTCTAACAGCCAAATCTCTTGACCCATAAACTATACATTGAGGTCAACTTTGTCCTTAGTCAGCATATAGTGATCCTAGCCCAAATCAGAAATAGGGTTGTTCCAACAAAGTACCTTGAGAAACATCCAACCACCGAGCGGTTCCCGGCCCTGCCAGCTTGGTGGGAGTCTGGTCAGCGGTCCAGCATCGGGGCTAAGTACCTTGAGCAACATCCGGCCACCGAGCGGTTCCCGGCCCTGCCAGCTTGGTGGGAGCCTGGTCAGCGGGCCAGCATCGGGGCTAAGTACCTTGAGCAACATTCGGCCGCTGAGCGGTTCCCAGCCCTGCCAGCTTGATGGGAGCCTAGTCAGCGGGCCAGCATCAGGGCTAAGTACCTTGAGAAACATCCGGCCACCGAGCGGTTCCCAGTCATGCCAGCTTGGTGGGAGCCTGGTCAGCGGGCCAGCATCGGGGCTAAGTACCTTGAGCAACATCCGACCACCGAGCGGTTCTCGGCCCTGCTAGCTAAGTGGGAGTCTGGTCAGTGGGCCAGCATCGGGGCTAAGTACCTTGAGCAACATCCGGCCACCGAGCGGTTCCCGGCCCTGCCAGCTTGGTGGGAGCCTGGTCAGCGGGCCAGCATCGGGGCTAAGTACCTTGAGCAACATCCGGCCACCGAGCGGTTCCCGGCCCTGCCAGCTTGGTGGGAGCCTGGTCAGCGGGCCAGCATCAGGGCTAAGTACCTTGAGAAACATCCGGCCACCGAGCGGTTCCCAGCCCTGCCAGCTTGGTGGGAGCCTGGTCAGCGGGCCAGCATCGGGGCTAAGTACCTTGAGCAACATCCGGCCACCGAGCGGTTCCCGGCCCTGCCAGCTTGGTGGGAGCCTAGTCAGCGGGCCAGCATCGGGGCTAAGTACCTTGAGCAACATCCGGTCGCCGAGCGGTTCCCGGCCCTGCCAGCTTGGTGGGAGCCTGGTCAGCGGGCCAGCATTGGGGCTAAGTACCTTGAGAAACATCCGGCCACCGAGCGGTTCCCGGCCCTGCCAGCTTGATGGGAGCCTGGTCAGCGGGCCAACATCGGGGCTAAGTACCTTGAGCAACATCCGGCCGCCGAGCGGTTCCCGGCCCTGCCAGCTTGGTAGGAGCCTGGTCAGAGGTCTAACATCGGGGCTAAGTACCTTGAGAAACATCCGACCACCGAGCAGTTCTCGGCCCTGCCAGCTTGGTGGGAGCCTGGTCAGCGGGCCAGCATCGGGGCTAAGTACCTGAAAAACTTTCATAACTTTGATTGAATATTACATGTAAGAAAAACTAAGTCTGAAAGTAGACCATCATACTACATGGACTTAAAGAAAAAGCTAAGCAAGAAAACTAAAACTTGGTCTCCTACTCCCAAGTCTGATGTTCCTCGACCTCTTCTGGTCGTTGTTGTTGCTGCCTCGGACACCTCGCCTCCCATAATTCCAAGAACTCAGGACAGGCGGACGTCGCGTGATCCTCCTCATCGTGGAAGTCGCAGTAAGGTAACTCAACCATATCCCTTCTTTTTCCTCTTCTTTCTGCTTTCCTGGCTCTCCTCCTTCTCCCCCAACCGATTGTCATGGTTTGCTGAGGTGGTGGAGAGGGTGCCTTCGATCCCTGCCTCCACCCTGGGAGGTCGGACTCTTCTTCCTGGAAGTTGTCTTCCTCTTGGTCGAACTTCCTCTTGGGAGCCTCTACCTTCCCTCCCTACTGCCTTGCCTCCGCCACCCTTTCCATCAACTCCTCAAAAGACAAAGGAGCTCTCCTCTAGAGGTCCCTCTTGAAGAAAACCCCCTGCATCCCCACGATGAAAGCGAGCTAGAGGGTGTAGCCTGGCACCTCTTGGGTGAGGAGAACCTCCTCCTGGAACCGATCCACGAAGTGAGCCAGTGACTCCCCTGGCTCTTGCTTGATCTTGAAAAGTGCTTCGGCATCTTTCTTCCTCTTCCTTGACGTCGAGAAGCGCAGCAGGAAACCTCGACGCAAGTCTTCGAAGGCATAGATAGATCGTGTAGGGAGTTGGTGGAACCAATCCCTTGCCTTCTCCTTCAAAGTTGTCGCGAAGAGTCGACACTTGAAAGAATCTGACATGGGCCTGATGGAGACCATGTCCTCAAACCACTGCAGGTGCAGGACGGGGTCATCCTTGCCGGAGTAGTGAGACATCTCCAACCTTCCGAACCCCTCTGGAACTGGGCCGAGAGGATCAGCTCACATAAAGGACTTCCTTTGCTCGCCCCCTTCTGGGGCTGGGCGAGTGGGAGCCGGTCGCCTCCCCACTCGCCCCCTTGGGGCTGGGCGAGTGGGGGCGTGGCACCTCCCCACTCGCCCCCTCCTTGGGGCTGGGCGAGTGGGGCCTGACACCTCCCCACTCGCCCCCTCCTTGGGTCTGAGCGAGTGGGGGCCTGGCACCTCCCCACTCGCCCCCTTCTTAGGGCTGGGCAAGTGGGGGCCTGGCACCTCCCCACTCGCCCCCTCCTTGGGCCTGGGCGAGTGGGGGCCTGGCACCTTCCCACTCGCCCCCTCCTTGGGGCTGGGCGAGTGGGGGCCTGGCACCTCCCCACTCGCCCCCTTCTTAGGGCTGGGCGAGTGGGGGCCTGGCACCTCCCCACTCGCCCCCTTCTTGGTGACCGGGTGAGTGGGGGCCGAGTGCCTCCCCACTCCCCCTGCTGGCACCTCCTTCCTGGATGGCTGGCCGAGAGTGCTCTCACCCACCTGCTGAGGCGAGACCCCCGGACCACTTCCTCTCATGCCTTTGCCTATCGCGGCAAAAGCTACCTGCAAGGTCTGCAGGACCTCCTGCCTGAAACTTTCAAACATCTCCAACGTCACTCCAACCTCTGGGGGCTGCGAGTGGCCTGGGTCGGATCCTCCACCTCCAGCCATGGAGCTCACCTTGAGAGTTTCTTGAGTTGGTCACTCTCCACGCTCACCACACCATAATGTTGAAACCAATAACTTGGTCTCTGTGGAGTTCGGGCCCTCAACGAGTTGGGGGGTGACCTCATACTTACTTCTCCCAAGGGAGAGCTCTACGCTAAGAGGCTAAGGAACTAGGAATGAGACCAAGGGCTTAGCGAGGAGGTCCCACCACACACCTAAAAGATCTTAGAGCGCTTCCCCTCCCAAGAAAATGCTAAGCTTGGGCACCATTGGAGGCTCTCCTCACCCACTAGAGAGATTTGGGGAGAGAGATGGCCAAAAGAGAGATCTAAGAGAAGTCCCTCCAAGTGGTGCCCCCTTGGTCCTATTTATAGGATTTTGAACTTGGTCTGCCAATAACCAGAAACTGGCCTACGAGATTACCAAAATGCCCTCAGATTTGGCCTGCGAACAACCAAATCCCGCTGTTCCGAGGTGCTAAACCCAGACCGCCCCTCCTTCATGGGGCTGGGCGAGAGGGGGCAGACAGCTTCCCCGTCTCGCCCCCCCTGCTTGAGATGGGGGCGAGAGGCGGGTCGGCCCCCTCCTCCTCTCGCCCCTCTACATGGGATGGGGCGAGAGGGGGGGGGGGGGGGGGGGGGGGGGGGGTCGGCCCCCCTCCTCCTCTCGCCCCTCTATATGGGATGGGGGCGAGAGGGGGGGTCGACCCCCTCCTCCTCTCACCCCTCTACATGGGATGGGGGAGAGAGGGGGGTCGGCCCCCTCCTCCTCTCGCCCCTGTACATGAGATGGGGGCGAGAGGGGCGGGGGGGGGGGGGGGGGGGGGTCGGCCCCCCTCCTCCTCTCGCCCTTCTATATGGGATGGGGGCGAGAGGGGGGGGGGGGGGGGTGGTCGGCCCCCTCCTCCTCTCGCCCCTCTACATGAGATGGGGGCGAGAGGGGGGGTCGGCCCCCCTCCTCCTCCTCTCGCCCCTCTATATGGGATGGGGGCGAGAGGGGGGGGGGGGGGGGGGGGGGCGGCCCCCTCCTCCTCTCGCCCCTCTACATGAGATGGGAGTGAGAGGGCGGGTCGGCCCCCTCCTCCTCTCGCCCCTCTATATGGAATGGGGGCGAGAGGGGGGGGGGTCGGCCTCCTCCTTCTCTCGCCCCTCTACATGGGATGGGGGCGAGAGGGGGGGTTGGCCCCCTCATCCTCTCGCCCCTCTACATGGGATGGGGGTGAGAGGGGGGGGGGGGGGGGGTCGACCCCCCTCCTCCTCTCGCCCCTCTATTTGGATGGGCGAGCGGAAGGCTCCCGCCTCCACCGCTTGCCTCCTCTCTTCCTGTCCTGAATCGCGCAAGAAAACCATGCCTTAAAAGATCCCTTGGGCCCGAGGGCACACTCGGCAAATACAGAGTTGTACACCCATTGTGTTCCACCGAGAGATTTGATACTCATGGATTTCTTCCCATTTTATATTACTTGTACAATTAGTGCACTTCCCGGCATGCATCAAGTTTCTGGCGTCATTGTCAGGGAACACAACACGTGTGTGATTTCTTAAGAGGAAATCTAGAGATGAAGGTTTTTTCTTTCATTTGTATATCACGTTGTTTTTGGTTTTACTGCTTTCTACTTTCTATTTCTGTTTTTTGCTTTTATTTTTTTACATTAAGAGTTTTGTCTGGTTGTGATTCTAGAGATAATCTGTGGTGAACTTGTCCCGTTTGATCTTGAAATAGATCATACATTGTGAAATCTTTGAAGAGAGCAAGCTCAGATCATGGGCGCTCAAAACCCTCCAGTGAATCCTCCTCCACCTCCAAATCCCAATGAGGATGAGTTGGATGTGGTGCAGTCGTATGCATGTATAATGTGGGAGTGTGCTTCCCCCACCATGGGAAGTGTATACCACATATTGAGCCCGACTATCACAAATCAACATTTCAAAATCAATCCTGCCATCCTTAATATGCTTAAGCACACTGTTCACTTTTCTAGTTATCCGCTTGAGGACCCTTATCTACACTTATATAACTTTAATGAGGTTTGTGATACATTTAGGATCAACGGGATTTTGGATGACACCATTAGGATGCACCTTTTTCCCTTTACTCTGAGGGACAAGGCCAAATCCAAGTTGTATTCCCTCCCACATGGGTCTATCACCACCTAGGATATTCTTGAAAGTACTTTTTTGAATAAGTTTTTCCCAGCTACTATAATTCTAGCAGCTAAAAGTGGTATTTCTACTTTTCGACGGCGTGATAAAAAGTCCTTAGTTGTGTCTTGGGAGCGATCCAATGAGCTTCTGAGAAAATACCCTTAGTACGAAGTTCCTCTGTGGACTCTCATGAATAGTTTTTACGGATCTCTTGATCAAGGCATTCATTTTAATATTGATTCTGCTACAATAGGTTCTATGATGGGGAAAACCCCATATAAAATGTGGGACATAATGAGGAAGCTTGTGGCACAGAATTCCAAATGGGGCAATGGGAGAAGTGTCCCCGAGAGGGATGTCGGTATGTTTGAAGTCGATGCGTATATGACCATCGCTGCCCAATTTGGTGCAATGTCTAAGAAAATTGAGGAGCTGAGTTCGAAGGGGATGCCCCTGTTGCCGTGCCCGTTCACACTGTCTCGTGCCAAAACTGTGGTGCTTCCAGGCACCGTGCCTTTGAGTTTCATTTAAGAAGTGTGTTGCATGATCACTCTCTTTTTAATAATGTTGAAGATGTAAATTTTGTAGGGAATCAACAACGTGGTCCTCCCTTCTCCAACTCGTATAATTCTGGGTGGCGCAACCACCCCAATTTCTTCTAGAGAGGCGAATTAAAATAAGGACAAGGCGGGCAAGATAGTGGAAGCCATCACCTCAACACTTTGGGCCTACCCTGGCTCCCAATATGCATGGTACAAAATAATCATGGGGAGATAAACTTGATAAACATATTGATTTTATGCATTCATTTATTGTTAGTCATGGTGCTACCGTCAAAAATCTACAAACACAAATAGCCCAGCTAGCAAAAAATTATTGCTGAAAGGATGTCAAGTCGAGCCAGTCTGAAACCATTCCCAGCGTGGAGGGGGTATCACGGTAGATTATGAAATCAACAGTGTGGCCACCCAAGTCCTTTGTGACACAGGTTCCTTTTGTAATTTGTTATCGCTCCAAATGTGGAGAAATTTTGTATTGAGCCTATTGTAGAAGAATTTATGCCACTAGTTTTGGCCAACGGTGAAAAGGTTATTACAGAGGGATCGACGAAGGATATTGAGTTATCTTAGATGGGGTGAGTATTTTGGCTGATCTTCAGGTGATGGGACCTATTGAGAATGATTGTCGACCCATATTTGGGGTCCCACTCATAAAATCACTCGGTGCCACGCTGCATCTTGCAAAAGGGTGCATCTCTTTCCCACCTAGGGATGATATTTCTAACCCGCTTGTATCTTCATGTGTTGATTTAGATGTTATGCCTCGACATAGTATTATCTCTAATGATTCTTCTAGTTCATGTTGTGAGTGCTCTACATGTGAAGTGTTGGCTGAAGCTGATAAGAAGGATGAGATGGTAGTGCAGGTTTTGGGACCTTAAGTTGAGGTAGTCATTGTTGTTGTTAAAGGAGAGTCTGTTGAAGAAGATGGAGAAGGCATTGTTGCCTGGCAAGTTGGACAAGCCAAGGAGTAGAGATGCAAGAAGAAGATGGTTTGTTGGGCCAACATTGAGCCTCCGTCCGGGGAGGAACAAATGGCCAATCCAAGACTAAAGGTTGATGTATCGCTTAGAGCTGAATTGAATATGACACATTTGTTGGAACACGGTTTTCTGTGTCCCTTTGGTTTGAGAATAACAAATCCTACTTGTATTAGATCTAGTTTGCAATCATATCTTAGCTTGCGGGTTTGAACAAAAATGACACTAGGATGATGTATTGTTGGTCTGGACTTGCTCACAAGCTGAAATGATGAATGTGGTCTAAGGCCAGGCATTATGACTTAACGCTGGCATTGACTTTCGTTCAAACCAAGAGGAAAATGGCATGAAGGGAAGTTGTCGTGATTGCAGGAGTATTTTGGGAATGATTTGGTTTAACATCAGGCGTTAGCCTCAATGCCCGCATTAAGGTTGCCTAAAATAAATATTTCCAAAGATGCAAAATCTCCTTCCTGTTTTGAAGATCTGAGCCATCAAGATATTTCTATACAGAGTCAGCGCCTGGCGTTAGCCTTAACACAGGCGTTAGCTCGTTGTCCTATAAATAGGTGGCATTCGTTCTCTTCAATCATCCATTCCAAGGAGACCTATTCCAGCACTCTAAATTATTTGTGAGGGTCATATTTCCACACCACAAAGGATCTCCCATTCAATTTCAAAAGAAGGAATCAAATGAGGCTTGGATCAACGCTAACTCAGCATGAAGAACGCATGTTTCGACTTCAATGATCTTCAGCGATTCTTTATCGTCTCCTTCAGATTACCTCATAGGGAGTTTCATATTTGTCTTTTATATTGTAACACCTTTACCTTTGTGATTGTTTAGTGAATTCGTCGCGGTTGTTGGCGACTAGGTCCGTGCGCGGCTTAGGGGAAATTCATAGCGGTTGTTGGCGACTCGGTGTACAACATAGATCTAGGGGGTGCTCTAGGCCTTTCTGCGGATAGAAAGGCTAGAGCAGCTTGAGGCCATATCTGGGGAGAGATTGGCTAAAGCCAATCGGTTCTCAATGAGAAGAGTCGGTATAGAAAACCAAAGACTCTTTTTATTCGCATTTGATTTCTAGCGTCATAGAAATCCATTTTTGTAATCAATTTTATAAATGATAATCGTGTCTTTTCTTATTCAATAAAATTGATTTCTTGTTCTTTACTTTTGATTAAATTTACTTCATACAAAATATCAAAAGGTTTTCTTAAAATCTTAAAGTTTTCAAAAACCATTACTCACCTCCCCTCTAAGGGCACCTAAAGATCCAACAAGTGGTATCAGAGTAAAGGTTATTCCAAAATGGTTTCACCACCGTGAATAATGGCGCTTTGTGATCATGATCTCTCTTCTACGAGTGGAGAATAATTTTATATAAATGAAAAATCACTAGCACCACCTTTATTTGAAGGGAAAATTATAAAAGGTGAAAAAATCTAATGGAAAAATTTCTAAAGTCCTTAGGCATAGATGTTTGGAATATTACTATTAAAGAACCCACAAGTGTTCTAAATAAAAATGAAATGGTTTTAAATGCGAAGGCTATGAATAGTTTATTTTGCGCAATGTCACAAGATATTTTCAAATTAGTTTATTGTTTTTCTAATGCGTACAAAATTTGGATTTGAAGAATTAAAGAGCTTATTTTTGTAATGAATTAAAAGAAAATTACAAGGAACTTGAAAAGGAGCTTATTTTTGTAAAAGAACAAAATGAACGATTATGCTTAGAAAATTCATCCTTTAAAAGTGATTGTGCTATGTGTAAAAATTATAAAATTGGAATTAAAGAAATATATGAAACATTTGAAGAATTAAGAAATAATTACAAAACTCATATTGATTCTATTGTTACCACTCTTAATAATAGCACAATTGCTTATAATAAAGCTAGACATAGGCTCTGTTTGAGACAACTCTAGCGGATGAAAAGTCTGCTAATCGAATAGAGCTTTTAGAATAGAGCTTTCAGGAAAACTCTGATGAGAGGGTTGCAGACTGTTTGGAGAGTCTTTGCATAAGTGTTGATCGAATATAGCTTTTTCATTTAAGCTGTTCGGTAGAACAACTGTTTGAAAACTATTTTTTTAAACAAAAATATTGAAATATAATGGTTGTGAAAACTCGCGCCCAGACAAACACGTGCATCCGGGCAAAAAATAGACGCTCGGGCAAAAAACGGCCGCCCGGGCAAAAATTGGCCGCCCGGGCAAAAAACGGACGGCCGGGTGAAAAATCGTCGATCGGTCGAAAAACTGTCGCCCATGCGAAAAACGTCCACACAGTCGAAAAATGAGAGCTCAGTCAAAAAACGCGCGCCCGGGCGAAAAACGCGCGTCCGGGTGAAAAATGGCCGCCCGGGCGAAAAACGGCCGCCAGGGCGAAAAATGACCGCAAGTGTGAAAATGCGCGCACTGGCGAAATACCGTCGCGCGGGTGAAAAACATCCACCCGGGCGAAAAATGGCAGCCCAGACGAAAATCAGCAGACCGGGAAAAAATCAGGCGCCCTAGAGAAAAACGCGCGCCCGGGTAAAAAATGACTGCCCGGGCGAAAAATGCCCGCCCGGGCAAAAATAACAAGAGCCCGGACGAAAAATGACTGCTCGGGTGAAAAATGAGTGCCTGGCCGAAAATGAGTGCCCGACTAAAAATGCGCGCTCGGACGAAAATGCTGGAGTGGTATGCAACGAGGTGGAGTTAATAAAAGAGAAAAAGCTAAAAACAGAAAAAACAGTTTTTAGAAATCTATGGGTCTGTTTGGGACAGCTCTGGCGGATTGAAAAGCTGCTGTCCGGATAGAGCTGTTTTAAAAGAGCTCTATGGGGAGCAGTTTTGAAAAGCTGCAGAGTGTTTGGGTGTTCTGTGCAGAAGTGCGCTTTGAAGAGCGATTTTCTAATTTAGCTGTTTGGAGAAACAACTTTTAGAAGCTGTTTTTTTAGAACTTAAAAATACATCAGTTTTTAACGTGAAAAATAATAAAAGATAACCGATAACAATAGTCTTTTACATAATTCTTTGGTAATGCTATCCACGCGCCCCGTATATTTCTTCAGCAATGCTATCTCGTACTGTAGACATCTGTTCAGCTCCAGCAGCATCACCCATATCGCTTCCAATATCATCCCCCGCCGCAGGGTCTTCATCCTCTGAGGGAGCGAAAGAAGACTCATCAGCATCACAAACATTAAACTCAGGGTCCCAGCGAGAAGGATGTCTACGAATGAAGTTATGTAAGGCCATTGTGGCCAACACTATGGACCTCTGTTTCTTGAAGCTATATTGTGGCCAACACTATGGAATCCTCAGAGGAGTCATGCTCTTCCATTGTAGTACCTACATTTAAAGTATCACATAACATTTATCATAATCTATGTGAAGAAAATACAACAACAACTAATATAAATCTGACCACATAAAAAGGTTAATCAACATGAAGTAGAAAGGTATAAAATACCACATAAAAAGTTTTTAAAACTTAAAACATAACAATTTTTTAAAAATAACATCACTGAGCCCTCTTCTCATACGCCTTCATAATCCACCAAACACGCATATCTTCTGGAATACTCATGAAGATCTCCCTACTGGTCTTGTCCCTGATGTGGTCGAGAGCAAAGTAATATACATCCTGGTTTGCCCGTATCTCTGGGCTACTGGAAATCAACTCCACCACCTCTTTGACTGTGATAACTGGTGGAGGCTTCACAGCTAGGGTGGATTGATGTAAGTCTGACATCAAAGAAAATGTCATTCCTTTGTTCTTCCCAATCTTTCTTCTTTTACTTGCCGAGGTGGACGCATTCCCAATGGTTGTTGAATGACCAATCTCTTCAGGGCCACCTTGATTGTTCTCTATGACATCTTCTACATCATTATCTTCCAAATGGATCCTCCCCACATTCGGTGGCAAACTCCCAACAGAAGGATCCCATGAGTCTTCTCCAGTTGCGACAACCTGACTGAACATGGTGTTCAGTTTCTCCTCCAACTCAGGTGCAATACCTCAGTATTAAAAAATTTTCGCTGCTGCAACAACCTGTTATAATCAATTCAACAATATTAAAATTTGTCAAAATAAGAACTACTACCATGAAATGAAAAATGAATTTGTTTTCACCTTTATCTTTTCTGCCCACCATTCTTCTGATGCAGCAATAGTTCTCTTCTCTGGATCCCAACCTAAACCAGTCTCGCCATGTTTCAGCTCCTTCCATAACTTCCAATCCTTCTTCAAATGATCCCATTTATTTTTCATTTGCATTCGATCGTAGCTTTTCCCGGTACGTTCTTTAAACCCTGCAATCAAATTTTTCCACCCTTCTTTGCTAAAGTGGGTGGTAGGCCGATTCCCCAAACCAATCTCTTTTATGCAGAGATCACAAAATATCATCACCTCGCTAGACTCCCAACTCGCTACGATTCCTCCTTCTTTTGGTTTACCCATTACACTATTAATAAAAGTAATGAAATTTTATAAGCTATTTCTACTAAAAAAATACACATACATCACACATACCCCTCCTAAATACATACATACACACACACACAAACACTCACACACACACACACACACAAACATACACAAACAAACACACACACCCTAACACACACACACACACACACACACACACACACATACACACACACACCCAAACATACATACACACCCAAACATACACACCTACACACATTCCAAAATACACACAAACACACATACAAACACACACACAAACATACACATACACATACACATATATACATCCACACACACACATTCAAAAAAACAAACACACACACACACATATATACATCCACACACACACACATTCAAAAAAACAAACACAACACACACACATATATATACATACACACACATACACATATATACATCCACACACACACATATATACATCCACACACACACACATATATACATCCACACACACACACACATATATACATCCACACACACACACACACATATATACATCCACACACACACACATTCAAAAAAACAAACACACACACATACACATATATACATCCACACACACACATATATACATCCACACACACACATATATACATCCACACACACACATATATACATCCACACACACACACACATATATACATCCACACACACACACACATTCAAAAAAAACACACACACACACACACATATAAATCTGTACACACACACACATAAATCTGTACACACACACACACATAAATTTGTACACACACACACACAAAAATCTGTAACGAAATGCAGTCGGGGGAGGAAGAAACGAGAGGAGAAAGACCAATACCTGCAGTCGGTGGCGTAGGAGCGAGCGGCGAGGGGCACGGGAGCGCTGGGAGCGAGATCGGGAGCGTCGGAATGCTAGGGTACGGCTGGATCTGGGAGGAAGAGGATCGGCGGATGGATCTAGGAGGAAGAAGACCGGCGAAGGTCATCAGCGGCGTAGGAGGGAGCGGTGAGGGGCACGGGAGCGCTGGGAGCGGCGAGGGGCACGACTGGGAGCGATGATCGGGGGTCGCGGGATGCAGAGCAGAAAGAGGGAATCGAAAAAAAATGCCCTGGGAGCGATTCCTAAAGAGCGGAACGCGGGGGGGGGGGGGGGAGCGGCTTCCGGAAAAGAGCTCTGGGAGCGGGAATTGAAAAGCGCTTCTTTTAGGGAGCTGTCCCAAACGCACTTAATAACAGCTCTGGCGGCTGGGAATGAGCTTCTCCAGCCGCCAGAGCTGTCCCAAACAGACCCTATGTTGGACTGGCTTCTCAAAGAGTCTCTAAAACAGCTTATTTGAAGAAGCTCTTTTCAAGAAGTTGTGCTAGAGAGCTGTCCCAAACAGTTAAAAACAGCTCTGGCGATTGGAAAATAGATTTTCCATAAGCCAGAGCTGTCCCAAACAGAGCCTTAATCTCAAAATTAAGATTAATGAATTGAAAACTAAAATCAACTCGCTTAAGGAAATCATAAAGAAAAATTCTCAAAACATGCATTCACAATATCAAGCAAAATTCAAAAACAAGTTGAATATAAATTTTCATAATTTGTCTAAGCCAAACAAAGGAAATAAAAAAATATCAAAATCTTGTAAATGAAATTACAAAACACTATCATCATTATCATTTACAACATAATTTTTCTCCCAACATAAAATTGAAAATGAACAAATTTCCTATAAATAATGTTTTAAGAAATCATCATGGAAATTTGAATTATAAAAACATTAACCCAAGGTATGAATGGAGACCCATACTTAAGAATGATGCATTAATGTCAATTGAAAGGGTCCACTCATCCCTATCTCCCCAAAAGCCAACACGATGTATTTGGGTACCCAAAGGAACCATCCCACTTGGTCCTCTTTGGATACCAAAATCTCTTATTCATTAAGTATCATATAATTGCATGAAGTAGAAACAAATCAAAAATGAATATCATTACTCTACTTCATGATATGCTTAACTTTATTTTTGTTTGTTTGTTTTTCTTTTGTCCTTTCTTGAGCCAACATGCTAAGGTCACTTTATATAACTTGTGATATGACTTTTAACACATTAAGTCAAAATTCATTAATAAATCAAATTGAATGAAATTAAATAAAAAGTCCTATCATTTCTCTAGTGATCTATCTATTTTTTGTTTTTCCTTCTAAGTCCATTACCTATAAATGTGTTATATTATCATTATTAATTAAATGCTAAATTTGTTATATTATATTACCAAGGCTAATGAAATAATTGTCAAAAATGGATTTGAAAGGAATATTAGGGGTCTTAGGCTAAATGTCTAAAATGCGAAAGTGTTGCTTATTTATTTAATATTCTTGCATCATTTGATAGCCCTTATCATGTTTAATCATAATCATGAAAAATCGGAATTGAAAAATCGCAAAAATCATATGTTTTAAACAAAAAACTCAACATTGTTGCTAGCGCCTTGCGTTAGTTTCTAACGCCGGTGGTAGCACAATTTTCCTGAAAAATTTGATTTCTCTAAATATTAATTTCTGAAATATTATTCTATTATCACTATGTTTTCAGAAAACTATATATATGTGGTTTGTTTAACATTCAAAAATCAAAGAGAAAATTTACAAAACCTTTCTAAATAACCAAAAATATTTTCTAATCATACTTATATTCAGTATTCACCTTACAATCTTTCTCTTTAATATTTTGAAAAGGATTAATATGAATTGTTTTATATACTTCACTTACAATAATTAATTATGAGTACATAAATTTCTATGTGATAAAATTAATGATCATTTATAATAATTATGCAAAATCAAAAGATCTTTTAAATTCAAACATTAAACATAACTACAAAAGATCATATTTCTTCCAACATATGGTTTGTGATCATTATCATTATATGAATGTATTATGACTTGCATGTATCTCATCTATATGTGGACCATATAATCAATTTTATATCAATAAGAATAAAACAAATAGAATCATCACTTCATTTTATGTCTAAAAATTGAATCATTAGTTTTGAATACATGCAACATTATCACAATTAATCTTATAGTGTATCATTGCATTCTAACTCATCATTCTAGCATTATCAACTAATAAATATTATTATTCATGCTAGGTATCTCATATTGCCATAATGAATTAATTTTTAAAAGTAGAACAATTGAAAGTTAAAATTCATAATAACTATGTGACTTTAAAATCAAATACAATTTGAAATCTCTCATTAAAGCCATAGTTTATAAATTGTTTCCATAGGATTAAATGTTTAGTATGTCCATGATCATTCACCCACATTATGTGTCTCATAATAGCGAGGACGTAGGATTGTATGCATTAGAAGACCTAACCTCTAAGTCATGTCTTGTCCTTAATGGGGGAGGGTTCCAGTGAGGCCTTGCGAGGCACTGGGGGAAGAATGCTAGGTTGAGAGTTCTCTAGTGTGTATATATGAGATTAACACCCCAACTTATGACATGTGTGCAGCTCCTCATTCCCATCCGTCACTTAGCAATCTGCACCTCCTGCTCAAGTAAATGTGTTGCTTCAGACTGTCCCTTCTATAGGGGGAGTTAAGTTAGATGATATTCTCTTTCATGATGAAAGTTTTGGAGTTCCTACTCCTCAACATTCTCCTGACTTTCAGTCTAACTCCTCTCTTCTTAAGACTATTGAAACATTGTCAAAGACTCAAAAAGAGCATTTTAATTCTCCTTAAAGCAAGTGTTTGACATGGTCAAAGAAGTTTAGACTGATTTGAATAATGGCCAAGCTGAGGTCAAGCATAATCTGTCTAACATGAAAAATGAGTTGGATATTTATTTCTCCAAAGGTGTTGAGGCTATGAGCTAAACCAATGAAGGTCTAAAACATCTTTATAATACCTCCAAGACTCATCTAGATGGTCAAGGCAGGATATTTCAGCAAGGAGAAAGCAGCAGAAATACTGTTATTGATGAGTTGACAAGTTTCAAAGAGGAAATTTTCCAAACACTGAATGAAGAAGTCAGAAAGGGGGAGGAGAATGTCTTAAGTTAAGTGCATGATCTAAGCAGTGAGGTTGAAAGAAGATTTCATGAAGCCAATGTCTACAACCATCAGAGCTTTTAGTGGCTCCATGCAGAGTTGTCAGGAAGAGTAGCAGAGCAGCATCCTAATCAGAATTTTTCAAAAAATCCTCCAGAAGCAACTCAGTATGACTCATCTCAGATGTATGAACCTCCCTTGCAGTATTATTGGTTTGATCAAGAAGATATTGGAGAACCTTCTAGGCCTCCAACCAGAAAGAGAAAATATGGTGAGGGTTGTTGGATCGGTAGGCGCCCTTAGAGGGGGGGTAAACATGGGTTTTAAAAACTTATATCATATTTTGTAATACTTGAAATAATAAGAGATCTTGTTAGGGAAATGATTTATCTTAACCCCTAAAAATGAGTAGAATATAAATTCTAAGAATGAAAAATTAGTCTAAGTAAATATGCGTCGAATAGTATTCGATGCAACGTCGAAGTGTAGTCGACGTTCCTCTCAGAATGAGTCGAAGTAGTTCTAAACTGAATTCTACGTAACCTATGTCGACGTAACTCTGACTTCTAGTCGACGTATCTAGTGAAGTCGACGTATCTTAGTCGACGCACCTTCCATATTCTCCTCTCGACGTCCATCCAGTCTGAAATCGACGCTTCCGTCGAATAGTAATCGACGTACGTCGATTTCTATGTCAAATTTCAAAAACACGCCAGATTTCTTTCCTTCTATCTGTAGATCTGAATTTTATGGAATGATATTATTCTTTTCTAGCCGTTTTGAATCAGTCTTTCCTTCTAAATGATTCTTGGCTAAATTGATTAAGTTTATTATGGATATTATTTGAAATCAGAATAATCGATTTCCTTCTACAGAAATATTGATTATGAAATCTTTTCTCTCTTACCATTTCTCTAACTGCTAATTGATTATTCTCCTATAGTATTCTTTGAATAAATAGAGCTATAAATAAGAGGGAAGTCGGAAGAGAAGAGAATGAGAAGTGATCCACTCCATACATTTGAAATAGAGGAAAAGCTCCCAAGAGAAAAGTGAGAAAAACTGAGAGAAGTGATAGTGTGCTGAAGCCAACAACAAGCCTTCTTCTTCTCCTCTTTCTGAAGCCATACTGCTGCAATCTCTGATAGCTCTCATTGAAAGAGAAAAAGACCTACAATCTCCTTCTCACTATAGAAGAGAGATTTCATTCACTATTTCTTGTGCTTCTAATCTTCTTGCTAGGAAGAAGATTCTTTCTTATTTAAAAGTACTTCTTCTACTTCTTCTTCTTATGTTCATTTCATTTTCAAACAGTGTAAAAGAGTTTTTAGAGTCTCTCTTCAAAAAATTCAGTTGTACTGGTTCTAAGAGTCTCCTTATCAAAAGACTCAGGCTGGTTCTAAGAGTCTCCTTATCAAAAGACTCAGTACAAGATAGTGAATTCCTACCAAGGGGGTAGAAGAGTGGACTACCCAAAGTTTGGGGAACCACTATATTTCTTTGTGTTGTGCTGTGATTTTCATTTTGCTATTTCTTTATTTATTTACTTAATTCTTGTTGGTGTGTGTGGGAAGCTTAAATCTGAGATTATTACACATATATATATTTGTTAACTTTGCACAAAGTACTTTTAAATCTCTATTCACCCCCCCCCCCCTCTCTAGAGAATTCTAGTTAGGTTAACTGTGCACTTTCAGATCTAAATAGTGATTTTGAATAAAGATCAAAATTGTTTTATAATAAAAGAGATGATAATAAACAATTTAGAGAAATGAAGAACAAATCATTTTTATTACAAAAGGAGAGACATGGTTACTATTAATAAAAATGATTACAAAATTTTGATTTCAATGACGCTAGAAATCAAAGCGAAATATGAAAGACTCTTTTTGTTTTCTATACCGACTTGTATCCCCACGAACTGGTTGGCTTTAGCCGATCCTTCCACAGATACGGCCTCAAGCCGCTCTAGCCAACCCTTCCCCGGATATGGCCTCGAGCACCCCCCTAGACCTACACCCGAGACCTAGTCGCCAACACGAGGCGAATTTCTGCCCTAAGTCCTACCCAGACCTAGTCGCCAACACGAGGCGAGTTTACCAAACGATTACAATAAAGGATGTGAAATAAAAAGACAATAATACAAAAACTCCCTCTATATGGATCTCTTGGAGAAGTAGACGAAGACGCAGAGTATGATCGTAGTTGATGCGGTCTTTCGTCACGATGATGATGCGTGTTGAAATCTTCTCCACGGATCTCCTTTAGCCTTTATGGATTTGTGGGAGTATCTTTCTGAACCTTCCTCTCTATGCTGTGGCACGAAGCTCTGGAATTCTAGATCTCTAGAGGATTAAACAAGACGGGGCCAAGAGGTCCTTTTTATAGACTTAGCGCTAGCGCCTGCGCTAGTGCTACCGCCGGCGCTATCTCATATTAGGACATATTCTGTGTGACAGAATCTTTATTCCAAGGAAACAATTCTCTCTTGCCTTCTGTGCTCCTCGCTACCGCCTGACGCTATCTCCTTTTATAAGTTCTCCCGGCAATTGCGCTTAAGCCAACATTTTGTCGAACGAAATTTCGTCGAACGCCGCTAAGAGTTTGTCGAGCGAATTTTCGTCGAACGATATTTCCTCGAACGCCGCTAAGAGTTTGTCGACCGAATTTTCATCGAACGTCGTTATGAGCATTTTGTCGAGCGTCGCTAATAGTTCGTCGAGCGACAGCTAGCGCCTACGCTAGTACTACCATTTCTCTAACTGCTAATTGATTATTCTCCTATAGTATTCTTTGAATAAACATAGCTATAAATAAGAGGGAAGTCGGCAGAGAAGAGAATGAGAAGTGATCCACTCCATACATTTGAAATAGAGGAAAAGCTCCCAAGAGAAAAGTGAGAAAAGCTGAGAGAAGTGATAGTGTGCTGAAGCCAACAACAAGCCTTCTTCTTCTCCTCTTTCTGAAGCCATACTGCTGCAATCTCTGATAGCTCTCATTGAAAGAGAAAAAGACCTACAATCTCCTTCTCACTATAGAAGAGAGATTTCATTCACTATTTCTTGTGCTTCTAATCTTCTTGCTAAGAAGAAGATTCTTTCTTATTTAAAATTACTTCTTCTACTTCTTCTTCTTATCTTCATTTCATTTTCAAACAGTGTAAAAGAGTTTTTAGAATCTCTCTTCAAAAAATTCAGTTGTACTGGTTCTAAGAGTCTCCTTATCAAAAGACTCTGGCTGGTTCTAAGAGTCTCTTTATCAAAAGACTCAGTACAAGATAGTGAATTCCTACCAAGGGGGTAGAAGAGTGGACTACCCAAAATTTGGGGAACCACTATATTTCTTTGTTTTGTGCTGTGATTTTCATTTTGCCATTTCTTTCTTTATTTACTTAATTCTTGTTGGTGTGTGTGGGAAGCTTAAATCTGAGATTATTACACATATATATATTTGTTAACTTTGCACAAAGTACTTTTAAATCTCTATTCACCCCCCCCCCCCTCTAGAGAATTCTAGTTAGGTTAACTGTGCACTTTCAATTGTTATCAGAGCCAGGTTGATCTAAAAAGGGTAACTCCTTGATCAAAAAGATCCTACCTCATATATATATATATATATATTTCTAAAAACTATTTCTCACATGGCACAAATCAAATATTATGCTTCCACCAGACCACCAATTTGCAACCTTGAAAAGTTTGCACTTTGGAAAACAAGAATTAATATTTATCTAAACTCTATTGATGGAGAATTATTTGATGTTATCATGACAGGTCCTCCCAAGCCATTCAAGAAGGACTCAAGTGGAAAGGTCACACAAACACTTGCTCCAAAGGCTGAATGGACAAATGAAGAGAAGAGAGCTCATGCATGTGATGCCAAGGCTATGAATATCTTAGTCTCAACCCTCTCAGATGAAACCTTCCAAAAGATTGCTGAATGTGATTCAGCTAAGGAAATATGGGAAGCTCTCACTAAAATGGTAGAAGGGAGTGCTGATGAGAGAAAAGATAGAAAGGCATTACTCATCTCTCAATATGAAAACTTCCAGAAGAAAGACAGTGAAAGTGTTGCTAACATGTATGCCAGATTCAGCCTCATAACAAATGAGTTAAGAACACTTGAGAAGGACATATCTCTCACTGAGATAAATGACAAATAGCTAACTTGCTTCCCTAGCTCTTGGGACTCAAGAATTTGGCCAATTAGAGACTCTAGAAGCCAAAATGAAATCTCAACAGATGTTCTGTTGGGTAAATTAAGATCCTATGAACAGTTGTTGAAAACAAGAGCTGAGAAAGAAGTGAAAGAAAAGACTCCTTCACTATCAAAGGAAAAGAGTATTGCCTTAAAGGCCACTGCAGATGAACCCTCTACAAGTGATGAGGAGCTGACCAGTCTACTGGCCAAAAGGATCAAAACAGAAGGGTCCAGAAGGAGAGATTCAAAAACCAGGTATAACAACACCCCTACTAAAGAGATTATATGTTACTCTTGCAGGAAACCTGGACACATTGCACCTGAATGTACTAAAGAACTCAGCTATAAGAAAGATCTGAAAAGAACAGATCTAAAGAAAAAGAAGAAAGAGAAAGGATTCATTGCTCAATCATGGAGTAACTCAGAATCTGAAGAGAGTACCTCATCTGAAAATGACCAAGAAGAGGCTAAGCAAGAGGAAACCTGTTTGATGGCCACTAAAAAGCATGATGATAAATCTCTTGTAAATATATCTGATTTTTCATCTATTGATTTCAAAAATAGTTTCAAAGAATTTTGTTTAGATCAAGTCAAATCTGAGAAAGAAATAAAAAGGCTAAGAAATGAATTAAACAATCTCAAACAAATGGATACACAGTATAAAAACTATGAGCTCAGTCAAGAACTCTCTAGATCAGAGGAGCAGCTAGATAAAATAAATACTGAAAATCAAACACTGAAAAATGAGCTAGCAAAGGCAAAAGCCTTTGAAGATTCTCTAAATGGCAGAAGTCAAAAACTCAAGAAAATCTCTGAAAATCTCACTGATAGATTTAGACAACTAGAGGTTAATACTGGCTTAGAACCCAGGCCTCAGTCACCCAGCAAACTTGTCTGGAGACATCCTATCCACTTCACTAGGAAGAATAATCTCATAGGAGAAGAATCACAAGAAAATCCAGAAACAACTACTGTTTTCAATAAAAATAATTTCACTATGTATGAAGGAATCCTAGGTAAATATCCTCTGAAAAGAAACAAATTTATGTCAAATCAGTATCGACGTGCGTCGAATTCTACTCAACGCAACTCAAATAATACGTCGACTCCCAATCGACGCAACCAATTTAACAGAAATATCTCCTTTTCCAAAAAGTCTTCTGAATCCATTTCTTTTTATTATGAATACTATTTCTGCAATATTACTAATGACTGTTGGCATGATAAGCCAACACTCCTAAAGAAGAAAGGGTACTCTGAAAAACCAACTTACTCTTTCATTGAACCTTTTTCTGTTGGGAGGAAGGGACCCCAGCTTAGCAGGGTCCAAACTAATGTTTAACATCTTATGTGCAGATGTATCACACATTCAGGCTGGTGTGGTACTTGGATAGTGGATGCTCCATGCACATGACAGGGTACAACAATCTACTAACCAACTTTGAAGATAGACATGGACCATCAGTGACCTTTGGAGACTCTAGCTGTGGGCAAACCAGGGGCTTTGGAGATTTCAAAGAAGGGAAAGTTACCTTCAAGAATGTGGCAGTAGTCAAAAGACTGAAGCACAATCTGATAAGTATAAGTCAGATATGTGATAGTGCTAAGTATGAGGTAAAATTCACCACACTGTTTTGCCATATTATTGATGTCAAGACTGGTGCCATAGTGCTCAGTGGAATTAGAAAATGGAAAGTATATATAGTAGACTTTAGCTCCACACCCACAGAAGTTTGTTTGTTCAACAATATTATTGATAAAAGTGAATTATGGCATAGGAGACTGGGTCATCTAAACTACAAGACCATTAGTAAACTAGAAAGGAATAACCTAGTCAGAGGCCTACCAAAGGGGAGGTACTCTAAGGATTCTCCATGTAGACCTTGCCAACTAGGAAAACAGACCAAATCATCCTTCAAACCAATTGGTAAGAATGACTCCCCCGGGATTCTCTACCTACTGCACATGGATCTCTTTGGCCCCATATCCACTCAGAGCTTAGGTGGAAAGTCTTATACCCTAGTCATTGTGGATGACTATTCTAGATTTAGCTGGGTATTCTTTCTAAGGGCCAAGTCTGAAACCCACAAGATTCTCTCAAGATTCATAAGACAGATTCAATCTGAATTCAATACTCATGTCTCTATAATCAGAAGTGATCATGGGACTGAATTTGAAAATCAGTTAATCTGTAGTTTCTGTGAGGATGTAGGTATCAAACAAAGCTTCTCAGCACCTAGAACTCCTCAACAAAATGGAGTTGCTGAAAGAAAGAATAGAACCTTAATTGAATCAGGAAGGACCTTGCTTGCAGAATTAGGATTACCAAAAACCTTCTGGGCTGAAGCAGTCAACACTGCAAACTATGTTCTAAATAGAAGCCTCATACATAAAACTAAGTCAAAAACTCCATATGAGCTCCTGAAGGGAAAACACCCATTGTTAAATACTTTAAAAGTTTTGGATGTGCTTGTTTTATCCTAAATAATGGGAAAGATCATCTTGCCAAGTTGGACAAGAAGTCTGATGATGGAATATTTCTGGGGTACTCATCATCTAGTAAAGCTTATAGATGCTATAACAGGAGAACTCTCAAAATTGAAGAATCCATGCACATTATATTTGATGAAACTAACATGCTGTTTAAGGGGGAGGAAACTTCCAGCAGTCCTTTTCCACAAGAAAACAGCAGCATAGAGACTCATCTTGAACATCTGACTCTAAAGAACACAGACACTGGGAAAGAAAACCAGCTACAGGAACCAAGGGAGGAGTCTGAACAAGAAGATGAAGAAGGTTCAGAAAAGAGCAATCAAAACCAACTCTCACAAGAGAACATGGTTCAGGAGGAACAGTTGGACAATGATCCCATTGTTAATGAGGAAGAAGGGCATCTAACAAATCCAAGCAGGACAGGGATTAATATGAAAAATCATCCTCAATCCCAAGTAATTGGAGACCCCAATACTGGAGTAAGAACAAGACACCAAGTCTCCAGTGGGATGATGCTCCAATGCTTCTTATCACAAATTGAACCAAAGAAGTTTGAAGAACCAAATTGTGATCCTCACTGGATCATAGCCATGCAAGAAGAACTAAGCCAATTTGAGAGAAACAAAGTGTGGAACTTAGTTGAGAGACCAAGAAACTACCCAGTTATTGGTACAAAGTGGGTATACAGAAACAAACTGGATTCCACTGGAGTAATTGTCAGGAACAATGCAAGACTTGTAGCACAAGGATACAGACAAGAAGAAGGAATAGACTACAATCAAACCTTTGCTCCAGTAGCCAGATTGGAAGCAATCAGACTCTTTCTTGCCTATGCTGCTTTCATAAAGATGAAAGTCTACCAGATGGATGTCAAGAGTGCCTTTCTGAATGGTGACCTTCAAGAAGAGGTATATGTAGAGCAACCACCAGGTTTTATCAACCCCTCTTCTCCTAACTTTGTTTATAAACTTAACAAATCTCTTTATGGTCTTAAGCAAGCACCTAGAGCTTGGTATGAAACTCTCTCCAACTTCTTGATAGAAAATTCTTTTGAAAGAGGTAAAGTAGATAAAACACTTTTTACTAGAACCCACAAGAATAAACTTCTGCTTGTTCAAATCTATGTAGATGACATCATCTTTGGCTCAACCCATCCCAAACTCTGTAAAAGATTTGCTAATCTAATGCAATCTAAATTTGAAATGAGTAATATATGAGAACTCTCTTATTTCTTAGGGCTACAAGTAAAACAAAGCAGTGAGGGGATCTTTATCTCACAATCTAAATACACTAAAGAGTTAATCAAAAAGTTTGGTATGGAATGAGCATCTATCATGAAAACACCTATGACAACTAATGCCATCACAGAAAAGGATGATAAGGGAAAATCAGTAGATCAAAAGACCTATAGGGCAATCATAGGTTCCCTTCTCTATCAAACAGCTATCAGACCTGACATTATGTTTGCCACCTGTATATGTGCTATATTTCAGGTTGATCCAAAAGAATCCCATCTTTCCTCTGTAAAAAGAATTCTTAGATACCTAAAGGGAACACCTGAACTAGGTTTATGGTACTCAGCAGAAACCAACTTTGAATTAACAGGTTTCTCAGATGCAGACTATGCTGGTTGTAGGGTTGATAGAAAAAGCACATCTGGTACTTGCCAATTCCTAGGTGACAGATTAATATCATGGTTCAGTAAGAAACAAACCTCAGTCTCAACCTCAACAGCTGAAACTGAATACATAGCTGCTGGGAGCTGTTGTTCACAAATCCTATGGATGCAAAATCAGCTTCTTGACTATAAATTAGAAGTCAGTAACTCTAAAATCTATTGTGATAGCTCTAGTGATATATCCATAGCATCCAACCCAGTCCTTCATAGTAGAACCAAACATATAGAAATCAGACATCACTTTCTTAGAGACAATGTGGAAAAAGGCAAGATAACCTTAGAATATATTCCTACTGATAGCCAAAGAGCAGACATTTTCACCAAACCCTTGGATGAAACTAAGCATACTTACTTCCTCAACACCTCAGGAATGCTTGATGGAAGCTTGTAAACATCATTGTTGGGCAAATCTAAAAGAAGTCAGAAAAACTAAGAGAGCACTTGAAGATACGTCGATTACCTATCGACGCACCATCGAAAAGAACTCAACGCTAGCATTGTTTTCTTAACAGACAAAGATACGTCGATCCCTTCTCGACGTATCGTCGACTTGATATCGACACAAATCTGCGAACACGTCGACAGGTCACTAGGCTGACAAAAATTCGACGGAGCGTCGACTCCATATCGACGCATGCGTTGACTTCATGATAAAACTGGAAACAAATCTTTCCTTCCTCTTTTGACGATTGGTTTACCTAATATACCTCGATTTCTGTTTCCTTTTCGACGCCTCACCTACTTTAAATAATACCTCATATTTCATAAACTCCTACTCTCCCAAACCGCCAAAAACTTCATCTTCTACCTTTCTACCTGAATCAATGGCGCTGACTCCTGTTCAATCTGTCGTCATCCAAGCAATAAACGATGCTCTGGAACAACTCGTGAATGAATTTCAAACACGACTGAACAACTTCTCAAACGAGTGTGCCTCCATGCTAACTACCTGTGAAGCCAAACTGGCCAACCTGTCTGCTAACTACCTGTGAAGCCAAACTGGCCAACCTGTCTGCTTCTCTTCCTGAGCTTCATGTTCTTCTAAAAGAACAACCTCTGTCGCCAAAAGGGTTTACATCCTTTCTACAGGATATAAACCGGGGGAGAGTTCCTCCAGAAACCCCCCTATTCAGGTTCTATATTCTCTTAAAGCTCAGGGCTAACTCTTCTCTAATCTCTAAATACTATCTCTAAATATTAAACCAACTTCAGTTTTTTCTTTTACCATAGGCTCAAATCTTCTCCAATCACTCTGATTACACCTTCAACAAACACTTTGGTGAATCCTCCTCCTACCATACAGAAGGAGACCATGCTGTGGATTCAGCATTCAGAGTAGATGCCCCATATATTAAGGGGGAGATTGTTGCAGTACAAAATACAGAAGTCTAGGGGGAGGAAGAAACAACTACTTCTGATGACCTAAAAGGGCAAGTCTGGATTGAGGCACCCTTGTGTGTGGAAGAATATCAGCATCACTCTCCTGGCTTCTCTGCTAGCTATATCAAACTCAAGACACCCCTACTTGAGGATATTCCTCCAGAAGAGATTGAAGGAGAGAAACAGTCCTCAGCACAGTCTACTCTACCAGAGGACATTTTGCCTCCTGTTTCAGAACAAATTCCCTCTCCTACAAAAGTTCCTTCTCCACCTTCTCCTTCTAAAGAGAAAACTACATCTCCACCTCTGCCTCTTCCACCATTTCAACCTCCTTCTCTACCTCCTCTACTACCTTTACCTCCACAAATGCCACCTAGGGAAAGACCAAGAGGACAAATGAAAAGAAGAAGAGAAGCCATCCCTCATTGGCAAAAATTCTCCAAAGAAGAAAGGAAAGACTATGCAAAGGAAAAGAAATACAGAAAGGCTGTTGAGAAGATAAAAAGGTTTGAAAGAATGCCTAATATCACTCCTACCAGTCCTATAAAGGAGTACCATGATCCTGACATGGAAAAGAGGCATGAAGAAATAAGAGAAAGAGAGTTGTATGAATTTGAAGCAGCAATGAAAGAGACAGAGGATAAGAGGAATATCTGGATGGAAAAGATCAAGAAGGGGATGACCAAAGAACAGATTCTTGCTGAATCTTCCATCAAACTTCCAAAGAAATTGTTTGATGTTGAAGCATATCAGAAGAAAAATCCTCAGGTAGGGCTTATCCTAGACAAAGGACAGAAGCACAAAAGGGGTGTAGGATGTTCAAAAGATATCTACATTCCCTATAAAAAGCCTAACAAGCCAGTAGGATTAGACAAATGGCATAGTTCACCCTGGAAAGGGAAAGGAAAAGTGTCTGAGATCCCTGAGAAACAAGAATCAAAGAAGAAGAGAAAATATAGGCCCAAGGTTGACAATAAGGGACCATCTGAGCCCAAATCTACACAAAAGAAACCTCATAGCATTACAATTGAAATGATTGATGAAAAGGCAGCAATTATCATTAGTAAGGGCTATTCCATAAATGACACTCTTCCTGATGCTGAAAAGATCCTGGCAAAGCTGCATACAATTATCAGAAATGTTCAGGAGCATCCTGATAAAGCCAGGCCCTACATTTTTGAAGCTATTGAAAATTTATCCAAGAAACTTTACTTTGCCTTTGTCAACTTCATGTATAACAAGAAGTTCTTAGTTTAAATCTTGTGAAAGATACTTACATGTTACATGATTTCTTTCTCTACTTTCTTCTGAGTACTTAACGTATTTCTTTCCTATATAAATGCCTTGTTGTGTTGATTAAAAGCTGGTACAATTTCTCCCTGAATAGGGTTAAGACAAATAGGGGGAGATTGCTAGGGAAATGATTTATCTTAACCCCTAAAATGAGTAAAATATTAATTCTAAGAATGAAAAATTAGTCTAAGTAAATATGCGTCGAATAGTATTCGACGCAACGTAGAAGTGTAGTCGACGTTCCTCTCAGAATGAGTTGAAGTAGCTCTAAACAGAATTTGACGTAACCTATGTCGACGTAACTCTGACTTCTAGTCGACGTATCTTAGTCGACGCACCTTCCATATTCTCCTCTCGACGTCCAGCTAGTCTGAAATCGACGCTTCCATTGAATAGTAATCGACGTACATCGATTTCTATGTCAAATTCAAAACACGCCAGATTTCTTTCCTTCTATCTGTAGATCTGAATTTTATGGAATGATATTATTCTTTTCTAGCCGTTTTGAATCAGTCTTTCCTTCTAAATGATTCTTGGCTAAATTGCTTAAGTTTATTATGGATATTATTTGAAATCAGAATAATCTCTTTCCTTCTACAGAAATATTGATTATGGAATTTTTTTCTCTCTTACCATTTCTCTAACTGCTAATTGATTATTCTCCTATAGTATTCTTTGAATAAACATAGCTATAAATAAGAGGGAAGTCGGCAGAGAAGAGAATGAGAAGTGATCCACTCCATACATTTGAAATAGAGGAAAAGCTCCCAAGAGAAAAGTGAGAAAAGCTGAGAGAAGTGATAGTGTGCTGAAGCCAACAACAAGCCTTCTTCTTCTCCTCTTTCTGAAGCCATACTGCTGCAATCTCTGATAGCTCTCATTGAAAGAGAAAAAGACCTACAATCTCCTTCTCACTATAGAAGAGAGATTTCATTCACTATTTCTTGTGCTTCTAATCTTCTTGCTAGGAAGAAGATTCTTTCTTATTTAAAAGTACTTCTTCTACTTCTTCTTCTTATCTTCATTTCATTTTCAAACAGTGTAAAAGAGTTTTTAGAGTCTCTCTTCAAAAAATTCAGTTGTACTGGTTCTAAGAGTCTCCTTATCAAAAGACTCAGGCTGGTTCTAAGAGTCTCCTTATCAAAAGACTCAGTACAAGATAGTGAATTCCTACCAAGGGGGTAGAAGAGTGGACTACCCAAAGTTTGGGGAACCACTATATTTCTTTGTGTTGTGCTGTGATTTTCATTTTGCTATTTCTTTATTTATTTACTTAATTCTTGTTGGTGTGTGTGGGAAGCTTAAATCTGAGATTATTACACATATATATATTTGTTAACTTTGCACAAAGTACTTTTAAATCTCTATTCACCCCCCCCCCCCCTCTAGAGAATTCTAGTTAGGTTAACTGCGCACTTTCAGATCTAAATAGTGATTTTGAATAAAGATCAAAATTGTTTTATAATAAAAGAGATGATAATAAACAATTTAGAGAAATGAAGAACAAATCATTTTTATTACAAAAGGAGAGACATGATTACTATTAATAAAAATGATTACAAAATTTTGATTTCAATGACGCTAGAAATCAAAGCGAAATATGAAAGACTCTTTTTGTTTTCTATACCGACTCGTATCCCCACGAACCGGTTGGCTTTAGCTGATCCTTCCACAGATACGGCCTCAAGCCGCTCTAGCCAACCCTTCCCCGGATATGGCCTCGAGCACCCCCCCTAGACCTACACCCGAGACCTAATCGCCAACACGAGGCGAATTTCTGCCCTAAGTCCTACCCAGACCTAGTCGCCAACACGAGGCGAGTTTACCAAACGATTACAATAAAGGATGTGAAATAAAAAGACAATAATACAAAAACTCCCTCTATATGGATCTCTTGGAGAAGTAGACGAAGACGCAGAGTATGATCGTAGTTGATGCAGTCTTTCGTCACGATGATGATGCGTGTTGAAATCTTCTCCATGGATCTCCTTTAGCCTTTATGGATTTGTGGGAGTATCTTTCTGAACCTTCCTCTCTATGCTGTGGCACGAAGCTCTGGAATTCTAGATCTCTAGAGGATTAAACAAGACGGAGCCAAGAGGTCCTTTTTATAGACTTAGCGCTAGCGCCTGCGCTAGTGCTACCGCCGGCGCTATCTCATATTAGGACATATTCTGTGCGACAGAATCTTTATTCCAAGGAAACAATTCTCTCTTGCCTTCTGTGCTCCTCGCTACCGCCTGACGCTATCTCCTTTTATAAGTTCTCCCGGCAATTGCGCTTAAGCCAACATTTTGTCGAACGAAATTTCGACGAACGCCGCTAAGAGTTTGTCGAGCGAATTTTTGTCGAACGATATTTCCTCGAACGCCGCTAAGAGTTTGTCGACCGAATTTTCATCGAACGCCGTTATGAGCATTTTGTCGAGCATCGCTAATAGTTCGTCGAGCGACAGCTAGCGCCTACGCTAGTACTACCGCCAACGCTAGTAGGTGATTTGGATTTGATGGCTCAACTTTGGGGGCAACCTTCTTATGTAATCCTTGAGTCATGTGGACTTTGTTATCCTGCACATTTAAACACACAAGATCAAATACACATAGGATTTTTTATTCTCAAACCTAGGAGATGCGGAAGACCATGTTCCAACAAACTCCCCCTTTTGTTAATAACAAATCCATTAATGATAAATCAGAGCATTAATATATAAGCATGAAAAAACATACTTGTGTGTGTGAGAGTGATGACTTAGGATAATTATTGATTTTAGCATATAGAATTGCTCCCCCTTAATACATGCTCCGCCTAAGTGAATGCTCTCCTAATATGTAAGCTATCAACTTAATTAAGCATTATATTTTGATAGCAGATTTTATTTATCATGTTAGTTCTCCCCCTTTTGTTATAAACAAAAGCGGGTAAGGAGACACCACTTAAAAGTTGATAATAAGATAAAGGCATGATCGAGCTTTAGAGAGAATGAAATGATAAGGAGTTTTAGAATAATTTTTATAGAGATAGATCAGAGTTTTTAGCAATATAACATTTTCAAGTATTATTATGGTGGTTCAACCCCATTTTATAAAAGAGTTTTAAGCATAAAAAATATAATGATTTCCAAGTAACTAAACTACCCAGACAATATGTCTACACCCTAGCCCCGTACTAAGTGACGGATGGGCATGAGGAGCTGCATACATGCCGTAGGTTGGGGTGTTAGTCCCATATGCAAACACTAGACACAACTCAACCTAGCACCCTTTCCCCCCAGTGCCTCGCAAGGCCCCATTGGAACCCTCCCCGGTTAAGGACAAGACATGACTAGGGATAAGGTTATCTAATGTCTACAACCCTACGCCCCCGCTATGGTGAGAAATGAAATCATGAGTGATAATTATTGAAAACATTTAAGCGTTTAAATTATAATTTCATAGCCAATGAGTTTTTATATTTGAATTCTTAACGAAAAGTTCCATAGCTAATTTGAAATCCATTAATAAATCAGAGTTTTAGCATTACAATATTTGTGATAGAATAACCAACATAAATTCTACCAAGCAAGTCTATCATTTGTTGAAAAAGGAATTTTGGTATTTAAGACTTTGATATAAGTATGAAAGCGCAAGGTAGAACAATGATATGGTTATGATGCGGAAGACTTATAGAAATACAAGAAACATCTTATTGTAATTAATGATGATCCATAAAAAGATATATGAGTTAAATTTCAAAAAGAAGATGTTTTTGTAAATCATTTTTCAATTAAAATCTGTAAGTTTGATAATAAAGTAACTAAGCATGAAATAATGTTATCAAAAAGAGATTACTACAATGTTACTTTAATTCACAATTTCAAAACATACCAAACATTGTAGAAAGCATGCTAGGTTATCTAGTGCATTTCATAAATAAAGAGTAGTATAGAATTTGCATTAGGATCCAATACTCATGAGAAGAAGTGTTATGAAGATAATGATGTGCACATAAGTGTATTTTTGAATAGAGTAAACAAATGTTTTAATTAAAAATACAATAGATATGTAAAGTAAATAGCACAATAAAACACAAATAATTTTACTTCCACACACTTCAATGCACAAACAAAATGTACCACTACCAAGGTGCTTTGTACACACAATGCTCATCAAGACTTATCAGGGTGCAAAGTAGTGCTTGGGGGATCACATATTTTATTTTATTTTAATGTTGAAACGAGTGATCCGGTGTACTTAAGAGTAAGTGGTTTTTATTTTGAAAGAAAGATATGGTTTGCACAAGATACTTTACTATTCTTTCCAAGGTGCTCATGTACAACCCTCATTCTCCGAGGGTGGACCCCCCAAGGCCACGTAGGCAGAAGTCAAAGTCAAAGAGGTCAACACAAAGACCGGCAGTTCAAGGCAGAAGTGGAGAAGACCTCGGCGAGTAAACAGCCAATACTCGCCAGGCTGGCGAGCATGGAACAGAAGACCTAGCGAGTATTGGCCTGGCGTGTGCGAGCAGTCCCCAATACTCGCCAGATAGGCGACTATGGCATGGTACTCGCCGAGTAACCCATAGTCGCCGGGTCGGGGGTGGGCTATAAAAACCCCCCCTGCCCCTTGGTTTTCCTATAAATAGGACCCCAGGGGTACTTGGATTGGCACCTGGACTTGAGCTTTTAAAACCCTCGCTCTTGCTTTCTGGAACCTGTCGCACTTGGCCGCTACTCCCGGTACTAGCCAAGTAGGTGCCTTCCTCGTACCCTGCTCGGCCATTCTTTGGTCTTGGAGGGGAAGTCTCTTCGGAGCTTCTGGGTACGTGGTGGGACCTCCCTGCCGCAGCACCTGGGGTCCTGTTTGTTGCTCTTCTAGCTTCTTCGTCGTTGCCAGCCAAGCCATTTCGTCGGGCTGCTGGGCGAGTAGCCTCCGGCTGCATCGGTCCGAATCTTGAGGTCAGGATTTTCCTGGCGTCAACACTTTGGTGCGGTGAGCGTGGACCGCAGTCAGAGAAGGAAAGTTCGGCGAGAAAGCGAGATGGTCGCAGTTGGCGACCATGAGGAGGTAGTCGGCAATTCGACGGGAACTGGCAGGTTCGTGACGCTGGAGGTTTTCGAAGCCTTCGCGCAGCGCATGGAGGGAGCCATGCGAGCAGCGCTTCAGCTGCGCGCCGAGGTCACTGCGACCTCGCCGCATCACCCAGTTCCGTCCGAGGGAGGGAATCCCCCTCGGCGAGCAGGAAAGGAGCACATGGAAGATGAAACCGAGCGACCAAGGAGGTCGCAATTCTACCAGCCAACCTCGCAAGGTATTCTCTTCCGCGAGCCGTGCGAGCAAGGGAGATACCCGGATACTCGCCCATATGGCGAGTATGGAGGTGATACTCGCCAAGTGGAGGATCGTCGCCGGGCAGGAGGGAGGAGCCCCTTCTGCGAGGAGATTCTCGCCGCGCCCGTGCCAGAAGGATTCAGGGACCCAGCCTTGAATTACTATTCGGGAAAGGAGGACCCCGTCAGGCACATCCAATGGTTCGAGGATATAGTCTCTATCCGAACCATGTCGGACGCCTTCAAATGCATGTTGTTTGCCATTACCTTCCGAGCAAAGGCCTGGGACTGGTTCCACCAGTTGCCCGCAGGCTCAATCTATTGCTTCGAAGACCTGTGCCGTGGGCTGACGACCCGGTTCGACACGGCACGGAAGCTAAAGAAGGAGGCCACGGCCATGTTCTACCTCGTGCAAGGGCCGGATGAGGCATTGGGCCCTTACATCGAGCGCTTCCAGGAGGAGGTTCTGCAAATCCAGGAGGTAGATAGCAACATCCTGTTGCTGGCCCTGACATTTGGCATCAGTCAAGGCCTCTTCAAGTTGGAACTCAGTGAGAATCCTCCCTACTCCTACGACAACCTCATTCAGAGGGCCAATAAATTTGTCCGGGGAGAAGCCTCCAACCCCGACTTCTTGGCAAGGTTGGCGCGGGTGACCAGGGGCGATCGTGGAGAGAGGGATGAGATCCCTGGAAAAAGGAAGAGGGAGGGGCCCCGAAGGGAGGAAAGGAAGTGGCCAGAGCGACAAGAGGAGAAAAAGAAGGAGGAGCTCAGGAGGAAGGAAACCGGGAGGATCGTGGAGAGAAGGCCGGTTTAGTCCCCTGAGCGTCAGGAGGAGGGAAGACGCTACCAGGTCCCCGTCAACCGGCCACCTTGGAGGCCGGCTGGACAGCACCAGCGTCAAGACCAAAGGGGGAGGTCCCCGGAAAGAAGGCCCTTTCGCCAGCCAGAGAGGCGTCAGGAGAGGAGAAGAGATGAAGCAATGGCGGTAGCCGGGCGAGGCCGCCGTCAAGGAAGGAAGAAGCAGAAGCCTAGGAGGCGTCAGGCAGAAGAGGTTCCCCTCTACTGCGACTTCCACCAGGTGGCGGGACATGCCATGGCTGCCTGCCCAGACTTTTGGGAAGCCCGGAGGAGGCTGGCAGCAGGAGAGGCTGGAGGAGAGCAGAGGAGGATAGAGGCCCCTGCCGAGCCACAGGCAGGGCAGGCCGCAGTCGTTCGCAGGAGGAACGAGGATCGGGTCGACCAGGGAGGCCGGGGAGACCTGGGCCAGGGAGGCCGAGTTGGAGTAATCCATGGGGGAGCAGGGCTGGAGGCTTCCCGCAAGGGGAGCCTTCATCAGATCTACCGCAGGAGTGTCGCCTCGACCTCGCAAGCACCACCCCCGATGGAGGAGATTACTTTTTTCGAGGAGGACATGCTAGGGAACGAGAATCCCTTCCATGATGCCCTCGTGATTCAGGCCGCGATAGAGGACTTCACCGTTGATCGAATTCTGATCGACAACGGTAGCTCTGTAAACGTCATCTTCAAGGGGACGTTTGACGGACTGGGAGTCGAAGCTGCCAGAGTTCGAGCATCTGATGGTCCCCTCTTCGGCTTCTCCGGAGAGAAGAAGGAAGTGGAAGGAGGAGCAGATCTCCTGGTAACACTCGGTGGCACCTCAATCAACTGTCGATTCATCATCATCGACGCCCCGAGCTGCTACAGAGCCATCTTTGGGAGGCCGATTCTCAACACCTTCAAGGCCGTCCCATCCTCCTACCATCAGTGCTTGAAGTACTGTAAAGGAGACGTCCAGGTGAGGATCAGGAGCGATCCAAGAGCCGCCAGGGAATGCTATCTTACCGCCGTCAGTACCATCAGCTGGATGGCTGACGCGGAGGAGTTCGGGAGAGTGTTGGAGAGCCCGGCCAGGCTGGAGGTGGCAGAGGAAGTGGAAGAAATCGAGGTACTCTCCGCAGCAGGAGTGCCTGGGTTGCTGAAGATTGGCGGGTCGCTGAAGACCGAGGAGAAGATCGAGATGGCGGCGTGTCTGCAAAAGAACGTCGACATCTTCGCTTGGAGTGCCGCCGAGATGCCAGGAGTCGACCCTGAGGTTGCGTGTCATCGCCTCAACCTGGATCCCTCTGTCCAGCCCGTCCGCCAAAAGAAGAGAAGAACCGCCACCATCCTCGCCAAGCCAATTAGGGAGGAGGTTAAAAAACTGCTAGATGCAGGTTTTGTGTCGGAGATCCAGTACCCAGGCTGGGTCTCTAATGTTGTAATGGTGACAAAGGCGGGGGGAGGCTGGAGAATGTGTGTGGATTTTTCCTTAATGAATAAAAGCTGCCCGAAGGATTGTTATCCCTTGCCTCGAATCGACGCGCTGGTTGATTCAGCCGTCGGTTTTTCTGTGATGAGTTTCCTTGATGCGTTTTCAGGATATCACCAGATCCGGATGCATCCCCCCGATTGCCGCGATGTCTCCTTCATCACCGACGACGGCTGCTACATCTACAAGATGATGCCCTTCGGTTTGAAGAATGCGGGAGCCACCTACCAGCGGATGATGGACCACATCTTCAAGGGGCAAAAGGGGAGGAACCTGGAAGTGTACGTGGACGACCTCTTGATCAAAAGCAAGAGCGTCCAGGAACACGTAGCCGATCTGGTGGAGACCTTTGAAACGTTGAGGAGGTTCAAGATGAGGCTCAATCCGACGAAGTGCGTCTTCGGAACAGGAAAGGGAAAGTTCCTGGGACATCTCCTAACCCCGATGGGAGTAGAGCCTAACCCCGACAAGGTTAAGGCGATCCTGGAAATGTCGTCCCCGAAGACGATGAAGGAAGTCCAAAGGTTGACAGGAAGGCTGGCGGGACTTAGCCGCTTCCTCTCAAAAGCCGGAGAGAAGTGCTCTCCGTTCTTCAAGACGCTCCGCAAAACAGAAAGCTTCGAATGGACCGAGGGATGCGAGATAGCATTCGGAAGGTTGAAGGAGCAGTTGACTCAGACACCTCTCCTTCAGAGCCCGAAGGAAGGCGAAGACCTGCTCATCTACCTGGGGGTGGGAGCAGAGGCAGTTAGCTCCATCTTGGTCCGAGAAGAGGGGAGGAAGCAGCTACCCATCTACTATGTCAGCCGGGTGCTGAAGAAGGCGGAACTAAAGTATCCAATCCTGGAGAAGCTTGCCTTCGCCTTGGTGGTGTCGGCGCGGAAGCTCCGGCCTTATTTTCAGGCTCACTCCATCCGAGTGGTAACTGATCATCCTCTCCGCAATGTCCTGGAGGGAGTGGAGCATTCGGGGAGGTTGGCGAAATGGTCGGTAGAACTCAGCGAGTTCGACATTTCCTTCTCCCCCCGAGTGGCGATCAAGGCCCAGGCAGTAGCAGACTTCCTGGCTGACTTCTCGGTGGAAGCGGAACCCGGAGAAGAGGTGCTCAACCCAATCCCTTGGAAGATGTTTGTTGATGGAGCTTCGGGCAAAAGTTCCGTGGGGGTGGGCATCGTGCTCGTCAGCCCACAGGGAACGAGGATCGAGCAAGCCGTCGAGATCCTCTTCCCCGTCACAAACAACCAAGCAGAATACGAGGCCATAGTGGCAGGCCTGCGCCTCGCAAGGGAGCTAGGGATCCGTGATGTCCGGGCTTTCACGGACTCGTTGGTGGTCGCGTCACAAATCCGAGGAGAGTTCGAGGTGCGTGACACCACCCTGCAGAAGTACTTGGTAAAAGTGAAAGGACTGATTGGAGGCTTCCAGTCCTTCTTCGTCGAGCATGTGCCAAGAGAGGAGAACTCGGCAGCAGATCGCCTCGCCAAGTATGGGCCGAGGGCCGGAGGAACTATCACCGAATTATTCCACCCGTCCATTGAGGAGGGAGAGATGATGGAGATCGAGCAACGCCCCTCGTGGATGGATTCCTTTGTGGCATTCCTGGCCAGCGGTCAGCTCCCAGCAGACGAAAGGGATCAAAGAAGGTTTCGGTACAAGGCGGCATACTACCTCCTGCAAGATGGAGAGCTGTACCGTAAAACCATCTCGGGTACCCTGGCCAGATGCGTTTCTGAAGACGAAGTACCCCGAGTGTTGGAAGAGATCCACTCGGGAGAGTGTGGAAGTCATTCTGGGACTCGCACTTTGGATCAGAGGGTCTTGAGGCATGGTTACTTCTGGCCTACTATCCGAAAGGATGCTGAGATCTTCTCGAAAAAGTGCCAAAAGTGCCAGCTCTTCGCCCCCCTTCAGTTGCAGCCAGCCCATCAGCTCCGATCGATCATCTCCCCATGGCCGTTCGCCATCTGGGGGATGGACTTGATCGGCCCTTTCCCTTAAGCAAGCGGTCAGAGAAAGTTCGTTCTCGTCATGATCGACTACTTCTCCAAATGGATCGAAGCCAAAGCTTTGGCCAAGACCACCTCTCAAGTCGTGAAGAACTTCATCTGGGGAGAGATCGTCTGCAGATTCGGGATCCCTCTCGCCATCATCACCGACAACGGTCCCCAGTTTGCCAGCTTGGAGCTAGAGGATTTTTGCAGGCAGCTAGGAACCGATCTTCGATTCGCCTCCGTACATCACCCAAGGAGCAATGGCCAGGTAGAGGCCGCCAACAAGCTGATCATCAACCTACTGAAGAAGAAGGTGGAAAACCTAAGAGGTAACTGGGCGGACCAGCTCCCCTCGGTCCTGTGGGCTTTGAGGACCACTCCTTGCTCAGCCACAGGGGAAACGCCGTTCAAACTCTCTCACGGGTCGGAAGCTCTCATTCCAGTAGAGTTCGAAGTCAGAAGCCCAAGGGTGGTAGCCGCGGAAGACGGAACCGAAGAATGGCGACTAGAGAACGAAGAGGTTCAGAGGCTATCTCTCGACTACATCGAGGAACTCCGAGATTTAGCTTCAGTCAGGCAAGAGGAAATCAAGCGCCGAATGGCGAAACATTTTGACAAAAATGTCCGCCTCAAGCACTTCCAAGCAGGTGACCTGGTCCTGAAGAAGGTGGACGCAGCAGGAAGGTCCGCCGCCGTCGGGAAGCTCAATCCGAATTGGGAAGGACCTTTCATCATCCAGGAGGCGCTCCTGACAGGAGGGTACCATTTGCAAAACCAGGAAGGCGAACTGCTTGGGAGCACCTGGAACGGCGATGACCTAAAAAGGTTTTATCCCTAAGGGGGAATGTATATATCCTATCCTTGTAAATTCATTCCTTTTGAATAAAATTTACGTCGCCCTGAAACATGGGACGAGGAAGCTTCCTTCGCATCAACAAAACCTCAAAATAAGGAAGTCAGGTGAAGTCAATCTCCACGCTAGGTTGGGAAACAGGCCTCCGACTTAACCCTCGTAAAAACTCAGAACGGATGATGGGACAGTGCCTCGGGTGTGCGTTCCCTTAAGACCAAGCCTCTGCAATGACGGCCGAGATCAGCTCCCCCCTTGCATGTTGGCCGCGGTTCCCACCGACTGCATTTCTCGTCCGACTGTAGAGATTACCGGGAAGAAGTCTGGACGCCGACCTTCCGATTCGGCGAAGAGATGATCGATTTCACTAACTCAGGGGACCCTTGAAAAAAGGCGTCATGTACCCTCGAAAGCTGAAAAGCTCGCAGCAAAGCATTTCATTTTCTAAGTTACTGTGTTAGATCATATGAGTTATTGTGCCTAAAGTGTGCTTAACTCCCTGCTAAACTCCCTGAGCAACAGGAAGCAGGTCCGATCCACATTCAGCATCCAAGTAGGATGGAGGCCTCGGGATGGTGTGTCCCCTTGGATCTCCCCGACTGCCACTCCCTGCTTGACGTCGTCCTACATCAACAATCACCATCGCGAGTTGGAACACGATATTCCGGCTTAACCCTCGTAAAAACTCAGAACGGATGATGGGACAGTGCCTCGGGTGTGCGATCCCTTAAGACCAAGTCTCTGCAATGACGGCCGAGATCAGCTCCCCCCTTGCATGTTGGCCGCGGTTCCCACCGACTGCATTTCTCGTCCGACTGAAGAGATTGCCAGGGGAGAGCCTGGAAGCCGACGTTCCAACGATGAAAAGGACAGGACCGATTTGAACAACTAAAAGAAAGGAGATCTTCCGGCATCCAAGTAGGATGAAGGCCTCGAGAAGATGTGTCCCTCCAGGCCTCCCCCAACTGTCGTTCCCTATCTCTTTTCCCTAAAAAATTCATTATTGTTGAACGAGTCTGATAAACTCTTCACCAGGTACCAGGCAAGACCTTGAGAGCAAGTGTCCCTCTAAACCCTCTGAGTAGCCTCCACAGCTCAACTCCCTCAAGGGAAACATTGCAGAAGGCGAGCATGCATGTGCGAGTACCTAGGCGAGTATACATGTGCGAGCATGGAGGTGCGAGTATACATGTGCGAGCATGGAGGTGCGAGTATATAAGTACGAGTATAGAGGTACACGCAACCTCGCCGTAATCCTAAGAGCCTAGCGAGCACTCAATCTCGCCTCGAGCCTAGGAGCCTAAGCGGCATTCAGAAAAAGAAGCAAGGACCAAGGAGACAGGCGAGCAAAACATTTGTCCTTTTCATATGTAAATATTTGATGAATATTACAAAAGAATCTTCAAGATGTTTACAAAAGGTCGCCGGGCGAGCAAAAAGGGAGCCCAGGCGACTAGGCGACATCCTCGCCCAAAATATCTACATCTGGCTCGTCGCCCCCATCATCGTCGCCATCATCAGCATCATCGTCTTCATCCTCCTCAGAGTCGTCATACTCGGCATCACTGGACGGCGGCGAGGATGCTCGCAAAGGGGAGGTGGACTCCTCGGCGAGCAGCGCCGGGATGATGTCCTCCACCCTCAACTCCATTGCGGCCGGCTTCAGGAGATCATCCGCCTTCAGCTGACTCAGGATGACGGTCCCCGTAGCTCGCGCGATCTCTCGGCGAACTCGTGGCATGTCGTCGCCATGCATCCGAATCTGCTTGCCGACCCTAGAGGGGCCCGCCACCGCTGGCCGTTGCTCGGCAGGCCGAGTTTCCAGCTCAGCGATTCGCACCTGGGCGGCCTCCAAGGTTTGCCGAGTATCCTCCAGCTCCTTCTCCAGCTGGGACATCTTTGTCGCCATCTCCACCTCGGCGACCTTCAAAAGCAAGAAGACACAAAGTCAGTAAGTTATTCGGCAAAGGGGCGACTATCCCGGAGGCGAGTATCAAAGAGAAGCGAGTACCTCATGCTCCTTCGCCTTGAGCCCCATGGCGATCATATTCTTTGTACTGATCCGGATGGTCTCCTCGTACTCCAGCAACCTCCTCGCCGTCGAATGAGCCAGCTCGGCAGATCGCAGCAGGGATCGCGAGGTTTGGTGCGCCAGATACTCGGAGGATTCCTCCCGCAGCCTCTCCGCGTCCTCGCGACCATAGACGGCGTGGAGCACGTCAAAAGCCTCGCCTTGATCCTCCCAGTCCTCTGACCAGGGTGGGAGGTTGGAGCTCAGGGACACCATATGGTCGCCCTCCGACCAGGCGACTAGGTGGCGTCCATAGGCGTCCTCGCCACGAACACCCAAGTTGAAGTTTGGGTGGGTATAGGGCTCGCCGGCCTCAGAAGGATCCGCCTTCTTGCCCTTATCCTTGTGGGCGAGCTCCTTCTTCTTCCTCGAGGGCTCGGAGTGCTCGCCCCTCTCCTTCCGCTTCTTCAGCGGCCCAGAGCCTTCGCCGGCAACCAAGGTCTCATCACCTCCCGGCGACAAGTCGATGGGCGAGTAGGCCCCATCCCCGCGAGCAGAGGTCCCTGTGCCTCCCTGGGTGGAAGTAGTCGTCTTCACCACCGCGGGAAGAAGCTCGCGCGGCAGGACGTGGACTGCTGCAAGAAGAGAAGTGATAAATCCAGTTAGTCGCCAAGTGGAAGACGAAGAACGAGTATTGCGAATACTCGCACAGTAGATTACCTTCGCCCACGAAAATCTCGGCGAGCTCATCTACTCGCCTCCTCCAGTGCACCACATCAAGACGGCGATTCTTGAAGGACTCGAGCAGCTTCACGCCACCCTCGCTTAGGAAGGAAGTCCCGAAGACGCTCTCCGGTGGCTGGTAGGATTTGTCGGGGATCGCTTGAAAGTCGCCAGAAATGACGACTAATCGCTCTCCCCAGCGATGATTCTTGTTCGCGGTGCCGACCAGCGTGCAGACATGGCTGCAGAAGAAGATGACGCCCTCGCCTGTCGCCATGAAGTTGAATACTCGCCGAAAGACGGAAAGGTCGAAGGCGATCCCCTGGTCGCGCAAATAGCAGAGGAAGCCCACGATCATCGCCACCCCGTTAGGGTTGATCTGGGCGGGGACTATCCCAAAGTAGCGGAGTATCTGGGAGAACTCCGTCCACAGTGGTAGTCGCAGGCCCACCTCAAAGTGGCGAGTAGGGATTACTCGCCCATCACCCAGGATGGAATTTAGTCACTCTCCCTGGCGAGGAAGCCTAGCGATGTACCCTGGCGGGAGGTACTTCGCCCTGACGACCTCCAACTCCTTCTCAGTCATGATCGACTTCTTGAAGGTGGTCGCCGCAAAGTTCTGGGCGTGATTGGCACGCCGGATGGTCGCCTCATCGGCCATCTTTTGAAGGAAGGGAAGAAAGGCGAGTATCCAAGAAAGCACGAAGAGGAAAGGGAGACGGAAGATACTCGCGCGAGAGCTCAGAAGATCGCCAAAAGCGTATTTAAGACTCACCCACCCCCCCTATTTATAGTGGTCGGGTAGCTTGGCGTATCGAGCACGACGGCGCGATTAGGAATAAGGGGGTGGCGAGTATTACGTTGTAATCGCCAACTCAGCAACGCGCGTCAGCAAGAAGTCGGCCTCCCAAGCGAGAAGACCTGCAAGGAAAGGCGCGGAAAAAGCTCGCTATGCATAAGGCGAGGAACAGATAGCTACTCGCCAAAATAAAAGAAGATAGAGAAAAAATCAAGATAAAATCCATCACAGAAAGAAGAAGGCAGAACAAGTAGTAAACGACGAGTTTTCTAATACTCGCCGAAGTAATATTACATCAAATCAGGCAATAGTTCAGCAGTACAGAGCTACTCGCCAAAAGGCGACATAGCGTAGAAAGAAGAAAAATGGAGAAAAAGCAGCGTCTAGGGAGGTGCTTGGAGATTCGCTTGAAAATCCGGAGGCTGAGGATATCGCCCAACGAAGCCCATGCTGCGAGCACGCTTGAAGTGCTCAAAGGCCAGAGACATCGCGTCCTCGCCCTGACGCAGTTGGTCTTCGATCCTCGCCAGCCGACCAACCGAGCCCATGCTCGCGCGCATCCCCACCAACTCGTCATGATGCAGCTGTTGGCGATGCTCGATCCTCGCCAGTCTGCGCTCCAGGTCGCCAACCGTATGAAGGCGAGATTCTGCACCAGCCAGGCGAGTATCGAACTCTTCCAGCCGCGATACTCGCACCTCCAGCTCGGTCAAACGACGATGAGCGTCAGAGCTCGCCAGGCGCTCAACTCGCGATTCAACCTCGGACAGGCGGCGATGAGGCTCACAAATCGCCAGGCGCTCCAGCTTGGACTCCAGCTCCAGAATTGCGCGAGTAGCCCTCTCCTGGTACTCGCGAGAAGGAAGCCCGACCGCGTCGATCAAGGCTCCAATGGGGGTATGGGCGCGAGCTGCCAAAAAAGGTAAGAGTGTTAGAACTTAGATGACGAAGCAAAAAGCGAAGTGAAGACAGTAGCGACTATTGAAAATGACGACCAAATACCTGGCCTAGGACTGCGTGAACGACGGCGAGGAGAGACCCTTGCCCGGCGAGGAGATGTGCTGCGATGATGGTCGTCTCGCCGCGAAGAGCCCCCAATCGCCGGATCCCGGCTGGGAGGCGCGTTCCCCCGACCGCGATTATCGCCTGGTCGCCCTCCCCCTCTGGGAGCGAAGAAGCCCGAAGAGCCCCCAGTCCCGCCACGGCGCGAGGATTCGCCCTGGTGAGTCGAAGGTACAGTAGAAGTCGAAGGGCGCTGATCGCCCTGAAGGGTAGCAGAAGGAGGAAACGGAGGAGGTGGCGGAAGTCCACCTGCGGGCAGCTGCGAGCTGCTCGCCGTCTCTACAGATTGAAAAGGCGGTGGAGGCGGAGGCACGATGCTCGCCAAAGGAGCATGTTGCTCGCTCATCGGCCTCTTCTCCAGCGAGGAGCTGTGAAGAACTCGCCCTGAGCGACCTCCACCCCGAGGCGAGACCATGGGCGACGACCTCAGAGGAGCTACGTCAAGAGGACCCTCCTGAGCGCCAAGGGTAGACGACTCTGTTAAAACAGAAAAGGGGAGATTAACTCTGCAAAGCAAGACGAAAGAAATCAAAACTTGACAATGGCGAATATATTACTCGCACCTCGCACAGGAGCGAGACTCTCCGGCAGATTCTGGGCCGAGGTCTCGGGAATGCTCGCCCCCTCGACGACCTTAGAAGCAGGAGGTTCCGTGACCGGCGAGTCGCCCTCATTGGAAAGTCCCAGATCGTCCAGCAGCTGTTGGTGTTGGTCGCCCAAGGGAGCGGCGACCTCCTCCTCGGCGGCTTTCTTCTTTTCCTTCTTCTTCTTCTTCTGGGCGAGCCTCTTCCTCTTCTTAGAAGATAGAAGGTCGCCAGATGTAAGATCTGGGTGAGGAGGGAGCGAAATACCATCAAACAGGCCGACAAGACCAGCCATGGCCGCCTTAGCCTCAGCAGCATAGTCGCGCACCATCTTGAGCGAGTTCAGAAAGGGCGTGCCGTCAGAGACCCTTGCCCCTCTTTTTATAGAGTTCGAGCGTCGACCAGCGGGATGCCGATTATCAGCTAATGCTCGCCCGTAAGGCAGCTCGTCGAATAAGGGTTGGATGATTCTTTCCGAGCAACTGCGTTACTCGCAAAGAGCGGGGATTGTGTACAACCCTCATTCTCCGAGGGTGGACCCCCCAAGGCCACGTAGGCAGAAGTCAAAGTCAAAGAGGTCAACACAAAGACCGGCAGTTCAAGGCAGAAGTGGAGAAGACCTCGGTGAGTAAACAGCCAATACTCGCCAGGCTGGCGAGCATGGAACAGAAGACCTAGCGAGTATTGGCCTGGCGTGTGCGAGCAGTCCCCAATACTCGCCAGATAGGCGACTATGGCATGGTACTCGTCGAGTAACCCATAGTCGCCGGGTCGGGGGTGGGCTATAAAAACCCCCCTGCCCCTTGGTTTTCCTATAAATAGGACCCCAGGGGTACTTGGATTGGCACCTGGACTTGAGCTTTTAAAACCCTCGCTCTTGCTTTCTGGAACCTGTCGCACTTGGCCGCTACTCCCGGTACTAGCCAAGTAGGTGCCTTCCTCGTACCCTGCTCGGCCATTCTTTGGTCTTGGAGGGGAAGTCTCTTCGGAGCTTCTGGGTACGTGGTGGGACCTCCCTGCCGCAGCACCTGGGGTCCTGTTTGTTGCTCTTCTAGCTTCTTCGTCGTTGCCAGCCAAGCCATCTCGTCGGGCTGCTGGGCGAGTAGCCTCCGGCTGCATCGGTCCGAATCTTGAGGTCAGGATTTTCCTAGCGTCAACAGCTCAACCTCACAACGCTTATTAAGACTTATCAGGAGGTTCAAGTAGTGCTTGGTGGAGTTAGCTTTGTCACTTTATTTTATGATTTTTGTTTTGTACAAAGTTCTCCGAATACACTTTTTTGCAAACCAATAGAGTTTATGAAAAAGATAACCACTTTTCTTAATTTTTAAAAGTGCAAATAAAGGAGTGTAGGTAAGATACTTGTGCAATTTTAATTCATTGTACTAATACATAACATACACAAGCATTCTTAGATTAAACACATATGTAGACAATGCCAAAATAAGTGAGTGAATAGAGATCATTATCAAACAAAAAACATTTACTCATACTTAGAGGCATGCTAAGCATAGTTCTACACAACTTTTAAACGATACTTGATGCACATATTAATAGATATATCAAATCATGATGAAAAACAAAGTTCAAAGTAGTTTGAAAAGATAAATTGCAACATTATAGAAGTTCTAAATAATAGATTAAATCATGCTTGATTTTCAATGAAGTCCATACAGCATTTTTGATATTTTTGAAGAGTAATTTTTATTTAAAGTTTGAACTCATAAGATTGATCTTGGACTTCCCGAGGACTACCTTGTGAGAGGTTCGCCTCGTACTAGGTGATATGATGGGATGATAGCCCAAATCACCCTTTCGCAAGACACATGTAAATAGAAAAGTTTAGTTCAAAATAATAATTTTTGATACTTGTTTTTGTTTTATATTTTTGTATTTGATTTTTGCATATAGGAATAGAATTCAAACAAATATCCAAAGACAAAACAAAATATTTTTTTGTAATTTGTTTTTTGTAATTTTGTATTTTAATTTTTTTCAAAAACAAGTACAGGTAGAATTGCAACAATGAGCAGTATATATAAAATAATACATTTTTATTGATTTTTCAGAATTTTAAAATTTCAAAAAATCGGAGACTTGAGCTAGCGTCGGCGTTAGGTCCTAGCGTTGGTGTTAGCTCACAGAGAGTGCTTATTTTAATCATATGACCTAGATTTTCTTTGATTTTGCTTCCGATTTTTCATAATTATGTTTTTGCAATGTAAGGCCTGTCTAATGAAGTGATGAGACGAGAAGAAATCGCAAAAAGTTGCGGAAGTTAAAATTAGTACATAAGTTTCATCTTCATTAGAGTTTCATATTTATTAAACCTTAATTATTGAGTTTTGCACAACATATGCATGAGTGAAATGATCATAAATAAGTGAAATAATATTCATGCAATTTTTCAATTCCGATTTAAACATGATTATGATTAAACATATTTGGGATAATTGAAAATGACGCAAATATATTAACTACCTAAGCAAAACTTGCGCATTTTATAAATTTAGCCTAATACCCCTAAAATACACCTTTTAAATCCATTTTGGCACTTATTTCATTTAGTTTTAATAATATCATATAACAAATTTAGTTTTTCAAATTGTATAAGACTTTTCGGAAATGGATTTAGAAGGATAGAAAATAAAAGGATAAGTAGATCACTTGAAAAATGATATGACTTTTTATTCAACTTTATTAAATTTCATTTATTTATGAATTTTGGTTTTAATATGTGAAAGTCATATTACAAGTTATATAAAGTGATCATATCATGATGGCTCAAAGAAATAAAAACAAAAACAAAAAAGGAAATTAAGCATATCATGAAGTAGAGAATTGATATTTTATTTTGAGTTGATTTCAACTTCATGCAAATGATTGGATACTAATGAATAAGAAATTTAGGTATCCAAAGGGGACCAAGTGTGGTGGTTCCTTTGGGTACCCAAATATAACATGTAGGTTTGTGGGTAGTTAGTGATGAATGGGTCCTTTTATGTGAAGTTAATGTTTCATTTTTAATTTTGGGCCTCCATTCAAACTTTAGTTTAGTGTTATTCTTATATGTGAAATTTCCATTGTGATAATCTTTATATTGGGATTATGATTGTAATGATTATTGAAAGTATTTTTCATAGCAAATTTGTGAGCATTTAATTTTATGTTGGGAGAAGATTGATGTTGTAAATGATAGTAATGATTGTATTTTGGAATTTCATTTTCAATCTTTTGAAGTTTTTTATTTGGCTTGTTCAACTTATGAGAAATCACATTCAATTTGCTTTTGGATTTTGCATTATTTTGAGAATGTGTGTTTTGAGAATTTTTCTTTATGATTTCCTTAAGCAAGTTGATTTTAGTTTTTAATTCATTATTTTTAATCATTAAATTATGTCTAGCTTTATCATAAGCGGTTGTGCTATTTTTAAGAGTGGAAACAATTGAATCTATATGATCTTGATAGTTATTTCTATATTCATCAAATGTTTCATCCATCTCTTTAATTTCAATTTTATAGTCTTTGCACTTAGCACAATCATTTAGCAAAGATGAATTTTCTAAACATAATTTTTCATTTTGTTCTTTTACTAAAATAAAATCCTTTTCAAGTTTCTTATGCTTTTCTTTTAATTCATTATATTCTACACAAGTTGTGGTGTTTTCAACTAAGGAGCCATGTGTAGAACTAGATAAATTAGAATTTGATTCTTCATTAATTTTTGCCTTTAAATTTTTATTTTCTAAGCACAAATGTTTATTAGCATTCTTTAATTTCTTAATTTTACGCTTTGTAGTTTGAAGCAATTGTAATGTAGAAATAGAAGTACAAAAGATGGGATTTGATTTCCTTACATTGCTTTCGGGAGAGTCGTGATTTGAACATATAGTTTCTTTTACATCTTTTTGGCACTCCTCTTCCGAAGACATTACTTCTTCTTCTTTTCCATTTGATGTGTGCTCCATTGATCCGTCATGAGAGGAGCATTCTTGAAGACTTATGCAAGCTTGCGTATTCTCCGGTTCTTGTGATTGTATACTTGTAGAAGGAGAATCATACATTTCTTCAAGAAATTTCCCTACTTTGTATGCACTAGAAAAATAATATATTAGTTTGAAAATATCTTGGGATAAAGCGCAGAAAATACTATTTAAAGCTTTTGCATTTAGATGACATTCCTGTTTATTTGATTCATTCGCTGGTCTAACTATTGCTATATCCCATGCATTGATATCTAAGTTTTTAATAAATTTTTCCATTAAGAATTTCCACCCTTTATAATTTCTTCCTTCAAATAAAGGTGGTTTAAGAGATTTTTCTTCTTCATAAAAACTTACCCCACTAATAGAAGCGAGATCATGAGACGTCATTATTCCTGGTTGTTAAGCCGATTAGAATAACCTCGCTCTGATACCACTTGTTGGATCGGTAGGCGCCCTTAGAGGGGGGTGAATAAGGGTTTTAAAAACTTATATCATATTTTATAATACTTGAAATAATAAGAGATCTAAATAGTGATTTTGAATAAAGATTTAAATTGTTTAATAATAAAAGAGATGATAATAAACAATTTAGAGAAATGAAGAACAAATCATTTTTATTACAAAAGGAGAGACATGATTACTATTAATAAAAATGATTACAAAATTTTGATTTCAATGACGCTAGAAATCAAAGCGAAATATGAAAGACTCTTTTTTTTTCTATACCGACTCGTATCCCCACGAACCGGTTGGCTTTAGCCGATCCTTCCCCGGATACGGCCTCAAGCCGCTCTAGCCAACCCTTCCCCGGATATGGCCTCGAGCACCCCCTAGACCTACACCCGAGACCTAGTCGCCAACACGAGGGGAATTTCTACCCTAAGTCCTACCCAGACCTAGTCACCAACACGAGGCGAGTTTACCAAACGATTATAAGAAAGGATGTGAAATAAAAAGACAAGAATATAAAAACTACCTCTATATGGATCTCTTGGAGAAGTAGACGAAGACGCAGAGTATGGTCGTAGTTGATGCGGTCTTTCGTCACGATGATGATGCGTGTTGAAATCTTCTCCACGGATCTCCTTTAGCCTTTATGGATTTGTGGGAGTATCTTTCTGAACCTTCCTCTCTATGCTGTGGCACGAAGCTCTGGAATTCTGGATCTCTAGAGGATTAAACAAGACGGAGCTAAGAGGTCCTTTTTATAGACTTAGCGCTAGCGCCTGCGCTAGTGCTACCGCCGGCGCTATCTCATATTAGGACATATTCTATGCGGCAGAATCTTTATTCCAAGGAAACAATTCTCTCTTGCCTTCTGTGCTCCTCGCTACCGCCTGCGCTATCGGATACCTCCTGGCGCTATCTCCTTCTATAAGTTCTCCCGGCAATTGCGCTTAAGCCAACATTTTGTCGAACGAAATTTTATCGAACGCGGTTAAGAGTTTGTCGAGCGAATTTTCGTCGAATGCCGCTAAGAGTTTGTCGACCGAATTTTCATCGAACGCCGTTATGAGCATTTTGTCGAGCGCCGCTAATAGTTTGTCGAGCGACAGCTAGCACCTGCGCTAGTACTACCGCCAGCGCTAGTAGGTGTTTTGGATTTGATGGCTCAACTTTGGGGGCAACCTTCTTATGTAATCCTTGAGTCATGTGGACTTTGTTATCCTGCACACTTAAACACACAAGATCAAATACACATAGGATTTGTTATTCTCAGACCTAGGAGATGCGGAAGACCATGTTCCAACAAGGGTCCTTCAGCCAGAAGATCTGATCCTAGTGAAAGAGTAGAAGCTACTGAAGACAGAAGGGAGGCTGCTGAAGAGAGAAGAGAACATGTTCAGGTTAGGAGATCAGATGTTGAAGTCTGGAGTCCAATGCCTAAAGCCATCATTTTGGATACATTCAATCTGATGGACATTTCTAATGACTTACCTCAAGATTATAACAGTCAGGAAGGGATCAACAAGTTCAAAGATGCTAGGTTAAAAAGAAAAATCTATTTCAGAACTTTTGGATCTAACAACCCTCAAGCACCTGCTCCACCTCCAAGATATTATCCAAATCCAAAGGCCTATTTTGATAGACAATTTGAGAAGAGACAGGAGGGGAAAGGGAAGAAAGAATGATATTTGATGAATGTTGTGTGAAAAATGTCTTTACCTTATAAACATTTATATATATATTAATGTTTTGTTGGTTCAATTCATGTTTCTATTTTCATTATTTATCATTCTCTATGTCTGTGATTTTATTTATTATCTGTGCAATTCACCTTAGTAGATAGGGTTCTGACTTCTTCAAATAGGGGGATATTGTTAGGTATTGTAGCCACAATAGCCTAGATTTGAAGAAGTCCCCAGTAAACTAAGATGAATTGATTCTGTATTTGACATGGTATTCTAGTTATTTTATTGCAGGATCTTAAATTCTAAGTACAAACCAATGTCAGGTTTTAATGAGTCATAAACACAGGCCTATGCAATGTAATCCCTCATTGTGTAGACCATGGTGTTGAATCATGTGAATCTCTCTATTGGGATGTACTTCATATGCAAAGTTCTGAAAAAGGGAAGAAGGAGTTGTTGCTATTTTTCTGGATGGAAGAAAAATGTTCCAAGTCAATTCGTCGAGTTCACTCGATAAGACTCGATTCATTTGTCGAGACATCTCGAGTGGACTAGATGAATTTTTGAGATCACTCAAAAGGTCTCAATTAGTTTCTTAACTCCTTTCGTCGAGTGATCAGTAACCCTCGTGAATACTCGACGAAGTCATCGAGTGCTCTCGAGTAGTCAGTGGAAGTTCCCGCCAGTATATATTTTAGCTAATTAAATTTTCTCAAGTGGAATTTGTCGAGTCATTGAGACGAATTCATTGAAACGTTAAGTAAAATTCGTCGAGTGATCAAATAATTTCACGAGTGCATTCGATGAATTAACTTGTCTGTTTTTCGTTTTCAAATTTCAGACGGCTTGTATTTAAGGCATCTTCCATGTACAGTACACATGGAGATTATCCCTTAAATCTCATTTCTAGCCGTTAGAGAAGAATCATATAAATATTTAAGGGTTATTCTTTATTAAACCCTAACCTTAAACAGAGAAGAAAAATCGCAAAATCGTCTTTCAAATATTCGGCTTTCGTCTTTCTCGCAAAGATCAATTTCGTTACCGACAAAGAATTTCTCAAGATTCTTCTCCAAGATTAGAGTCGAGCAGATCTCTTCTTTCAGATTCTCTCAAGATCAGTTGACTCCAAAGAATTCAGATCTAGCTTTTCAGAAGTTAAAGTTTTTCTCTTCCTTCCTCTTTCAAGATCAAAGCCATTCACTCAAGCAAGGAATAAGAAGATTATTTTTAGATCTGAAGAAAGATCTCCTAGATATCTAAGAAGATTGTTTTCAATCTATTGTATCTTGTAAGAACCTTTTGCATATTTGTTAGCAAGTGTTTGCTTTTGAGATTGTAGATCTTAGTTTAGAGGATCGGGTGTAGGAGAAATTGTTCTCCGAGTTTGTAGGAGTTGTATACTCCGAGTTGTAAGATTTGTTTAAATCTGAGATTAGTGAAGTAGCCTAGTCTAGCTGGGAGTGCTAGATAGGTGAGGCGGGAAAGTGGACGTACCCATTCCGGGGAACCACTATAAATCCTTGTGTTTGTGTGTGTGCTCTTTGTTTATGTGCGCTTTGTTTCAAGTTTTTAATTCTGCTTAAAGCCATAGAATTCACCTATTCACCCCCCTCTAGGTAATTTAGGTAGCAACTAGATACTTTCAATTATTTTATCTTGTCATGCCTTGACCTTAATCTTATTATGTGCAATGAAATGGTCTATAGAAAATTGTGTTAGATTGCCTAGCATGCCTCTAAGTATGAGTAATATTTTATGTTAATCAATGATTCATTCACTCACTATTTTGGTAATATACATGTGCTCATAATCTTAGTCTTGCATGATGGTGTAGTATAATAGTTTTAACATATTAAGTTGTATGTATAAATTATCTACACCTTCTTTCAAACAATAAATCTCTTGCACATATAGAAGTGTTATTTCAATATTGTTAGTTTTGCAAAAACAAGTGAATTTGGAGACCTTTCTCCCAAAATTAAAAAATATGAAATAAAATGACAAAGATAACTCCACCAAGCACTACTCACCCTCATGATAAGTCTTAATGAGCATTGTGAGGTTGAGCACCATGGAAAGAATTGTAAAGTGTCTTGTGCAAACACATTTTCTTTATAACTTCCATTTGTACATTGGATCACTCAAAATAAATTTTTTATAAAAATGCTTATGCGATCCCCCAAGCAATACTTCGCTCCCTGATAAGTCTTAATGAGCATTGTGTGGGCGAAGCACCTTGGTAGTTGTACTATTTTATTGTGCTTTGAAATTTTATTCTAGAATTGATGTGTGAAAGTATTTCTAAGATTACAATCTTAATATTGTTTATACTATTCTCTTACATATGTCATGTGTTTTGATTATATCACTGTTATACTCTTATCAAAACACCATTTGCACACATCATTGTTTTCATAAATCTTCTACTCATGAGAATTGGATCCTAATGCATAGTTATATGATTCTTTCAAAACTTAAGTAAAAGCACTAGAATGCAATGCATGATTTCTAAAATGTTTTCTTTACTTGAAATACGAACTAGTTACATTGTAGCTATTATCTTTTTGAAATGTTAAATCATGCTTGCCTATTAGTTGTAAAAAAATTTCAAGGATAATACTCATTATATGTGAAAAGTCTAGAAATATTGTTGGAATTGTCAAACCATAACAAAAATAAATTTTTTTTGCTTATCTTGGTTACCTTTCTTTTCCGCATTATTGATTTGATCAAGTACTTTTAGCATGCTTTTTAAGGTCTCTTCTTCACTTATTTCTTTCAAACTCTTTTTCACTTTTTTCATCAAGTGTTATCTTTCAAAATCTTTTGTTCATTATTTTCTACCAAGTGGTAGAATGGCTTGGTAAAGTACATGGGATGTTATTACTCATGCTTATCATATTTTTTTTCACTATGCTACTCTCTCTTATCTCGATCATGACTTACTTTATTTTCAACAAAACTCTTAATCCTCTCCTAGTTGTCCCAACTTTCACCTCCTTTTCCTAGTTTTGTTTCACTCTATCCACTTTTGCTAATAACAAAAGGGGGAGAATAAAATGATATATCTTAATGATTAAGGAATAGGATTCACTAGATTAAGGGGGAGTATAAATCAAGTCTATGGGAGAAAACACTAAGGGGGAGCACTTAGATAGGGGGAGCACACATCTCTAAATATATTTTGATATTAAATTTTTTTTGTAGAATAGTGTCATATCCTTTTATAAAAACACATCTTTTATATCTAAATCTGATTTATTTTAATTGTATTTGTTATTATCAAAAGGGGGAGATTGTTGGAACACAGTTTTCTGCATCCCTTTGGTTTGAGAATAACAAATCCTACTTGTATTTGATCTAGTTTGCCATCATGTTTTTAACATGCAGGTTTGAACAAAAATGACACTAGGATGTTGTATTGTTGGTCTGGACTTACTCGCAAGTTGAAAAGAATAATGTGGTCTAACGCCATGCATTAGGACTTAACGTCGGCGTTTACTTTTGTTCCCACCAAGATGAAAATGACATGGAGGGAAGCCGTCATGATTGCAGGAGCATTTTGGGAATGATTTGGCTTAACGCCAGGAGTTAGCCTCAATGTCGGCGTTAAGGTTTCCTAAAATGAATGTTTCCAAAGATGCAGAATCTCCTTCCTGTTTTGAAGATCCGAGCCATCAAGTTATTTATATACAGAGTCAACACCTGGCATTAGCCTTAACGCCAACGTTAGCTTACTGTCTTATAAATAGGTGGCATTCGTTCTCTTCAATCATCCATGCCAAGGAGCCATATTCCAGCACTCTGAATTATTTGTGAGGGTCGTATTTCCACACCACAAAGGAATCAAAGGAGGATTGGATCAACGCTAACACAATGCGAAGAATACATGCTTCGACTTCAACGATCTTCAGCGATTCTTCGTCGTCTCCTTCAGATTACCTTATAGGGAGTTTCATATTTGTCTTTTATATTGTAACACATTTACCTTTGTGATTATTTAGTGACTTTGCCATGGTTGTTGGTGACTAGGTCTGTGCGCGGATTAGGGAGAATTCATCGCGGTTGTTGGCGACTAGGTTTAGGGCATAGATCTAGGGAGTGCTCGAGGCCTTTTTGGGGATGGAAAGGCTAGAGCGGCTTGAGGCTGTATCTGGGGAGAGATTGGCTAAAGCCAACCGGTTCTTAGTGAGAAGAGTCGGTATAGAAAACCAAAGAGTCTTTTATATTCGCCTTTGATTTCTAGCAACATAGAAATCCATTTTTGTAATCAATTTTATAAATGATAATCATGTATTTTCTTATTCAATAAAATTGATTTCTTGCTCTTTACTTTTGATTAAATTTACTTCATATAAAATATCAAAAGGTTTTCTTAAAATCCTAAAGTTTTCAAAAACCCATATTCACCCCCCCCCCCCTAAGGGCGCCTAAAGATCCAACAATATTGGCATTCACCGCGTGTAGAATTTAAAAGCGGGAGAAGGAGGAGCGCGCATCTCATACTGTCGCATTGAAGAGAGGTTTAGGTGTTGAGCTAGAGGAAGTTTTTCTCACTTTCGCTCATGCACTGTGCGTGTTGACTCCTCTTCTCTTCTGGCTGATAACTAATACAAATCAGCCTACAACTGATTGGCCCTCAAACCAGCCGGTTCTAAAGATTTACTTTTTGAAAACTTTGCTTATTTAGACACTTAGTTTTGGATTTTATTATGCTTAGACAATATTATATAACTGCATAATAAAAGCATTTGGTCTAGCTCAAAGATGTTAAACAAAACTCTCTTGGAAGGCACCTCATGATTATCTTGCTTTCAATTTCAATTTTTTCTTTCTATTTGTTTGTATGTTGCATGGGTCTTGTTGGGGACTTGAAAAGAAGCCCAGATGATTTATTTAAGTGCATTTGCATGATTGGTTTGCTTTTTCTAATCCCTGTTTATATTTTAGATTGTTTTTTTGTTTGGTGCTGACCCTTTTGCAGGACCATGTTTCTCGTCACCCATCTTTTTGGTCAAGTGAGATGCGCACTCATGCTATGGATCACAATTTCAAATGCTTTCGAATACCCCATTCTTGGCCATTGGGTAACATTTTCTATCACTCCTTATTAGCATGCATTGAGGGCACTGCATAATTTAAGTCTACGGGAGGGGGGGGGGGGGGGGGGGGGGGGGGTTATGTTATTCTAATGCTCACTTCACCTTCTTTTCATGGCATTCAGTGGTGAATTTTTTTCAAATTCTGGCATTATTTTTAAATTTGTATTGATCATTTTCATCCACGTTTGCACCCACACGCTACATTGTGGAATATGTGAATTCTTGTAAGTATTTATGATTTTTTTCATGAAGTTTTGTTTTGGCTAATTCTATTTTTTGATATTCATTATGGGAGTGAATAGTGACTTGTGCAGTGTATTTAGTTTAGTGCACGTGTCGTGGATAAGATTTATTTTTAGAATTAATTTACATACAAGCTTTATCGTTTAAACCTTTTTACTTAATATCTTGATTAATATCCAGTCTTAGTTAGAATGCAGTATTGTCTAATGATTACTTAATTCCCATAGCGACTCTTGAAGCATTTTCATAGGCTAAATTTGTTTCACAAATATGACTTATGTATATAACACCGTGTTCCAGTGTTGGGGAATCGAAAATACCAAAGAAAGTGGTAGCAGGAAGCTACCGCTGCGAGGTAGTTGCTACCCCTCTAGAAAGAGAAAATTGGGCTCCATCACTTATCGTCGTGCGGTAAATGCTACCGCTGTTAGTAGCCTCATTTCCTGGTTGGATCGTCATTGGATGAGCACTCCAGAGATACCGTGGCGTGGTAACTGCTACCGTCGCATGGTAACTAATGAACCCAATTTTCTTAAAACCGTAATTGTGTTCGTTAGATCTTTTTAGATCTTGATCTAAGGGACCAGATCAACTCGTCCATCTGCCTTGAAGTGGTTGAGATCCTCACTTCAACCCTCACTTTGTCATTTGGGGTTTTTTGGCTAGGGATGAGTTGAGAGAGAGGAGGAGGAAGAAGGTTGAGATTCCACCATTGGAGGAGCACCGAAGCTCCAAAGTTTGATCTGAGACCGACAACATGGAGTGGATCTGAAGGCGTCCCTTTTCATCTGTGCATTTTCATGCTTCGATGACGAGGAAGAAATATCATAGGCTAACGACATTTCTCCTCCCGATCTTGATGTGTGTTTGGCATCTTTTATTTTCATGGTTTATTTTATGTATTTTGGCACTCGATTCCTCAAATGAGAGCATTGGGTCACCTTGGTTCAAAGAGAACCACCAGGTCGATTGAGTTTATCCCCAACATGATTGTATTAAAGATCCTTTTTTGTTAATGGATTAGGCATGGTGGTTGAAGCTGAGCTCATGGTCGGTGGCCTGATTAGGTGATGATTGTTTGACGATGCATATTGGGTTTTTGCTAGATGTGTGAATACGGAGATGAATGCCCAAATTTTGTGGAAATAGCGGGTGATATGTGTAAGGTGGGGAAACGCACATTGAAAATCCTAAGTGTGGATGTGATGCTCACTTGTATGATAAGGCGTGGTTTTATCTCTGTGATTGGTTAACTAGCCCTGTGATATGGTAATTCATGTGTGGAGTGCATCCCGGTGAGATAAGTACCCTTATATGAAATTGGCGAGAATGTCCATGCCTTGTGACAAGCCTGATGGTGAGAGTGACCATGTGCGGGTGGGGTCCTTGCTTAAGTTCTTAGAATCAGTTGTTGTGAAATTGGTGAAAGTGACGAGAACGACTATGTTGATGGACAAGCCTGATGGTATGAGTATCCATGGTAGGTGGAGTCTCAGCTAGGTTTCTTAGAATTGGTTGGTGTGCCTTTACGGGTGTTAGTACCCCGATGATATTATGATATGGATGTGTATTGATGATGTGCTAGTCTCATGCATACGATAAGGAGCCTTGGGTGAAACCTATGTCGCATGAATGATGCATTGTTAGGCCCTTTTACTTTATGCTCAACATATAAACATGATTAATGCTAGTGGCATATAGAGTGGAGCTTGTTATGTTGTTTATATGTTTGCTTTCATGTTGCATATGAAGTGCTGACTTGCAGGGTGTTGTAGTTCCCCGGGGTCCGCTAGGGCGGTCGAGATGAGATATGTTGTTATTTAGTTGTGGTCAACCCTAGCTAACCCTTGTGTACTGCTTCTTTTGTGTTAATTTCAGGGCAAGTATCGCATGCTGGAGCAAGATTGCCGGCAAAAAAGGCTTAAGCATCATGAAGTGTTACTCAAATCTCTTTATTGCTTTCATTAGTTGTTGTTCTGGCCTGCATGCCAAGGTAGCGTACGAGTTTTGTCACATTTCATCTCCTTTGATGAATGTTGATTGGACACATGTTTTCTAAATCCATAAGGATCTCTCCTTATTAGATATGGACAACCTCTGGGTATTTGGCTTAGTGTTTTCACTGTGTTTACTTGATGTTTTGCTTGGGTTACTTCTTATATCATTTTATAATATTGATTATGTGGTGACTCTATGTTGTGGGATCCCAGCCGGACCCATACTATATGGTTTTGCAGGGGTGGTGTTATAACTTAGGCCTTTCTTTGGGTCGATTGAGCCTTCGTATATCCTACATGCTTTACCATTGCACAAAAACACAAGGTTTGCACCTTTCCTTTTGATTCACCCCACCTCAAATTCACTAAAGCGTAAATTATCAACCTAAATTCACACATAGGTTTGAGCTTCAAATCAAAATTTTATTTCTGTGTTTTGGAGGTTGTATTTTGTGATGGAGTGAATACTTAAAAGCTTATATTTGGGTGTTGTGTGGAGAAATGCTTAAATGAAAAATCTTTTTACAAAAATAATTAAAAGAGAATAAGAAGAAGAAAATATTAAAAATGTAATGAGAAGAAGAAATTGAAAAATCTAATTTGATAAGTATATTTGGTGTTTGGCTAGTTGAGCGTGACCGCATTTGTAAATGTTTTAGTCTGGGGGTGTCACTTCTCACGTTCTACCCCTTGGTAGAATCTTTTGATTGCAAGCACACTTTATGTTTAAGTGTGTCTTTGAGCCCTCACGTTCATCTTATTTGATTCACCTCACCTTAAAACTAAGACGAAGTGTTTCGTCCCAATTTTTAGTCATAATGATTCGTGGAGCTATATTTAGTTAATGGAGTGGAGAGAGTGTGACCGGTAAAGCATATGGTCATTGTCATTGATGGATTTCTTTATAGGTTGCCCTATAGTCTTGATTGAGTAATGTCAATCTGAGCGGTGACACAACTTTCTTCTAACGGTGTATCTAGGACAATCCATCGGTTCTTTCTTAGAAGTGGATATTACTAGTTTGGTATTTTGTTTGAAAAGGTTGTACATATTTAGTATGTATAGAAAAGTTTTCTAGTTTTCTTTCTATCCATCTCGTACATTAAACTTCATTGCTCACTCTGAAAGTGCACAGTGTGCCTCTGAGTATTCTCTAGAGGGGGGTGAATAGAGTTTTAAATATTTTCTACCCTAATTATGCACACACAATAAAAACACCAAGTATTATGCAATCAACAATCCAAAAGACAGAATATAGTAAATTAGATTACAGGAGATATAACCATAGAAAACTGGAAATAGGGACAGCACAGAAAATCAAACACAGAGGACACATGAATTTTTATAGAGGTTCCCCAAAATGTGGGTACTCCTCTCTTCTACCTCCCTGGTAGGTTTGCAAAACCGGTGCCTAAGTCTTTTGATAAGGAGACTCTTAGAACCACTGAATCCTTTGAAAGAGGAATTAATAAAACTCTTTTACAGTTGAAGAATAAAGGAGAAGATAGAAAGAAGAGGGAGAAAAGAATTATGCTTGCAAAATTCTTTAGAAGCAATTTCCCATGAACTGCAGCTTCTGTTTCACTAGATCTGAGTATGATGAACTCTTGCTTATGCTTGTGATGATTGCAAGGGTTATTTGCTTGATCCTTAATCTCTGAGCACTTATTGTTGTCGTGTGATGAAGAAGAAGAAGAAGAAGTAGCTGTATTCTTTTTTTCTGTGCAGAGAGAACACTTGTTTTTCTTTCTTAGGGTTGAAGGAGGAAGAAGAAGAACCCTTTTTCGACAGATAGAAAATAATGTAATCAATACTATGTTTTTCTTCTCCTATCAGCATATTTATTCTTCATGATTGAATTTGAAATTCTTTCTACTTTTGGGCTGTCCTGAAAAGGAATTCATATTAGACAGTTGATTCCCCTTTCTTCTTTTGATGTCGACCCGTCCATCAAATTCGAATACCTTCCAAGAATGTTTTTGATGTGTCCTGGAATACTCCATTCCATTCTTGGCAATAAATGAGCCGTTGGAGAACTGTCTTTAGCTTTGTGGTCCTTCTGAATAGGTGTTAAAAGGACAGCAAAAAAAGCTTCCTTTTTTAGAATGTATTCGACGCTGCGTCGACTTCATCATTCTTCATGTCAACGCACCTCTGAGTTCTTATAGGAGTAGCTTCAAATTCCTTCTTAGCTCTGGCTGAACTCAGATGTCAACGATACGTCGATTCCTTATCAACGTATCCGTCGAGTTGAAAGCTTCAACTAGAACTTCAACTTCTGCGTCGAATAGAAGTCAAAGTTGCGTCGACTTCTAAGATGGCTTCGACAGGATGTTCCTTCTGTGTCGAGTTCCTTTCAACATTGCGTCGACTTGACTTATACTTCGATGAGCTGATATAGTTGCTTCGACCTTCAATTAGAGTTATGTCGACACCTAGTCGAAGTTGCGTCGACTTCTAGTCGATGCATGTTTTAACTCAACTGAATTTATGCTTATCCTGACCTGTTCTTGACACTCTAAGGTGAGTGTGACATCCTAAGAAATCTAATGACCAATTTACCCTTTCTATACATTGTGGGTAATATAACCTAACTGGCGAAATAACTTTAAATAATTTGTTAGATAAATCACAAGGGTTTTTCCCAACACACTCCTTATTTTCATTATCTATTTGAGTAGTTTAGCTTCATCTAAACCCCATCAGTGGAGAGGTTTGCTAGGGACAAGCAAATGTTCAAGTCTAGGGGTATTTGATGAGCGAATTTCATATAATGTTTTTAGCGCTCATCGAGTATTATTTTCATATCGTTTTGCTCACTACTTAGTAGATTTACATGTCATTTCATTCATATTTACAAAAGTCACTGTGTGAGCGTTTTCGTGTTTGATTGAGTAGTTTTAGTGCATTTCATGCATGAGGGAGATCACCCCTCCCTCTCACTCATGATTAGTATGCTTTTTAGGCATTATTATTTATTTCAACATCTTATATAACATCTATGGTGGGTTTTGGGGTGATCACGACAGTTTTAAATATGAAAATGCAGATGCTCGTACATTTTGTACTCGCACGATCATGCGTTTGTTGGCCCATGGGCAGATGCTAGTTATTATGTATAATCGCGAGATCTGACTAATTCCATTGCACATGATACACGCACGATCGTGCACGTTATAATGTGATCAACCCGAAAACCCCTTTGTTTGGTCATGTTGATCGTACATTTTCCTTAACAAATTATCTCTTTGTAAGTTGTATGGCGGCAGATTTTTGTGCGCATACTTCACTTCTTCTTGCATGATCAAACACACAATCTGTGGGCATTCATTTTGACTGACGAACTATAAATACTCATTTTGATGAGATCTGAGCAGGGAATCACATGAACTGGCCAGATTCTGCGGGGAAGTGTCGTTTTTGCCCTAAGAGCCCTCCCCAACCTCCCCAAGCACCCTAAAGCTTGATGATAGAGATTTACAAGATTAGCAATGGAGCTTCAAGCCCAGAGTCATGTACATGGAAGTAAAAATTCATAGAGAGAAGATGATACTAGGGGGGAGATGACAGCTCTCTCTCGTATTTCGGAAGGTAGCCAAAGAAGATTTTGAGGAGCTGCTGCGAGACCAAGTCGTGTTCCTCTTACATAGTCAAGGAAGAGTCTCTCTTTCACTCTGTATCCATGATTGGTAATATGTATTTCTCCCTTCTTCTTTAGAGTACTTGATATGTTTGTATTGAGGTAGATTCTAAAGCATTATACACATCCATGACCATTGGATATAGATGTTCATAGGCTTACTTATATTTTGTGGATGGCTTGGATGAGAAGTGTGTTGTTCTTCTATGTGTTATTATTGTGGTTGGATTTGGATGTTGATGATGCTTGTGCTTTGATTTTATGCTTGTTTAAGTTGAACTTGTGAGAGTTTGTGAAGAGCGAGAGCGAAGAGGTGTGTTGGAACATGGTTTTCCGCTTCCCTTTGATTTGAGAATAACAAATTCTACTTGTATTTGATCTTGTTGCCATTGTGTTTTTAGCATGCAGGTTTGGACAGTTATGACACCCGGTTGCTGAAACAATGGTCTGGCACTAAACACAAGCTGAAGGATTGAAAGCTGTTTAACACCAGGCGTTAAGCTTAACACTGGGCGTTAACGCTAAATGAAAGTTGCGTTCGACGAAATGAAAGCTGCGTTCAACGAACAGAAAGCTGCTTTCGACGAACTGGCAATCGACAAAATGAAACCGCTGAGAACGGAAGCTGCGTTCGATGAAATGAAAGCTGCATTCGACGAACAAAAAGCTGCGTTCGATGAAATGGCGATCGACAAAATGAAATCGCTGAGAACGGAAGCTGCGTTCGACGAAATGAAAGCTGCGGTCGACGAACTGAAAGCTGCGTTCGACGAACTGGAGATCGACGAAATGAAACCGCTGAAAACGGAAGCTTCATTCGACGAAATGGAAACTGCGTTCGACGATCTGGCATTTGACGAAATTTTGTACGACGAAATGAGAAGCCCGTTCGACGAAATTCGTTCGCCGAAAATTCCGTTCGACAAAATGGAGGTCAACGAAAGGAGAAGATGGCATGCTAGCTGATTAAAGAAAGAATCTCAATGCCAGGCGTTAGTCTTAACGCTGGGCGCTATCCGGTCGACGAATTTGGCAAGGAGAAAGCAGTCGTGATTGCAGGAGGAACTTTAGGAATGATTTTCCCAACGCCCCGCGTTAGCCTTAACGCCGACGTTAGTATTGCCTAAAATAAAACATTTCCTAAAGTGCAGAATCTCCTTCCTCTTCTGAAGATCCGAGCCATCAATATGTTGCTATACATGATCAACGCCCAGCATTAGCACTTAACGCCGACGTTATCTCAAAGTCTATAAATTGGATGATTTCGACGTCTCTGCAAACTGATTGCCAAGAGCCCTATTCTAGCACTTCAGAAACTTTGTGAGGGCCGTATTTCCAAACTAACACATCTCCCACTCATATTTCAAAAGGAGGAATCAAAGGAGGCTTGGATCAACACGCTAACTCAATGCGAAGAACGCACGCTTGGACTTCAACGATCTTCAGTGATTCTTCGACGTCTCCTTCAAATTACCTCATAGGGAGTTTTATATTTGTCTTTTGTATTTGTCTTTTATTTTATGGTTGTAATCATTTTGTGAATTCGCCTCGTGTTGGCGTCTAGGTCTAGGTAGGACTTAGGGAGTAATTCGCCTCGTGTTGGCGACTAGGTCTAGGGAGTAGATCTAGGGGGTGCTCGAGGCCTTTCTGGTGACAGATTGGCTAGAGCGGCTTGAGGCTGTATCTGGGGAGAGATCGGCTAAAGCCAACCGGTTCGTGGGGATACGAGTCAGTATAGAAAACAAAAAGGGTTTTCATATTATTCGCTTTGATTTCTAGCGTCATTGAAATTAGATTTTGTAATCAATTTTATAAATGATAATCATGTCTTTTCTTGTTTAATAAAATTGATTTCATTTCTAATTTCATTATCTCTTTACTTTTGATTTTACTTCGACCAAAATATCAAAAGTTTTCTATTAAAGTTTAAAGTTTTTACAACCCTTATTCACCACCCCCTCCCCCTCTAAGGGCGCCTACAGATCCAACAAGGTGCAAATGAACCTCATTGGTGTAGTAAGAGTCAGGCGGTGTAGGCGGCCCGTGAAGAGAGCAAAGCGGTGTTGGCAACCCACACCCTTAGTTTAGCTTTCTGTTTCTGCTCTAGTCTATAGGACTCCCAAATCTGATTCAACGTACTCCGACTTAGCCATCATCTCTAGAGTTTCACTTAGATTGATCCACCCCGCTATGTTCCACCGAGAGATTCGATACTCCGAGATTTATTCCAGTTTTATATTACTTATACGATCAGTGCACTTGCCGACACGCATGACTGGTTGCAACTCCTGGCTCTTTGGATGCCCCTCCCCTGCATCCTTTCCTTGCTTTTTGCTAAGGGAGGAGAGGTTTGCAGTCCTTTTTGCCAGTTCCTCTAGCAACGAAGCATTCCGAGCAGTCATATGTTCATCAGGGTTTGTAATTGCAACAAGTATGAAGGAAATCATCAGGAAAATGAATTTCCAAACAGCCTAGTCCTGGGCAATTTATAGATTCTCTGGGGCATTCAGCTTAGGTCATAGTCTCCACGGCTACCTGACAACTTTTTCGAAGTCTGTATGTACTTAAAAAGTGTGGGGATTATATTAGCCCGGAATCCTATGACCCCAACAAGATCCAGTCAGCCTCAGATAAAGCAAGGAGCCTCTCGGCATCAAGCAGCATGGGTGAACGCTATCCAGTGACTTCCCCAGCTTTCTTTTCTAGCCTTTTAGTTTTAGAGGTTACAGCTAATTGTAACCGCACCCTCTCTTTCTCTCTCATTCATGCCCGGTTCTCATGTACCCCAGGCAACCCATAATTTTGTTATCTTCCCATTTGAGCTGGCTCCAATTAGTATAAATAGAGGGCATATTACCCAGAAAGGTGTTGGGGTCTTCTATGATCTAGAAGTACTCAAAGAGTTAGTCTCACTGCCAATGTAATATGAGTTTATGTGGTCGCACATAATAATGTATGAAAATAGGACAAATGGTCGTGTTAGCTTTACTTATATTGGATATGAGTGAAGAACCATGTGTTTGAACTGATTAGGAGCAAGTTTGTATCGACAAGACTGGTAGTTGATATAATGTATATTGTCGAGACCTCAAGACGACATAGTGTATGTCAGCTTGACTAATATCAGCTTGACTATTTAGTCGATATAGGGTCTTTATCGTCGAGACCTCAAGATGACATAGTGTATATCGTTGAGACCTCAAGATCACATAGTGTATGTTGGCTTGATTAATATCAGCATGATTGCCTAGACAATATATGGTCTTTATCATCGAGACCTCAAGATGACATAGTTTATATCATCAAGACCTCAAGATGACATAATGTATATCATCGAGACCTCAACATGACATAGTGTATATCTTCAGGACCTCAAGACGACATAATGTATGTCGACTTGATTAATATCAGCTTGACTGTCTAGCCAATATGGGGTCTTTGTCGTCGAGACATCAAGCCGATAAAATGTGTTTATCGACTTGTTGCTGAATGCATGTCGATTTGATCGACGAGACCTTTTCTCCTTACCGAATCTAGTTCACTTAATACAAGATTAACTGAGGCGTCTTAGGAACTTATATATATATATATATATATATATATATATATATTGATATGTATATTAGGTTTTGTAAGTGAGATCAATAGAACTGATCATTCGACTTTTTCCCGAGAGTGGAAAAGTTCTTCTTGTCGGTGGTGGCAGTTTCTTTTAGAGAACTGAAACTTGGCTTTTGTTTATTTCTTAATTCCGACATCATGTACTTTTATTTATTTTTTATTTACTACTTTTGGAAGATCAAATCTACACTTGTTTGGGGGTTTCTAGTTTATTCTGCTGCGCATATAATATTGCAAAAGAAACTCAAATGTAGTTTCATAGTTAGGTTGTGCGATTACAGTACTTCAAAAATTCTTTGTTTCTAGTACATGTAAATCTGAAGACTTAGAACTGTTCTAAGTGTTCAGATTTATTCTTGGAATATCAAATGTTGATAATTCTCTTTTATAAAAATACGAAGGATTGGATCCCCGCTAGGAGCGTTTGTATTTATTATATATATTTGTGTAAGGGATTAAGTGTTAATCATGATTAAAAGTCAATCATTGATAAGAAAAATCTCTTAAATTTTATATTAAGTGTTCGGATTCCTTCTAATGGATGACACTCTTCCTGCCTCGATCGATGAAGTGTGGGCTTACCAAAGTAAGGTGCATTAATCTATCATTGCGAGGGTGTGAGTGGATAATTATGATATCTCGCTATCGACATTGGTCTAGCTTAACTAAGTGACCTCAACGGTTAAGTGCCTAGAGGCATAGGGTTGGCATGCACCATATGATGAATGTGAATATTGGTTATTCACCAACTATTCAATAATTGTATACGATACAATTGACAAGAGTTGTCTACCTAAATAGCCACATTATGGGTGATCAACCAAAGCTGACTTATGATGGGGGTGAAATATGGATCTTGTCCACTAAAGTGTAGCTCGTATGAACTCTCTGAATTGATATTAAGGGTTATTAATTCAAAAAAAAAATAGTTGGAGTATTTAATAAAAGACCTTATTAAATAAATGTATTTTGAAAAACTAGTAATAAAAGACTTTACATAATTCTTGTTGAATTCCATGGCAAGTTCACATTCCACCTTGTCCTTGGGAGCCATCTTTGAGAAGGACAAGCTCGATGGGATGAAATTCCTAGACTGGTATAGGAACCTGAGGATTTTTCTCATGTAAGAGCATAAGCTTTATGTCTTGGAAGAGGATCTTCGCGAGGATCCAACCTCATCTGCCTCCTGAGAGATAAAGATGCTTTTAAGAAATATCAAGACGATTCCTTAGAAGTTGAATGCCTCATGCTTGCTACCATGACCTCTGATCTCCAGAAGCAACACGAGAGCATGTGTGGTTATAAGATAATCGAGCACCTGGAGAAAATGTTTCAAGGGCAAGATCGGCAAGAGAGGTTTGAGATGTCTATGGCATTATTTCAGTGTAATATGAGAGCTCGAGACCCAGTAGGGACTCATGTACTCAAAATGATTAGGTACATTAAGAACCTTGAGCAACTGGGTTTTCCCTTGGTCCAAGAGTTGGCTACTGATCTGATCATGCAATCATTGCCAGACAGTTATCAGTAGTTCATCTTGAACTACAATATGAATGAGATTGACAAGACACTGCTCGAGCTCCTAGGAATGTTAAGAACTGTTGAGAACAACATGAAGAAGGACAAGTCTGCTAGCCTCATACAGATGGTGCATAAAGGGAAGGGCAAAGCCAAGGGATCCAAGAAGACTAAGATAGGATCTAAGTCATATCTTGATCCCAAGTCTTCAACGTTGAAGAAGAAGGAACTGGCCAGGGAAGAAAATTTCCACCACTACGGTAAAGCAGAGCATTGGAGGAGGAATTATCCCATCTAGGTTGAGGGTCTACAGAAGAAGAACGGAAGTGTGACTTCCGCTTCAGGTATTTATGTTATAGAGATAAACATGTCTGCTCCATCATCTTAGGTATTGGATACCAGATGCGGTTCTCACATGTGTACAAATGTGCAGGAATTGGGAAGGAGAAGAATGTTGGGTAAAGGAGAGATGGATCTACGTATTGGAAATGGAGCAAGAGTTGTCATTGTCGTAGGAGTTTACCGTCATTCTTTGCCCAATGGACTTATAATTGAACTTAATAATTGTTATTATGTTTCAGCCATAACAAGAAACATTATATTCATTTCATCTCTTGACATGAAAGGTTTTTCATTTGTAATTAAGAATAATTGTTGTTCAATTATGAATGGTGTTTGTTATGATGTAGTTCAATTGTTTAATAATTTATATAATTTGAACTTAGACTAACCAATCTATAATGTATAAAATACTAAGAGACTAAAAATAAATGACCCGGATCATACGTACCTTTGGTATTGTCATTTATTCCATATAAACGAGAAGCGCATATCCAAGCTCCATAAAGATGGACTAATGGACTCATTTGATTATGAATCATTTGAGAGATGTGAGTCTTGCTTATTAGGCAAAATGACTAAAACCTCTTTCATTGGTCATACTGAGAGGGATGATGTTCTTTTGGGTGTCATACATAGTGATGTATGCGAACCCATAAGTTCTTTGGCTAGAGGTGGGTTCCACTACTTCAATATATTTACTAATGATTTCAGTGGATATGGATATGCGTATCTTATGAAATACAAATCTGAATCCTTTGAAAAGTTCAAGGAGTTCAAGAATGAAGTACATAACCAACTAGGAAAATCATTTAAAGCACTCTGATCTGATCGAGGTGGAAATTTTTTGAGTCAGGAGTTTCGTGATCATTTGAAAGAGTATGGTATTGTATCACAGCTCACTCCACCTAGAACACACAACAGCATAATGATGTGTCTGAGAGGAGAAATCATACCTTGTTGTACATGGTATGGTCGATGATAAGTCATGCATATCTGCCCGTTTCCTTTTAGGGATATGCTCTAGAAATAGTTGCATTCGCACTAAATTGAGTTCCAACTAAAATGGTTCAAAAGATAACATATGAGATATGGACTGGGAAGCATCTTAGTATGTCTTTCATTAAGATTTGGGGTAGTGAGGCATACGTGAGACGTCAAATGCCTGACAAACTTGAGGTCAAATTGGATAAGTGTTATCTAGTGGGGCATCCTAAGAAACTAAAGGGTACTATTTCTATAATCACTCCAAGGGCAAAGTATTTATCGCGAGGGCTGATATCTTTCTTGAGAAGGAATTCATATCCAGAAAGGCTACCAAGATAGAACTTGAAGAGGTTCAAGAATAAAAAAATAATGAATGAACCAGAATTGGGACCTAAGCAAGGACTACAAATTGTTGTAGCTAGAGAACCTGCTCAAGAGACACAAGTCCTATATAGATCTGGTAGACCTAGATTTGAGCCTGAGAGATATGGATTTCTCATTTCTCAAAAAGGTAATGTGTTGCTTATGGATCATGATGATGAGCCTGCAACCTACCAAGATGCTATGAATGGACTAGACTCTGAGAAATGCCTTGAGGCCATGAAATCTGAAATGGACTCCATGTATATGAAGTTTGGACCTTGGTGGAACCACCTACAGGGGTACAACCCATAGGGTGCAAGAGGGTCTTCAAGAAGAAGGCCGACATGGAAGGGAACGTACAGACATTCAAAGGGCGACTGGTGGCTAATGGTTTCAAGCAAATTCATGGTGTTGACTATGATGAAACTTTTTCCCATGTTGTCATGGTTAAGTCCATCACAATTCTACTTAATCTTGCTACGTATTATGACTACGAGATATATTAAATGTATGTCAAAATAGCTTTCCTTAATGGAAACCCCCTTGAGGAAGTGTACATGTCACAACCTGATGGTTTTTTATCTCCATATGAAGCCACTAAAATTTGCAAGTTGCATCGATCCATTTATTGACTGAAGCAAGCTTCTCAAAGTTGGAATCTTCGTTTTGATGATAAAATCAAAGAGTTTGGTTTTGTCAAAAACGAAGATGAGCCTTATATTTACAAGAAGATTAGGGGGAGCACTATTATATTCTTGATATTGTATGTAGATGACATACTATTGATTGGGAATGACATTCCGACCCTGCAAGCTGTTAGGAACATGCTAGGGAATTACTTTTCTTTTAAATACTTGGGTGAAGCAACTTATATACTTGGTATTAAGATCTATAGAGATAAATCGAAGAAATTGTTGGGTTTGACCCAAAGTACATACATTGAGAAGGTGTTGAAGTGGTTCAACATGCTTGAGTCCAAGAAGGGATTCTTACCCATGTCACATTGTGTGAGTCTCTCTAAGGACTAGTATCATGAATCTTTGGAAGATAAGGACCGCATGAAGTTGATTGCATATGCTTCTGCAATTGGATCAATCATGTATGTAATGTTATGTACTCGACCCATTGTCTCGTAAGCTTTGAGCATGAATAACAGGCATCATTTTGATCCGGGTGATTGTCACTGGGCAGCCGTCAAGAATATCCTGAAGTACTTGAGAAGGACTAAGGATGTATTCTTGGTATTTGGAGGAAATAAAGAGCTCGTTGTAAAGGGTTACAATGATGCTGGCTTCCAAACTGATAGGGACGATTCAAAATATCAGTCATTTTTTTTTCCTTAATAGAGGGGTTGTGAGCTGGAAGAGTTCCAAGAAAGAGACAGTTGTTGATTCTACAACAGAGGCTGAGTATATCGTTGTTGCAAATGCGGCGAAGGAAGCTGTATGGATTAGGAAATTCATCTGCGAGCTTGATGTAGTTCTTAGCATTGTTGATCCAATAATTATTTATTGTGACAACAACGGTGCCATTGCACAGGTCAAGGAACCTAGATCTCATCAGCGCTCCAAGCACATACTTTGGCGGTTCCATCATATTCGAGAGATTGTCGATCCAGGAGATGTGAGCATATACAGAATACCGACTGAAGATAATATAGCCGATTCACTGACATAGACTCTTGCGCAAAGGAATCATAATGGTCATACTATATCAATGAGTATGAGATACCTAAATGATCATCGCTAGTGGGGGTTGTGGATTTTGTATTTGTTGGTTGCTTATTCATGTGATGAATAGTACTATGTATTTTCTTACATTTATGGCAAGTGCTTTTGTTATGTCATATTTGTTTCTATATTTCATATACTAATTAACATAATAAAGGTCTTTAGAATGCTTACTTCCATAGGAATTCAAGTGCGTGACTTGAATGTGAGGGCATATGTTGATTAGAAGCATTATTTTTAAAATGGACCCTGGTCGAGGTATCATCTTAGAAATTAGGGCGATGATGATACATTAAGACTAGTATGTGGGTTGACTAATGACCGGTTCTCATAGGTTATGATATTTGATATCAAGTCGCCACATAGGTACTTGGTAAGAATAAGTTGTACTGGAGAGACCCACCCTAAGACTACTTTGTGAATTATTATATGAACATATCACAAGTAGATCTCAAATGATAATGGTGTTTCTAGTTCTTTGACCTAAAGTCACATCATTCATCAAGTGAGGAAGAGCATACTTTGATGTCATCTAAAGTCTTTCTTGAGAAAGGTTGATGATAAGGGTGGTTATTGGGTATGTTACGAATCATTTGGGTATTTGTGTGTGGACAAAGATGGGATTTGTCCTCCTATATGACAGGAGGTGCATCTATGGGCCCCTTGATGGAATAAGACAGAAAAAGGCATGCTCATGCTTGGTTAAGTCAATATATGATATTGAGCTCACCAATTTCCGGTAGTCTATACTAGATCAAGAAACTAAGATTGAATTATTAAGAGGGTCACATGCTCCATGGCTCGAGTTTAATCTGTATGTACTGGACAAAGGAACATGACAACGATGATACATTGTGCACAATCAAGTTCATTGAGTTACAAACTCTTGTATTACTTGGGTAGCAATGATGCAGTGCTAGATGTCGATCATCGCTTGTAAGACTATAGTTGATATGTTCTAGATCAATTGGGAGACTGTTGGGGTCTTCTGTGATTTAGAAGTAATCAAAGAGTTAGTCTCACTACCAAAATAATATAAGCTTATGGGATTGCACATAATAACGTACGAAAATTGGACAAATGATCGTGTTGACTTTACTTATATTGGATATGAGTGAAGAGCCATGTTTAAATTGATTGGGAGCAGTTCTGTATCGATGAGACTGGTAGTCGATATAATGTATATCGTCGAGACCGTAATACGGCATAGTATATGTCGACTTGACTAATATCAGCTTGACTGTCTAGGTGATATAGGGTCTTTATCATCGAGACCTCAAGACGACATAATGTATATCATCGAGACCTTAAGACGATATAGTTTATGTCAGCTTGATTAATATCAGCTTGACTGTCTAGCCGATATAGGGTCTTTATCATCGAGACCTCAAGACTACATAGTGTATATCATGACGAACTCATAACGACATAGTGTATATCGGCTTAATTAATATCAGCTTGATTGTCTAGCTGATATGTGGTCTTTGTCATCAAGGCATCAAGCCGATAAAACATGTTTATCAACTTGATGCTGACTGCATGTTGATTTGATCGATAAGACCTTTTCTCCTTGCCGAACCCGTTCACTTAAGAAAACATTAACTGAACTGTCTCAGGAACTAGTATATAAATTGATATGTACCTTAGGTTTGTAAGTCAGATTAACTGATCATTCGGCTTTTTCTCGAGAGCAGAAAAGTTCTACTTATCGATGACGGCATTTTCTTTTAGAGAACTGAAACTTGGCCTTCGATCTTCTCCTGGAAACAAATCTAGTAATTCGTGGGAATGAAGAACTCGATCTTCATTCTAGCCTTCTATCGTTTGACAACGACAAGGTGTTCTCGGTATTAGTGTGGATACCCGTAAAGACGTGGATCTATTTTTACGTTCTCAAAGAACTCAATCCCGACTGAATTGTGGATATCGGTTCTACCAAGGGCTTTCAAGAACAAGTCATGAATCTTGATCCTGACATTAGGTACTTTTGTTTATTTCTCTATTTACTTTTTTCGCAAGATCAAATCTACTCTTGTTTGGGGTTTCTAGTTTATTCCATTGTGCATATGATGTCTATAACCCCAACAAAATCCATTCAGCATCAGATAGATCAAGGAACCTCTCGGCGTCAAGGAGCATGGGCGAACACTATATCTAGTAACCGCCCCAGCTTTCTCTTCTAGCCTTTTAGTTTCATAGGTTACATCCTATTGTAACTGCAGCCTCTCTTTCTCTCTCATTCATGTCAGGTTCTCCTGTACCCCCGGGAAACCCATAATTTTGGTATCTTCCCATCTGGGCAGGCCCCAATTAGTATAAATAGAGAGCATAGTACCTAGAAAGGCACACTGAACTTGAGCCAAATCCTCTATGTTTGTGCGAACTCTAGTTCATGTATCTTTGTGACAACTGACTTTTAAGTTATTTGACTATAATCATTCTATAACATATCTCATTTAATAAGTAATAAAATCACCCATAGCTAAGGTTTGCAGTTGCAGGATGCCCAATGTAGCCGTTCACGACATCCTTCTCCTCAATCCCCCTTCTCTTCTTTCCGACTCTTTGTGATTAGTAGTTGGTCACTTGCAACTCCTGGTTCCCCCGTCCCTTAGAAGTTGTAGATAAGCATGGAGGATGGGGACACTTTTGGATCCACACCTAAATCACTTATGTAATCTAATATACCAAATAAATAGGTTTTTCCCAACAGCGGGTATGACATACCTATCACCATCATTACCAACAATGACACTCAATTCGCAAGTCTTGGATTAGTAGAATTTTGTGCGGCGATAAGGACCAACCTGCACTTTGCTTCCATTCATCACTCCCACTATAATATCCAGGTTGAAGCGGCAAGCACGTTGGTGTTAAATCTATTAAATAAGAAGGTCAAAAATTTTAGGGAGAACTAGGTGGAACAACTTCCATCCGTCTTTTGAGCCTTAAGGACAACTCTTAATACGACCATGATAGAGACTCCTTTCAAACTTTTGCATGGGTTTAAGGTCCTCATATTCATAGAGTTTGAGGTAAGACCCCCCCCCCCCCCCCCCCCCCCCCCCCCCCCCCCCCCCCCCCGCTTCTACTTCCCAAGAAGCCGGAGAAGAATGGCGGTTGGAGGAAGAGGATGGACAAAATGTTGCACTAAATCTTGTAGAAGAACTTAGGTACCTCGATGTGGTCTAACATCAAGAAATCAAGAGAAGGAGGGCAAAGTACTTCGACAAGTATATTCGAATCAAGGTATGTTGGGAAAAACATTATCTTACAAATTATGTAAAGGTGACTTCACCCTATAGGATTTATTACACATGTTGTATAGTAAGTGTCAAAGTCTAATCAAAAGGAGAGCAAAGTTAATTCTGCGTCGAAAAGAAGTCGACGCGGCTTCGATTGAATGTCGAAGTAACTTTGAATAGAAGTAAAGATAACTCATAATGGCAGTCGATGCATCATTGGAAGTTGACGTAACTTTGAATTGTATTCGACACAGAAGTCAGAGTTTAAATTCTACATCTTTATCTTGATAGATACATCGATAATAGAGCTCAATTCAAAGCTGAGGAAGATTTTGAAGCTGCTTCTAATAATATTTAGAGGAGCGTCTATAAGAAGTCAGAGGATATTCGACGCGGCGTTGAATACAGTCACAGTTTTGGAAAACTTCCTTGAATAGATTCTGATGCTTATTCAGAAGATATATATGGAAGATATTTGAATTATAATGGGTCGCACATGAACAAGAAGAGAAAGAATAAATCCATATATTCAGTAATGATGAAATTGGAAATTATACAAAGGATTTTGACGTGCTGTCAACACAAATAGAAAGAGAGCAATATTTCCGCTTGGACATTCCAACTGGAGACGGATCAAAAAAGGAAAGTCATTCATCTCCATTCGATAGAAGATTATACATACAGAATTCAAAAAGAACGATACAACAATTCTGATTCTTTAGCTCTCTATCTCTTACAGCATACACGACATATCTCTGTACAGAATATTCTACATAAGGCTTCTTCTTCTTTCTCTCTCTCTCTCTCTCTCTGAAAGAAGCATACAATGAGTACATATCAACAAATGGATCAGGGCTATCATAATCCTCTCATCTTCTCCTAAGAAAGGATTCATTCTCTAAAGAAGGATCTAGAAAAAACTTAGTGCTTATAATCCTTAGTAACTGCTGAAAGAGGATCCATTTCAGAAGAATAATCTTCATCTTCATCTTCTTCTTCTTACTCCATTTCCTACTTCCTGTAAATTGAGTAAAGAGTCTTAAGAATCTCTCTTCAAAAGATTCAGTCAAATTCAAGATCTCCTTATTAAAAGATCTGGTTTGGTTTAAGATCTTCTTACCAAAAGATCTAGTTTGGTTCTAAGAGTCTCCTTAACAAAAGACTCAGCTCCTGGTTCTAAGAGTCTCCTTATCAAAAGACTCGGGCATTATGATGTTGTATTCCTACCAAGGCGGTAGAAGAGTGGAGTACTCATATTTTGGGGAACCACTATAGATCTTGTCTCATCTGTGCTGTGAATTTTTTGTGTTGTCCCTTATTTATCTCTGTCATTCAGTGTTTGTTTTTTTCTGGTTGGATTTTTGAATGCATAGTTGTTAGAATAACTCTTGTCTCTTCTGTGTTGTGATAATTGTATGTGCTTGTCTCTTATTTAGTTTTGTTATTCTTTGATTATTTTATTCTGGTTGAAATTCTGGATGCTCAGTAATTAGGATGGTTTTTCTGTGCATATTTTATTGAAAAGTTTTAAATCTCTATTCACCCCCCTCTAGAGAATACTCAGGGGAGTCATTGTGCGCTTTCAATTGGTATAAGAGCTAGGCTGATCAGAAAAAGGTTAACACTTTGATCGAAAGATCCTCTCACTCATATTTTTGTATTTTATAAATCTTTTAAGAAAATGAGTTCTAAGGATTATGCATCCACTAGACCACCAGTGTGTAATTTGAACAATTTTACACTCTGGAAGACCAGAATAAAGTTATATATGAATTCTATTGATGAGGATATATTTGATGTTGTATTGTCAGGTCTTTTAATCCCTTATAGAAAAGATGATAGTGGGACTGTAACATAAGAACTAGTTCCTAGAGCTGAGTGGACTGATACTGAGAAGAAAGAGAAAGCCTATGATGTTAAGGCTATGAATATCTTGGTATCAACTATGTCAGATGAGATATTTCAAAAGTGGCAAAATGCCAATCTGCCAAAGAAATCTGGGAGTCACTATCCAGATTAGTTGAAGGGAGCTCTGATGAAAGAGAGGACAATAAGTCTCTTCTCATATCCCAATATGAGAACTTTCAGAAGAAATCTGAAGAGAATGTTTTTGAAATGTATGAAAGATTCAGCATCGTAATTAATGAGCTCAAGGGACTATATAAGGAGATCTCATTGACTGAGATAAATGAAAGGTTGCTCATGTGCTTCCCAAGCACTTGGGACTCAAGGATCTGGGCCATCAGAGAGTCCATATGCCACAGGGAGATCTCTACATATGGCTTACTTGGCAAGCTCAAGTCCTATGAGCTGCTGCTAAAAAGTAGAGCTGAGACAGAAGCAAAGGAGAAAGTCTCAACTTCTAAATAAAGGACCATAGCATTGAAGGCAGCTGAAGGAGAGCCTTCTAATTCTAAAGAAGTGATGTTCAATATCTTGGCCAGAAAGTTCAGAAGGTGGGTCAATATTGAAGACTTCCAAACAAGAAGCAATCTTCTTTGCATGCAAAAAGCCAGGGCACATTGCCCATGAATGTCCGGAAAAATAGAAGGACAAAAGTAGCAAGAAGGAGCACAAGAAGAAGTCCTTCAGAAAGAACAAGAAGAAAGGAAGAAGTTTCATAGCTGAAACCTGGAGTGACTCAAAGTATGAGTCAAGCTCTTCATCTGAAAGTGATGAAAAAACTACTGCTGAAGAAGTCTGTCTGGTGGCTTTAAAAGATTCCTCTAAAGAAGATCAGGTATCTTTCTTTGATGACTTTGACTTTACTTCAGAAGAATTTAAGAATTGTTTTAAATAATTTTGTCATGATTATCTTAAGGTTCAAAAAGAATTTAAAACATTTAAAAAAAATTATAAGATCTTAAGGAAGATGATATATACTCTAAATATTATGAATTATGCGCTAAGGTATATAAGAAGGAAACCGAAATAAATTAATTAACTACTGAAATGTTAACACTAAAAGAAGATATTACAATGGCAAAGGCCCTTGAAGACTCACTCAATGGGAGGAGTCAAAAGCTAAAAGATATCACAAAGAATCTCTCTATGAGATTTAGATATCTTGGTTTAGGAGCAGATCCATCTAGCACTATAACCCCCAGCAAACCAGCTTGGAAAAATCCAGTATTATTTGTTAGACCTAGTGAGAATCAAGTGAATGAAATAAGTCAAATGTATGAAGAACTAAATAACCATCCTGATAAAATTATTGTATTAAATAGGGTGAATCTTAATAATGAGAAAAGAACTCTAGGTAAGAATCATTCAGAAAAACCAATGAACAACAATCAAAAATCTAAAAACAGAAGAAAAATCATTAGGCATTCTACTGATTTACTATTCAAAGAAAAATTCTATACAAATTTCTAGTGCCAAAATAACATATCTTGGTTTTATAGACCTATTCTCTGCCATCCAAAAGGGTATAATGATTGACCACTCTATTCTTTCATATCACCCTATAATGGTAAAAGCAAAGGACCCAAGATAACCTGGGTACCCTCTAATGTTTGAATTTCATGTGCAGGAAAACTTGGGGTCCCTTCCTCACAGACAATGTAGAGAAAGGGAAATTAAATATTCAATGTGCAACTACAGATAATCAAAGGGGCGACCTCTTCTCTAAGCCCATTGATGGAGCTTTCTAATTCACACATATTATCTAATAAATGTTATTTTCAATAAAAATCTATTGCTAGGAAAAACAACAAAAAATTCTTGAAGAAAATGTAAATGTTAATTCAAAGCTGCGTCAAATAGAATTCGATGCACCATTGATTTCTACTCGACGCCAGGTTCGAGAGCTGTCTGGGATAGTTAATTCGAATAGCACTCAATGCAAAGTCAAATTCATATTGATGCATGCGTCGACTTAATAGTTGCTACATGAATTTGAATTCACATTGATATCCACTCGACCTATCAACTTTTCAAGTACGTGCAAACCTTGCTTCTAGAAGCTACTTCGATGTATTTTGGCGCGCTGAATCTATTTCTTCTCGACGTTGCTTCGAGTACAACCCTAAAAGTGCACAGTGTGACCTCTGAGTATTCTCTAGAGGGGGTGAGTAGAGTTTTAAATCTTTTACACTAAATATACACACACAATAAAAACTTCTAATAACTATGCAATCAGAAAATCAGCACAGAATTAATTAAACACGGAATACAGAAATAATAAAGGGGACATCACAGAAAATCATAACACAAAAGAGACAAGTGTTATAGTGGTTACCCAAAATATGGGTAGACCACTCTTCTACCACCTTGGTAGGAATGCACTATTTAGTGCATAATTCTTTTGATAAGGAGACTCTTAGAACCAGCCACTGAGTCTTTTGATAAGGAGACTCTTAGAACCACTAACGAGTCTTTTGACAAGGAGACTTTTAGAACCAACTACCAAGTCTTTTGATAAGGAGACGCTTAGAACCACTGAATCTCTTGGAGAGGGATTCTTAGGACTCTTTTTTCAGTTACAGAATAAGACAGAGAGAAAAGAAGAAGAAGGAGAAGTAGTGAAGATTGTTGGAACAACCATATTACTGATTTGGGCAAGGATCACTATCTGCTGATTAGAACTAAGTTGACCCCAATGTATAGTCTTAAGGGTCAAGGTTTTAGGCTGATAGATCTAAGGGAAAGATAAGTTTTCTGCATTCGACGAACTCCATACTGCGTTCGACGAACTCAATCCTGCGTTCGACGAACGACATGCTCCTGTGTTCGACGAACTTGACAAGTCTCAGCGGTTATTGAAGCTCGTCTCAGCGGTTGTTGAACCTCGTCTCAGCGGTCGATGAACCTCATTTCAGCGGTTGACCAAGTCTCAGTGGTTGACCAAGTCTCAGCGTTCGATCATGTCTCAGCGGCCGACGAATTGGTTCAGATCGACAAAAGATCTTCTCAGCTCAATGAATTAAATATTCCAGCTTGCTTATCAGATATTATTATTCAGTTCGACGACCTCCAGCTTGAGATCGACGAACTCTAGATTATGTTCGACGAAATTTATTCAGATCGACGAATTCTTATTTCAGTTCAGATATTTCAGACAGATTATGTTTTTATTTCATTCTCTGAACTCAATTCTCAGCAACGGCTCTATTCTGCCAGATAAGTCAAGGATATTATATTTCCTTTTATTTATTCTCCTATTTCAAAAATTGTCATTGACATTTGCTGGAAAAAGACGCTTTCATGGAAAAGGAAAAGAAATAAAGCGTGTCAGATTTACAGTTCCCTGGATATCTATTCAGATTATTTTATTCCTTAAATCAAGGGATTTGATTTTCAAATCAGTCAGAGATTATCAAAAGAAAAGAATAAGGAAGAAGATATACAGTTTTTATTACAGTTTTCACGACGACATCTTTATAGAACATATTACAGAATAACTGTATAGGAAAAAGAAAGAAGAAGAAAAATACAGTCGAGAAAAATATACATCAGGAAGAAGAAAGAAAAGCTAATAGATTATCTTCATCTTCTTCAAGCAGCACCCTCATTCACTGAGAACATCATCAAGATCAATCTCTCAGTTTCTGCTGCAAGTTCAGATCTTCAAAAGAGCAACAAACAATCTGAGAAATATTTTGTCTCTCAGATTTATCAGCTATCAGGAAGGTACAGGAAGATATTACTTTCAAGTGAAAGCTCCATCCTCAAGCTGTCAAGCATTTTCAATCAGATAGAAGGAGCTTTACAACAATATTCCACTAGAGTCTTCTCTCAGATTATTGATAGAGAAGAACATCTAAACCTTCTTTATCCCATCTTGTACAGGGTTATAACTCCCTTCAAAAGTTAACCCCTTGGTGGCAGGGCACCTGAACAAAAACCTGTGGTTTGGTTAGAGCACCTGATCAAAAGCTCCTTGGTGTTTGGACACCTGATCAAAAATCCATTGGTGATAGGGCACCTGATCAAAAACCTAGTGGAATCCTACCAAGGGTGGTAGAAGAGTAGACGTACCCCGGTTTATTGGGGAACTACTATAAAAATCCTTGTGTCCTCTGTGTTGTGATTTTCTGTGTGTTGTGATTTGTTTTCATTTGTTTTATAATTCACTCAATACACATATAAGTATCACTATTTTAATTCCGCTATAAAAATAAGTGAAAAACTTTTAACACTTTATTCACCCCCCCCCCCCCTCTAGAGTAACTTTAAGATCTAACCTCACTTTCAAAGATATTTCTTCTGTTTGAATCCTCCTGCAGTTATCACTGAGGATTTTATCACTTGGTGTTCTTCAGGATCTGTTTAGAATGAACCCTTGCTTGAGGTAGAAAGAATGCAAGGGTTATGAGCTTATGATCCTGACGACCTCTGTACTCTTGATGACTTTTTTCTGTGAGAGGAGAAGAAGAAGCAGCGGCCTATATGATTTCCTGTATAGAGATATTTTCTACTTTTGTCTGTGTTAGGGCTTGAGGAAGAAGACCGAATAGAATAGCTTGTGTATTTTTTGCGTTGTCTCCTCCGTCTGTATACTTATTCTCTATCGAATAGTATTTTTAATTTATTTCCTCTTATGTTCTGTACATAGAAGGAATGTCCATTGGAAAATAAATGTATCTTTCCATTTCTATGCACGACCTGTCACTCTGAATTTGAATAACTTCCAAGAATGTATTTATTGTCTCTCTGGAGTACACCAGTCCATTCTTGGCAATAAATGATCTGTTAGAATTCAAATAACATCCTTGGATGCCTTCTTGAAAAGCATCAGAAAAGAATACATAAAGAATTTTATTTATATTTGTATTCGACGTAGCGTCAAATTCATTTTCCTTCTAATCGACGCACCTCTAAGTTCTAATGAAAGTCGCTTCAAATTCCTTCACAGCATTGAATAAACTCAGATATCGACGTTGCGTCGAATCCTTATCGATGTATCCATCAACTTGAAGACTTTGACTTTTAACTTCATCTTCTGCGTCGAATTCAAGATGAAGTTGTGTCGTCCTCTGATATTTCTTTTACTGGATCTTCTTCTGCATCGAGTACATTTCGACGTTGTGTCGACTTCACTTAATGATATGATTTACAGTCTGAGTTACTTCTACTTGTATTCAAAGTTGCTTTGACTTTTAGTCGAAGTTGTGTCGACTTCTATTCGACGCAAGTTTAACTCAATTGAATTTTATGCTTATTTTGGACTGATCTTGACACTCTAGTGTGAGTGAGATATCCTAAGACATCTAATGACCAAATTACTATTTCTATACAACATGGGTAATACATCCTAGAAAATGAAATCACTTGTATATAATTTGTAAGATAAATTAAAGGGTGTTTTTCCCAACAATCTCCCCATATTTATCTTAACAAATTTTACAAATAATTTAAGTGATTTCAATCATGATGTTAAATAAAACAGAGTACAAACAGATATAATATAGACAGAATGACCTAGTAAGCTGAAAACTTCTGATTAATATAAATAATTGTTTATCAGAGTTAGTTACCCAAGAAGTGATCTACTTTCTCTCTTTGAGAAAAGTATATAAGGCCTCATAGACCTTTCTGAATTTTCTTTCAACATATTTGAAATTTGCTGGGATGGCCTTCTCTAGATTCTTCTGATTCTGTTATGTCCTTTGAAAAGATTCTCCAGGTCAGATTCTGCTTCAGGATACACAACTTTAAGCTTGAATCCTAGACCAACGACTTTAGCAGATAGCAAATTTATTTCTTCTAGATCTAGCTCTTCAGGATCAGGTACTCCAAGTGTTGGATTTGACTTGAACACAATCTTCTTTCAATTTTGAAGTGACTGCTCTGCTTCATCTTGATCCCAAACAAGGCCCCCTTTATGAATTTGTCCTTCATTTTCCAGAATTTTTGCCTGAGGATTCTTGGCAGCATACTTTGTAGGATCAAACAGAGTGCTTGGAATTTGAATTGCCTCCTTTAATTGTTCTTCCACGGCATCTTTGCCCTTCTTCAGCCTTTCAATGAACAACTTTCTCTTTTCTTTCAGTTCTCTTTGAGATGCTTTAAATTCATATTGATCCCATTCTCTAATCTCATCTAGGACTCTGTCAAGCTTTAGATCATTATATACCTTCATTCTATTTTCAGGTATTTCAACCTTCTCATTGTTTTGTAATATGATTTGTCATTCTTGAACTATTTTCTTTGTTCTTTTGTATACCTTTCCCAAATAGGTATGTTTCTTCCATATACCCTTCCTCTAAAATCTCTTCCCCTTCCTCTGTAATCTCTTTCATATCCCCTTCCTCTGAATCTACATTTGGAAGCTGGTACTGGGACTATTAGAATAGGTGTTTGTGGGTATTGTAGCCATAATAACCTTGATTTGAAGAAGTGTCTCTTAAACTAAAGTGAATTGATATTGTATTTGATATAGCTTTTTAGTTAGGTGTTTGTAGGTTATAAATTGCTAAGTACAAACCAATGTCAAGTTTCAATGAGTCATAAACACAGGCATATGCAATGTAATTCCTCATTGTGTAGACCAAGGTGTTGACTCATGTGAAATCTCTCTATTGGGGTGTACTTCATATTCAAACACAAAGGAGAAGCTAAGGAGAAGATGTTGATGTTCTTAAGAAATGGAAGAAAATAATCCTAAGTATTTTCGTCGAGTGACAAACAGCTTTCGTCGAGTGATAAACTTCATTCGTCGAGTAATGTTAAACTTCACGTGAAATATCAACTGAAGTTTCTTCCCGTCTCAACTTCGAGCTTCCAAGAGAATTCGTCGAGGGAGAATTCATCGAGGGAGAATTCGTCGAAGGAGAATTCGTTGAGTAATTTCTTTTACCCGATGAATGGAGTCAGCGTGTTTTCAAAATGCGCAGACAGCTCTCCTCTTTAGGGTTTTTCCTCCATGTATAGTACACGTGGTGTTTAATCCTTAAGTTACGCTTCTAGCCGTTAGAGAAGGATCGATATAAATACTAAAGGGTTATTTCGTTCAACCCTAATCGTGCAAAATCAAAATCAAGACATCGAAAGTTCTGTCGGTGCTCTTCTCATTCTCGCAAAAATCGATCTACTACCACCGATCTGCCTGGTGCTTGATTCTTCTATAAGTTTCCATTCAAAAAGATCCATGTACTTGGATTGATTCTATATTCCTTTAGATCTTGTTAAGTTGATAAGTGTTCAGATCAAAGCTTTCAAGAGAAAGAGTTTTCTTCTCCCTTACTCAAGTTCAGGATTTCATTTCTCAAGGAAGAAGAAGACGTATTGTTTCAGATCTTAAGGAGTTGAATCTCTTGGAGATTCTTAGAGATTGGACTTGTCAATCCAAAGTATTTGTAATACCTTTCACATATTCTTGTAGGAAGTTTCATCTTCCAAGTTCTTGTAGATCCTAGTTTAAAGGATCGAGTGTGTAGGAGAGTTTATTCTCCGAGTTTATAGGGGGGTGGTCTCCGAACATGTAGGAGTTGTGAACTCTGAGTTGTAAGATTACTGTTAATCTGATATTAGTGAAGTAGCCTAGTCTAGTCGGGCGTGCTAGATAGGTGAGGCGGGAAAGTGGAGTACCCACATCAGGGAACCACTATAAAAATCCTTGTGTCTCTGTGTGATCTTTGATTTTTGTGTGCTTTAGTTTAAAAATTTTAATTCCGCTTAGAAACCATAGAACTCACCTATTCACCCCCCCCCCCTCTAGGTCATTTAGGTAGCAACTAATTACTTTCGATTGGTATCATAGATAGGTTGTTCGTTAAGAGGTTAACACCTTGAATAAGCTCCTCCATCTAGTTGTTCAAAGACACCATGTCTGGAATGGACAAGAACAAGGATTCTTCCATGAAATAGCCGGTATGCACAAAAGAGAACTTCCCTATGTGGAAGGAAAGAGTTAGGTTCTACATGGAAGCCGCCGACCCAAGAATTTTTAGGATCGTTGAAGAAGGCCCTTATATTCCCATGAAACTATCTTCAATAAATTCAGATATTCAAATTGCAAAGAAGATGCTATAGCTTACTAAAGATGAGATCGATGTCGTAGCCTTGGACAAGAAGGCCAAGAACATCATTGTTAGTGCAGTAGATGATTCCATGCTTCAAATTCTGTTTCAATGCAAGACCGCCAAAGAGATGTAGGATTCTATCGTAGTCTTAATGGAGGGCACTGAAGAAGTTAGAGATTATCGTAGATCTCTACTGAATCAAGAATACGAAGCCTTCAAGCAAGATCCAAGAGATAGCATATCAGATACTTATGAGAAGTTCTTTAAAATCATTAATGGTATAAGAAATTATGACCGGGAATTTACTGTTGGAGAACTAAACGACAAGTTCTTGAGTTCCCTGACGAAAGAATGGGATACCAAGGCAATCGCCATAAGAGATTTTGGCAAGATGGCTACAATGGAGCCTCAAATCTTATTTGGGAAGCTCCTCTCCCATGAACTGAAGCTGAGCATCAGGAAAGTTGAGGAAGATGGGAACAGGACTTCTGGAAAGGAGAGATCCGTAGATCTGAAGGCCGAAGGATCAAAGAAAAGTAAAATCATGGTACCGGTAAAGACACGGTTGTCGGAAGAAGATGATGAGTCTGTGGCTTGATCTTTAAGCTCAGACATGTCCGATGGAGAGTTCTCTCTGATTTCCAAGCAATTCAAAAGACTGCTGAACAAGAGAAAGCAGAAGAGAGGTCAACCCTCTACATCAGATCACAGAAAATCAAGGCATGATGGTGAACAACACAAGAAAGAATACAATAATGATAGGTATAAATCTAAACCGAACAAACACTCTTTGACTGACATTATTTGGTATTGTTGTAACAAGCCATGGCACGTGATTGCGGAGTGCCCATTCAAAAATAAAGAAGGTTCAAGAAAGGAAGAGAGAAAATCCTTTAGAAGTAAGAAGAAGGAGGAAAAGAGCTTCTTAGTGAAGAAGTCAAAAACTCTGAGCGACAGCAACTCAGAAGAGTCAAGCTCAAATGAAGAGGACTACTTTGGCCTAATGGCCCAGACTGATGAGGAAAACTACGACACACCAAATGAGGGGAAGGTAAACTCTCATACTTCTCTTTCTAAATCTGAGACAGATTCCATAGCGGATGAAGGCTACTCCTTAGAGGAAGATTCTGCTATACTAGTTCAGTACAAAGCCTTATTGAAAGGATTTAACAAATTCCAAAAGGTAGTCAAATCTCAAACAAAGGAGATTGAGTCTCTCAAGACCGTGGAATCGGATCTGAGAGAAGAAATTGAAAAATTACTTCCCTTTAGAGATGAAGTCCAGATCTTGAAGGACGAACTCCAAAGCACTGCTGAACTACTAATGCAAAAGGAGAAATCCATAACTGAGCTGGAGGAAAAACTAGTGGTAGAGAGAAAGTTAGTGGAAAGCTTCTCTAAGCCAAAGACTATCCTCCCTCTCATCGATGGCTTTTCTACTCCTGCGAAGGGTAGTGGTATCGGTCATCAAACCGAGAAAAGTAAGGCGGCTAAGAAAAGAGCCGTTAAGGGAAAGCATAAGGCTGATCAGAGTCAACCTTCTTTCAAGAAGGTAATGTTTCCCACTAACACATATGACTTTGAAATAATGTATGGTCACTTTACGAGACCAACTCATGTTGAGTCAAGTAAGGATAACCAAGGATGGAGCCATCCTCAAAACCTCGGAATGACTGCTTTCAAAGCACCTCACGAAGAGATAGTCCTCAAGGACTATGGTTCATTCGTGCATGGACCGTCCGCTAAGAGAGCACCAAAAGTCAAGACTGTTATGACAAAACCTCATGAGAAGGAGCTCTGTGTTTGCTGCAATCACGAGGCTTCTACCTCTAAGTCGATAACCCCTGCTAGACCCCCCGTTCAAAAAGTCAAGCAGGAGGGTAAGAGAAGGTACAACAGGTTTGACTGTTGGTGTTGTGGCAAAGTTGGTCACTTAGCCATAGATTGCTGGTTTAATCCAAAGAATGCTAGAATTCCACTAGTTAACAATGCAAGGCCGACCACTCGCAAGGTTAACAATCCAAGTGGAAGTCGTCTAACAAGAATCCAAGGACCCAAATCCTTTTGGGTTCCTAAGGGCAATTGATTGTTGATTGCAGGTATGTCCAAAGGCCAACATCACGCCTATATGGTATTTGGACAGTGGATGTTTGCGGCACATGACCGGAACAAGAAGCCTTCTACAAAAGTTCACCCCAATCAAGGATGGTCCAAAGGTTATCTTTGGTGGATCCGATCGGGGAATCACAAAAGTCTATAGTATGATTACCAACGGTATAGTCTCTTTCACATATGTAGCTTATGTTAAGGGATTACAACATAATCTTATTAGCATAAGCCAAATTTGTGACAAAGGCTATATGGTTGAGTTCTATAAGGACAAGTGCCTAATAAAGTCATCTGATACGTCAGAAACTATTTTAACAGGCACTCGGAGTAGAAATATCTTTTGTTTAAATTTTCTTTGTTTAGATTCATCTACACCAGTTTGTTTTCTGGCAAAAGATAGTGCATCTCTTCGTGATCAATGGCACAAGAGATTAACACATATTAATTTCAAAACTATCAATATGTTATTATTTAGAACTTAGTGTGTAACGCTCCTGATGTTAAGTGCTTTAAAGAGAGACCTTGTCATGCATGCCAAATGGGCAAGCAGACTCGGGCTAACTTTAAGAGCTTAATTAGCAAAGATTCTACCAGATGCTTATATCTGTTACATATGGATCTATTTGGTCCCATGTCAGTTAAAAGTTAAGGAGGTAAAGCTTATACTTTGGTTATCGTTGATGACTACTCACGTTTTGCTTGGGTGTTCTTTCTAAAACACAAGTCAGATACGTTTGATTATTTCACTAATTTTGTCAGGAAAATACAGAATGAATTAAACTGCTCAGTAGTCAAAATCAGAAGTGACCACGGAACAAAATTCAAATCCGGGGCTATGACAGAGTTTTGTGAAAACTTAGGTATCTTTCATGAATTTTCATCTCCTCGTACTCCACAACAAAATGGAGTTGTCGAGAGAAAGAATAGAACACTCATAGAGGAAAGCAGGACAATGTTGAATGATTCTTCTCTTCCGGAATACTTCAGGGAAGAAGCTGTCAACACTGCTTGTCACGTGCAAAATAGAGCTTTAATCAACAAGAATCATCATAAGACACCTTATGAACTTCTAAAGGATAGGAAACCAACTGTATCTTATTTTAGATTTTTTTGTCAATAAATGCTTCGTTCTTAATAACGAAAAGTATTACAAAACTAAGTTTAGTGAAAAATGTTTTGAAGGTATTTTCGTAGTAAATAGTAGCCATAGTAAGGCTTATAGAATTTTCAACAAGAAAACACTGGTCGTAGAAGAATCAATTAATATTGTTTTTGATGAGACGAGTATGCTTCACAGCAACTCTTCTAGTGTTTTTGTTGAAGATGTAGATGCCAGGATGAAACTAAAAGAATTGAACTTGGAGGATGTTATCAAGGAGGATGCTCTAGGGACAGTCTCTGTCTGTGATCCAATTAGTCCTGAAGAAGAAGAACTTCAAGAAGTTGAAGATGTACCTCAAGTAGAAGTACCTGGTATCAATTAAGATGCAAGAAATCTGGTGATTAGACACCAAAGAGATCATCCAGTTGATCAAATCATTGGAGAAACCAATGTTGGAGTAAGGACAAGAAGAGGTACAGCTAACCAAGTTTTGCATTTGAGTTTTCTTTCGCAGCTTGAACCAAAGAAATTTGATGAAGCAAAAGAGTATGCTTCGTGGATCATTGCAATGCAAGAGGAGCTCAATCAGTTTAAATAATGCAAAGTTTAGAAGCTGGTGCAAAGACCCAAAGGTCAGAACGTTATTGGAACAAAATGGGTTTACAGAAACAAGCTGGAAGAAGACGGGATAATCATCAAGAACAAAGCCAGACTTGTTACCCAAGGTTACCGACAAGAAGAAGGGATCGACTTCGATCAAACCTATGCTCCAGTGGCAAGACTTGAAGCGATCAGGTTGTTTCTAGCGTATGCGGCTCACAAAGGATTTAAGGTCTATCAAATGGACGTGAAGTCAGCTTTCCTTAATGGTAACTTAAATGAAGAAGTATACGTAGAACAACCCCCAGGTTTCGTTGATTCAACCCTCTCTGACTATTTTTACTTTTTACGTAAAGCATTATATGGTCTAAAACAAGCACCCTGAGCTTGGTAAGAGACGCTCTCTAGCTTTCTTCTTGAGAACAAATTCACAAAAGTAAAGATAGATAAGACATTATTTCTTAGAGAAGTGAAAGGCAAGATTTTGCTAGTGCAAATCTATGTCGACGACATTGTTTTTGGATCTACGGATGATAACCTTTGGAAAAAGTTCTCGAACTTAATGCAAGGGAAATTTGAAATGAGTAGTATGGGTGAGCTGAATTATTTCTTAGGACTTCAGGTGAAACAATCTGAAGATGGAATCTTCATCTCTCAGGCGAAGTTCACCAAAGAGTTAATTAAGAAATTCGGAATGGAGAACACAACCTCAATGAGGACTCCAATGGGCTCAAATATGACTCTGGACAAGGATGAGAAAGGGAAACCATTTGATGAAACCAAATACAGGAGCATAATTGGATCTTTTCTCTACCTTACTGCCAGTAGACCATACATAATGTTCTCAACATGTGTCTATGCTAGATTTTAGGTGAACTCTAAGGAATCTCAATATGCCGCTGCAAAGAGGATTTTGAGATATCTTAAAGGAACATTAAATCTTGGGCTATGGTACCCAAGAAGCAATGACTTCGAACTAACAGAATTTTCAGATGCTGATTTTGCAAGTAGTAGGGATGACAGGAAAATCACTTCTGGGACATGCCAATTTCTTGGAAGAAGGCTTGTCTCGTGGAATAGCAAGAAGCAGAATTGTGTGGCAATCTCAACTGTTGAATCGGAGTATATCTATGCAGGAAGATGCTGTGCACAACTTCTGTGGATCAGAAATCAACTTGAAGACTACAACTTGAAGCTGAAGGAGATTCCAATGTTCTGCGACTCATCAAGTGCCATAGCTATTGTAAATAATATAGTCTCCAAAAGCCGGACAAAACATATAGAGATACGTTACCACTTCATCCGGGAGCATGTGGAGAACAGGAACATAAACCTCAGATATGTCCCGAAGGATAAGCAAGTTGCAGACATTTTCACGAAGCCGCTTGATGAGACAAAATTCAATTTCTTCAAGCTAGAACTTGGTATCCTGAACAAGGAATCTTGAAGAAAAGGCAAAAGGATCTAGACCAAAAATAAGAAAATCAAACTTATTCGAGAAGCCAAGTACTTTTCACGAGTCATTGTGAAAATTCGTCGGGTAAAATCCTTATCTTCGACGAACTGGACTTATTCTAAAAAAAATCATCGAGTAACAATAAGTTCTTCGACGAATTAAATCTCTTCATATATATTTTCATCGAATCAGCCTTTCTCTATTTAATCCAACGTATTGGATACGAAGAGTCTCTTCTTTTAACCTAAGGTACGCGCCCTCTCTCCCTTCAAAATGTTAATACTATATAAATACTTTAAGGGTTTCACGAGTCACACGCGCTGTTCTCTTCGTCATTTATCGAACTCTCCGATGATTCGTCTCCCAATCGCCGCTCTCATCTCCATCTACTCGCAATGTCTCAAAAAAGCGATGGATTCCTTCTGGTAGGGGAGAGCTAGTCCGTGTAGGGTTTGCAACTACTTCAGATGAATTCCGTAATATTGTCCTTTGTTTAGAAGAGGTCGGGCTATCATTCATTCTCGAACACCCCTGTCGTGTTCTAGATAAGGAAGTAATAGAGTTCTTTAAGAATGCCTCCCTTCGACACCATTACAAGGTTATCAAATCATCAGTCAAGGACAAGGTCATCAAGATGAAGCCGTCCTAACTAACCAAATTCCTGAGGTTGCCGATAGTGGAAGAGGAAGATTGCTTGTTTGAAGAAGATCACATCAGAACATTGTTATTCTGTGGACTACCTTGGGGCACCACCTCAGTCAGAAGAAATAACATGAATGAAGAAGGGAAACTTCTCTCAGACATCTTGGGAAAAGTTCTCCAATGCAAGGTAGGTTCTCATGACTACTTCTCTAACGAAATGTTCAAGATGCTGGCAGGTGTCGTTTGCTGGAAGAAAGTTGATTGGGGATCTATTCGATTTGATAAAATTAAAGCAAGTCTGATGACTCTATACTTTGGTAGGATCATCTCCCTATTTCTTAATCAAGTTGATAGACATCTGTTTGATATGGCCTTTGGAAGTGCTCTTCATCCCATGAAAAGGATTGACTCTTAAATTATTCAAAGATGGGACGGGAAAATTATTAGGCCTGGTCTGAAGAGGCCTGCTATAGAGGATAAAGAAGAAGAGAGAGAAGAAGAACCAAGATTAAAGAGGAAGAAAAAGTATAAATCAGTAAGAGCATCAGTCCAAGGGGAGGACTTCAATGCTCAAGCTCCGGGTGTTTCTCCAGCAACTCCACAAGTTCTTTCTTCCCCTTCCCCTATTCCTTCTCCAAGAGCAGATGCTCAAGATAAATCTAGTTCTGAGACTGAAGGTAATGATGATCAAGATGATCATGATAGTAATGGTGATGATGTTGGAGAGCACCCATGTGCTCAAGTAAATGTAGCAATGGTAGATAAAGTCATCAAGACTCATTTCTCTGAAAAGGAAGCAGCTGAGCAAGGCCGAGAATCCACATCTGGTGGAGTTCTTTTTGATACAGGTGCAGCTCCAGATGCAGATTCTGAGAATACAGAAGTTATTGCAAGTTCTGAGGGGGATCAAAGCAGAATAGTTGAGATAAGAGAAAAGGAGATAAGATCAGATGTCATTGTACTCTATGAACCCAACAAAGATGTGCAGTCTGAGATTGCTCCAGCCTCTCCAAGTAAGGCAAACTCACATATCTTCATTTCTATTGGTGAAAGCTTTGGAGCTCCTTCTCCAAGGACTGCTCCTGCAGCACCCTCCTCTAATGAATTGTTACAAACAATTGAGGCTCTGCTCAGGACCCATGCAGATCACATTGAATTCTCCTTAAAGCAAGTCTACAACAAAGTCAGAGAGGTGGAAGAAGATGTCGGCAATGGTCTTGCAGCTATCAACCAGAACATGGGGATTTTAAGAAGAAAGTTGGATGAAAAGTTTGATGTTGCTGCTCAAGGCATGAATCTCTCCATACAAGGAATGTCTTCTCTATATCAGAAAGCTGACACAGTAGATAGAGGTCAAGACATGTTGCTGAGATCTACTGAGGAAAATTCTCAAATTATTCACTCTGAAATAAGAGTCTTCAAGGAAGAAATTATCCAAACCCTTAATGAAGAAGTCGGAAAGGGGGGGGAATATTCTAGCAAAAATGGATTAATTGAGCAGGGTCGTAGAAAGCAAATTCCATGATAATAATGTATATCAATCTCAGAATATCAGTTGGCTACATGAAATCTTGACAGGAAGAGCTCCAGGTCAAAAAGTTCAAGAACAAATCTATCCAGATCAAGTTTTCTATGAGCAAGCTTTTGAGGAGCAACCTTATGTTCCTCCAGTTTCATACTCTCCAGTTTGGTCAGATCAGGAGGAGGTTGCAAAATCTTCAAGGCATCCTGCAAAGAAGAAAGTAAGCAAAACTGATCAGGTTTTGAGAGAGAGAAGGGGAGCTGGTATAATCTTGAGGGAACCAGCTGAAGAAAGAAGAAATCATGGTGAAAATTGGAGTCCTATTTCAAAAAATATAATCTTGGACACTTTCAACCTGATTGAAATCTCAAATGAAGAGCCTCAAAATTATTACCCTCAAGAAGAAATCAACAAGCTCAAAGCATCAAAGTTGAAGAGAAGAATTCACTTCAGAAAATATGGGTACAACAATCCAGTTGCTCCTCCTCCTCCTCCTCCAAAATATTATCCCAAGCCAAATGCATATTTTGACAGGAAATCAGAGAAGAGAAAAAAGAAAAAAGCTAGAATGCCCTGAGCAAAGTGTTGTGACTATGTGTTAAACTCTTAAAAACTTGTCTATCTATATTAATGTTTTGATGTTATCTCATTTACTTATGATATTAATTTTGCTTGTGATTATGATTATTATCTGTGCAATTCATCTTAGTAGACAGGGTTCTGACTTCTTCAAATAGAGGGAAATTGTTGGGTATTGTAGCCACAATAACCTTAATTTGAAGAAGTATCCCTTAAACTAAGGTGAATTGATATTGTATTTGATGTAGCATTTTAGTTATGTGTTTGCAGGTTATAAATTGCTAAGTACAAACCAATGTCAGGTTTCAATGAGTCATAAAACACAGGACTATACAATGTAATTCCTCATTGTTAGATCAAGATGTTGACTCATGTGAAATCTCTCTATTGGGGTGTACTTCATATTCAAACACAAAGGAGAAGCTAAGGAGAAGATGTTGATGTTCTTAAGAAATGGAAGAAAATAATCCTAAGTATTTTCGACGAGTGACAAACAACTTTCGTCGAGTGATAAACTTCATTCGTCGAGTAATGTTAAACTTCACGTGAAATATCAATTGAAGTTTCTTCCCGTCTCAACTTCGAGCTTCCAAGAGAATTCTTTGAGGGAGAATTCGTCGAGTGAGAATTCGTCGAAGGAGAATTCGTCGAATAATTTCTTTTACCCGACAAATGGAGTCAGCGTGTTTTCAAAATGCGCAGACAGCTCTCCTCTTTAGGGTTTTTCCTCCATGTATAGTACATGTGGTGTTTAATCCTTAAGTTGCGCTTCTAGCCGTTAGAGAAGGATCGATATAAATACTAAAGGGTTATTTCGTTCAACCCTAATCGTGCAAAATCAAAATCAAGACATCGAAAGTTCCGTCAACGCTCTTCTCGTTCTCGCAAAAATTGATCTGCTGCCGCCGATCTGCCTGGTGCTCGATTCTTCTATAAGTTTCCATTAAACAAGATCCATGTGCTTGGATTGATTCTATATTCCTCTAGATCTTGTTGAGTTGATAAGTGTTCAGATCAAAGATTTCAAGAGAAAGAGTTTTCTTCTCCTGTACAACCCCGATATTCGCCAGGAGAGGCGATATTCGCCAGGCGAGGAGGCATGGTTTAAGAAGGCAACAGGATGAGGGAAGTAATGAGGGATGGAGGCCTTAGGGCCAAGGACTCGGAAGGCTAGCTGAGAGGCGAGCGATAAGGGTCGGCGAGATAAACGCTTGCAGGAAGTTTGAGGAAGTTTTCTGAGTTCGACGAAAGGAGTACTGCGTTCGACGAACTCTCCCGTGTTCGTCGAGCTCACCTGACTTCGTCGAGCTCACCCCTGTTCGGTGAAATCATCAGAAGTCGGCGAAGTGTGCTATACTCATTAAAGCCAAAGGGACGGTCTCGCAAGAGGAGTCGCGAGATCCAGACCTCGGCAGATATCTTCGGAAGACTGGGCCAAGCGAGGGCTGACAAACCAATACCTCGCAGGCCGCTGGCAGAAGAGACCCAGGTTCAGTGAATAGATGTTCAGCAAAATGTGTTCAGTGCGCGGCAAAGTCAATAGGCGATCTCGCAGGAAGGCTCGCGAGTTTAGAGCCTCAGCATCCAGCGAGCTCAATTCTATGTTCGATGAATGTCGAACGGAGCTCAGCATTCGTCGGACGACGCACGACGAACAAAATATTTTCTATAGCAGCGCGGAGGCGGTCTCGCAGGAAGGCTCGTGAGACCGGACCTCGGCAGATACCACCAGGAGGGGCCAGCGAGGTCCTCGCAGGGCGATCGCCTAGGAGAGGCATCGCGAGTAGGGCTCGCGAGAAGGCCCGCGAGAGCTTCTGCAGTGAGGTTCTCGCAGCTCCTTGCCCATAGGTTGATAGGGCCAAATTACCCTTTTACCCTTGGTGGTCTGCCTCTAGCCTCTCCAAACAGCGGAGTTTGGCTGTTGGCAGACCCATTTGGGGTGCGGATAGTGAAATCAAAAGGCGGGATCCTGCTATTTGCAGGCCAGATTAGAAAACCTATAAATAAGACCTAAAGGGAACCTTTGGAGAGGACTTCACTTCAGCTTCTCTCTCCTCAGGCTCTTCTTGGTTAGCATTTCCAGAGCTCTCCAAGGTGCCCGAGTCTCAGCTTTAGCTTGGGAGGGGAAGCGCTCAATGATCTTCCGGGTTAGTGGAGGGACCTCCTCGCTGTGGCTTAGGTCTTAGTCATTTTCCTAGTCTTCGGTCTGCCTTCTCCGAGGGATCAGTAAGGGCTAGCTGGCCCTCATTTCGGTGAGGGCCCCGAGCTCCACAAGAGGCCGAGAAATCGCTTTCAACATCTCCCATACTCAAGTTCAGGATTTCATTTCTCAAGGAAGAAGAAGACTTATTGTTTCAGATCTGAAGGAGTTGAATCTCTTGGAGATTCTTAGAGATTGGATTTGTCAATCCAAAGTATTTGTAATACCTTTCACATATTCTTGTAGGATGTTTCATCTTCCGAGTTCTTGTAGATCCCAGTTTAAAGGATTGAGTGTGTAGGAGAGTTTGTTCTCCGAGATTGTAGGGGACATGGTCTCCGAGCTTGTAGGAGTTGTGAACTCCGAGTTGTAAGATTACTGTTAATCTGAGAATAGTGAAGTAGCCTAGTCTAGCCGGGCGTGCTAGATATGTGAGGAGGGAAAGTGGAGTACCCACATTGGGGAACCACTATAAAAATCCTTGTGTCTCTGTGTGATCTTTGATTTTTGTGTGCTTTCATTGAAAATTTTTAATTCCGCTTAGAAACCATAGAACTCACTTATTCACCCCCCTAGGTGATTTAGGTAGCAACTAGTTACTTTCAGTGTTGGAGTATGTGCAGGAGGGAGCTGAGCTGGTACTGGAGTAGGTGCAAGAGGGAGTTGAACTGGTGCTGGAGATGGAGCAGATTCAAGAGCAAGTGTAGCAGGTTGAACTAAAGGTGATGTTGTTGTCGACTCTTCAGAATAAGGCCTGAAGTCTGGAGTCTCAGGAATGGGTGAATCATCCCATTCTGAGTACTCCTTCAGACTTTTCCAGTAATCATTATTATTTGAGAAGAGATCATCCTCCCCATGTTGTGATGGCTCCCCCTGGATTGAAGACATTGTTCTAAAGGGAGAGGGTGGTGCAGGTGTTAGAATGATCTTGGAAGTGATGGTTGGTTCTCCTTCTGAAATATAAGTAGAGGGAAGATTTGCAGTGTACACTGAGTTTAGAGGGGGCCTGTTGTTCCACTTCTCCCCCTACTTTATATCATTAAAAAAGGATATAAAGACATCAGCAGGCGGCGCTGACACCCTCACTTCATCTTTAAGGTCTTTTGTTTGAGCGGTGAGGTTCTGTAACCTTCTATGTTGAGCACACTATTTTTGGCAGCAATCTTCCGAGAAATCAAGATACAGAGAACTGAATTGAGACAACAGTGTCTCTAAGGCTAAATCAAATGCTTCAACAAAGTCTCTTTGATCTTGAGGAGAAGCCATTGATTACATGTGGGTACCTGCACGGAAAAAAGAAAGATAGAAGTAGATAGGCAAACAGAGGAGTGCGAAAGAGAGAATTCGAAAGCACAATTGAGTCTAACGACTGAGTTACTTTGAGTAGATGAATCGTCGCAACTTAGAGTTGAATTCGAATCAACGTCGAAAAGAGGTGAATTCAGCATGCCAAAACATGTCGAAGTCGCTTATAGAAACTAGTATGCGCGTGTTTTGCAAAGTCGACATAACATCGAGTAGAAATCGACGTTGCTCCGAATATAGTTGGCAACTATGATGTCGACGTAAGCATCGATATTAATTTGATGCTACATCGAGTGCTATTCGAATGAACTATCCCAGACAGCTCACGAAGTTAACGTCGAGTAGAAATCAATGGTGCGTCGATTTGTATTCGACCCAACTCTGGATAAACAGTCATATTTTTCTCAAAAAAATTGTTGTTTTTCCCAGCAATACCTGTCTATGAAAAATAGGTTTGGGTACATAATAAAGTTGCCCTAAAGAGCTCCATCAAGCATTCATAGTGTAGTGATGAAGAAATTGTGCTTACTTTCACCAAGTGGCTTAGTGAAGATGTCAGCCCTTCAAATTTCGGTGGAAATGTATTAAAGATTGATCTTACCCTTCTATACATTGTCCCTGAGAAAGTGGTGCCTTATCTATATGTGCTTAGATCTATTGTGGAGAATAGGATTTGAAGCTATAAAAATAGCATTAGAACTGTCACCGAATATTGTGGAGTTGTCAAGAGAAAAATTGTAGTTTAACAGTTGATTCTGCATCCACAATATTTGTGAGCAGCAGCTTCCTACAGCTATATACTCATCTTCAGTTGTATAAGTGGAGACTAAGGTTTGCTTCTTGCTAAACCAGGAGATCCGTCTAGCACCCCGGAATTGACAGGTTCTTGAGGTGCTTTTTCTATCAAGCATGCATCCAGCATAATCTGCATCTGAATAGTCTACTAAGTCAAGTCCAGATTCTGCAGGATACCAAAAGTCAAGTTCAGGTGTACCTTTTAGATATCTGAGTATTCTTTTTATAGAACTCATGTTGGATTCCTTAAGGTCAACCTGAAATCTAGCACATATACATGTAGCAAACATGATATCTGGTCTGCTAGCTGTCAAATAGAGGAGTGAGCCAATGGCTGCTCTATAATTCTTCTAATCAAAGTACTTACCCTTTTCATCTCTATCAAGAATAGTATTGGTAGCCATGGGGGTTTTCATGATAAAGGCATTTTCCATCCTAAACCTCTAGATAAGTTCTCTGGTATACTTGGATTGAGATATGGAAATCCATCTGCATTTTGCTTTACTTGGAGGCCAAGAAAGTAGGATAATTCCCCCATGCTACTCATCTCAAATCTAGACTGCATTAGGTCAGCAAACCTTTTGCAAAGTGTTTGATCTGTTGAACCAAATATGATATCATCTACATATATCTGTACTAGAAGTAGCTAATTTTTATATGCTCTAGTGAAGAGTATTTTATCCACCTTACCTCTTACAAAAGAGTGTTCTAGAAGAAAGGTAGATAAGGTCTCATACCAAGCTCTTGGAGCTTGCTTGAGACCATATAGTGCTTTATCTAATCTATAAACAAAAGAGGGAAAAGATGGATTGACAAAACTTGAGGGATGCTCTACATATACTTCTTCCTGAAGAGTTCCATTTAGGAACGCACTCTACACATCCATCTGATAGACTTTTAGCTTCATATGTGCAGCATAAGCAAGAAACATCCTGATTGCGTCCAGCCTTGCCTCTGGAGCAAGTGTCTGGTTGAAGTCAATTCCATCCTCTTTCCTAAATCCTTGAGCAACAAGCCTGGCCTTATTTTTGACAATGACTCCAGTTGAGTCCATCTTGTTTTTGTATACCCATTTGGTTCAGATTATTCGGTAATTTCTTGGTCTCTCAACTAAGGTCCAGACTTTGTTACTTTCAAATTGAGCTAGCTCCTCTTGCATGGAAGTTATCCAGTGAGGGCCACTGTTTGCTTCTTCAATCTTCTTTGGCTCATGTTGTGAGAGGAAGCATTGTGGCATTGTTTCATTAGTTATCAGGTTCCTCGTCTTCACTCCCAATGTCAAATCTCCTATAACCTGAGTTGGAGGGTAATCCTTTAGGGTCATCCTGGTTCTTGTTGAGCTGATCAGTGGATTCACCTCCTCATGAATTTCCTCTTGCTCATTGACTGTGGGAGCACCATTTTCATCCGCTAGAGTCCCCTTAGTGTCTAGTAGAGTTAGTACTCTAATGGCATCCTCATCTGCAGTAGAGTCTTCATCTAAATTATTATCAGCTTTCTGTTTGCCTTTGTCCTGACAATCTAATCGGTGGCCCATGATGTTGAGCCTTTCCACTTGATCTGCAAGTTGGTCTTCTTTCTGCAGTATAGCATTGGTGGAAGTTTCCTTCCCCTTGGAGAACATGTTAGTTTCATCAAACACAACATACATTGACTCCTCATTTTTGAGAGAGCTCTTATTAAAATACCTATAGGCCTTGCTTGATGAGGAATATCCCATTATCAGCCTTCTTGTCAAATTTGGCAAGATGACTCTTCCAATTGTTAAGAATAAAGTACACCCAAAAATCTTAAAGTATGTGAATATAGGTGTCTTTTCTTTCAATATCTCACAAGGAGTCTTCAACTTAGTTTTGTGGATGAGACTTCTATTCAGAACAAAGTTGGCAGTATTCACTACCTCAGCCCAAAAGGACTCTGGCAAATTGGATTCAACTAATAATGTCCTTCCTGATTCAATTAGAGTTTTATTTTTTCTTTCAGCTACCACATTTTGTTGGGTGGTTCTAAGAGCTGAAAAGCTTTGTCTTATCCCTTCATCCTCACATAATCTACAAATTAACTGATTTTCAATCTCAGTACCATGATCATTCCTGATCATAACAACCCAAGTATTGAATTCAGATTGAATCTGTATAATGAATCTTGAGAGGATCTTGAAGGTGTCTGACTTAGCTTTTAGAAAGAACATCCGGTTGAATCTAGAAAAGTCATCTACAATGACTAATGTATAGGACTTGTATGCTAAGCTTTGAGTGGAGATAGGGCCAAATATGTTCATGTGCAACAGATAGAGGATTCTATTGGAATCATTCTTACCAATTGGTTTGAATGATGACTTGGTTTGCTTTCCAAGTTGTCAGGCTCTACAAGGATGGCCTTTCTTAAACTTACCAATTGGTAAGCCTCTTACTAGGTTAAGCTTAGATAGCTTAGTTATTGTCTTAAAATTCAGATGATTAAGTCTCTTATCCCACAATTCATTGTTTTCTAGGTGGGAGTTAAACAAACAAACTTCTGACTTAACATACTCATAGTCTACTACATAGACCTTAACCTTTCTACGTTTAGTCAATACTATTTGGTTAATTATATATCTAACTATATGCCATAAGGACTTAGTGAATACAACTTTGTATTCACCACCATACAATTGGCTAATACTAATAAGATTATGTTGAAGACCTTCAACATAATCTACCTTAGAGAAGGAAAATTCCCAATCTTGAGCACACCATATCCTTTGGTCTGACCATAGTAAGAGATCCCAAGGATTACCTTAGGGATTTCCTTGGCCCTATAGTTTTCCAGCACTTCTTTAGCCCCAATTATATGCATGGAGCATCCACTGTCCAGATACCACAGCTGGTTTGTGATAAAACAGTCTCCTCTCTGATTTTCTTCAGTAGAATCTTCTAAAGCCATTAAGCAGGCCTCTTCAGCTGCACTCTCTTTATCACTGTCAGATAAGGAGGAACTTGACTCAGACTTTGAGTCACTCCAGGTTTCAGCAATGAAACCTTTTCCCTTTTTTATCCTTCTTCCTAAAGGATTTCTTCTTGTGCTCCTTCTAGTTGTTGCTTCTGTCCCTCTGTTCCTTAGGACATTCAGGGGCAATATGCCCTAGCTTTCTGCATGAAAACAGATTATTTCCTGCTTTGGAGTTTTGTCAAACCTTGGTTTGCTTGAACTCCTCTCCTTTCTTCTGGAGTCTTTTGTCTTGACCCAACTTTTGAATCCTATGGCCAAGAGATTGAACGTCTCTTCCTCAAAAGTGGAAGGCTCTCCTTCAGACCAGTCTTTAGAGCAATTTTCCTTTCCTTATGTGTTGAAATTTTCTTCATAGCTTCTATCTCTGCCCTGCTCTTTAGTAGGAGCTCATAGGACTTGAGCTTGCCTAGTAGAGCATCTGTGAATATTTCTCTATGACATATGGACTCTCTAATAGCCCAGATACTTAAGTCCCATGTGCTTGGAAAGCACATGAGGAGCTTGTCAATAATATCTATCAGGGAAATTTCCTTGTTCAGTCCCTTCAGCTCATTTATAATGGTGTTGAATCTATCATGCATCTCAGCCACACTTTCTTCAGCCTTCTTCTGAAAGTTCTTATATTGGGATATGAGAAGGGACTTTATGTCCTTTCTTTCATCAGAGCTGCCCTCAACAAATCTGGAATGGGATTCCCAGATTTCTTTTGCTGAGTTGCAGTCAGCAACCTTCTGGAATATATCATCAGACATAGTTTATACCAAAATATGCATGGCTTTGGCATCACATGTCTTCACCTTCTTTTTAGCATATGTCCACTCAGCTCTATGCATAGTTTGTTGTGTCACAGATCCACTGGCATCCTTTCTGACTGGTGCTGGGGGACGTTGAAAGATATGGGTTGTCTATAATACACCTAGAGGGGGTGATTAGGTGTTTTCAATGTTAATTGCTACTTTAAAAATCTATCTAGCATAGCGCAGAAATGATGGCGCAAATCTCACACACCGCAATAGGCGGTAGCTCGACTGCGACACGAAACGGCAGTGTACCGATCGTTCAAGTAATAAATGTTGGGAATAAATCCCCGAGTGTCGGTCTCTTGAGGAACACAGTAAGGTGGAGTTAAATGTCGAGGAAGGACTTGAGATCGAAGTCCTTAGGCGGATGGAATGCGGGGGAGTTGGGTTGGCTTTTGGAAAATAAAAGAAAAGCTATCAACTACTCCTATGCAATGCCGCTATGCAAAGCTTCGCTTGGCGGAATGGAAACTAGGCAGGCCTTGAGCGCGCTGCGTCGCAAGGGAGGATGGACGAGTAGGCTAACGGGATCAAACTATGCAGGCCTTGAGCGCGCTGCGTCGATAGGCGAATGGATTACGGGCCGCGATGCCACGCTTCGGTAGGCGAATGGGCGAGTAGGCTAGTGGAATGAGGGTCGCAAGCACCTCTTCAACAAGCACACCACTAACAATTGCTAGTGCGGCACAACACAACGAACAATCCACACCACGGGGCACACCTCAAAATAATAAGCAAGAATACTCAAATCACATAGACATAATCAAGTATAAATGCTAATAATCAAGAATGCTTCATCATAATGTTAGATCTAACTACATATACATCAATAAGAGAAGAATAAGGCAAGAAATCGACCGAATCCGAAGGCTCGTTGTAGATTCACGGTTGGAATCGCTGGGTTGTCAATCCGCGTCCAAGCTCGGTCCGCAACTACGTCCGGGGTAGAAAGAGCTGTCACGACTCTCCAATGGACCCGTCTTCTTCGTGTCACGATCCGGTGGAGGTTGCAAACTTCCTCTTGCTTGACGGTAATGGCGGCTAGATCTCTCTTTGGAGCTCTTGGATGAAGGAGGAGGCCGAGAGGAGACTCCGACTTAAGATTGGCGTGAAGAGCAAGCCCGGAGCACCTCCATATGGTGGGCGACGGTGGAGGGGCGAAACTGGGCGGAACCGGGCGGAAAAACGGCGGCTGAAATCGGGTATCCGACCTAAAATCGCGAGCAGGTCATTTTATAGGCGCTGGAATAAACAGTGCGCACGGTCATTGGCGCACGACCAGTGGTCGTGCGCACTAGAATCCTGTGATCGTGCGCTCTGCCTGGACGGGCCCTGCAAAGACAGAAATTATGAAACAACAAGTTCGCACGACCAGTGGCGCACGACCGGTGGTCGTGCGCACTAGCGTTGATGGTCGTGCGCAATACAACAAACAGAACTCAGAATTTTAATGATAAGTGCACACGAGCAGTGGCGCACGACCGGTGGTCGTGCGCACTGGCGTTGGTGGTCGTGCGCACTGCACCAAACAGAACTCGTGAAAAAGGTGTTAAGTGCACACGATCAGTGGCGCACGACCAGTGGTCGTGTGCAATAGAACCGGTGATCGTGCGCAGTGTTCCTGTGCAGAATTGCACCGGAAGCACCTGTACGACTCCTGTTCTAGCATACAACCACGAATCCAGCTACTGAAAGTGGCACCTAACAGTGCATGAAAACTACTAATGAAGATAAACATGAAAACACACCAAAATGGGCCTAGAAGTGCACCTAGCATAGACTGATCAATATGAACTATAACAGGGCTAAAGTGCGGTGAAATGACTAAATAAATGGCCCAGATGAGTCCGTAAAAGTGTATATGATCAGGACTCATCAAGAAACAACACAAAAAACACAGGATTTATAGTGGTTCCCTTCAAGACAATGTGTCAAGAGGTACCCCATTGTCCCTCCCACATATCTAGCAATGTGCTTGACTAGGCAACTTCTCCAACTCAGATCTCTTCTCAATAAGTAGATCTTACAACTCAGGTTCACACAGAACCTTACCAAAGTCAGACTTTACAAGTCTTACAATAACTCAAATCTTCACCAAGATCCTACCAAACGCAGGCTCACAAAGAACCCTACCAAGCTCAGGCTCACACAAAACTTTACCAACACTCAGATCTATTACAAGATCTTACAAGCTCAGGCTTACAAAGAACCCTACCAAACAAGAAGGATGTTGTTCTGTTGCAGAAGAGAAGGCTTCAAGATATAAGTTTTGAATAGAAGGTCTTCTTCTTCTTGCAGAAATAAGCCCAGAGATCTTTGAATCTCTGTACTGTTCTTAAGAATCTTCTTCAGAGAACTATCAGATGGACTTTGCAATCAGGGAAGAAGATTCTTTCTTTCTTTCTCTTTGATCTTCACAATATAGCAGTGAAGTCTTCTTATTGATTACGTTTCTCTCTTTTTTGCGTGAATGCTTGTATGTATGAGAATGTGAATGAGAGAGAATCATTGTGTCTTCTTTTTGAGTGAATTGACTGTCTTCTGAAATCGACAGTTTTCTCTTTTGTATTCTTCTGCAATTTTGCATAAAGGCCCTTACAAAATTCTTCCATACTTAATTTGTCAGATAGGGAAACGGCAGAATATATTATCATAAATGATTTGCCATTCTTGGAACTTGCAAAATATAGAAGTGAATAACATTCTTCATTAATGTTGTGTAACGGCTATATTCTGTGGAGAATATGTCTTTTAATATTCCTTGATTAGTGCGCAAGATAGATAGCGTGCACACTTCCTATATATCAATTTCTAAGAAATTCGGCGCAATAAATGCAGTTCAGTATCAGTCAAAACGATAAATTTTTGTCAAGCCGATATCGTGTTGATCATGTCGACGATATCGTCGACATACTTCTTTCTTTAAGACACTTCTAGATATCTCAATGATATTGCTTCTTCTAGACGATATCGTCGAGATGTTTCCTTCTATACGATATATCTTCAATCTTCAAGACGATATGTCTTCTTCAAGACGATATCGTCTAGACACCTAAACATAGCTTTCTCAACAATAACACTTCTTTAAAACGATATCGTTGAACCTGTTTCGACGATATGTTTCCTTTCTCAATGATATGTCTGCTAAGGCTCAAGCCGATATTTGACTCAGTGATTTTTCACTTCTTGTGTATTTTGATACTGAAAATATAGTCTTGATACTAAATATATAATCTTGGCATACCTGACACATCACTAAAACATATATCAAAAATAATTTGGCTACTCTATACGTGTGTTCCATTTTCAAATCTAGGAACATTGAGGGCACAATACCCAACAATCTCTTCCTATTTGAAGAAGTGGAACCTACAAGTATAGATAGGCTTGACTAATAAAGATATTCAATAAAAGGTCAAACATTTAGAACTTTTATCATTGAACTGAGTACTTCTTCAAATCAGGAACATTGCTGGACACTGTTCCCAACAATCTCCTCCTATTTGAAGAAGTCATAACTCACCTCAATGATAAATGTCACACATAAGCATAATCATAATTAAAGATACTCAAACAATTATGAAATGATTCAACTACCATTTATATAAATAGATATGATGTTCTTAAAACAAAAATTTTTACAATCATTTGCCCATGTCATCTTCAAAGAAAATAATTATGATTCTTAGGGCCTGCTACTGCCTCCTTTGCCTTTCCTTCTTTGCCTTTCATAGAAGATGATTGGCTTTGGTATCTTCTTTGGAGAAGGAGGAGGACCATGAGGGAATGCTCGTTTGTAATTCCTCCTTTTCTCCATTTGAGTGGGATGAAGATTCCAGTCAGCAGAATAGTAAACTCTTTCAGACCCATCTTTAGGGCATCCAAACTCCATCCAAGCTTTAGAGATGAGGGTCCCGGAGTTAGGAGTCCACTTGCCTGACTGTTGATCCTGCTCAATTTCCCTTAATCTTTTCTGTCTATACTTTTTGCTTTGAACTCTTTTTCTTTTCCTTGAATTTGCAGATTCTCCAATTTCAACCACTTATTCTTCTGAAGTAGTTTTAGATAGTTCTGCTAGCTCATAAATAGAGGGAGGCTTCTATAAAGCTTGCTTGACCTGATTGACAGCCCACATGGACTAATTTGAGCCTGCATTTATTATTGTCTTCTCCCCCCTTTAGGACTTCTTCAGTAATGTGATCATCTAGGGTTGTTTGAACCAAAGCAACTCTTTCAGCCAGATGCTGGTCAAACTCATCCAAATTGTTTCTCACTTCTAGCAGATGACCATCTAGGGTTTGAGTATTTACATATAATCTATTCAGAATTTGATCTATATCTTCTCTCATGAAGTTGACTGTCTGTTGAAAAGCCCTTTCAGTATCACTTGATATAGTCCCTTGATTTTGAATAATCTGATAAGTCTGATGCCCAACCTTTTTGATCTCCTCACCAAGATGTTCCATAGCTGGAGCTGCCAAGTGAAGGAAATGAGTATGTTGTGTATTGAGATGATGCATATCATCCCTCACAGTTTGCATCTCAGCCTTCATTTCTTGCCTTAAGTCATTTACAGTCTACATAATGAACCTTTCAATCTTCTCCCTTTGAACATTTAGCAAAGCTGAGATCATATAGAATAGGGAACCTGATTGTGCAGAAGATGGTCCAGCAATATCCACTTCTGGAAGCATTCTCCTCAGGAGGACTTTTAGGAGTACTGTCTTGATCCAGAAGATCAGGGGAGTGTACATGCATCTGCTTTTCTTCTTCCACCAGCACTTACTTGCCTTTGATCTGAACTAGGCAAGCCCAGTCTGAGGACCAGCACTTCCAACCTTCTCTGGCACATTACCTTCAGCTTCCTTCTCTGGCACTTGTCCTGCATTTTCTTCTTCTGACCCTTGGGTTGGTGGAACAATAGACTTCTCCCCTCTGTCTGAGTAGTGTTTGGATCACTACAAGGAGTCCCATCATTTCCAGAATCACTTTCTTCACCTTAATATCCAGGGGTAGAGCACCCCAGATGGGGCTCCGCCTAAACCCTCTCAGTATCTTGGATTGAGCACCCATGTAGGGACTCCCCCTCAACTCGATCACTACCCAGAATAGGGCTCCTTCTCTCCTCAACTTATTTGTGTAGATTTGGGTATGGGATTGATGGGGCTACTTCTTCTGAACTGCTTGATGATCCTTCCTCCTATGAATCATCAACTGCTACAGCATTCTTTTTCTTTTCTTTTATAGCTGCTTGGGCATCCTTAGGAGTTTTGGAGATAACTCTATCCCATCTATCCAACATTTTTGAATCCAACCCCTTAGAATAATGTAGAGGTACTCCCATTTTTATTTTCAATACTTCCCAAGGGAATTCAGAAGAAAGAAAGACAGGATTCTTCCAAAACTGGTGGACTTCAAGGTGTTCTTTATCCTTTGAAACAAAAACTCTCTCCAGTCAATCCTTTTTGAAGCAATGATTCTGCACATAACCTCAAACATTTCTTTGGATATCCTATCATGGGAACCAGGCTTGCACAGTAACACCTTCCCAACAATGTAAGCAAGAAGTTTTCCCTTCTGATTGAATTCTGGTCTCTTTATGGACCCATAGGTCTTGCCACTATGCCCACACGAGGCATATCCTGCAGAGAGGTCATCAGCAGTTAGACCTTCCTCTTCAACCCCTTTCTCCAGCCTTGGCATTCTCAAGGCTTTCCTAAGCTCTTGGCAGACATCTTGATCTTCTTTCCGTCCACTACTGACTTTCGGATGGTCCCTGAATGATTGATTCTCGCTCATTCAAAGAATTCCAGGAGCTCCCTGTTCATGAGAACACAGGGTTCACAGAGCAGATATTCCAGCCCTACCGACTCCAAGAGTCCAATTACTGACCTAATCTCTTCAGAACATGAGTTGAATCCTCCTCTCTGAAGCTCACAGTTGGATATGCCTGAAGATTCTTCCTTCTTGGGAGCCATTGAAGCAGAACATCGAGAACTACTTCACACCCTGATAAGTCTTAATGAGCATTGTGTGTGTAGAGCACCTTGGGAGTTGTACTATTTCTATGAGCATTGAAATCAAATATAGCTTTGTGGGTGGAAGTAATTCTAAAAACGCATTTCAATAATGTTGGGTTTATTCCATTATACTGTCATGTGTTTTGATTAAATCATTTGTATACTCATATCAAAAGCACTACGTGTACACGTCATTATCTCTTATAAACCTTCTACTCATGAGTATTGGACATTAATGCATATTTACATGTCATTGCTATAATTTTAGTAGCTGCACTAGATAACATTGCATGATCTCTACAATGTATAAGTATACTTGAATTGCGAATATAGAACATTATAGTTTTCGATCTTGTATTGATAAATTAAAATCATGCTTGAATTATTTTTATCTACCAAAAGCATATCTTATATTTTAAAATCACAAACATCTTATTTCAAAAACTACCACTCTTATTTATTTTCTATGATTGCAAATTTCAAGAAGAATATTTATTTAAGAATGCTTATTATATTTACACTTATCTTCCGTTACACTTTGAATACTCACTCTTGCTTACTTTCTAAATAAGTGCTATTATCTTTTGATAACAAATGATATTGTGCTCTTGACCTTAAATTGCTAAAACATCTATTTTCCACTAAAGCAAAACTCATACTCATTTACTATGCTTCAAACTCCTATAAAGATGTTTATTTGTCTTGAATCATGCTTTCCACTATCATTACTACTTTTAGGGTCGATCATGAATATTTTTTTACCCAACAAGTGGTATTGGCTACTTATCTAATGGTACTTCATTCTTACTCCACGCCTCCTACAAAAGGGAAAGAATAACTAAGTAATTCAAACTTCATCGTTTACTCACTCACCATATTGTATCACTAAGTTATAAATCTTTGTCATGTTCTTTCCCTTCTCTCCACCCTCTTTTGATAATACCAAAAGGGGGAGAATAACTTTGAAAGAAATTCACACTTAAGGGGAGTAAAATACATAGGATGCTTTGATGTAGGGGGGCACTCATATAGGGGGAGCATCTATATAGGGAGGCATATTCGTACTATCACGCCTATCCTTTACTATAAACATAAGTTTTATATTTGAATGATTTCTTTCTAAGATGATTTGTTATTATCAAAAGGGGGAGTTTGTTGGAACATGCTTTCCACATCTATTGGTTTGAGAATAACAAATGTCATTATATTTGATCATACTTGCCATGTGTTTATAGTGCGCAGAAACTTTTGCTTTCAAGCATCTATGAGTACGAAAAAGAAAGATATCGATTCCCTATCAAATCAATACTCTGCTGGTAGCGTGGCACGCTAACGCTACTGCTGGCGGTAGCTTATGCATATTTAGAAACATCGTCGAGAAGGAAACATTCGTCGAAAAAGGAATGTCGTCGGGACTGAATATAATAACTCTTACAACGATGCGTTAAGGATAACGCCCGATGGTAACTTATGGAAGTCTCGCGATCATGATGCTGATTGAGGAGAAAAAAAGGAAGGAGATCTGACGGCTAGGAAAGAGATAACGCTAACGCGGCGCACTATCCTTACCGCGGCGTGGTAGGAGAAGATGCCATATTTGGAGCCAGAATGTTGCCAAAAATGACTCAATCTGTGTGACAGCTTGTTGCCTAAAGAGACTACTGTTGGCGCTAAGATTCGAGTCTATTTATAGAGAAGTCCGCCTCCATTTTGATTTGCTGATTTGACGACGCATCTGAGCTACAACTCCTATATTCGTGAGAGCCTCCTCTTTGCAGCCAAGAGAACTCTGTCAATGCTTGTGAACGCTAAAGGACTTGAAGAAGGATCAATCACGCATATTTCATCTTGAAGTTTCAACCTTTGAGGGAGTTTATTTTATGTTTTAGTTTTTGTTATTTGTAACTCTTTTTGTCGATAGAGAATTCGTCGCGTGGTTGGGGACTAGGGTCTTGTGAGGACTAGGGAGAATTCACTGTGTGGGTGTGGCGACTAGGTCTAGGGTTAGATCTAGGGGCGGCTCGATGCCTCATCTTGGAAGAGATAGGCTAGAGCCAACTGGTCCTTGGGAGAAGGGTCGGTATAGAAAACCAAAAAGGGTTTTACGCATTCGCCTCAATCTCAAGAGGTATTGGGATAAGATTTTGTAATGATTTCTAAAAGCAATAATACTATATGTTCTCTAATATTGTCATGCAATCTCTAATCTTTGAAATCTAAACGAAAAAGTATTCTCTGTCACTAACGTCGAGCGGTAACGCTACAGCTGGCGGTAGTAACAGAGTTCACACCTGTCGTTCCAAATACAACTCATGATCATTGTTGGATCTTTAGGCACCCTTAGAGAGGGGGTGTGAATAAGGGTTTTATGGAATTTAAATCATATTTAAATTTATCAGAGTTTGCGGCCGAAGTTTCAGAATATTTTATAAGAAAATATATTTTAATATCTCAGATAAGATTATATTGACGATTCCTTTTTAAAGAAGATGTAATTATATTTTTCTCCACTACCACCAGCGCTAGTGCTAACGCCTGGCGTTAGTGACAGAAGTCGAATTTCATAAGTTAATGATCAAAATAAATCAAACAATATATTTTGTTTTAGTGCTTTAATGCAAACATAATTTAAAACATTTTTGAAGAGGAAATAAAATCAATTAAATGATACATTTGAAGGCGTGATTTTATTTCATAAGAAATTGATTATACAAATGTTTGATTTCAATAACGCTAGAAATCAAGGAGAGAATATGAAAAATCCTTTTTTTTGCGATTCACCGGTCCTTCTCCCAAGGACCGATTGGCTATAGCCTATCTAACCCCAGATAAGGCCTCTAGCCACCCCCTAGATCTAACCTCGACCTAGTCGCCATGCACAAGGCAGCGAATTCCCCCTAAACCTCACAAGGCCTAGTCGTCACACACAAGGCGACAAAGTTCCCACAGAATCCTTTCCGAAATCCGACGTTCTACCCAAACGATTTCTTTGCACCTGTTACAAAAAGAAATACAATAAAAGATTACAAGATAAAATAAAGTAAGAGAAACTCCCCAAGAAATTCTGAAGGTGAAGACGAAGGCGATGTAGATGTTGGCGTTCTTAAAGCATTCGTCCTTCATATAGAATATGCATTGTAGACCTTCTCCTTCAAAATCTTCTTTAGATCTTCATGTTAACCCAAGGGAGATCTCTCAATTATTATAAGCGAGCCTCTCTCAAAAGAATCAAAAATCTGCTTTAGAGGCAATGGAATGCTTGTTGTAGAATGATATGGGCTGCTCTTTAAATAGGCACGAGAGCTAACGCCTGGCATTAAGAGTTAACGCCAGCGTTAATGGCTCGTGCACATCGTGGCTGAGATCGTGCAACCGTCGAGATCGTGGCAGATTGTGGACTCAATATGAGTGTTAGCTCCAACGCTGGCGTTGTCTCTTTGTACTCGACAATACTTATTCTCGACGTCATTCCCTTCTCAACGACATCCCTTATCAACGATAAGTTAACGTGGGGTGTTAACTCTAACGCGGGGCGTTAGCTCTCTTTCCAGAGAATCATTTTCATTCAGCATACTACTCATAGGGATGTGTAGCTATAATTCATGTACAACCTGCTCACTATAAACACACAAAATACAAGATCAAATACAACACGGTATTTGTTATTCTCAAACCAAGAGATGCGTAACATAGGCTCCAACAATCTCCCTTTTTTGATAATAACAAATACCTGTATAAGAAATTAGTGAGATTAAGATAATTTGTGTTTATAGATAAGTGAGGTAATACGATATGCATGAATAATAGGTTAAGAGCGTGATAGATTTAAAAGTGTTAATGCATACTCTTTCTATATGAAGTCCTCCCCCAACATAATTGTTCTCTTATAATTTACTCCCTCTAAATATCTATTTTACTAGATTTCTCAATTAATTCTCCATCTTTGTTATTAGCAAAAGTGGGTAGGGATGAGTGTATATCTACTAAGATTGATTAGGAACCACTTATTGAAGGACTGTCATGATCAAGCATAGGATAGTGTATGCACCTCCTATATGATTACTCCCCCTACAAAGATACTTTTTTGAGTTTGATATTATTATAATGCACTCCCACTAAATATTAGATTTATGCAATTTATTCTCTCCTTTTGGTAGTATAAAAAGAGGGTTTAGGTAAGAGTATACTTGTTTAGAAAAATATAAGCATGATGGAACATAAAGTAGTAAGCAACATAGCTGAGATGATAAAGTGAGCATTCTTATTTTAAGATATCACTTGTTGAAAAGATAATAGTCATGAAAGAGAATAAGTAGGAAGCTTAGCGGAAGAATATATTAAGCACTCTTAAACATAAACATCATTTTAGAAGATAAAATCATATAAAGGATAATGAGTTTTAAATTTGAAAAGTTTATGTTTGAGTTAGAGATTCAAGAGATGTTATTCCATTAAGATAAAATTCCAAGCATGATTTTATAATATCAAGAAAAGATATAAAAACTACAATGTAATAAAATTTGCATTTCAAGTAAACATAAACATTGTAGCGGTCATGCTTTGTTATCTAGTACATTTATTTAAGTTTGTAGAGAATTGAGTAGATGGACATTAGGATCCAATTCTTATGAGTAGAAGTTTTATGAAAGATAATGATGTGTACAAAATAATGTTTTGATAAAGCATACAAATGAATCAATGAAAAACACGTGACATATATAATGAAATAACACAACATTAAAATAGACAAATAATATTACTTCCACAATATTTTAATGCACATAAATAAAGAGTACAACTACCAAGGTGCACTGCATACACAATGCTTAGTAAGACTTGTCTGGGTGCAAAGTAGTGCTTGGGGATCACTTTTATACTTTTTAGCTTTATTTTCATTTTTTGTGATCTGGTGTACTAAGAGAAGTGGTGTATAAAATGTTTGATGCAAGACACTTTACAATTCTTAGCCAAGGTGCTCAACCTCACAATGCTCATTAAGACTTATCAGGAGGGTGAGTAGTGTTTGATGGAGTTTTACTTGTCATTTATTATTTGCTTTTTAGTTTAGTGACTAAGGACTCCGAATTCACTTGTTTTGCAAACATAACATTTTAAACCACATTTCTCAAAAGAATAAGTGCATGAAAGACAAAGAATTGTAATAACTGATGCGCGAATCTCGCACACCGCTATAGGAGGTAGCAAGACTGCGGCATGAAACGGTAGTATATCGATCGTTCAAGTAATATAAAATGTGGGAGTGAATCCCCAAGTATCGAATCTCAAAGGAACACAGTAAGGTGGAGTTATCTATCGAGGAAGGACTTGAGATTGAAGTCCTTTAGGTCGGATGGATTGCGGAAAAGGGGGTGATTTGGATTGTGGAAAAATAAAAGAAAATAATTAAACTACTCCTATGCAGGCCGTTATGCGCTGCTTCGCCAGGCGGATGGAAACAATGCAGGACGCTATGCACTGCTTTGTAAGGCGGATGGACGAGTGATATAGAAATTTAGTGTTTGTTAAATTGAGCGAAGGTTAAAGATTTTCTCCAAAACTATATCCGATAAAGGCAGGCGTACCTTATCGTCTATATAGTATAGGATATTTAGAAATACCAAGGTCGTATTCCACGGGGTGCGTTGATTACTTCTACTTCGAGGAAAATCACTATTATCTTATCTAATCGATTTTTTGAGTTTTGCTTTACTAGCTAAATAGAGATAAATTGCAAGCTAAAAGAAGGGATTAAACGATGGTAAAAGAGATTAGTGCTCAATCAAAACGACACCTTTGATTAAGAATAATCAAGCGAAAGGAAAATAAATCTAATTCTGTTAAATTAAACTACTTGACCGTGGAGGTTCCCGAAGCTTGAACATGCCTCTCTCGAGGTTAATGCCCAACTAAGTTTAGAAAAAATTAACCGGACTCTTGTCCTGTAATTGATTACCTAAAACTTGGTTTACGAAGTGAACCCCTCTATTGGATTTGACTCCAATCCGGGAGATTTACGTCATCCTCTCTCGAGGGGTGCGTGCAACTCCCTTGAGTGATCGATTCATACTTTGAGCCTCTCGGCTAACTAAGTATGAAAACTTAAGCGAAAACCATACATCGATAATATGGCCTCACTAGTTAAAAATCAAGGGTAATTCAAGTGTTTATAAAAATGGAAAAAGAGAACTCTTAGAAAATCATAACTTGATTAACTCATCCTCGGATCATTTCGATTGAGCACTAATGAGAATTAGTTACTCATGGTGGAGGGGGAAGAGGAAGAAAAATAAAATTGCATAGTAAGGAAAATTGACTAAGGTAGAAGGAGACAAATAAAGAGAGCAAACTAATTTTTATTAATACCAAAAACGAGTACAAGCTTGAAGGAAAATTACAACATTAGCAAGGAAAAAACTACAAGATCACTAAACTATTGCATTGGAAGTAAAACTAGTACATTGCATGAGATGAGAAAGAGAGCTTGAAAGTATAAAAAGACATGAACATGAACAAGAAAAACTCACTATTAGCTCTAGCAGCACCTCCCCCTCTCAAAATTTCTGAACCCTGGACTCATGGAGAGCCCTGGAATTTATAGGCAAAATTTTCAAGTTACACGCCCCTTGGTCACGGGCGTGACTTAGGGCGTGTAAACACTGTTAACATCGGATCCGGCAGTGGCGTGGGCTTTGCGTGACAGCGGGAGGAATTCGGACATTACATGCCCGTATAACTGGGGTCACGGGCGTGTACTTGGACGGCTTCATTTAATGCGGCGTGGACCTTGCTTGCAGCGCGGAGGCGTGCAGAGATCACGCGGGAAAGTCACGGCCATGAAATTTGGGTCACGGGCGTGACTCATGTTGACTTCTCGACGGCTTCTCCACGTCTCGACGACCGCCTACTGGGAAGATTCTTAAATTACACGCCCCTTGGTCACAGGCGTGACTTTGGGTCATGGGCGTGACCTGGGGCGTGACTTACTATGGGCTAGCTCAATCAGCGCGGCATTGACTCTGGTTTGATCTTCAGGTTACACGCCCCTTGGTCACAGGCGTGACCTTAGGCGTGACTTAGAAAATCCACCAATTTCTCCCAAAATTCTGCAAATATTGGAATTAAGCTAAGTTAGAATCAAATTACAAAAAGAACTACTTATAACCTAAAATTGACATGAAACGGAAATAATTCATATTAAATAATTACAAAAATTTCTATTAAAAGCTTATATAAAAACTACTTATCAAATACCCCCATACTTGAGGTTTTGCTATTCCAGAGCAAAAGTGTGAGACATAATATATAAGACATCCATAAAAATTTTAATTTCAAACTAAAATTTTATTAAACCAAAAGTTAAGTTAAGAATAAATTCTAGGAGGAGTTAAGTCCTAAATTATGATGATGATTTGAAAAAAGAGAAAATTGTTTAGGCAAGGACTTCTCAAGGTAATTAATTAGCTTACCAAAATTGTAGAAAATATAAAACTAGATTAAATTAAAATTATTAGAACTCTATTTTACAAGAAACTTAAGGAAAAGTAACTTACTAAATATTGCTCTCTCTCCATAACTTAAGTTAAACCTAGATCAAAGATGTTGGCTAAGGGGGTTACAAAGCTTGGCATAAGAAGAGATTTTTGATTTGAGGTGATAAATTTTATCCTCTCACCTCTATTTTTTCTTTTCCTTTTTTTGTATATGTTTAGGGAATAATGAATTTTATCCTCTTATTCTCATGCATATAATCTTCTTAAATTCTCTTCTAATAAGAACCCAAAATGTATATGGTTTAGGAGTAATGAATTTTATCCTCTTACTCCATGCCATATAATCTTTTCAAATATTTTGGGTGCATATGTTTAGGGAATAATGAATTTTATCCTCTTATTCCCAAGACATATGATCTTTTTAAGTCATTTTTTTTATGCCATCAAAGGGGCAGGGTAGGAAAAATTTCTAGTTTATAAATTAAATTATATTGAGAGCAAATTCTGGTAAATTTAAATTTCCTAAGATATAAAGAGCTAGAAGAAAATATAATTGAAATCTAAAGTGGTTTAGCAAATTTACTACAAAATGAAGTCATTTAAAGATAAAAAGAGAAGTCAGGCTAACAAAAATTCCCTAATCAAACTCAAATCATAAGATGGTTCTTAAAACAAGATTACATAAAATTTGAAATTAACAAACTATGATAAACAAAATTTTAGCCAATTAAAAACCTAAAAATGCTTATAAACATTCTCAACTAGATTTCTAAGAAATCACAAAACAACAAGTAGGAGAGGTATAAGAATTTTTGGAATTTTTTGATATTATCTTTTTTTGAATTTTTGACTCTTTTTTTTTTTAATTTTTATAATTTAAGAAAGGAAATTAGTTTTAAACCTAACATTTTTTATTAATTCCTGGACTTCCCGAGGTATACTCCGTGAAGGGTTCTCACGGTACTAGGAGGTGTGATGAGATGATATCCCAAACGTCCCTTTCCAAGATTTAAATTTTCAATTTTCTAATTTTTTTTGAGTTTTTGGGTTTTACAAGTGCTTAAAAAAACATAAGAAAATAATTTAATTAATAATTTTTTTTAATTTTTTGAAAATTTCTAATTTAAAAACTATTTACAAAGAACTATTTACACCCCCATACTTAAAGTTAAACATTGTCCCCAATGTTTAAAACTAAGTATAAAGTAAAACGAAAAGAAAAGGAAGCAAAAAAAGAAATGCAAGGAAAAAAAAGAGAAGGAAAAAGAGCTGCCCTGATTTTTTTTGAAGCTTTCGCGGGGAAGCGACGATTACCTACAAAGGTTGTTAAAGAAGAAAAACAAGAGAAAACAATAAAAAGATAACCTTGGGGTGCCTCCCAAAAGCGCTTTGTTTAAGGTCGCGTAGCTTGACCCACTTGCCGATCATTTTATAGGATGAAAAGATAATGATTCACTCTTCTCGTTAGCTAGCTCTCCCGGAAAATATAACTTAAGGCGGTGCCCATTTACTTTGAAGGAACCTTTTTCCGGGTAGGAAATTAGGATTGTCCCATAGGACCAAACCTCTTTAACAATAAAAGGTTCGGACCATCGGGATTTTAATTTTCCCGGAAAAAGGCGAAGGCGAGAATTATAAAGGAGGACGAGATCGCCCGACGAAAAAGTTTTCGGAAATTGTATATGTTTATCGTGATAAAACTTCGTTCGCTCCTTATATAAGTTATTACTTTCATACGCATTCGCTCGCCATTCATCTAATTCGTTCATTTGAAATTTTCTTTGTTCGGCCGCTAATGTAGAATCGAGATTTAAAAATTTAAGCGCCCAAAATGCGCGGTGTTCTAATTCGACCGGAAGGTGGCAAGCCTTGTCAAAGACCATTCGATATGGTGTACAGCCGATAGCGGTCTCGTACGCCATTCGATAAGCCCATAGCGCGTCATCGAGCTTTATTGCCCAATCCTTCCGATTAATAGAAACCGTTTTTTCTAAAATCCGTTTTAATTCTCGATTAACAACTTCGACTTGGCCGCTCGTTTCTGGGTGATATGCAGTGGATAATTTGTCCGTGACACCATATTTTGCTAAATTTTTTGTAAATTGACTATTGCGAAAATGGGTGCCCCGATCACTCACTATAGCGCGCGGCGTGCCAAATCGAGAAAATAATTTTTTTAAGAAGTTAACGATGAATCGCGCATCGTTGGTGGGGAGAGCTTGCGCTTCCGCCCACCTTGACATGTAGTCGACCGCAACGAGAATATATTTATTTGAAAAAGATGGAGGGAGAGGACCTACAAAATCAATATCCCAAAGATCGAAAATTTCGCATTCTAAGAAAATGTTTTGGGGCATCTCATCCCGGCAGGAGATGTTCCCCGACCGCTGGCAGCTGTCGCAAGTACTTACAAGGGTGTGAGCATCTTTGAAGAGCGCGGGCCAATAAAAGCCCACCTCCAGCGCCTTCCTCGCGGTTCGGTTTGAATGATAATGACCACCGGTTGGTCCCTCGTGACAATGCCGTAAAATTTTAAGACCTTCCTCACTCGAGATGCATCTTCTCACAACCTGGTCTGCGCACATACGGAATAAAAAGCCGGTCCTCCCAAAAGTAATTCTTTAAATCAGAAAAGAATTTCTTCTTTTGCTGACTCGAGAATTCTTTTGGCAGGACCCGGGCTACTAAATAGTTAGCCAAATCCGCAAACCAGAGGGTAGAAGATGAATTAATATTTTCGAGAGCGAGGAGGCGCTCTTCGGGAAATTTATCATTAATGTCGGCTTCTATTAATGCTTCTGAGGCGGGGTTTTCTAAGAGGGAAAGATGATCGGCCGCCAAGTTTTTGGCTCCCCTTTTGTCCTGGATCTCTAAATCAAACTCCTGCAAGAGGAGGATCCATCGCAAAAGACGAGGCTTGGCGTCTGATTTACTTAAAAGATATCTAAGAGCGGAGTGATCCGTGAAGACGATAACTTTTGAGAGAGTGATATACGACCTAAACTTATCGAAGGCAAAAACGATCGCTAGAAGCTCCTTCTCGGTAGTGGTGTAATTCGCTTGTGCCGGCGTGAGTGTTTTACTCGCATAATAAATCGGGTGGAAAAACTTACTCACCCGTTGGCCTACTCGCGTCGCACATGATTTCAAAAGGGAGCGACCAATATGGCGCGACTAGAATCGGGGTGTTTATAAGTTTCTCTTTGATAAGTTTAAAGGCCAAATGGCATTCATCGTTAAAAATAAAGGAGGATTCTTTTTCGAGAAGATGGGTTAACGACTTTGTGATTTTTGAAAATTTTTATATAAAGCACTGATAAAATCCCACTTGGCCTAGGAAACTTCTAATAGCTTTTACGTTTGTTGGAGGGGGGAGGGGGGGTTCAATTACTTCGATCTTGGCCCTATCGACCTCGATCCCCTTGCCCGAAATTTTATGGCCAAGGACTAATCCTTCTTTGACCATAAAATGGCATTTCTCCCAATTAAGCGCTAAATTCGTTTCCTCACATCGCTGCAGCACGCGCTCGAGATTTTTTAAACAATTTTTAAATGAGTTTCCGAACACGGAGAAGTCGTCCATGAACACTTCCATCACCTCCTCTACTAACTCGTCAAATATTGCCAGCATACATCTTTGGAATGTAGCTGGCGCGTTACAAAGACCAAATGGCATCCTTCGAAAAGCGAAGGTGCCAAAGGGACAAGTGAAAGTGGTTTTCTCTTCGTCGTCGGGCGAAATCGGGATTTGGAAATATCCCGACAAACCATCGAGAAAATAGTAGTAGGAGTGACCTGAAAGGCGCTCTAAGATTTGATCGATAAAAGGTAAAGGAAAGCGGTCCTTACGGGTGGCATCATTTAGTTTTTGATAATCGATGCACATCCGACAACCCGTAACAGTATGGGTTGGGATTAATTCGTTATTCTCATTCGCAACTACCGTAACGCCACCTTTCTTCGGTACGACTTGTACCGGGCTAACCCAAGTACTATCCGATATCGGGTAGATGATTCCCGCGTCCAATAGTTTAATAACTTTTGCCTTAACGACATCTTTCATATTCGGGTTTAGTCATCGTTGAGGTTGGACTGAGTTGCGGGAATTATCTTCGAGAAAGATTTTATGAGTGCAGAAGGAAGGGTTTATACCCTTAATATCCGAAATTTGCCACGCAATTGCGTGGCGGTGCTTGCTTAAGACAATAGTCAACTCAGAAATTTCTGAGTTGCTAAGTTCGGATGAAACGATGATGGGTAGCTTAGACTCTTTTTCTAAAAATAAATATTTAAGATGAGGGGGGAGTTGCTTTAAATCTAACACGGGTGGCTCTTCATAAGAAGTTTAAATTTTTAATTTTTCTAGAAATAATGGTTCGGGTGGTGTGGGGTGAGAGACCTCTTCTTCAAGATAAAAGAGCTCGACGAGCTCAGAATCACTACTTGCCGAAGAGACTAACTCGGGGGATGAATCGAACTCACAACACTCTTCCAGGTAAAAACACGAATCGTCGTTTTCTAATGTGTTCCGCATCGAGGAATTTATGCCGAAAGTAACTTCATTGTCTCCAACCCGTAGGAGGAGCTTTCCGTTACTTACGTCTATAATAGCGCGGGAGGTGGCAAGGAAGGGGCGGCCGAGTATGAGGGGTACTTCGGCATACTCTTTGATGTCAAGAATGACAAAGTCCACCGGGAAGATGAACTTGTCAACCTTGACGAGCACGTCCTCCATTATTCCTACCGGATATTTTAAAGAACGATCCACTAATTGAATACTCATTCGAGTAGGGCTTGGATTTCCTAGACCTAGATTTTTGAATAATGAAAACGGCATGAGATTGATGTTTGCTCCAAGATCCGCTAGGGTGTGTTTTACTAACGAATTTCCAAATAAACACGGGATGGAGAACCGTCCTGGGTTATTTGCTTTTTTAGGCAATTTGTTGAGTACAACCGCGGAGCATTCTGCGTTTAAAGAAATATGTGAAATATCTTCTAATTTTTTCTTATTGGAGAGCAACTCCTTAAGATATTTCGCATATTTAGGCATTTGAGAGATAGCCTCGCAGAATGGTACATTAATATGAATTTGCTTTAAAATATCTAAAAACTTTTTATTACTTTTTTCGGCGCACTCGCTTTTAAATTTAGACGGATACGGAATATTGGAAGTAGAAGCGTGCAGAGCTAACGTAGCGGGCAAATTTGAAGATAAAATAAGAGTAGGAGGAGGAGGAGAGGAAGTTACCTTGGGTTCCTCCTGTTTTGAAACCACCTCCTTCCCGCTTCGGAGTGTAATCGCGTTCGCGCTCTCCTTTGGATTTTGCTCTGTATTCCCCGGTAGTGCTCCTTGCTGATGCTCGGAGATCATCTTTGCTAGCTGGCCCACTTGGTTCTATAAATTTTTGATCGATCCGGAGAGGTTCCGGATGTTCGATTCATTTGTAGCAACATATTTTGCAAAGACCTCTTCAAGCGAAGAGGCCTTGTGCTATTGCGGTGGAAAATCGGGAGGATTAAAATTTTGAAAAATCAAATTTAGAGGCGGAGTTAAGTTAAGAAGTTGATTAGGGGGGGGGGGGGTTAATTTAGATTCATAGGACGTTGATCATTTCATTGGTTGCTCCACGAGAAATTCGGATGATTCCTATAACCCTCATTGTATGTGTTGTTATACGGAGCGAAGTTCGGGTTATAGGAAGGCCGGGGCGGATTTCCCATGTAGTCAACCTGCTCTTCAATTAAAACGTTATTAGCCCAAGGAGGAGTGGCGGAGGAAGCAGACATCTCCGTCACTTGCTTTGTTAAGCGCTCAACTTGTAAAGCCAAATTTGCGTTTGCGTCTATTTCAAAAATTCCGGCTGGCTTGTCAGGCCGCGCTCGGGGCATGTTCCATTGGTACGCATTTGTGGCCATCTCTTCGAAAAGCTCTTGAGCGGCGTCCAGGGTTTTATTATTTAACGTCCCCCCGACGGCCGCATCAATCATTTGCCTCGTTTGGAGATTTAAGCCATTATAAAATATTTGCACTTGTTGCCAAGTGGCAAGTGCATGGTGAGGGCATCGACGCAAAAGCTCCTTGAAGCGCTCCCATGTGTCATAGAGAGTCTCCGAGTCGATTTGCATGAATGACGCAATATCCGTGCGCAATTTAGCGGTCTTTGAAGGCGGGAAATATTTATTTAGAAATTTTTCCGTCATTTCGGCCCATGTAGTGATGGATCCCCTAGGTAGGGAGCCCAGCCACTACTTGGCCTTAGACCGCAAAGAAAAAGGAAAAAGACGCAATCGAATGGCGTCATCGGTGACGCCATTGATTTTAAAAGTATCGCAAATTTCAAGAAAGTAAGAAATATGCGAATTTGGATCTTCGTCCGGTTGACCATCGAAGGTTACCGATTGTTGCACCATTTGTATGATGCTGGACTTGATCTCAAAATTATTGTTCGCCACCGTGGGGTGAACAATACCCGACTGTGTGCCTTCCAAATTCACTCGCGCATAATAGGACATGGTCCGTTGCGCGACCACATTAGGATTTGGCGCGTTAAGATTAGGAGGATCAAGATTAGGATCCATATTCGTTGTGTTAGTGTCCCCGATCGACTCTTCGAATTCTACTTGATTTTCCTGATCACGAGAACGACGGCGCCTCAAAATGGTTCGCTCGATCTCTGGATCAAAAGAAATATTTGAAGCGCTACCTCAGGTCATACAGTAAAAAGAAAAGAAGGGGAGAGAGAAAAAAATAAACTAAAATAGAAAAGAGATTAAACTAAAGAGAAAAAGAAAAGAAAGGAGGAGGAAAAACTAGATAAACTTTTTTTTTTTGAAATTTAGAAAAAGCAAAATAAAATAAAAAGAAGCATGGTAAAATTAATAGCTATCCTCTTTTCAAAATATCTACGCAAAGACCCCGGCAACGGCGCCAAAAACTTGATATAGAAATTTAGTGTTTGTTAAATTGAGCGAAGGTTAAAGATTTTCTCCAAAACTATATCCGATAAAGGCAGTGTACCTTATTGTCTATAGTATCGGATATTTAGAAATACCAAGGTCATATTCCACGGGGTGCGTTGATTACTTCTACTTCGAGGAAAATCACTATTATCTTATCTAATTGATTTTTTGAGTTTTGCTTTACTAGCTAAATAGAGACAAATTGCAAGCTAAAAGAAGGGATTAAACGATGGTAAAAGATATTAGTGTTCAATCAAAACGTCACCTTGGATTAAGAATAATTAAGCGAAAGGAAAATAAATCCAATTCTGTTTAATTAAACTACTTGACCGTGGAGGTTCCCGAAGCTCGAACATGCCTCTCTCGAGGTTAATGCCCAACTAAGTTTAGGAAAAATCAACCGGACTCTCGTCCTATAATCGATTACCTAAAACTTGCTTTACGAAGTGAACCCCTCTATTGGATTTGACTCTAATCCGGGAGATTTATGTCATCTTCTCTCGAGGGGTGCGTACAACTCTCTTTACCCTTGAGTGATCGATTCATACTTTGAGCCTCTCGGCTAACTAAGTATGAAAACTTAAGCGAAAACCATACATCGATAATATGGCCTCACTAGTTAAAAATCAAGGGTAATTAAAGTGTTTATAAAAACGGAAAAAGAGAACTTTTAGAAAATCATAACTTGATTAACTCATCCTCGAATCATTTCGATTGAGCACTAATGAGAATTAGATACTCATGGTGGATGGGGAAGAGGAAGAAAAATAAAATTGCATAGTAAGGAAAATTGACTAAGGTAGAATGAGACAAATAAAGAGAGCAAACTAATTTTTATTAATACCAAAAACGAGTACAAGCTTGAAGGAAAATTACAACATTAGCAAGGAAAAAACTACAAGATCACTAAACTATTGCATTGGAAGTAAAACTAGTACATTGCATGAGATGAGAAAGAGAGCTTGAAAGTATAAAAAGACATGAACATGAACAAGAAAAACTCACTATCAGCTCTAGCAGCACCTCCCCCTCTCAAAATTTCTAAACCCTGGACTCAAGGAGAGCCCTGGAATTTATAGGCAAAATTTTCAAGTTACACGCCCCTTGGTCACGGGCGTGACCTAGGGCGTGTAAATACTATTAACATCGGATCCGGCAGTGGCGTGGGCTTTGCGTGACGGCGGGAGGAAATCGGACATTACACGCCCGTGTAACTGGGGTCACGGGCGTGTACTTGGACGGCTTCATTTAATGCAGCGTCGACCTTGCTTGCGGCGCGGCGGCGTGCAGAGATCGCGCGGGAAAGTCACGGCCATGACATTTGGAACATGGGCGTGACTCATGTTGACTTCTCGATGGCTTCTCCACGTCTCGACGACCGCCCGCTGGGAAGATTCTAAAATTACACGCCCCTTGGTCACGAGCATGACTTTGGGTCACGGGCGTGACCTGGGGCGTGACTTGTTGTGGGCTAGCTCAATCAGCGCGTCATCGACTCTGGTTTGATCTTCAGGTTACACGCCCCTTGGTCACGGGCGTGACCTTGGGCGTGACTTGGAAAATCCACCATTTTCTCCCAAAATTCTGCAAATATTGGAATTAAGCTAAGTTAGAATCAAAATTACAAAAAGAACTACTTATAACCTAAAATTGACATGAAAAGGAAAAATTCATATAAAATAATTACAAAAATTTCTATTAAAAACTTATATAAAAACTACTTATCAACGAGTAGGCAAGAGGATGAAGTGAGTGTAACTGGGAAAAGGTTTAAGGGTCGCAAGCACCTCGTCAATAAGCACGCAACTAGCAATTGCTAGTGCGGCACACGATCGTGATGGGTAAATGGATGGTGGAATGGGGTGCTCCTCACTTGCATAGACCACATAGAAAACTTCACGTAGACATGAAATATACTAAATAGCATAACAAGGTGCAGTGCATATCATTAATACACACAAATGATAAAGGAAAATAATACTACAATATGAAGGGGTGAGATTACAACCAAAAGAGCGGAGACTCATCAGAGGTTCACGACCGAAATCTAGGGTTGTCAATCCTTGTCCGAGCTCGGGCTCCAACTGCCGTCCGGGGTACGGAGAGGATTTGTCACTTCCTTCTAGTTGACCCATCTTCTCCGTCAATCATCTTTGATTCTGACCTCGTCGGAGAACTTTATATATGCAGCAAGAAATCCCTCAAAATGGAGGTTTGGAGGTGCATGAACAATGGAGGAGGCCAAGAGGATGCTCTGGCTATATATTTGCAAGAGAATGGCGGCCAGAGCTCCTCCCGAAGGTGGGCGGCGATGGAGCAACAAAAATGGCGGGCTGGTGCGGAAGAAATGGCGCACCCCTCAAATGAATTAATTTTCGGTCGACTGAACCTGCGCGCTTAAATAGAAGCGTTAAATTAAGAAACGCACGACCGTGCATTTTGGGCCGTGCAATTTACAGAGATAAACAGTGCCTGGAGCTACAGGAAGGTCGTGCGTTTTTGTTCACGCACGAGCGGAATGCTCGTGCGCAACCAAAAACGCACGGGGTGTGACAGGCCGCAGATTTTACCCTCATCTAGTTAGGTCGTGCGATTTCCTTCATGCGCGATTGGATTCAATCGTGCGTTAAGGAAAACGCACGATGAACATCATCACAAGCAGCTCTGAGTAAATCGCACGATCGCCTCGATCGTAAGTCAACAATAATCGCACGGTCGTGCGATTTACCCAGACTGCAATGCTCAGCTCAAGGGCACAATCCACCTGCACGCAATCAAAACCAAAGCTCCAACCACATAGGAAATAAGACTAATATCCACAATAACATCAAGAAAGGCATGGGGAGCCCCCAAAGGCATACCCCCAGCACAGAATGCGCAATTGCACACCCCGATAGGCAAAAAGAGTGCACTACATGTAAAATAATAACTAAAGTAAATATGAGCATTTTAACGCTAAAAGGGTAGTGCACAAGTGAGAAAACAGACCCAGATGAGTCCGAAAAACCCTATATAATCGGGACTCATCAATAACCAATTCAATGTTGTGTAGGTAATCTACTTATGCATTTTAATTATTTATGTTATTACACTACACAATCATGCAAGTATAAGATTGTAAACACATGTAGATTATCAATAATAAGTGAGTGAATAAATCATTATCAAACATAATACATTACTCATACTTAGATGCATGCTAAGCGTTTCTACACATGTTTATCTACAATCAATTTCATTGCACATAACAAGATAATTTTCAAGGCATGACAAATACAAAACAATGTTTTTTAAGAAACTTGAAAGTTAAATTAAACATTATATTTAATCTTTAATTGATATATTTTATCATCCTTGACAATGACCATGAATAACAATTATTTTTTTTTAAATTTTGACTTTTTATATAAATACAAAACTATAAACACATATAAAGAGAAAAACATATTTTTGTTCTTTGAAATTGTTTTGTCATTTTGTATTTATTTTTAAATATTCAAATTCAAATACTTTCTGGAAAACATAGAAGTCTTTAATAGGCTTATCAGTAAATGATATTCTATGCAAAGAAATAAACCCAAAATAATGCATGACAAAATACAGGAGATTTTTCAAAAATAAAATTTTTTGGAGCAAAGGGGCTAAAGTTATGCGTTAACTTCTTAACGCCAAAACAGAACTGCAAATTTTGATTTCTTGAAAAATGTTTTTCTTAATTCAGTTGTATTATAAAGATCGTTTCTTACTGTTGAAATTTCAGACTTTTTAGAGATGATTTGAAGGCTCTTATAAGCTTGTTTTTGATGATTTTTCAAATACTTGTGTTTTATAAAATCATTAAAGCTCAAAATAATAAAAAATTCAAACACAAGATGCAAAGATAGAACAAAAATAATATGCATGATTTAAGTATAAAGAGTGAGATGATGTTCATGCAATGAATATAATATAAGTATATCTAAGATCAAGATATCTTAACTACATGACTACACTCTAGCCCCATACTAAGTGACGGGTGAGCATGAGAAACTACACACATGACATAGGTTGGGGTGTTAATCTCATATGCATACAAACTACGACGCTCAACCTAGCACTCTTTCTCCCCAGTGTCTCGCAAGACCCAATTGGAACTCTCTCCGGTTAAGAACAGACATGACTTAGAGGTTAGGTCTCTAATGCACACATTCCTATGCCATCGCTATTGTGAGACATATGCCATAGGTTAATGATTATGGACATACTAAGCGTCTTAGCCTAAGGATTGATTCATAAAATATGAGATTGTTTTAGTTTTAGAACATATAGTAGATGTTAAAGCCTCATAGTAATCATGAATTTTAAAGTTCAAAATTTTCTACCTTTAATTTAGCATGTCATTATATTGATAAACCTAGCATAAACACTAAATTGGGCATAGACCAAGAGGTGCAGCTAGGATAATAAATTTGAATGCAAAATTATGCTAAATATGCTAAATATATATAATTGGTTTGCATGTAATCAATCATAGAGTTTTGAATTTTCATAGACCTAGAATGAAGTGACAATTCTATTTGATTTCATCTTATTGATATCAAGTTTATTCTTAGGTCCAAACATAATGAGATACATGCAAATAGTAGAGATTCACATCACACACACAAAATAAGATATGAAACTCTAATACCAATAGCAATCATTTATTTCATAATTCCTAAGGTTGATAGAAATAGTTGATTTAAGATAATTCTTGATAGATCATGAATTATGATATATGATAATATCGACTTTTAGCATAGGATACCAATAGATCATGGTGGAGTGTGTGAAACCATATTCATCATTTTTGTAGTTTTTTTTTATTCTGATTTTTCTAAATCATGATTTTCCATTAAAGGGGCTATTATATGCAGCAAAGAAAAATAGACAAATATGCAATAAGTTGTGCATTTAATATTTTAGCCTAAGACCCCTAAAATCCCATTTAAATCTAATTTTGAAAGTAATTTCATTAGTCTTGATAATATCATTTAGCAAATTTAGCATTCAATTTATAATGATAAAATAAGACATTTATAGGCAATGGATTTAAAAAAGATAAAACCTAGAAAGAGAAAAGATAGATCACTTGAAAACTTTACGACTTTATATTCAATTTAATTCAATTTGATTTATTAACCATTAGGCTTAAATGTGAAAGTCATATTGCATAATATATCTAAGTGACCATAGTGAGTTGGCTCAAAAATAAGAAAACAAATAAATGAAAAAGACATTAAGCATATCATGAAGTAGAGTATTGTATATTTCATTTTGATTTATTTCTACTTCATGCATTTAATTGGATACTAATAAATAATAGATTTAGGTATCCTAAGAGGACCAAGAGTGATGGTTCCTTTGGGTACCCAAATACATCGTGTTGGCTTTTGAGGAGATAGTGATGAATGTGCCCTTACAAGTGGAGTTAGTGTTTCATTTTTTAATTTTGGGCCTCCATTCATACTTTGGTTGATTGTCTTTCAAATTCATATTACGATTATATGACATCATTTTATGGTGATAGTTGGTTGAAAAATAATTCGTTTGGGAATTATGTTTATTGACATTATTTTTCAAAATAGATTGATGTTGATAATCATAAAGAGTTGTAGAATAATCACTCTTAGAGAGTTTAAAAAAGTGACGACCTTTCTTAAGAATTGAATGTTGAAAGAATGAATGAATATGGGCATTAGTTAAAAAGTTCTTATTTAATTGTTAGACTTACTCTTATAAAGTGAAGTTAAGCTTTTGATGATTTGATAAACTAGAAATAAGAGATTTTTTATTACATGAAAATTTTTTAATAAACATTTTTAATGATTCTAGTTTATCTATTAAAACATCATTTTCTTTAATCAATTTTTCATTACGCTTTTTTGAAGTTAAAAGACTTTTTTCCAAAACATTGAGTTCTTCTTTAAAAGTATTACAATCAAAACAAGGTTTAGCATTTTCAATTAAAGAGCATGAAAGAGAATTTGAAACATCAATATAAGATTCTACTTTAGCGTTTGCTTTTAAAGTTTTATTTTCTAAACGTAATTTAGAATTAGCATTTTTCAACTTTGAAATTTTACGTTTAGCAAATTTAAGCACACGAAATGTAGAAATAGAATTTGTTACAAAAAGAGAAGATTTTGATTTTCTTACATTGCTATGGGATGAGGCAAGATTTTTGAACCAAAGATTCCTTTGACATCTTATTCGCATTCCTCTTCCATAGTTGAATTTCCATCTTCTCTTTTGCTGAATGTGTTGTCATCATTTGAGTCCAATATTGTGACGTTGCATTCTTCTCTCTTAGATAGATCTTCCTCCAAGCATGAGTCCTCATCAGTTTCTTCTCTTGGATTCATAAGGAATTTCTCTTGTTCATCTTCTGTGGAGGAAAGACTATAAGAATTCTCAAAAAATTTCCAAACTTGAAAAGTAGTAGGAAGCGTATAAATAAGTTTGAAATTTTTTTGATCTAGTGCACAATATAGACTATTCATAGATTTGACATTTAAAAACACTTCATTTTTATTTAGAATAATTGGGGGCATTTTAATTGTAATATTTCAAACTTCAATATCCAAAGATTTAAGAAATTTTTCCATAAGAGTTTTCCACCCATTATATTTTTCACCCATAAATAGAGGTAGTGATAATAATTTTTTATTTTGATAAAATTTATCCCCTCTAGAAGATGCGAGATCATTAAGCGCCATTATTCCCGGTTGTGAAGCCGTATTGGAATAACCTGGCTCTGATACCACGTGTTGGATCTTTAGGCGCCCTTAGAGGGGGGTCGGGGGGGGGGGGGGGGGGGGGGGGGGGGGGGTGAATAACAGTTTTATGGAATTTAAATTTTATTTAAATTTATCAGAGTTTGCGACCGAAGTTTCAGAATATTTTATAAGAAAATATATTTTAATATCTCAGATAAGATTATATTGACGATTCCTTTTTAAAGAAGACGGAATTCAATTTTTCTCCACTACCTCCACCGCTAGTGCTAACACATGGCGTTAGTGACATACGTTGAATTTCATAAGTTAATGATCAAAATGAATCAAACAATATATTTTGTTTTAATGCTTTGATGCAAACATAATTTAAAATATTTTTGAAGAGGAAATAAAATCAATTAAATTATACATTTGAAGACATGATTTTATTTCATAAGAAATTGATTATACAAATATTTGATCTCTATAACGCTAAAAATCAAGGCGAGAATATGAAAAATCTTTTTTTTTGCGATTCACCGGTCCTTCTCCCAAGGACCGGTTAACTATAGCCAATCTAACCCCAGATATGGCCTCTAGCCACCCCCTAGATCTAAACTCGACTTAGTCGCCACGCACAATACGATGAATTCCCCATAAACCTCACAAGGCCTAGTCGCCACACACAAGGCAGTGAATTTCCCACGAAATCTTTCCCGGAATCCGACGTTCTCCCCGAACGATTTCTCCACGCCCGTTATAAAAAGAAATACAATAAAAGATTACATGATAAAATAAAGTAAGAGAAACTCCCCAAGAAATTCTGAAGGTAAAGACGAAGGCGATGTAGACGTTGGCGTTCTTGAAGCATTCGTTCTTCGTATAGAATATGCGTTGTAGACCTTCTCTTTCAAAATCTTCTTTTGATCTTCATGTTTGCCCAAGGGAGATCTCTCAATTGTTGTAGACGAGTCTCTCTCAAAAGAATCAGAAATCTGGTTTTAGAGGCAATGGAATGCTTGTTGTAGAATGAGAGGGGCTGCTCTTTAAATAGACACGAGAGCTAACGCCTGACGTTAAGAGTTAACGCTGCGTTAGCGGCTCATGCACATCGTGGCTGAGATCGTGCAACCGTCGAGATCGTGGCAAATCGTGGACTCAACAAGAGTGTTAGCTCCAACGCAGGCGTTGTCTCTTTGTACTCGACGATACTTCTTCTCGACGTCATTCCCTTCTCGACGACATCCCTTATCGACGATAAGTTAACGCGGAACATTAGCTCTCTTTCCAAAGAATCGTCTTCATTCACCATACTACTCATAGACATGTGTAGCTATAATTCCTGTACAACCTGCACACTATAAACACACAAAATACAAGATCAAATACAACACGATATTTGTTATTCTCAAATCAAGAGATGCGGAAAATAGGCTCCAACAATCATGAGAAGCTTACTACAATGTTTAATCTGAGATATTTTTATAAATACTGTCAACGTATTTGAATAAACTCAATTAAGTTTAAAAAGTTTTAAAACCCTTATTCACCCCCCTTCAAAGGACGCCTACAGATCCAATACTGAGAACCTCACCCAATACCATCGAGCTCGCAAGTATACTTCACCCGCCTTCCCTTCCCCCTCTCCTAGCGCGATATTTGATTTGAGATGGGGAGTTCCTATACACTCTTGAGTGTATGACGGGACCTCAAATATGTCGCTATTCGCCTTCTTGTTTGACCTTCCTTCGTATGTGATCTTTATTTTGCGGACTAGTAACCTCTGTCCATACTCAGTCTGATTTCTTCGAGCTCTGCAAAGGGAGATAACTTGTTGGTATAATATGGTAATGCAAACAAGATGTTTGGATTTTGCTAAGGTAGGTTTCTAAGTTTGCAGCAACATGAGACTAGATGACAGATAACTAGATTTGAGGGGTACAATAAGGACGATGGAGAGAAATTTTTCAAACTTTCAAACATAGAGATTGACAAATAAATGTAATTTTGGAGGCGTTTATGATTTTTTTTTAATTTGGTTAAGTTATTTGAATGTTGTAAGCTATTGGCCTTGCATATTTACCCAACAATGAAAGAGAACAGAATGATTTGAATTATTTTATAAAACTATTTTTGATGTGCAAATAGCACGTCAGTGTACATAGATAATTGTTTAAGCTGTAAATATATTTTGTATGTCAATATTGATATACCTATAGCACCACTGTTTTATACAGCAGCCGAAGTATAGAGAGGGGGTATGTATATTGTATTATATTGAAAATGTTTAATGTTCCCTGTTCAATACAAATACCCGACCAATCATCATTCTCACCGTATTAGCAGCCTTCACTACGGCGCAAACTACCGCCTACTTCCTGGAACTCCTCCCAGAGCTCAGATGCTCTGTCAGTGCGTACGTGGGGAAGAGAGAGAGAGAGAGAGAGAGAGAGAGAGCGGCGATGGCCAGTTCTGGAGAGAGCCAATTCGGCTCCGAATATCCGCCATCGAGGGATGAGATGGAGACCCTCCCACTTACCGACGGCCCATTCACGGCCGTCCCTAGGGTAGGCGGCAGCCTTGCTCTCCTTCATCCCCTCCAAACCAACCCGCCTTCCTCCTCGCCGACCTCCTCGCCTACCTCTTCCTTCACCGACCCTTTTTCTTATAACGACGGCGTCTCCATCCATACCACAAACCCTCCCAAAGATGCTACTTATCCGTCACCCCGCGGGAAATCAATCGAATATCAAGATCACCTGAGGATCACCGTTTCGGATCCCCAAAAAGAGTCGGAGCCGACCGTCTCCCTCGTTCCTGGCGCTGGCACCTTCATCTCCTATCTCATCACCACTCGAACACGGGCCGCGGATCTCTCCGCCCCCTTGCAGGAGTTTTCTGTCCGTCGCCGCTTTCGCGACGTTGTCACCCTCGCCGACCGCATCGCCGAATCCTATCGTGGCTTCGTAATTCCGCTCCGCCCCGACAAGAGCGTGGTCGAGAGCCAGGTAATGCAAAAGCAAGAGTTCGTCGAGCAACGCCGTTCCGCCCTGGAGAAGTACCTCTACAAGCTCGCCGAGCATCCTGTCATTGGGAGGAGTGATGAGTTGAGGGTTTTTCTCCAGGCTTCCGGGAGGTTCCCGCTGCCAGCAACGACGGACAAGGCGTCAAGGGTTTTGGATGGGGCTGTCAGGCTTCCGAAGCAATTGCTTAGTTCTGGAGAAGTTGGGAGTGGATACGTAGTCGCACCTCAGGATGTGGTTCAGCCGGCGAAGGGAGGGAGGGATTTGCTAAGGATGTTCAAGGAATTGAGGCAGTCGATGGCTAATGATTGGGGAGGAGCGAAGCCCTCATTGGTGGAAGAGGACAAAATATTTTTGGAGAGAAAGGAGAGAGTGTTGGAGTTGGAGCAACAGCTCTCCACTGCTTCACAGCAGGTATGCCTTTACTTTCAGATGAAGGGTCATGCGTGAGGTATGAACTTGACCAGAATTTGAAAGAAAAATACATATTTGTAATCGATGTTGATCTGCCGATTCTATGATTTTCCTGTGAGATCACATTGATTTTGCTATTTGCTATTTGATATCCAAATAAATATATTTAGATTATACTCATTTCTGTACATGAATAAAGGTGTGTTATGCATATCTATTTTTGTTCTCAAAATATTTAGCTTCTGATTTTTGACTAAGTGTTTTCTTCCTCTCATCCTATTAAACTAAAAATCTTGTTATTTTTTTTCTTTCATTTGTCAATGGAGGCGGACTTTTAACTTTCTTTGTTCCATCTTAGTTATACTTCTCATTGTGGAACATTTTATTCACAATGGTTGATTACATGCATAAACTTTGTAGTGCTATTTACATTTTAAGTATAATCATATTAGCTTAAAGTTGAATTCTTTCCATGTAAGATGTAAATCATAGAGGATTAGCATTATTTATCGTTAACTTAGCTTCATTTCCTAATAGAAATGAGTTAGCGTGAGGTATGAACCAGACCAGAATTCTTTCCACTGAGAGCCTAACAGTGACCAATTTTTTGTAGATGGAGCATCAACAACTTACACATTTTCACCTACAAATTTATTGAGCTGACAGCAATCTGTGATTTTGAACAAGCCATGTCGTAACACCACATCAACAATGCTTATTGGACAACCTCTGGAATTACAAAAAAATGATTTTTTTAATGATATTATAGAATATGTAGCAGACTACTTTGTCTTTCTGGATTGCCAGCCCCATGAGCTTCAGGCCTAGCCAAGCACTAGTACTATCAATTTACAACCTAACTCTACTGGTGAAATTCAAATGCTACGAGCATCACTTAGTCAAACAGGGCAAAAATTAGCAGAGCAAAAAAGAGAGAATCACATATCTCGAATATTTAGCAAAGCAGACACAAAGAATTAGCAAATGCTTTAGAAAATTGGTAATTTTACCCAATGCCATTAGAAATAGTAAAAGAAAAGTCTTAGCCATAGTACTTGATAGAGAAATAACCGTCTTTGCAAAGTACCAACAAACATTAAGAAAGATAGCCACTCCAGGACATGAAATCTTAAGAGGTACTCGTATAACATGTACAACATATAAAGAAGATAGTCAGTTCCAGTTTTCATATTTACTATTACAAATAGATGTTGCCCGATGACAAGATAATATGATAGACACTGTAGAACTTAACAATATGGATTTAATGGATCTCAGGTTAGTCTCCCGAATAGTTTTTACTAAACCTAGTCAAGTAAAAGTAATTAGAAATGCCAACATAACAGATGAGATTTTTCAAATACTAAAAAGTATCCCAAAAATGGAGTCGTTGATGTCAGCATATGGTCCATGCCACCATGCTTTGGACCAATTTCCTGAAAAATACAAAGCAGGAAATCCTACTTCGAACTCGGACACAGAAGCCTGTTATTTACCACTAGGCAATACCATAAGAAGCTCTATCAGTGATGAAGCATGCCCCCTCCGCCAAGTCCGTGCATATCGAGGGTATATTAAAGCCCATGAAGAAGAATCACCCTTCCTTGATGAAGGGATATTAGTAGCCGAAGGTTCTAATTGCCGTATGTATATTCACCAAGAGGAGAACCTAGAACTCCAACTACTCCACCTACGTATGATGAACACTACAGTCTACCCATTGCTGACACCCACCCACCTGGGGACTCGTCTTCTCTGGTTTCACCACCGGCACCACCGATCGCACCGGGATTCACCTTTCGAGAGGCGAGAGATGAGAGCATCACAGAGGTCAGATCCCACCAGTTTGTTCCCACCACGGACGAACCATGATGTCGCTACTTGGTACATTGGCAGGGCCGCCCCGACGCAGACGACTCTTGGATACTACCGACAGAGCTTGATCAACTCGCCCCCGGACTTCGACTTCAGTATGATCGTCTCTATTCATCGAAGATGAAGACTTTTCAGTCGGGGGGAGTTGATGGGGATCCATCAGATCGTGCACCTGGAGGGGTTCGCCGCATGGCGAGACCCACGTTCATTTATTCGCGCAGGAAAGCTTGATCGGATTGCCGATCCGACTCTGCGGTTTCGTCCGGCACGTCTCTGCGAGTCAAAAACATATATTAGTTTATTTTTTTGGGTTTATTTTTCATGTATTTAGTGGCCGTTCCCACCAGCCAATCATAGCCGTTGATGAGGAAGCCCTAGTTTTGTTTTCTCTTTTAAATAAATGAATTTGGAGAACTCTAATCCCGGTATCCAGCGATCACCCCGCGGTGCCGACGCCGTGGAACCCTAGGTGACGATTCTTAGGTGCTCTTTTTCTCCCCAAGGTACCTCCCATCCATACCCCCTCCTCCTCTCCCTAAATCTCCATCTGCCCCTGTTTTCCCCTCGATAGCCAGCTGCCTCGCTGGTTGCCGCCAGTTCGCCAACCCCCTTCCTTCCATTCCGCCGGCCTTAGCCACCTCCAACACCACCGTCGGCTTTCCCCACACGCAACCAACAGCCGGCGCCCCTCCACAACCCTACTCCAACCTGCCAGCCCCCATCTCCCCTCCAGCAACCACCCGCACTCGTCCCCAACTCTAACCGACCGCCCCAAGCCTCTCCTCACGTGGATCCACCTCCCTTCCACCCTAAAATTCTAGATCAGTTCAGATCTAGGGTTTTCGCCTCCCGATCCGTTATTTCCACCATTATACATAATCCCGTACGCCGGATCCGCCCTCATACATCAGATCTATCCACCCCCACCCGGATATTATTCCCTAGTGGCCAGATCTATCCACTTCCGGCCCGATCTCCACATTTTTCGCCAAGGACACCCACCGCCATCCCGTCGCGCCTCCGGTTCCACCTTCGATCGCCGATCCACACACCCGAACCCCAATTCTTCAGTGTCTCGGTTCAGCCCGCTACTTTTTTGAGTTTCTTATGGTATTGGCTTATTTGATTTGACATTTTCATTGGTGAATTAATATATGTTGCTGTGATTCTTGTTAGTAGAAAATTGTTTGCGATACGCTATTAATTTGCAGGAGGAGTTATTCGCCGCGCGCTTTGCTTTGGCCCTCCGAGCGGAGGAAAGCCGTTATAAATTGCTGAATTAATTAATTCCTTTCAATTTTAAATATCTGCGTGGTGTTAGAAAATTTCATAGCTCAAATTATTTATCATTGTCGCCGATGGTTGCATCGCATTTAGACTAGGGTTAGTATGTCGCATTTGCAATCCCACCCAGAGCCCTAGGTTTTGTGCACCCCGTTGCCTACCCTACATTTTGGTATCAGAGCAGGTTGGGACATTTGCATGCTCCGTACTAGTAGGTTTTTTAGAAGGAGCATGGTAGATCCTCAGGTCACCGATGACCGAACGACGAGCTCAAATTTGGGTGCCACTTTCGCTGAGTTTCAGCGTCTTATCCTAGGTCGTTTTGACACCTTAGGCGCCCAGTTCGACGATGTGCGTTATGATCTTGCTGAGGTGAATCTTCGCCTAGACCACTTGGAGAATGACAGGGGCACTCCAGAACATCGTGACAATTCGCTTGAGGACGACCTCAATGTTCCTCGACGTCCTGATGAGCGTCGGAGAGACCCCCACCCGCTCGATACGACTACGCCATGATGATTATCCCGAGGACTATCCCGACCCACGGAGAGGTGGTCACCACTTTGGCATCACTCGTCGTATTCGACTCGACGCCCCAACGTTCGATGGTCGTTTAGATTTGAAAGTTTTCAGCGATTGGCTCCTGGACACGGACCACTATTTCGAGTGGCATGAAATGAGTGATGAGCATTGTGTTCGCTTCCAAAAAATGAAGCTGATCGGACAAGCTAAGGTATTCTGGATTAGCGTTGAGAGAGCTTTGGAGCGAGATGGTTTTTACCCCATCGCCAGATGGGATGAGATGAAGCAGAGACTAAGCGAGAAGTACCTCCCCGCGTCCTACCGAGACCAGTTATTTGAGCAGTTGCAGAACTTACGGTAGGGGACACTCACTGTCGCGGAGTATATGACTCGCTTCGACGAGTTAGTCGTTAGGAGTGACGTCTCGGAGGAATCCATTGCCACTGCCTCTCGTTTCAAGGAGGGCCTACGCGCTGAGATTCAGAGAGAGTTGATTCCCCATCGCTTAAAGACCGTCGATCAGATATTCCAGCTCGCCCTCGAGTATGAGCAGTACCTCCAATCATCTAATACGAGGTAGTTTCCCTCTCGGACTGATTCCTCGACTTTCAGGAAACCCGCTTCGCCCCAGACCACCTCGGCTGCACCCTCATGTGTTCCCACGGACACTAAAGGCAATGCCGTCGCCACTGATGGGCAGCGATCTGGGGTATTATGTGTTATAGATGTTCTGGCAGAGGGCACGTGACAGTGTAGTGCCCCACGCGGACCCTGCTAGTTGAGGATGAGGAGTGCGGTTTAGAGGAAGATGAGGAGGGTACGGAAGAGATTAAGGCCACTATCGAGGAAGGCTGGGAGAGCGACGCAGAGAGATCATTGGAGGTGGGAGTGATTAGGCGCCTCCTACACACCCCGCGTGTAGATGAGGATTGACAACACACCACCATCTTTTACATGTACTTTCCTAGTGCAGGTGGGCCCTGCAAGTTGGCCATCGACATCGGGAGTTGTGTGAACATCGTGGCCCAAAAGGGGCTTGACCGCATGCAGGTGAAGGCAGAGCCTCACCCCCATCCTTATTGTGTCGTCTGGGTAGATAATACGGCGATTTGGGTCACCCAGCGCTGCCTCGTCTCGATTAGTATTGCCTCATTCCAGGATCGGGTCTGGTGTTACGCCATCCCTATGGACATCGCTCATGTATTACTCGGCCGCCCCTGGCTGTTCTATCGCGACGTCACGTGTTCGGCCGCTTGAACACATGTGTCTTCTATGATAGGGGGCAGAAGATTACGTTGACGCCCACCCAGCCCCGGGAGAGATCCAAGGGTGTAGTTGAGCCATCTGTGAGTACGAGCGCCTCGCGGCCCCTGCATATCTTGAGGCGAGCTGAGTTCCTGCGAGACAATATTGAGTCGGACATCAGTTACGTCGTGGCCGACACTCAGGCATATGAGGACACTGTTGGGTTTTCTATAACGTCACATCAGATGTGCGCAGCGGAAAGAAAGAAACGAGAACAACCCGAAACAGTTGCAGGACCTTGCGATTTCATAAATCTAGAAACAAAAGAGCAACACATTGCAATATAGCTGAAGGGGATTGAGTCAACACTCAATCAAGATGCTCCAAGGTCTGATTCCAAATGCCGAACTCCGAGTTCCAAGTACTGAAATGGATTAACACCTCTATAGGAGTGCACACGGTGAAGAAGAACCCTAACAACTCTTGTCCAACAAGAGATCTGGGATGGAGGAAGAATGCCCTCTGCGTCTCCCACGAACTGCTAGATTCGACGACAGGGAGAGGCGACAGCAGCGATTTCGCGGAATGCCGAGACCTATGCGGAACACTTCCGCTTCGGCTCTGATAGTCTTTTCGAAAAAGATTATCCCCACAGGAAACCTAATCGCTTCCTGTTTTATACTCAATGCATAAAACACATTATCCGCAGACCAGAGACTTAATTGGAGTTAAACACGTATTGTCGAAACAATTCGACGCAATGTCGAGTACAAGAATTGCGTCGAGACAATCTCGACGCAACGTCGAGTACACTGCGTCGAGACATTCTCGACGCAGCGTCGAATATAACCTGTCTGTCGAGACAATTCGACGCAACATAAATTCCAAGACTTGCGTCGAGACAATCTCGACGGAACGTCGAGTACATCACGTCGAGACAATCTCGACGCAACATTGAGTACAAGACTTGCGTCGAGACAATCTCGACGCAACGTCGAGTTTACCACGTCGAGACAATCTCGACGCAGCGTCGAGTACAATTCGACGCAACTCCAATCAGTTACATGATTGGTCCTCCACTCATATCCAATATGAGTAAGACCAACACAATCCTTCATCCAACTTCTCCAACACTCTTATGTGCGACCCTATAAGCTCATATTGCGTTGGCAGTAAGACTAACTGGTTGATTGCTTTGAGATCACCTTGGGAATACCAACAGTCTCCCGATCACAAAGCATCAACAAAAGTCTCACAAACAATGAGCGACATCTAGCAATACATCATTGCTACCCAAGCAATAAGAGTTTATAACTCAATAAGCCTGTTCTGACTAATGTTTTAGTGTTGTCAGGTCCCTTTGTCCTTTACATCCGGATAGAACTAGAGGCATGGACCGTGTCACCCTCATAATTGTTCAATCCTAGTTTCTTGATCAAGAATAGACAGTCTGAAATTGGTGAGCTCAATATCCCATATTGACTCGACCAAGCATGACCATGCATTTCTCAGTCTCATTCCATCAAGGGGCCCTTGAATGTAACTCCTATCATATAGGATGAAAAATCCCATATCTGTCCACACACAAACATCCAAATGAATCGTAGCATACCCAATAACCACCGTTATCATCAACCTTCTTCAAGGAAGATTTTTGATGGCATCAAAGTACGCTCTTCCTCACTTGATGAATGCTGCGACTTCAGGTCAAAGAACCACAAACACTATTGCCATATGAGACCTACTTGTGACACATTCATATAACAATCCACAAAGTAGTCTCATAGTGGGTCTGTCCAGTACAACTTGTTCACTAACAAGTACCCATGCGATGACTTGATATCACAATATCATGACCTATGAGAACCGGTCATCAGTCAACGCACATGCTGGTCTAATTATACCATCGTTGCCCTTAGCTTCTTAGATGATACATGGACCAGAGACTATTTAAGAATGAAGCTTCTTACAAGCATATACACTTCACATTCAAGTCACACACTTGAATTCATATGAAAGCGAACATTCTAAGGACATTTATTATACTAATTAATCTATCATATAGAGATAGTTGACATAATAAAAGAACTTGCCATAAATGTAAAATGAAATATAAAATACTCTATTCATCACATGAATAACAACCGACACAAATATAATCCACAAGACTCCCACTAGAGACGATCATTCAGGTATCTAATTCCCATTGATCTAGTATGACCATCATGCTTTCTCTGTGCAAGAGGCTTCGTCAGTGGATCCGCAATATTCTCTTCAGTCGGTACTTTGCATATGCTCACATCTCCTCGATCGACAATCTCTCGAATAAGATGGAATCGCCGAAGTATGTGCTTGGAGCGCTGATGAGATCTAGATTCCTTAGCTTGGGCAATTGCACCGTTGTTGTCACAGTAGAGAACTACGTGATCAACAATGCTAGGAACTACATCTAGCTCGCCGATGAATTTCCTAATCCACACAGCCTCCTTCGCCGCATTCGCTGCAGCGATATACTCGGCTTCTGTCGTTGAATCGACAACTGTCTCTTGCTTGGAACTCTTCCAACTTACAGCTCCTTCATTAAGGCAAAATACAAAACCTGACTAAGACTTTGAATCGTCCCTATCAGTTTGGAAGCTAGCATCCGTGTAACCATTTACAATGAGCTCTTCCTCTCCATCAAACACCAAGAACATATCCTTAGTCCTTCTCAAGTACTTTAGGATATTCTCGACGGCTATCCAGTGACAATCACCGGGATCAGACTGATACCTGCTTGTCATGCTCAAAGCATAGGAGACATCGGGTCGAGTACATAACATTGCATACATGATTGATCCAATTGCCGAAGCATATGAAATCAACTTCATGCGGTCCTTATCTTCCAAAGATTTAGGACATTGGTCCTTAGAGAGACTCACGCCATGAGACATGGGTAAGAATCCCTTCTTGGATTCAAGCATACTGAACCGTTTCAGCACTTTCTCAATGTATGTACTTTGGGTCAAACCCAACAACTTCTTTGATCTCTCTCTATAGATCTTAATACCAAGTATATAAGTCGTTTCGCCCAAGTCTTTCATAGAAAAGCAGTTCCCTAGGTTGTTCTTAACAACTTGCAGGGTTGGAATGTCATTCTCGATCAACAGTATGTCATCTACATACAGTATCAGGAAGACAACTATGCTTCCACTAATTCTCTTATAAACACAAGACTCATCTTCGTTTTTGATGAAACCAAACTCTTTGATTTTCTCATCAAAACGGAGATTTCAACTTCGAGAAGCTTGCTTCAATCCATAAATGGATCGATTCAACTTACATATTTTAGTGGCTTCATTTGGAGATTCAAAACCCTCAGGTTGTGTCATATACACTTCCTCAAGGAGGTTTTCATTTAGGAAAGCCGTTTTGACATCCATTTGCCAGATCTCGTAGTCATAATACGCAGCAATATCAAGCAGAATTCTGATGGACTTAACCGTAGCGACAGGGGAAAAAATCTCATCATAGTCAATACCATGAATTTGCTTGAAACTTTTAGCCACTAATCGTCCTTTGAATGTCTGTACATTCCCATCCATGTCCGTCTTCTTCTTGAAGACCCACTTGCACCCTATGGGTCGTACCCCTTCAGGTGGTTCCACCAAGGTCCAAACTTGGTTTGCATACATGGAGTCCATTTCAGATTTCATGACGTCAAGCCACTTCTTGGAGTCTGGCCCATTCATAGCCTCTTGGTAGATTGCAGGCTCATCATCATGATTCATTAGCAACACATTACCTATTTGAGACACGAGAAATCCATATCTCTCAGGCTCAAATCTTGGTCTACCAGATCTACGTAGGACCTGTGTTTCTTGAGCAGACTCTCCAGCTACAACTGCTTGTAGTCCTTGTTCAGGTTCCAATTCAGGTTCGTTTTCAATTTGTGGTTCTTGAACTTCTTCAAGTTCTACCTTTGTAGTCTTTCTGGATAAGAACTCTTTCTCCAAAAAGACGTCAGTTCTTGCAACAAACACTTTGCCCTCAGACGGCAGGTAGAAGTAGTATCATTTGGTCTCCCTAGGATACCCTACTAGATAACACTTATCCGATTTGGGTTCCAGCTTGTCAGACATTTGACGTCGTACGTATGCCTCACAGCCCCAAATTTTAATGAAAGACATACTAGGACGCTTCCCAGTCTATATCTCATATGGTGTCCTTAGAACCGTTTTCGTTGGAGCACGATTTAAAGTGAAAGCAGTAATCTCTAGAGCAAATCCCTAAAAGAAAACGGGCAGATTTGCATGACTCATCATCGATTGCACCTTGTCTAACAAGGTACGATTCCTCCTCTCGGAAACACTATTGTGCTGTGGTGTTCTAGGTGGAGTGAGTTGTGATACAATACCACACTCTCTCGGATGATTACGAAACTCATGACTCAAGTATTCGCCACCTCGATCAGATCAGAGTGCTTTAATCCTTTTTCCCAGTTGGTTCTCTACTTCATTCTTAAACTCTTTGAACCTTTCAAAGGTTTCAGATTTACACTTCATAAGATATATATATCCGTATCTACTGAAATCATTAGTAAATGTAAAGTAGTAGTACCCACCTCTAGCTATAAAACTTATGGGTCCGCACACATCACTGTGTATGATACCCAAAAGATCATCAGCCCTCTCACTACAACTAGTGAAAGAGGCTTTCGTCATCTTGCCTAATAAACATGACTCGCATCTCTCAAATGATTCATAATCAAATGAGTCCAATAATCCATCTTTATGGAGCTTGAATATACGTTTCTCATTTATATGACATAAACGATAATGTCAGAGATATGTAGGATTGAAGTCATTAGTTTTTAGTCGTTTTGTATTTTCTATGTTATAGATTGAATGATTTATGTTCAAAATATATAAGCCATTAAACATCTGAGCAACACTATAACAAACATCATTCTTATAAATAGAACAACAATTGTTCTTAATAATAAAAGAAAAATCATTTATGTCCAAACATGAAATAGAGATGATGTTTCTAGTTATAGCAGGAACAAAATAGCAATTATCAAGTTCTAAAATAAGCCCAGTGGGCAAGGAAAGACGGTACAATCCTACGACAACAACAACAACTTTTGCTCCATTTCCAACGCGCATGTCCACCTCTCCTTTACCCAGCAGTCTTCTCCTTGTCAGTTCCTGCACATTTGTACAAATATGAGAACCACATCCGGTAACCAATACCCAAGATGAAAGAGCAGACATGTTAATTTCTACAACAAAAATACCTGAAGTGGAGGTCACACTTCCCTTCTTCTTCAGATCCTCGATGTAGAGGGAACAATTCCTCCTGCAATGCCCTGTCTTACCGCAGTGGTGACAATTCCCTTCTTTAACTAATCTCTTCTTTTTCAGCGTAGACGATTTGGGATCAAGGCAAGACTTAGGTCCCACCTTAGTCTTCCTGAATCTCTTGGCCTTGCCCTTGCCTTTATGCACCATTAATATGAGGTTAGCAGGCTTGGTCTTCTTCATGCTGTTCTCGGCAGTTCTTAACATGCCTAGGAGCTCGGACAGTGTCTTATCTATCTCATTCATGTTGTAGTTCAAGACAAACTGCTCGCAATTGTCTGGCAACGATTGCAAGATCAGATCAGTAGCCAACTCTTGGCTTAAAGGAAACCCCAGTCTATGAAGGTTCTCAATGTATCTAATCATCTTGAGTACACGAGTTCCCACTGGGTCCCTAGCTCCCATTTTACACTGAAATTAAGCTTTAGTGATGTCAAACCTCTCTTGCCGAGTTTGCCCTTGGAACATTTTCTTCAGGTGCTCGATAATTTCAAAGCCACACATGGTCTCATGTTGCTTCTGAAGCTCAGAGTTCATAGTAGCGAGCATGAGGCATTCGACATCTAGGGATTCATCTGGATACTTCTTATAAGCATCTTTGTCGGCACGGGACCTATTCCCGGTCGGCACAGGGGGGGATCCTCTTCCAAGATATAGAGCTTACACTCTTGCCTGAGAATAATTCTCATGTTTCTATACCAGTCAAGAAAGTTAGTCCCATTGAGCTTGTCCTTCTCAAGGATGGCTCTCAGGGACAAAGTGGAGTGAGATCCACTTGCCATGGATGTTCTACAAAATTATGAAAAATTAATTTCAGTATTATATTTCAAAATACATTTTATTTAATAAATACTTTTATTAAATACTCCCACTATTTTATTCAAATTGATAACCCTTAATATCAATTAGGAGAGGTTAAACGAGCTATTCTCTTATTGGACAAGATCTATATTTCACCAACACAACGAGTACGCTTTGACGTTTCTCTCATAATGCGGTTATTTAGGTAGACAACACTTGACAATTGCATCATTATGCAACTCTTGTATAGTTGGTGAATAACTCTTTATTCGCATCCATCATATGGTGCATGCCAACCCTATGCCTCTAGGCACTCAACCTTTGAGGTCACCTAGTTAAGTTGGACCCAATGTCGACAGTGAGATATCACGATTATCCGCTCGCACCCTTACCAAGATAGATTGATGCACCTTGCTTTGGCAAACCCACACTTCATCGATCGAGGCAGGAAAAGTGTCATCCATCGGAAGGCATCCGAATACTTAATATTTAATAAGGGATTTTTATTAACAAGCGATTAACAATTAATCAATGTGCACATTCACATAATTACAGCATTCACAAACCAAATACATCCCAGATGTGCACAAAAAGAAATACCAACACTTTGATAACATAAAAGGGCTAAATCTGAGCATTTAGAACACTTATAAACCTCCAAATTTACATGCATTGGACACATGCAAAAACAACTACACTTATGCAGTAGACAAGCTCGTCTCTCAGTGTCAGATTCAAAATCTAAGACATTTGGTTTCACAAACCATTATGAGGGGCGGTTACTGCAAAGGAGAAACAATGAAATCGCAGCGCAATCACATGCGTTCCTGGCGGGGTTCCAAGGGGCAGCGCCCCTGGCGGTGGTTTCGCTGACCGATCAGCGAGCGGGGTCAAGGGGCAGCGCCCCTGCGGGGTGCGGGGCAGAGCCCCGACGAAAATTTCGAAAAACCACCACTAGAAACCACTCAGAAAATACATCAAAATGATGTACCAGGAAGAAATCCAGATATTTAGAACATTTCTAAACCTCTGATTTACACGCACTGGATCGCGAACCTACCTCTGATACCACTGTTGGGTTTTCTATAACGTCACATCAGATGTGCGCAGCGGAAAGAAAGAAACAAGAACAACCCGAAACAGTTGCAGGACCTTGCGATTTCATAAATCTAGAAATAAAAGAGCAACGCATTGCAATATACCTGAAGGGGATTGAGTCAACACTCAATCGAGATGCTCCAAGGTCTGATTCCAAATGCCGAACTCTGAGTTCCAAGTACTGAAATGGATCAGCACCTCTATAGGAGTGCACACAGTGAAGAAGAACCCCACAACTCTTGTCCAACAAGAGATCTGGGATGGAGGAAGAATGCCCTATGCGTCTCCCACGAACTGCTAGATTCGACGACAGGGAGAGGCTGCAACAACGATCTCGCGGAATGCCGAGATCTATGCGGAACATTTCCGCTTCGGCTTTGATAGTCTTTTCGAAAATGATTATCCCTACAGGAAACCTAATCGCTTTCTGTTTTATACTCAAGGCATAAAACACATTATCCGCAGACCAGAGACTTAATTGGAGTTAAACACGTATTGTCGAAACAATTCGACGCAACGTCGAGTACAAGAATTGCGTCGAGGCAATCTCGACGCAACGTCGAGAACACTGCGTCGAGACATTCTCGACGCAACGTCGAATATAACCTGTCTGTCGAAACAATTCGACCCAACATAAAGTCCAAGACTTGTGTCGAGACAATCTCGACGCAGTATTAGTACAAGACTTGCGTCGAGACAATCTTGACGCAACGTCGAGTACACCATGTCGAGACAATCTCGACGCAGCGTCGAGTACGATTCGACGCAATTCCAATCAGTTACAAGATTGGTCCTCCACTCATATCCAATATGAGTAAGACCAACACAATCTTTCATCCAACTTGTCCAACACTCTTATGTGCGACCCTATAGGCTCATATTGTGTTGGCAGTAAGACTAACTGGTTGATTGCTTTGAGTTCACCTTGGGAATACCAACAGACATCCCTGTTGACCACCCACTAGCAGTGCGCCCCCTTCTAGATGAGTTTGCGGACATTATGCCTGATGAGCTCCCCGACGAGCTGCCCCCTCCACGGGACATTCAGCATGCCATTGACATAGTCCCGAGGGCTTCTCTCCCGAACCTGCCCCATTATCGTATGCATCCGGATGAGCACACTGAGCTCAAAAGCAGGTTGACGAGCTGCTGCGGAAGCAGTTTATTCGTGAGAGTACGAGTCCATGTGCGGTTCCCGCCCTTCTTACCCCTAAGAAGGACGGTAGTTGGCGTATGCGCATCGATAACCGCGTCATTAACAAAATCACGATCAAGTATCGATTTCCGATCCCAAGGCTCGATGACTTACTGTATACTATGTCCGGTGCCCAAATCTTCTCCAAGATCGATCTCCGTAGTGAGTACCATCAGATACGAGTTCGTGAGGGCAATGAGTGGAAAACCGCATTCAAGACCAAGGACGGTCTCTATGAGTGACTAGTTATGCCTTTCGGACTATCGAACGCCCCTAGCACCTTCTTGAGAGTTATGACGCAGGTATTGCGACCCTACATGGGCAAGTTTCTGGTCGTGTATTTCGATGACATACTGGTCTATAGCCAGACTCAGGCTGCTCACCTCGATCATTTGAGGCTTCTCTTTGACATCCTCCGCCAAGAGAAATTGTATGTGAATCTGAAGAAGTGCTCCTTCCTCTCCGAGTCTGTTCACTTTCTAGGATTTATTGTGTCTTCGACTGGAGTATCTGTTGACCCTGAGAAGGTCAAATCCATTCGCGAGTTGCCTGTTCCCGCGAACACCCACGAGGCTCGCAGTTTTCGCGGACTAGCCACCTTTTATAGGAGGTTCGTCCAAGGGTTTAGTACGATTATGACCCCCTTCACTAGCTGTCTTAAGAAGGGAGAGTTTCAGTGGACCCCCGCGACCACCAGGGCTTTCGAGGAAATAAAAGAGAGACTGACGACGGCCCCCGTTCTGAGATTGCCGGACTTTAGCCGTGCTTTTGAGGTCGCATGTGATGCGTCTGGGGTTGGTATCAGTGGCGTGTTGAGCCAGGAGGGACACCCAGTTTTTTACTTTAGTTAGAAGCTGAATGAGGCCAAACTGAAATACTCGAACTATGATCGAGAATTTTATGCTATTGTCCAGTCTCTGCGCTATTGGAGACACTATCTCCATCCCCGGGAGTTTGTGTTGTATTCTGACCACCCGGCCTTACGTTATCTCGAGTCACAACGCAAGCTGGGACACATGCATGCCAAGTGGGTGGAGTACCTGCAGGATTTTCATTATGTTCCCAAGCACCGAGCTGGTGTTGAGAACAAACCGGCTGATGCGTCGAGTCGCCGCGTTTCCCTGTTGCAGATGATGAACGCAAGCGTAGATGGGCTTGAGAGATTGATTCGGGATTTATCCGACATGCCCTGACTTTGGCGAGATTTACACTGCCCTATCCCGAGACCCCCCAGACCCCTTTAAGGGATATCAGATCTTCAAGGGATACCTGTACCGAGGCTCCCGCCTGTGCATTCCCCAAACATCATATCGTGACTATCTGATTTTGGAGTTGCATGCGGGCGGAGCCGCAGGGCACTTTGGGCGAGATAAGTTCATAGCCATTTTTGAGGACCGTCTCTACTGGCCCAGCCTTAAGAAAGACGTCGCTCGCGTTGTCCGCCACTGTCGTATCTGCCAAACGGCGAAGGGTACCAAACAGAACATTAACATGGATTTCGTTCTAGGACTTCCCCGCACTCTGCGGAAACACGACTCCTTCGCGGTGGTCGATAGTTTTTCGAAGATGGCACACTTTATCGCTTGCCGTAAGACGGTAGATGTGACTCACGTTGCATCTATCTTCATGAGGGATGTTTTTCGATTACATGACCTACCCAAGTCGATCGTGTCAGACCGCGATGTGAGGTTCATGAGCTACTTCTGGAAGACCCTGTGGCATAAGACTGGCACCATCCTTAGGTTCTCCTTGGCGTATCATCCACAAACGGACGGGCAGACCCAAGTAGTGAATAGGAGCTTAGGAAACATTTTGAGGTGTCTAGTAGGAGAGCATGTAGGTTAGTTGGGATTTAGATCTTTCAGTTTTGGAGTTTGCCCACAATAGCTCAGTCAATAGGTCCACCGGGTTGAGTCCATTCCATGTAGTATCAGGATACGACCCTATGAAACCCATTGACCTCGTCCCGAGTCCTTTGGAGTCACGCCCTAGTGAGTCAGCTGATTCATTTGCATGACTTGCATGAGTCGATTCGCCGACGGATAATAACGAGCAATGAAAATTATAAAACCCATGCAGATAAGCGAAGGCGAGAGAAAATATTTAATGAAGGCGAGAAAGTAATGGTGCGAATCAGGATACGACAGCCAACCCCGCTTTCACCTAGACAGCCAACCCCCCCCCCCCCCCCCCCCCGTTTTCACCTAGACAGCCAGCCGCCCCGCTGGTTGCTGTCCGCCGCCAGTCCGCCAGCCCCCTCCTTCCTTTCCGCCGCCTTAGCCACCTCCAACACCACCGCCGGCCTTTCCCACACCCAACCAACAGCCGGCCGCCCCTCCACAACCCTAATCCAACCCGCCAGCCCCCATCTCCCCTCCAGCAGCCACCCGCACTCTTCCCCAACCCTAACCGACCACCCCAAGCCTCTCCTCACGTGGATCCACCTCCCTTCCACCTTAAAATTCTAGATCAGTCCAGATCTAGGGTTTTTCGCCTCCCGATCCATTATTTCCACCGTCATACATCATCCCGTACCCCGAATCCACCCTTATACATCGGATCTATCCACCCCCACCCAGATCTATTCCCTAGCGGCCAGATCTATCCGCTTCCGGCCTGATATCCCCATTTTCCGCCAAGGACAGCCACCGCCATCCCGTCGCGCCTCCGGTTCCACCTTCGATCGCCGATCCACACACCCGGACCCAAATTCTTCAGTGTCTCGGTTCATTCTGTACTTTTGTGAGTTTCTTGTGGTATTGGCTTATTTGATTTGACATTTTCATTGGTGAATTAAATGTGTTGTTGTGATTCTTGCTAGTAGAAAATTGTTTGCGATACGCTTTTAATTTGCAGGAGTTATTCACCGCGCGCTTTGCTGTGGCCCTCCGAGCGGAGGAAAGTCGTTATAAATTGTTGAATTAATTAATTGCTTTCAATTTTAAATATCTGCGTACTGTTAGAAAATTTCATTGCTCAAATTATTTATCATAGTCGCCGATGGTTGCATCGCATTTTGACTAGGGTTAGTGTGTCGCATTTGCATTCCCACCCAGAGCCCTAGGTTTTGTGCACCACGTAGCCTACCCTACATCAGAAACAGTGGTGGAGGAATCTGCTGTTTTGTAGTGGTGGAAAGATTCATGAAACTGTTTGGAAAACTGTATTTGCAGTGCTGTGTGAAACAGTGGTGTATAATTAAACAGTAATGAAAATTAAACATTGATAATAATAACTAAACAGTGATAATAATTTATGAAGTCCAAATAATGATTAAACAGTTTGCTCGACATAAAAGTTTGCGATAAATATAATCTAAATAGATGACGTTCCCTTGTCTTGCGGCAACCTGCGTTGTGCGGTAAGCGCAGTGTCGTGCGCGGTGCTTGCACGTATGGCGGGGTGTGGTGCGGCTTGCGTGCAAGGGTGCACGGCCGTTCCGGCGCCCGATTGGGAGACCAAACGGACTTGCATATGCGCATGACCGGGCCCGTTGAAATTGTATCGACGAGTTGGTCGAGGTCGTGGCGAAAAATCCCCGATTGGACCAAACTATATATTTGGTTATATATATTAAATATTAATATATTGAAAGTTATATATATTAAATATTAATATATTGAAAGTTATATATATTAAATGTTAATATATTAAAAGTATATATATCAAATGTTAATATATTCACAATTAAATATATTAAACGTTAATATAATTTTATTAAACATTAATATTAACAAAAAGCGCTGCATTAATTAACAGCGCCGCATTAATTAATTATTAATATTTTAAAACTTTTAATACAGCCCTCCATTAATTATTTTTTAAAACTTTAAGCCATTTATTAATATTAAAAAACTCGAATTAAATTATTATTTTTATTTATTTAAAAATACAGCGCTGCAACCCTTTTCCAGGGCTGTAGAGCTACCTGCCGCGGGTCCCCACCCGCGACAGGTAAATTGGCGGTGGCTTCTTGCCACCGCCAATGCCAAATTTGTGTTTGGCGGGGCGGCAGAAAAAGCTGCGGCATGCAGCAGCTGTGTCGCCCTGCCAAACAGGCCCTTAAAGACAGTACCAAGTAGAAGGCCAGACTCCGCCCTTGGTTTAGTGGGTGGGCCCCAAATGGCTATGGCCCTTCCTTTTAGTCACTACAAAGGTGTTGTCTTGGAAAAACTGGAAGGAGTCGATGTCAGCAAACATAAAAACTTTCTAAGAGTGGAGTAAGGAATAAAACACTTTTCCAAAGTGGACTATAGAGTAAAGTGTTATTTTCTTGTAAGTGGAGTGTTTTTTCTTTTGTAAGTGGAGTGATTTTTGTATGCAAGTGGAGTGTTGCTCACTCTCCTCCCTCTATATAAATAGTCCAAAATGCAACCTGAAGGACACACAGAAGAATGCTAAGAGGGAGCAATAAGCCAAGAGTGTGAAGAAGTGTGAGAGTCTTGGTTTTGTAGTCTTGTAATTTCTATAAGCTCTATTTCTCAAATACTTTTGCATTGTAAGTATCTCTCTTATTTCTTGTACATCTGCATGAATATGGAGTAGTCTCCTTCCCCTCTTCGGAGGAACAAAATATGGGAAAGTTTCACATCTCTAGAGATGATCTACATGTGTGTGCTCTCGACAGCACACCAATGGATTACTGCTCATAAGCTCTATCCATGGGTGGTTGAGGCCAACCCAAAGGATGTAAGAATGTCTGAAGAACCTAATTACCCCAAAAGTTTGCATTAGTATGGAGCCCGAGGAACCTTGGGAACAAGTACTACCAGGCAGGAGGCCACAGAAAAAAGTACCATAGTCGCAGGCAAGATACTGATGTATAACTTAATAGATTATGAGATTTAAGGAAGACAATTGAGATCCAAGGGGACGTAGTAAGGACTCATGGAATCACCTTACGATCGGGATGACCTCTCCTACAGATCATCTCTAAGAGAACGAAATGGAAACAAGTTCTAAGTAGGTCGAAGAAGAGAGAATTTTACAAACAAGAAAGAACCATGGTAATAATCGAAGAAAGGTAAAAAGAAAGAACAGAAGAATAGAAAGAGAGTAATAGAATGATAGGAATAAAGATTCGAGACTCCTACTTAATCGCCAATCGGACTAATAGAGTAGTAGAATAAGAGAATAACAAAGTGGAAAAAGTCAAAAAGTGGTCCCTCTCCTCCAGAACCTGGGAAAGTTTCGCATATTTAGAGATGATCCACATATGTGTGCTCTCGACAGCACACCAATGGGTTATTGCTCGTAAGTTCTATCCATTGTTGGCTGAGACCAACCCCAAGGATGTAAGAATGTCTGAATATCAACCAATCAACAATATATATATGTTACTTAATTGATTACTTATTTGGTATTTAATTGATTACATTTTATCCAAACTAAAGACATTTAAGACGACCCGGCAAAACGATTTGGAGGCTACGATGCTCACTCACAAGTAGAAACTTCTCTACACCGCCATCATCGCCGCACCCGACGACATGATTGCTACACACAAAAGTAAACAACTACTCATCGCACGACCGACGCTCTTACCCGACCAGGTGCAATCTATTGATATTTTGACCAGTCCAACAGTGCTTCTACAATCGACACATATTGTTGTTCTCATTAAGGACACTCCCCTTCCATACATTGATTGTTCGAAGATAGTCAGTGTCTCTCCTCTTACACATGAAAATTGATATGGTGCTGAGCATCCAAAACGCATTTGCGGATTTTTTTCACCTGGTATAACGACGATATTTTTTCAACAAGGTAATGCTGCACGCCATTGGTTTGGTGAGCGTTTAAGGAAACAACTGATCAAATCACTTCATACAACGAGTCCTTATCATGGTTTCGAGCTTGAGGACAAGCTCGGAGAAAAAGAGAGATGATATGTTATGGGCATAGGCTAGCGCCCTATGATACCATCAATTATGTACCGTCAGTATGTCAAGTCTTTTATTATTATCGTTTTGGGTCTTCTCCTTTATTATTAATGTCAAGTCATTAAAATATTGTTTTTAGTTAAGGGTTAATGATTGTCATTATGAGTCTTCTAAGCCTGTTTAAAGACATGGTGTTGTTTGGAATGAAGGCATCCAGAAGTTTAGTCTATTTCCCTGTCTTGTATGAGATTGTGACAGCTCTCTCTCCGAGCACACTCCGCTTTAGGCAGCCGCAAGTCCGGCTTCATAGTATCTTCCTCTACCATCATCCTCGCCTCCGATCATCGTACAACAACTCTATCGATGTTCTACGGTGAGCCTGTAACATAATTTTAGAGTAATCACTAAAGCAAACAAAATCAAGTTTGAATTGGTAATATGGAGAATCCTTCTAAAAATATGGAAACTTCCCATTAAACATTTCTGTAATTATCCATAAAATGCAATCAAATAGAGAGTGATAGAAAAAATTCTATTGCTTAAATCACTCGAGTTTAGGTTACTTACTGTAGATGTTTACTCTATTTTAACACTCGACGTGAATGGATAGAGGATGTATAGACTTTGACTGAAATTAATGGGATAAGGAGGATTTGTAAACTTGAAGTTATATAGTTGAGATTGCTAGAATTTGTGAGCTTTGAGCCAAATAGTTACGATAAGGAGGATTTGTAAACTAGGAATCAAATTGTTGCAATAGGGTTATGTTTTCTTAATAAATATTCTATATCTCAAGTAGCCCGATATCATGATGACATCTTGTGGCCTGTCCTCTTTAATTATTTGATTGTCTAAAAAAAATCTTCCTTTAATTGCAGGCTGAAGCACTTGTCAAAGCTCAACAGGATATGTCGGAAACAATGGGTGAGATGGGATTGACATTTTTCAAACTTAGCAAGTTTGAAACTGAAGGGGCTGTATATGAGTCTCAAAGAATACGAGCTACTGATTTTAAACACCTAGCTACTGCTATTATAAGAGCAAGCAGAGCTCATCGGGAGTCAAATGCTTTAACAATGAAACATTTGGTGAGATTGTAAATCCATTAAATCATGTTGCTTTGATTTTCCTTTAGTTGCTATTTACATCATTATGTCTGCAGGATAAACTACACCAGCATTATGGGCTGATGTTAGCTGTACATCATGCTTTCTCTGACCGCGCAAGTGCATTGATAACCTTACAAACAATTTTATCAGACTTGTCTTCTTTGCGTTTGAGGGAAGAAAAACTTGAAGCATCATCATCTATGATATTTGGCGGAGACAAGACTAGGGCTCGGAAATTGGACGAACTGAAAGAAACAATCATAATTACGGAAGATGCCAAAAATATCGCCTTCAAAGAATACCAGCGAATTAAGGTAATTTCTCTGCATATATACCGAAGTTTCAGAAGCTCATCAATATTTCATTTCATGGAGGGGATAAGTAGTTTCTTTTCACACATTTTATCTAGTTTAGATATTATTTATTGTATGGTATTTTAGATATCATTCTTAGTTCATAGAATATGATTCATTTTACCTTTTTTTTATTTTATTTAATTTCCTAAGGTCCATCAAATAACTGGACGCATTCAGTTTAATAGAGCATCAGAGCAGTAGCTTTAAGCGTTTACTAATTGATGGAGATAGCCGGCTCACACACGTGTATTCCCGCAGGAGGCGGTGATCCTCTACCTGTCCGGACGATCCGAGCCCACGGATGTGTTCAAACGATCGTTTCGAGTCTTTTTCATACATTATTTTACTTATTTTGAGTTGTATTTGACACCCGTTCGGCTCGGGACGATATGAGCCATCCTATTCGGGTGCCCTAGTCAGTTATGACTTATTTATGTATGCAGGGGGGTTGGCTGTGAGGGCATCATGGTTTTCCTCTCCTTTTTGGAACCGTCGATCATCCCTTCTCTCCCGGTGCGACGCCCAGAGCAACCCTCTGTGCGAATCCAAGGTACTTCCCTCTTCCCTCCCATACCTTCTACTGTGAGCCATCAACCTTCCCCCCACCTTTCCATCTACTTCTTGCCGCCCAGTTCTTGATTTCTGCTGCACAGTCCAGGGTTTGCCTTTGCCCAACCATCACTGCCCAGATCCCGTCAGCCCGCACTCCACCGATACCCCTACTCCCATTTCCGTCCACCCCCAACTGCCGTACCTCCCTCCCGTGCCTTCCCCATGCCAGTTTACAGCCTTGCAGTGTCTTCTCCCCCTCACCTCGCCACTACTTCGCTGCAGCTTTTCCATCAGTCCGCAGACTCCCCCTCCCCTTGCCACTTTCCGTTGCAGCTTCTCCATCAGCCCGCAGACTCCCATGTTCCCCACTTCATTCCTCTGTTCTTACCGCTATAGACCCATCCCAACACCGCCTCCTACGCCCACCTCTACATAGCACCCTTCATCCACGCCAAGCCTACCACTAAACCCCCGTTCCAGTCCAGGCCGCCAACCATACAACCCCACTACAACCCTTCAATAGCCCGGAATCCCCTTCGCTACTTCATTCAGCCGCTGCATGCATACGTAAGTCATTAGTTTGGAGTTTTGTTTTCTAACCTTGTTTATTCGGACTATATTTTATTGGAAGTGACATTATATGTGTTGTTATTGTGATGTTGTTTGATTTACATGACCTATTTCGTGTACGCTTAAAAGTACCCGCACCTCGATCATGTTGTGTATTAAAATTTGCTTTCCAAATTTTTTTTTCTGTGAACAAATGTGCCGCTGAATTGATTTTATCTTGATTTATTACTTCTTGCCATTTTATTCGAACCGCTCATTGCATTAGCATAACATTGCATTCCATCTAGGGTTACATTTTAAAGCACCCGTGTCTTGTCGACCTACCCCCGCATCACTAACTTTATGCACCCACCGAACGTCACCCGTGATATGCCCCTCTTCTTGCAGCAGCTCTCTAATGAGATTCCTCGTTGACTTTGCTCCTCTTTTACATCAAATATTCGTCACTGTTTGCTTCTCTTCACTTCTGCTATTCTGCTAGAGATTCCTCGTGATCTCTGTGCTTATCACTAGTCGGTACGAGCTCCTCATGGGCTGATATCGACTCCTCTACAATCGATAATTCCAACTCCTTGCTCTCTTATAACCTTCGATATCGTTGCCATGTCATTGGGGTGTGCTTGGAAAATTGAAAAGCTACCAAACTGTTCAAATTGGCCACATCGAATTGAGATTTGCATCATACCAGTCAGTTCAATGCGATGTCAGTTTCCTTGCTTAAATAATAAGCATTTTTCAGTGCGGTCAAATTCTCTGCTTTGAAATCCGATTATATCAACCCACACTGCCTACTTTAATGACCATAAAAAAGGGTAACATATTTAGACTGCAAGCGGGCAATTGAGGAGTAGAAGAGAAATAACCTGAGATATGGATTAAAAACGGGCACCGACAATGAGATTTTATCGCACACTACCACCAACCCACAACAGTGAAACGTCTAGCAGAAGAGTAGAGGTAGGAACGTCTCCCCTCTCCCCCGCCACTCACTTCCGTTGCGCCACGAGTTAGCGTTCGAATAACTATTACATCACAATAACTCGTGTATAAGAGTAGCGGAAGCAAGCAGAAGTATCAACGGAGCGAAAGACAAATACCCATCAACAATGTAGCATCACATTGTAAGCAGTAAGGGAAACATGCAAGTTGTATATAAACACAGTGTCCGGATCCGAAGGCCCAATAGTCTAAGTACAAGTATATAAATGAAAGATTGACCCGACGACTAACAATGATAGTCTACTTGGGTAGTAGTCTAACTCACCTAGAGGGGGGGGGGGGGGGGGGGGTGAATAAGTTTCTTTACTTTTCTACTTACAACTAGTGTTTTTAATTGTTTAAGCAAAGTAGAAGAGAACACAGAAAAGCACAACTATTTATAGTGGTTCCTCAAGGTCTGGGTACTCCACTTTCCCTCTACACCTTTCTAACAGTATGTTAGACAAGGCAACCTTCTCCAAAACTCAGCTCCAAGATCTTACAACTCAGATCCCTCAGGATCTCTCAGGTTTGCTCCAAACCCTACCTCAGGTTCAACAACCCTACCACTCAGAGTGCTCCAACTCCTCCAACAATCCTCCCGATTTCTTACCTCAGGCCTATCAAGAAGCCATACCTCAGATCTCCTCAGAAATCCTACAACTCAAGATGGGAGTACAACTCTACAAGCTCAGGCTCAATAGCCCTACACACTCAGACACACAACCCTACACACTCAGGCAGTAGGCCCTACACACTCGGAACTAATAAGTTCTTACAGAGTTGATATTTTGGTTTTACCACAGAGGACTGTAAAGATATAATGTTCAGCTCAGGTTTTCTGTTGTTGATGCACAACATATGCTGTCTTGAAATAGGGCTGGATAACAACAGCTACAGTCCTTGCTCCACCTGATCTTCTTCTTCAGTATGAGGAAGAAGACCAACTTGATCTGCTGAAACAAATCAGCAGGACCAAACTATCTCTCTTGGATTTGTCTGCTTGCAACTTGAGAGAGATGACTTCATAGGAAGAAGATGATGATCTTTAGCACAGGCTCGACAATGTTCTTCCCGTCAACCTGTTTCTTCTTCCATTTGCCCTAGCTATCTCTTATATACCTCCAGCAATCTTCAACGACTCTATGAAATGCCTTGTCACAGCATGAACACAAATAGAAAATGTTTGCTTTCTAGGCACTTGCGCCAAAAGTAGATCCCGCCAGGCAAGATTCAAATATGAATCTGTCTCAGCGGTTGGGCTGAGACAGGCTCCAGTCTCAACGGATAAGCTCAAGTCTCAGCGGTAGAGTCAGTTTGCTTTTCAGCGGATTCGCTGAAACAGATAGTCTTCTCAGCGGTTTCTGTCGAAGTGCAGCTCGGCTGAGACAGACTCCTTCTCAGCGGCTCTGACTGTGTCTCAACGGTTCAGCTGAGACCATGTTGTTGTCTCAGTGGTTTTGACAGTAAAACCATAGAACTATTCCTTCAATTCTTTTGATGCTTCACCTGAATAAGTGACAAGACTAACATGGTCTAGGACTCATGTCAGCATGGTGTTATGACAATGAAGGATTACATTGTCATAACTATGCTTGGTGACAATAAGCCTATACACAAGTCATTCTTGCACTTAGCTTTCACTGAAAAGATGAACTAGAAGTGTGATCAAATACAAAGTGAAGTTCTCTTTAATTGGTGACTTCTACAAATCAGGAATCATGAGGGCAAGATTCCAACAATCTCCCCCTATTTGAAGAAGTCAGAATTCCAATTAAAAACAGTTGCACCTAACAATAAATGTATATGAGAGCATCAATAAGAAATTTCTAGGTTATGTGCATACAAGAGACTTAAATGAAATCAACTAGATTTGCATGTTACATATAAGCTCTTGATTCTCTGTTGAGATTAGCTTTGTATTCTTCTAAAGCTTTTAAGCTCCCCCTTGATTTAATATCTCATTCATCCAAAGACTTGAGATTTTCCAAACTAAGTTCTTCCTCAAGCACTTATGCTTTGATTGAACTCTCCCCCTATTTTTATCAATCCATGACCTTTCTTCTTTATTCTGATCTCAAATCATCTCTCCCATTTCACTGATCTCTCCAAACTTCATGTCATTATCTCTCCCCCATCATCATCATCTCTCCCCCTTTCTGACTTCTTCAATAAAGTCTGGATGAAATTGTTAGAAGGAGGACCAACAGGGAGTTGGAAAAATAGGAATTTCTCCCCCTACATGAAATGTCTTCCTTGGGGCTGAAAAGAGTTGAATCTCCCCCTCAAATTACACCAATTGTAATTTGACACTACCAATTGGAATCTTGATTATCAATTGAGAAAACAGATTCATATTTGAATGCTATTGAAAATTCAGATATTGATCATTGGTCCATGCAAAGTCTAATTGAAATCATATACTCTTTAGTATATACATAAACTAGAGTACCTGATTATAAAGATCTGATTTCTGGTAGAGACTGAGATTCATTAATGGACTTTCTGTTTGCATCCATTCAGCAATATACAACAGCTGTCTGTTTGCTGCATGTGCAGTTGACAACTTCAGCAATTTTACTGTCTTCAGAATAATCAGGAAGTGTATGATCAACTGGTCTGTTTTTTTCATGCACAGCTGATTTCAATTGAAAATGTAATGCTACTGATGAGCTGATAGCTTGTGACTTTTCCAGGAGAATTATCTGCACTAAGCTTGTTAGAAAAACAACTCTTGTTGTTCCAGCTTCTAGCATGGAAACAACACTTTGTCCAAGTGCCAGATTTGTTGGTCACTTGGACTCCCTGCAACACAAGAATTACAGACCCTTAGGCACCCAAGAAGCTTTGGGTCCTAGGACATTGTTAGCTTTATGAGTAGAATGAAACCTGGTTATATTAACAACTAACATCTTATTATTTGTTGTAGACCTTGTTGGATTGAACCAACAGTCTAAGGCATAGTGACCTATCTTACCACAACACCAACAATTATGGGGATTATATCTCCTCTTCTGAATCATCTTAGGCTTGACTTGTTGATGCCTATGATCAGGAGAGCAACATCTGAACTGCTGAGCCAAGTTCTTCTTGAACTTAAGACTGACTGACTGTTTTTGCTGGAGGACAACAATCCTAAGCATAACAATTTGCCTAGTAGCCTTGCTCTTACCCTTGGGTGCTTTGGCAAGTGAGCCTAGAACAAATGGCCCACGATGTTTCATTTGAACCTCCTCATATTTTGCATTAGATGCACTGGTCCCAAAGATTTTGGCATTCCTACTTGGTGGTTCCTTGCAACCACTAGTAGAGCACTCATTTGACAAGTGACCAAATAACCTCTCATGGTCATAAGAATTAGTTGGCAATATAACCTTTTGAAGGACTACTTTGTCTTGAGGGTTTTTCCCACTATCATGCTCTTTAGTGTATCCTACATCACCTCTATAAGGTGCAGAGAAGCTGTCTATGATAGGGAGGACAGTTTGTGGCTTGGAGAAATTAGCCACAAGCTTCCTTTCATTTAGGAGCTTAACCTCAAGATCTTTAATGATAAGCTCTTTCTGATTTAATTTAGCAATATAGGCTAAGGAGTTCTCCTTCAGAGCAGTGATCTCCTTGCTGGCTTGAGTCAACAAAGATGTTTTCTCAAGAAGCTCAGACTCAAGAACCTTAAGGACAACAATTTCACTTGCTTGAGCCTTTGCCAACTTCTTCCTCCTTTTGAAAGCTTCAAGAAGTGCACCATATTGCTCTACCATATCAGGCATATCATCATCTTCTGAAGAGCTTGCCTCAGATTCAGAATCTGAGACAGATAGAGGTGCTCTTATGCAGACCTGTTCAGGAGAGGTTTCCTTCTGATTTTCTTTCTCAGATTCAGATAGGGCAGCAACCCAAGGTAAGCTTCCTCTTCTGAATCTGAACTACTTGAGTCACTGTCACTCAATGTTTTGACTTTCTTCTTAGTAATGAAAATTCTTTTAGTTTTCTTGCTTTTGTGTGAGGACTTGACATCAGATTTTCTGGCCTCTTCCCTCTTCTCAGGCTAGAGGAATACCTGCATGTCTGGACTTTGTCCTAGACTTGTCCTTTCGGCTTGCTGAATGTTGAGCCTTGATGTGCTCCCGCATTATGCTAAAAATCAGCTGTCTGAAGTTCTTGTAGAAAGAGGACAGCTCACTGTCAGAGAAGTCCGAGTCAGATGAGCTGCTAGCTTTGTCTTCAGATTCAGAGCAACCAACATGAATATTAGAAGAATCAACCTTTCTCCTTCTTGATAATTCAGACTTGAAAGCAAGGTCCTTCTGAATTTGAATAATTCTTCCTTCTTCTTCTTCTTCTTCTTCTTCTTCTTCTTCCCCTTTTCTTGTGTTGAGTTGGAGCTCATGAGACAGTAGCTTCCCAAATAGATTTTGGGGCTCAAACTTGGTAAGATTGCCCATTTCTCTTATGACATAAATCTTTATGTCTCACTCTTTATTCAGAGATCTGAGAAACTTGTCATTTAGGTTATAATTAGAAAACTCCCTTCCATATGTTCTCAGACCATTGACAATCTTGAAAAACTTCTCATAACACTCAGAGATTGAGTCTAGTCTTGCTTGAATGCTTCATATTCTTGATTCAGCAAAGACTTTCTGTCATCTCTGACTTCCTCAGTTCCTTCCATGAACACAATGTGGGTGTTCCACATCTCTTGAGAAGACTTGCAATGTACAAGGTTCTGGAATGTTGAATCATCAACAACACTAGCAAGTATATTTTTGACTTTCTTGTCCATGGTGATTAAGAGAGTTTCATCTCTTGTCATTTCATTGTATGACTTAGGCTCTTGACCTGTAGGAGTGGTTGTTGAGGCCTTCATGGGAATGAAGGGACCTTCCTCAACAGCAACAAATATTCTAGGGTCAATGACTTCCATATATAGCCTAGCCTTCTCCTTCCACATACCAAAGTTCTCTTTAGAACATATGGCCAATCTAGCTTCCATAGCTAAGGTGAAAAGACAACCCAAAATAGAGTAGAATCTTGTTCAAGTTGTTAAACTTTTAATGAACAACCTCCATCTGATATCACTTGATAGTCTACTTGAGTAGTAGTCTAACTCACCTAGAGGGGGGGGGGGGGGGGGGGTGTGAATATGTTCCTTTACTTTTCTACTTACAGCTAGTAGTTTTAATTGTGTAAGCAAAGTAGAAGAGAATACAGAAAAACACAACTATTTATAGTGGTTCCCCAAGGTCTGGGTACTCCACTTTCCCTCTACACCTTTCTAACAGTATATTAGATAAGACAACCTCCTCCAAAACTCAACTCCAAGAGCTTACAACTCAGATCCCTCAGGATCTCTCAGGTTTACTCCAAACCCTATCTCAGGCTCAACAGCCCTACCACTCAGAGTGCTCCAACTCCTACAACTCGGAAATTCTTCTGATTTCCTACCTCAGGCCTATCAAGAAGCCCTACCTCAGATCTCCTCAGAAATCCTACAACTCAAGCTGAGAGTACATCTCTACAAGCTCAGGCTCAACAACACAACACACTCAGGCACACAACCCTACACACTCAGGCACTAGGCCCTACACACTCAGAACTAATAAGTTCTTACAGAGTTGATATTTTGCTTTTACAACAGAGGACTGTAAAGATATAACCTTCAGCTCAGGTCTTCTGTTGTTGATGCACAACATATGCTGTCTTGAAGCAGGGCTGGATAACATCAGCTATAGTCCTTGCTCCACCTGATCTTCTTCTTCAGTAGAAGGAAGAAGACCAACTTGATCTGCTGAAACAAATCAGCATGGCCAAACTATCTCTCTTGGATTTGTCTGCTTGCAGCTTGAGAGAGATGACTTCACAAGAAGAAGATGATGATCTTTAGCACATGCTCGACAATGTTCTTCCCGTCAACCTGTGTCTTCTTCCATTTGCCCTAGCTATCTCATATATACCTCCAACAATCTTCAACGGCTCTATGGAATGCCTTGTCACAACATGGACACAAATAGAAAATGTTATCTTTGCTTTCTAGGCACTTGCGCCAAAAGTAGATCCCGCCAGGCAAGATTCAAATATGAATCTGTCTCAGCGGTTGGGCTGAGACAGGCTCTAGTCTCAGCGGATAAGCTCCAGTCTCAGCGGCAGAGTCAGTTTGCTTCTCAGCGGATCCGTTGAGACAGATAGTCTTCTCAGCGATTTCTATCAAAATGCAGCTCAACTGAGACAGACTCCTCAGCGGCTCTGGCTGCGTCTCAGCTGAGACCATGCTGTTGTCTCAACGATTTTGGCATTAAAACCATGGAACTATTCCTTCAATTCTTTTGATGCTTCACCTGAATAAGTGACAAGACTAACATGGTCTAGGACTCATGTCAGCATGGTGTTATGACAATGAAGGATTACATTGTCATAACTATGCTTGGTGACAATAAGCCTATACACAAGTCATTCTTGCACTTAGCTTTCACTGAAAAGATGAATTAGAAGTGTGATAAAATACAAAGTGAAGTTCTCTTTAATTGGTGACTTCTACAAATCAGGAATCATGAGGGCAAGATTCCCAACAAACAACACAGACCTACTAAGTATTAATAAGAATAGCCAACTAGGGTATCTACTATACTTTTTAACTCATCAATGGGCCCTTGTCCAAGAGTCTCCTGTCCTACTCCACCAGCTACATCTAAAAGGGGGACGTCCTTCCTGACTAAGAACAACTCCTATACCAACATGTGAAGCATCATAATCAACTTCAATGATCTTATTAAAATTAGGTAATGCCAAAAATAGGAGTTTATGTCATCTTGATTCTTATTATCTTAAAGACTTGTTCGGCTTTTGGTGTCCATCTAAATATACCTTTCTTAAGACAATCAGTGGTTGATACGGTCGTAGTGCTAAAGTTCCATATAAAGCGGCTGTAAGTGACGCTAATCGATGAAATCTAGTTGTCTCGCTGATAGTCCCGGGGGTAGACGACTTCCACTTTTATCAGATCAATCTTCATACCTTGAGGCGACATAATATAACAAAAAAATATCAAACTGTCGGTTATGAATGCACATTTCTGAAGGTTGATGTATAAGTAGTGATCTCTTAGGGTCTGCATGATACACTAAAAATGTGTATCCGAAATACAATTCGATAAGCCAAGTGTACCTACCGTATCATAGTATATGTTATTATAAATATAATATCAAGTGTCGTATTCCACGAGTTTGTTGAATAATTCTACTCACAAAATTATTATTATTTTTTCTAAAAATTCTTGTTGGGTGATTTGTAATAAGAGAAAAGTCAATATAAATTAAGAGAGAAATAAGAGAATAAAGTTAGTACTCGATTTTGAATGCCTCTAAAAGAAATATCAAAAACTCAATTTAAATCATAAGCATCTTAATAAAACATCTCGACCATTGAGGCTCCTAAATTATGATAGCACATCTCTCGAGGAATACTACCGCCTAGCTTTAGGTTGATTGACCAAAATCTCTTTCTATATTCGAAACCTCTAAACATGCTTTATGAAGTGAACCCTTCTATTGGATTTGACTCCAATCCCAAAAAGTCATGTCTTCCTATCTCCAGGGGTGCATGCAACTCTTTTTACCTAAGAATGATCTACTCGTATTCACAAATCTCTCGACCAACTAGAAAACGGATCTAAGTTAATAAACATATACCAAAAATATGAAATTACAAATTATAAATCAAAGATTTTTATTCAAGAAGCTTATGAAAACAAAAAGAGACATATTAATAATTTATTTTAAAGTTTATCATGATCAAGTACTAAAAATTTTTTAGCTAATCATCGTGATGAAAGATTAATATAAGAAAATATAAGAAACATGATCTAGGTAAACTTACAAATTCCAAAGCTATCTCCACATGAAGAGCTTTCTCTCTTAAAAAATAAATAAAAACAGTAATGCAAAAAATAAAAGTAAGAATTCTAAGCTAAAATCAAGATTTGGACTCCTGGAATGCTTCTGTACTTATAGGTGGAATTTTAGGATTACACGCTGAAGCGGAGCAGAGACGAGGATGAGTTTTGGGCCCATTCAGGGCTGATTTGGCGACTTACCATATATGGTGTACCCGGATCGACGATCGGACTCCACAGATGTGTCCGGATTCGCGTTGCGAATCAATTTGATATATTATTTCACTATTTTGCATTTTATTTTGATGTATTTAGGTGACCCCACCTCCGACCAATCATAGCCGTCGATGGTGAGATGCCCTAATCCTCCTTTTATTATAAATAGATGGTTTGTGGGCTGATTGGAGGCATTGCAGAATTTGGAGAAAGCTATTCCCGGATTCCCGCGATCATCCCACGGTGCCGACTCCTTGGAACCCTAGATGGCGACTTCTAGGTTGGTATCTTCCTCCCCAAGTCTTCCCCTAACCCTAAGCCTCTTTTCCCCCTCCTACAGCCACCCAATTCCTCCCAAACACAACCGCCTGCTGCTGTCCAGCACTCTTGTGTTCTTTTATATTTACCCATGTTGTAAATGTCGGCCGACATGTCCGACATGTCGGCCGACATGTCCTGTTTGAACCAAAAACGTCTTGCACAATGAAAATATAAAGGTTATGGCATTTTTCATTATGTCGGCCGACATAAACGATTAAATCCGATATATCGGCCGTTGCCGACATTTCTAAGTGTCGCCGACATTTCTAAATGTCGCACGATCAGAGATTTCTCTCCGCTTATTCTCCGTCCTCGCCGCTGGAAGGGTTTTTTGCTAGGTTTTTCCCATTTTATTGATTGCATATTTCCGAGCACATGAATTATACTTAATTTTCACTTGTCTCCTTCCCAAAGTTTTAAATGTCGGATGTCGGAGACATGTCGGATTGGGATTTTCGATGTCGGATGTCGGATGTCCGAGACATGTCGGGGACATTTTAATATGTCGGATTCCTAAAAAATATTTATATCATAAGTTATACCATATTATCTTAGCTCTATAAGTTACATTAATTTGTTCTACTCAATGGACACATTTTCTACTTAGTTGTATTATTTCCAAAATACTCAAATCTATCTTCAATCACCGTTATCTTCTAACCATGTATCTTTTTTCATTGTATATATATCTCCATTTATTATTTTCATTTTTAAGCACATAAATGTTTAAAGTTATTTTATCATTCTTCCTCATTGTTGGAAAGGAAATGACAAACACTACTTAGATATCAACCTGCATTAAATAATGGTTTTTTTTTACTTCCATATAAACATGCAAATTAACTGTACAATACTATGAATAAATATGACAGACTTAAAAAGATAGATATTGTGATGGAGAAAGAAAAATATAGCTTAAATAACCAGGACTAAAATTTATTCAAGCATACAATATATGTTGCGCATGAATGAAAGCATGTTTTTTGACAGTTGCCCCCATGAAAATTGTTGGTTTCAAATGGCTAATTCCAAATACAAGATGAGAAAATTTAATCAAGAAGCTGATATGCTGGCAAATGGCGGCAACTAAATCAAGATTTAAATAGATAAAATGAGCGTCATCGCCCTTACATAACTAGTTAAAGCAATACATGTGGAAGACTTGATACGCAACTGATACTCCATACATAAAACATGCAAGAAGAAAGCGTTGGAAGGAGACAAGCGAAAATCAAGTATAATCCATGTACTCAGAAATGTGCAATCAATAAAATGGGAAAAAACCTAGCAAAAAACCCTTCCAACAGCGAGGACAAAGAATAAGCGGAGAGAAATCTCTGATCGTGCGACATTTAGAAATGTCGGCGACATTTCTAAATGTCGGCGGCGGCCGATATAGCGGATTTAATCGGTTATATCGGCCGACATAATAAAAAACGTCATAACCTTATAAATTTTCATTATGCAAGTCGTTTTTGGTTCAAACAGGACATGTCGGCCAACATGTCGGACATGTCCGCCGACATTTAAAACAGTGCTCCTTCCAATGCTTTTTTCTTGCATGTTTTATGTATGGAGTATCAGTTGCGTATTTGATTGCTGAAATTTATTCCATCAAGTTTTGTCATTGCACCAAGCCTGCCACATTTATTCTTAGTATTGTACAGTTAATTTGCATGTTTATATGGAAGTAAAAAAACATTAAGTAGATTTGAGTATTTTGGAAAATGGTGATTGAAGATAGATTTGAGTATTTTGGAAATAATACAATTAAGTAGAAAATGTGTCAATTAAGTAGAACAAATTAATGTAGTTTATAGAGTTAAGATAATATGGTATAACTTATAATATAAATCTTTTTTAGGAATCCGACATATTAAAATGTCCCCGACATGTCTCCGACATCCGACATCTAAAACCCCAATCCGACATGTCTCCGACATCCGACATTTAAAACCTTGATATGTACTGTTTAAAAATGAAAGTTACTATTCATAACCTATAGTTTTCCCCTCTTATTCCACCGCCTGCCTCCAAGCCCTCCTTCCAGCAAGCCTCCGCCTGAGCCCCTCCCTCCTGCCACCGAGTTTAACACCTCCAGCACCCCTCTTCCTGAAAACTGCCGCCCATGGCTATTCCCTCCCCTAAAACCGCCGCCTCCTCTCCCCTTACTTCGTGCAGCCACCGCCCTTCACCCTAATCCTCCTGTGCCGCCAGCCATTCCCCACGTGGAACCACCATCCGATTCCCCTCCTCATCCCGGATCAATCCAGATCCGGGAATTTCATCACCTGATCCGTCATTCCCTCCACCGGTACTCCACCTCATAGCCTGGATCCGCTACCAAACATCGGATCCATTCATCTCTCGCCCGGATCTATCCATACGTGTCCGGATCTATCCTTTTCCGTCCGATCCCGCCTCCCACCGCTGAGGACAACCACCCTCGCTATCTTCTGTCACCGGTTCCACCTCGAATCGCCGTGCACGCATCTCCAGCTTTATATTCTTCAGTGCCTTGGTCAGCCCACTATTTGGTGAGTTCTCGTTGTATTGGATTATTATTTTCAGCTTATTTATATTGGATTGGATCTTGTATTTGCTTGAATATCTTGCATGATGGTTGTTTGTCAGAATATTATTGTGATTTGTAGGGTTTATTCGCCGCGCGCCCTTGCTTTGGCCCTCCACGTAGAGGAAAGCCTAAGCTTGTTTTCGCCCTAATAAAATATTCTGTCTTGTCTTGAATTATCTGCGTGGGATGTTATTATTTATTATCTAATTTGTGACTAGTTCGTCGGGCTTTGCATAACATGTAGGGTTAGGTCGCGGATTTTCCGCCGCCTATAGATTCGTCCTGCGTCACACGCCCAGAGTACACGACGTGTACTTAGGGCATGTAGCTAGAAAAAACCGCCAACTTTAAAGCCCAGAAAACATATTGGAGGAAATACGCCATTTTAGTCATAAATCAGGTTACAAGCCATGGGTACACGATGTGCACCTAGGGCTTATTTTTGACGAACTATTTTTGCTACCCACTACAGCGTGAAGAGGTCCTTTGCTGAATATTTAATGCTGACACGCGCTGGGTACTTGGTGTGTACATGTGGCGTGTAATTTTAAAGTTACGCTTCTGGTCTAAACGACGTTCCAGTTGGGCTGGAATTGATATCTGTTGAACACTCCCTGAGTACTTGGCATGTACTAGGGCGTGTACTTAGGAATTTCTTAGGATCTATTCCAAAACTCCTCTTAAGCTCTGCCATGTGATTTATAATTGTTATGCTACCTTCATTTGACCTGAAACTATAAAAATATGTCAATAATGCTTTAAAATGTACGAAGATAAGCTAATTTAATTTATTTTATTAAATAAATGTACGATTATAATATATACATTATCAAATGTCCCCATACTTAAAATTTTGCTATTTGAGAGCAAAACCAATCTATGAGAAATTAATACGAAAAATACATATATTCTTAGGGTCCGTTCGGCGCGCAGGTAATGGCTTTCTGGAATTGTCTTTGGCCAGAAAACCAATATCTGCAGGAATTGGTTTTTTGCATAAAACCAATTCTGCTGTTCGTTTGCAGGATGGAATTCAGTGAACAGAATTGGAATTCATATCTGTAAGTTGTTCGGCTGCACGATGGAATTGGCTTTCTGGAATTGAAATTTATAAAATTCAAATTTATAAAAGCACGTGTCCGGGCGAAAAGCGCGAGCCCAGGCGAAAAGCGCGCACGCGGGCAAAAAACGCGCGCCCGGGCTAAAATATCGCACCAGGGCGAAAAATTCGAGGTCGGCGAAAAAATCGCGCCCGGGCAAAAAAATCGCGCCCAAGGCGAAAAAATCGCGGCCGGGGAAAAATCGCGCCTGGGAAAAAAAATCGTGCCCGACCGAAATAAACGTGCCTGGGAGAAATAAAATGCGCCCGGGCGGAATAAACATGCCCGGGCGAAAAATCGCGCCCGGGCGAAAAATCGCGCCCGGGCGAAAAAAATGCGCCCGGGCGAAAAAATCGCGCCCGGGCGAAAAAATCGCGCCCGGGCGAAAAATCGCGCCCGGGCGAAAAATCGCGCCCTGGCGAAAAATCGAGACCGGGCGAAAAAATCGCGCTCGGGCGAAAAAATTGCCCCCGGGCGAAAAAATCGCGCCCGGGCGAAAAAATCACGCTCGGGCGAAAAAATCGCGCGACCGAAATAAACGTGCCCGGGAGAAATAAAACGTGCCTGGGCGAAAAAAACCGCGCCCGGACGAAATTATGCGACCGGGCGAAATAAACGTGCCCGGACGAAAAAATCACGCCCGGGCGAAAAAATCGCGCCCGGGCAAAAAAAATCGCGCCCGGGCGAAAACATCGCGCCCTAGGCGAAAAAATCGCGCCCGGGCGAAAAAAATCGCACCCGGGCGAAAAAATCGCGCCCGGGCGAAAAAATCACGCCGGGCCGAAATAAACGTGCCCGACTGAAATAAAACGCGCCCCGGCGAAATAAGCGCGCCCGGGCGAAAAAATCGCGCCCGGACGAAAAATACCCTGCAGGAAAACGCACGTTCGGGCGAAAAACTCGCGCGTAGGTTGAAAAACTCTAGTGTAAACATTTGATTATGCGGAAAACCTATGGGCGGTGGTAAGAATTGCTATTTGATTTTTTAGTTCATAGTAAAAGCCATGGGATTTCACATGAAAGCCAATATCCGCTTAAATTTCGTTGCGCCGAACACTAGAATTGGATTTCTAATCTCCAATGCCAATTCCAGAAAGCCAATTCCGTCCAAACGAACGGACTCTTAGAGAATTATATCTAACTATGCATCTCATTCTATTAATGAATTACATCAAACTTAATAAAATGTAAGCTTCATAAGAAATAATTCATAAGTTATAAGATAAAATGAGAGGAATAAAACTAAGTTAAAGTTTCTCTAAAAAATCTTCATTATCAATATGTATTAAATTAACACAATCAATCTTATATCGGATTATACAAACTTTTATGTATCTCATGAATTGCCAAAAATTTATTCTTCTATACTCTCACTACTAATGAAAATCAAATATTAAGTTTTAAGATCACTGAGACTTTGCTAGGTTGTAATGTTTGATTTGGTTTTTAAGGGTAGGGAAATCAAATGATACTAAAACTAAAAATCACAACTAACACAATATTCATGAGATTTAAAAACTAATTTCCTTTTTTTCATACTTTATTTTGAATTTTTCCACGTGCTTATTGTAAGAAATAATTTGAATTCTTTACAATAAGAATGAAAGACCCCTTTTATGATAAAAATATTTTTATTTTTCTAAATGATTTCAAAATAAGCAAAAGAGTATGATTAATCAAAATTAAACATTTTGTTTTTTCAATTCTTATGGTTAATCAAAGAAATAAGAAAATAAAGCTTAAAAGAGTTAACTAAATGATAATGATAAAATGTTAGTTTCAAAGGCTCAATCTAGAATTCAAAAATGGCCTAGATCATATCCTAAATCTTATAATGATTAACAAATTTCGCTTCGAGAGTATACAAAATAAGTTCTAGTTATCCGTTAAGACAAAATGATCTTAAAGGTACGCATAATCGTTCTCTAAATATCTTTAGCAAAAATACTACAACATTAAAAATGAATATTTTAAGAGAATAAAAACCAAGAAATTTTCCAAAATTTTTAATTTACGAAGAATTTTTTATTTCAAAATGATTTAAAATTAAATCAAGATTGTATGAAAATAAAACACAACAAAATGAGAGGGCATAAAAAGAAAACTGTTTAGAATTACTACATATAAATTCCATAGTTAATTTGTTCACAAACTTGTCAATATCTTGGTCACAATTGGTCTCCTATGAACATGTCTGAACCATCTTAAACAAGCTTCTCGCATTTTCTCTACAATTGGCGACACTCCTGTCTTATCCATGATACATTCATTCCTAATTTTATCCAATCTCGTGTGACCACACATTCACCTAAGCATTCTCATCTCCACAACTCCCATTTTTTGCTCATGTACACCATTCACTACCCAACATTCAGAATCGTAGAGCATTGCTGGCCTAATTCAGTACGACAAAACTTGCCTTTAAATTTTAATGGTACTTTGCTATCACATAAAATCTCAGACGCGCCTCTCCACTTCAACCAACCTGCTTGGATTCTATGTATCACATCTTTATCTACACCTCCATCTTTTTAAATTATCGATCCCAGATATTTAAAGCACTCACTGCGGGAAATATCTTGGTCACCCAATTTAATGACAGTCATCCGACCTTCTTGCAATACTAAATTTAAGCTCCATATACTATGTCTTTGTCCTGCTAAACCTAAACCCATCTTTTCTAAAGTGTCTCGCCAAAATTCAAGTTTCGCGTTTATACCCTCGCGCGTCTCATCGACCAAAACAATATCATCTGAAAATAATAAACACCAAGGTATTGTTTGTTGGATATGTCCAGTGAGCTCATCTAAGATAAGGATAAAGAGATAAGGGCTTAAAGCTGACCCTTGATGTAAGCCAACAACGATAGGGAATTCCTGTGTTAATCCTCTAGATGTCCTCACCCTGATCATTGAATTTGCATACATATCTTTGATTTTGTCAATGTATGATACATTTACACCTTTCTTTTCTATGACTCCCCACAAGACCTCTCTTGGAACCCTATCATAAGCCTTCTCCAAATCGATAACCAGCATATGCAAATTTTTTTGTCTTTTCCGATAAATGTCAATGAGTCTCCTTAAGAGATGTATATCTTCCATAGTTGACCTCCCTAACATGAATCCAAATTGATTCTCTGAGATACTAGTCTCTCGTCTTACCCTTCTCTCTATTACTCGTTCCCATAGTTTCATAGTATGACTCATTAATTTAATTCCCCTTTAATTGACACAATTTTGTATATCTCCTTTGTTCTTAGACAATGGTACTAAAATATTTTCTCTCCATTGGCCTGACATCCTCTTTGTCTTCAGTATCTTATTAAAGAAACTTGTAAGCCATAAAATTCCTTCTCTCTCTAAGCATTTCCATAATTCAATGGGTATATCGTCTGGTCTTACCGCCTTTCCATTTTTCATTTTCTTCAGAGCGTCATTTATCTCTGATATTAGAATTTTATGATAAAAAGTTATGTTTCTGTACTCGTCTGATTTACTTAACCCTTCCAAGTTCAGTTCATTGTCTTTTCATTCATTGTATAGTTGATTAAAGTATCTTTTCCATCGCTCCTTAATAGCCACATCACCCGTCAAAACCGTATCTGTTTCATCTTTTATGTATTTAACTTGGCTTAAATCTCTTGTCTTCTTCTCTCTAGCTCGAGCAATTTTATATATATCACGCTCTCCATCTTTGATATCTAGTCGTTTGTAAAATTCTTCATAAGTTTGTCTTCTTGGTTTACTTACTGCATTTTTAGCTTCTTTCTTGGCGATTTTATACTTTGTCAAGTTTTCATCATTCATACAAGCATCTAATGTTTTGTAGCTGACCTTTGCCATAACTTTGTCTTGCACTTCCTCTTTTCACCATCAAGATTCTTTACGTGGGGGCGCACGACCTTTTGACTCTCTAAGTACGTCCTTTCCACTTATCCTTAAATGAGAAAACATAACTTCTCATGTGACACTTGAATCAACATAAGTATCATCAACTAGTTGTTCTGTAATCGCTGCCTTGAAAGTAATCTGTATGTCTTTCTTCAAGTTCTACCACCGAATTTTGGCAACGATTTTGTCTTTCTCTTAAAGTTACTATATTTAATTTGCACATCCAACACCACTAGCCTATGTTGTGTTGTCAAACTTTCTCCTGGTATGACTTTGCAATCCTTACAAATCTTTTTATCAATTTTGCGAGTTATAAAATAGTCAATTTATGACTTATTTTGTCTGCTCTTAAACGTAATTAAGTCTTCTTCCCTCTTCATGTAGAACGTATTTATCACAATTAGCTCATTTGCTATGACAAAGTTTAAAATGGTTTTTCCTTCTTCATTTCTTTCGCCACACCCAAATCCTTCATATTTTTCTTTCCTATATGTTTCATTTAAGTCTCCTCCAATGAAAATTTTCTCGCTTTGCGAGATTTCTCTTACCAAATCATCTAAGTTTTCCCAAAATTGTACTTTAATAGCTTCACTTAATCCTAACATGCAAGCTTGTAGATGTCGGCCGACATGTCATTTTTGAGGGGAAATCGCAACGTTAGCGACACAAATGAGAAAAATGACGTTTTCTAGTATGGCGGCCGACATGTCGGTCCGTTATGGCGGATTATGGCGGGTTATGGCGGGTTATGACGGCTATTAGAAATTAATAAGTTATTTTATTAAATTTTATAATTAAATCAGTTTTTATTATATACTTATATACTTATACTACGTTTGCCCCTCACGACGACTCCTCATCTCCCTCGGGTCCTCCTCACGACGCTCTGGGCTCTCGTCTTCTTCGCTTGCCCTTATCTCCGCTTCTGGCTCTCGTCTTCTTCGCAGCTCTCATTTGGTTACACTTTAACATTTTGAAAGTATGCAACATTTCTTATTTATTACAAATTGATTAAACACTTGTTAGTAGTTTCATTTTCTGATATGAATTTTAGTGTATACTTCATTAAATAAAATAATTACCATCTAATTAAAAATATATTATGATATATAATATATATACATATAATATTACAATCCGACATTTTGAAATGTCCCCGATATATCCCCCGCAATCCGACACCCGACATTAAAAACTCAAACCGACATGAGTCCGACATCCGACATCTGCAAGCTTGCCTACATGTGACGCATAAACACTAATTACATTAATTGTTTTCTTTTCTATGATTAATTTAAGAGCTAAGATTCTATCACCTTTTCTGCTTACCATAATAACTTCATCCCTCAAAGTAGCATCTACAATAATACCTACTCTATTTCTTGTTTTATTTTTTCATATGTACTATAATTTAAAATCTGAATTATCTAAAAAATTAGCTTTCTCACTCACCCATTTAGTCTCTTGCAGACATAAAATATTTATGTTATTTTACTATGGGTCACTTAGAACACACCTAGAGGGGGGGGGGGGTGAATGATGTGATAGGTGTTTTTTTGTTTCTTTATAGATTTATCAAGATAATCAAGAAAGCACACACAGAAAACACATAGAGAATTTTAGAGGTTCTCTAAGAATGTCTTGAGTAGTCCTCTCTCCACACCACCTATCTAGCAATATGCTAGACTAGACAAAACCTATCTAGAAAGCACACCACCTATCTAGCAATGATGTGATAGGTGTTTTTTTGTTTCTTTATAGATTTATCATGATAATCAAGAAAGCACACACAGAAAACACAGAGAATTTTATAGGTTCTCTAAGAATGTCTTGAGTAGTCCTCTCTCCACACCACCTATCTAGCAATATGCTAGACTAGACAAAACTCCTCCAAATCTCATATCTCACAATAGAGATCCCACCTCAGTCTTCTCCACAAAAGACTCACATTCATGCTACCAAAGCCAAACCTCAATCTCTGCACCCAGAGATCTACACTCAGATCTTCTCAAAGATCCTACCTTAGATCCCAATGATCCTACACTCAAATTCCCACTGGAAGTCTACAACTCAGATTCCCACTGGAATCCTACAGCAAACTCAGATCCAAAGGATCCTTCAGCAGCAGAATAAAGAGTAAACGTTTACAATACAACTTATACTCAATAAGAAGGAATGAATAATCTTGAGCCTTCTGTAGAAGCACAACAATAGAGCTTCTTCTTCCTTGATTAGATCTTTGAAAGAATCTTCTTGGAGAATGAAATCTGGATCAGGAAAATTTCTTGCAGAAAGAGCTTCTTACTCAAAAATATTTTCTTCAGAAAGAATTTGATCGGCTGAGTAATACTTGAGCAGAAAGAGGAATCAGATTTTTGATTAAACAGGATCTTGAAGATTTCTGTAAGAATACTTGAAAAGAATCGGCAGCAGCTCTTGAATTTCTTCCTTCGAAAAGTTTGGCCATCGGAAAGGGATGTACGTTCTTGTTGATCCATTGGAGAAACCCTAAAGCTTCTATAAGGACTCTTTCTCCAACGGCTAAAATTAGGAATAAATATTTAATTAATTACTTTCCAAAAGAAAATCCCTGATTTGCAGCTGACGGCAGATTCCAAAATAAACTTGAAGTAATTGCGCGATTTGCGGCTTTCTTCCCGCGTCTAGCCGATATGAAAATCTTCTAGCCGATTTACTGTTCCAGTCGAAAAATCTTGAAGTCGACATATTGTTCAGGTCGATATTCTGTTCCAGTCGATATACTCCTAGTCGAATGTTGAGCATCTGGTCGAATGTCACTGTTCATACTGATTGATAACACAGTATGGTCGAATCTTCTTGATGTCTAGTCGAATGTGAACATCTGGTTGAGTGACACTGTTCATATTGCTTGATAGCACAGTCTGGTCGAATCTTCTCGGTGTCTAGTCGAATAATCAGACATTTAGTCGAATTCAGATTTAACAGACTTTCTTTCTTTAAGACCTTCATTCGTCTTGAGCTTTGTATGGACGAATCGTCTTAATTCTTCTGAGCATTCGACTAGATTTTCCATACGTTTAGTCGAATTTGGACTTACCTGTATTTCTTTATTTAAGACCATCTGCACGATTTGTCTTGATGATTCTGCACATTCGACTGGATTGTCTGCTCGAATTTGTACTTAATGGATTTCTTCATTTACCAGATCTCTGGTCGAATCATCTGCACATTCTCGACTAGATTGTCTAGCCGATATTTTACTTACCAGATTTTAGGCTTAACCCAACCTGTTGACCAACTTTGCAACATGATCTCCAAACATTTTTCACGTGATTTTTCCTTATTAGTGACAAGTCTAATATAGTGTTAGGGCTTAAGTCAACATGTGTTTTGCACCATAAAGAATTACACAGGTAAAACATTGTTTGAGTGACTATAAGCCTAACCATACATTTGCCATGCACTTTAGTTATACCTGTCACATCAAAACGAACACATACATCAAATACAATGTGTGATATCTTTATTGTAAGGACTTCTTCAAATCTGGAATATTGAGCGCAATATTTTCAACAATCTCCCCTTATTTTAAGAAGTTAGAACCTTCAATAAAGATGCCCACACATACACAGTTTTATGAGCACAAAAATATTATGAAAATAACATACCAATTAAGCTCCTGAGGTTCTATACCAATCTAGGTTGATTAATGATCCATGCCAATTAAGCTCTTGAGGTTCTATACCAATCTAGGTTGATTAATGATCCATGTAGCTTGATCAACATTTTATTTCTCTATATATCTTGATGAACATCTTTCTCTATAGCTTGATGAACATCTTTCTCTATAGCTTGATCAACATTTTTTCTTTCTCTATATAACATCTTTTTTCTTCTTTCTCTATATAACATCTTCTTTCTTCTTTCTCTATATAACATCTTCTTTCTTCTTTCTCTATATAACATCTTCTTTCTTCTTTCTCTATATAACAACTTCTTTCTTCTTTCTCTATATAACATCTTCTTTCTTCTTTCTCTATATAACATCTTCTTTCTTCTTTCTTCTTTCTCTATATAACATATTCTTTCTTCTTTCTCTATATAACTTCATCTTCTTTCTCCCCATTTCTCGCTTCATCAAATATGTGCTTGAGGATTTCTTCCTGATAGTCTTTTAGCTTCTGAAATCAGCATCTAGAATAACATAGGACTAGGGTAGTCTCTTTCCCTTCCTTCAAAGGGTCTCTTTGCAACTGCTAGATCTTCAGGAGTTTATTTCCTCTTACTTTTACTCTTGCTCTTGGTTCTCTCCCTCTTTACTTTTATGAAGTTGTTTCAAAGCTTGCAACTCCCAGGGCAGAGGACTCTGTGAGTCTCCCTCCAACTTGAGCAATGTTTGATAAAACAGTAGTAATTTCATTGACTGTTCTGTTCTTGAAACTTCATCTACCTCCCCCTCAATAGCAACATCTTCAACCGAGGAATCTATAATAAAATGTTTAGCTGCAGTCTCTTGAACAACTATTATCTCATGCTCCTGAGTAGCTTCATTTTCATGCTTCCCCTCAGTTTGTATAGGGGTTACCTCAACAACTGATTTCTTTGACATTCTCCTCCAGTCAGTTTTCTGTATCGACTAGACCTTCTAGTCGATATTCTTAAATATTTAGTAAAAATTCTGCCCACTTCAACAAAATGATTAGACAGAATATGGTCGATCAGATCTCTAGCCTACACACTTATAAACCTCCTGAATGAGGAAGAATAACTGATATAATTCAGATTATGGACAGAGAAATAAACTGAGAAATATATCAACTCATGTTAAGCATACCAAACTCAATTTTGAATTGATTAAATTTTGTCTCATCAAGTGGATTTGTGAAGATGCCAGCCACTTGCTTGTCTGCAGGAACATATTCTAAGCAAATATCTTTCTTCTCCACATGCTCCATAATGAAGTGATACTTGATCTCTATTTGCTTGGTTCTGCTGTGTGACACTGGATTTTTGGCAATTGAGATAGCACTGGAGGAATCACAATACAGTGAATTCTTCCGTATTTGTAACTTGTAATCCTCTAACTTATGTTGAATTCAGAGCAATTGAGCACAAAAACTCCTAGCAGAGATATATTCTGACTCAGCATTTGAAATTGCAACACTGGTTTGCTTTTTGCTGCTCCAAGAAATTAGTCTTCTCCCAAGGAATTGGCAAATCACTGAGGTGCTTTTCCTATCTTCCTTGCATCCTGCAAAGTCTGTATCTGAAAAGCCAGTTGGTTCAAAATCATTACTCCTTGGGTACCATAAGCCAAGATTAGGTGTATCCTTGAGGTATCTCAAGATCCTCTTAGCAGAGGTGTAGTGAGAGTCCTTGGGGTTCACTTGATATCTGACACAAACACATGTAGCAAACATAATGTCTTGTCCACTAGTAGTTTGGTAGAGCAGAGATCCAATGATGCATCTATACATGATTTCATCAAAATGTTTCTCTTTCTCATCCTTGTCCAGAGACACATTGGAGCCCATTGGAGTCCTCATAGAGGTTGCACTCTCTATTCTAAACTTCTTAACGAGCTCTTTTGTGAACTTGGTCTGAGAGATGAATATCCCATCCTCAGATTGCTTCACTTGGAGAGCCAAAAAGTATTTCAGTTCTATCATGCTGCTCATTTCAAACTTCCCTGGCATAGGGTTGACTAACCTTTTACAAAGGTTGTCATCTGTAGATCCAAAGATTATGTCATCAACATATATCTGGACCAGCAAGTCTTGCCTTTAATTCCCTTAGGAATAATGTCTTATCTATCTTTTCCCTTGAAAATTTGTTTTCAATGAGAAAGGTTGATATGGTCTCATACCAAACTCTAAATGCTTGCTTTAGACCATACAAAGCTTTCTTAAGATAATAAACATGGTGAGGATAAGTTGAATTAACAAAACTTGGGGGTTATTTTACATATACTTCCTCTTTCACATCTCTATTGAGGAAGGCAGACTTCACATCCATTTGATATACTTTGAAGCCTTTGTGAGCTGCATATGCTAGAAACAACCTGATGACCTCCAATCTTGCTACCGGTGCAAAGGTTTGGTCAAAGTCTATGCCTTCTTCTTGTCTATAGCCCTTTGCAACCAGTCTTGCCTTATTCTTGATGATTACTCCTTGTTCATCCATCTTGTTTCTGAACACACACTTAGTTCCAATGATGTTGTGATCTTGGGGTCTGAGAATCAACTTCCATACTTTGCATTTTTAGAATTGGTTCAATTCTTCTTGCATAGCAATGATCCAGAATGGGTCTGAGTTGGCTTCTTCAAACTTCTTTGGCTCCACCTGTGAGAGAAAACTCAAGTAGAGTGCCTTATTCATGATACTACTCCTTGTCTGAATTCCTTGATTGATGTCCCCAATGATTTGATTTGGTGGGTGGTTCTTCTGGAATTTTATAGCACTGAACAGTCTTCTGTTCCTCTCAGGTACTGCTTCTTCTGTAGGCTGAATGACTTCAACTTCAGGAGTTGTCTCTTGTTCTTTAGCTTCTTCTACACTGACTGGATCAGAGAGGAACAATTCCTTTACTTCTCCGGTGTCAGTTAATTTCAATTCCTTAAGCTTGGAGCTTGTACCTGTAACAGGAAATCTAGAAGAGTCTTCAAGCATCATGTTTGATTCATCAAAAAGAACATTAATTGATTCTTCAATTATTTTAGTTTTAAGATTGTAAATCCTATATGCCTTGCTATGATGGCTGTATCTAACAAAGATGTCCTCATAGGATTTTTCAGCAAACTTGGTCAAGTAGTGCTTCCCATTATTTAACACATAACACTTACTTCCAAAGATCTTGAAGTAGGCCAATGTTGGTTTTCTGCCTTTCAGAAGCTCATATGGAGTCTTACTGTGATTCTTGTTGACTAAAGCTCTATTTTGCACATGGCAAGCTGTGTTGACTGTCTCAGCCCAGAAATATTCTGGTAGTGAGGAGTTACTCAGCATAGTTCTACTAGCTTCATTAAGGGTTCTATTCTTTCTCTTTACAACTCCATTTTGTTGTGGAGTTTTTGGAGAGAAACTCCTGAAAGATATTTAGGCTTTCATAGAACTTAGTCATGATACCTGCCTGGAATTCTGTCCCATGGTCACTTCTGATTTTGACCACAATGCAGTTCATTTCATTCTGAATTTGCTTGACAAAGTTAATGAAAGTGTCTAGAGTATCTGACTTTTGTTTAAGAAAGAACACTCATACAAACCTAGAGAAATCATCAACAATCACAAATGTATAAACTTTACACCCTAAGTTACGAATTGACATAGGACCAAAGAAGTCCATGTGCAATAACTGTAAAGATCTAGTGGAATCCTTGACACCAATTGTCTTGAAGGAAGCCTTTGTTTGATTGCCCATTTAGCATGCATGACAAGGCTCTCTTGAGTACAATTCCACTTGGGGCCTGCCCTAACTAAGTTTTCTTGCAAAAGCTTATTAATAGTTTTTTAATTAGTTTAGGGCATTGTTAAAGGCAAACCAAACATGGATATCTGCACACCATTAATAGCAGCAAACCATACTTTTTGAAAATTATTCGGTGCAAACAAATCTGTTAACGACAAATTGATATTGTTAACAACAAATCAAATCTAAAATTAGAAAATTTGTCATTTTTTTCCAACCATTAAGAGGTTTTTGAGGATAGTTGCTAATCAAAGTAATCGAAAGAAAAAAAGAAAGTAAATGGTGAGTTCTTGCTTCTATAAAGACATAAAATGTTGTTCACCTAGTTTAGCTTTTTGTATAACCAAGGTCTGATCCAGAAAGGAGTGAAAATTCTAATTTCAGCATTCATGCTTTAACCACATAAGTTAATTGACAATCTCAATTTATGCATGAGTAAAGTATGATCATCAAATTTTTTGCACAATTATTTTTTTTATTTTCTGACACTGTAGTCTCAAGAGCTTTTTGTTATGCTATATTACCCTTTGGAAATTTCTGAAAGGTATGAAGATGATTATTTACATCTTATTGCACTTTTTTGTCGATTAATATTTATTGTGCATGCACATACTGAATAAACAAATCATTATATAATGCGAGAAGGTTTCGGCTGAGCGCGAGAGGGAATCAGGGTGGATTTTCGGTGCTGGCGTGCGGCTTATGGTTTGCCCGTAGAAAATTTCTGAACTAATTTTAGATGAGAATTTTAAGTTATGTTGGTGTGCCGATAACCATTTTTGGTTTGTCTGTAAAAAAATTAGAACTAATTTTAAATGGGGATTTTAAGTTATGTTGGTGTGCGGATAACCGTTTTTGGTGTGCCTTTAACAATGTCCTTAATTTAAGCTAGTCTCTTGTGCCATTGCACACAAAGAGATGCTCTATTCTTAGCTATAAGACAAATATGAGAATTTGAATTTAAACGCAAGAAGTTAATACAATAAATATTCTCATTCCTAGTGCCAGTCAAAATAATTTCTGAATCTTCAGATTTCTTAATCAGACATTTATCCTTGTGGAACTCAATCACATAGCCATGATCACATAGTTGACATATGCTTATTAGATTGTGTTGCAAACCTTCTACATAAGCTACCTTTGTGATGGCGACTGTTATTGGTAATCTTACCATAGCCTTTTGTTTTTCCTCTGTCATATTCTCCAAAAATTACTTTTGGACCATCTTCAACTAAGGAATATTCCTTCAATAGGCTTCTTGTTCCAGTCATATGTCTGGAATATCCACTGTCCAAATACCAGATGGGAGTGTGGTTGGTCTTTTGACATACCTGCAAAGATAAATCACTTTATCTTAGGCACCCAAACATTGTTGGGCCTTAGATTCTTGTTAGCATTCATAAACATATTTGATTTATAATCATTCTGATGTGCAGGATGGACCTTAACAAGGTTGCATGCTAGTTTGACATTTGTTGCCCTAGGAACTGTTGGGTTGAACCAACAGTCTATGACAAAGTGACCAATCTTGCCACAACACTAGCATTCAAACTTGTTATACTTCTTCCTCTTGCTCACAATAGGAATTGGATGACTCTGTATGTAAGCAGAGAGATACCTGAAAGAGATTGCATGAGATTTTTTGCATAGTATATGGCTGTGTCTTTGATTTCTCTTGGGATGCACAGTCATTGCTTGCATTTGGCAGCAATCCTCTTGGCAGGTACCTTCTCTTTGCTTTTGGTGCTACCATTGAGACCAAAATGCAAAGGGTCCATGATTTTTCATTATAATTTCTTCTTGGGCTGCCTTAAATGCACTTTTCCCATGGTGCACATCCTTAGTTCTACTTGTGGAACATTCATTTGTAAGATGTCCATAGATGGACTCCTGATCAAACTTGTTGGAGGGTAGAAATACTTTCTTAAAGTTGATCTTCTTGTTCATAGGCTTGTCATTATGATTTTCTTTAAGGTATCCCACACCTTCCTTATGAATAGGGGAGAACCCATCAATTAGTGGAAGAATTGTCTTGGGCTTGGAGAAGCTTGCAACTAGCTTTCTTTTAATGAGGAGCTTGCCCTCCAATTCTAAGATTTTTCTGTCCCTTAACATCATGACACTAGATTGATCTCCAACCTTCTTTAGAGATTCAATCTCTCTTGCTTGTGCCTTGCACAACTCTTTGCTGTCAACCAAAGCCTTGGGCAATTTCTCAAACTGATATATTAGCTCAGTATTAGAGCTTGCTTTGAAATCTTGTTTGAGTTTACTGAAATCTGAGTTTTCTTGAGTCAGCCTTTCAACCTTCTTATGTAATTCAGACTTATTGGCTTCAAGAGTTTTTATCTCTTTAGCCTGAGTCTTACAAAGTTTCTTGCTTCTCTTAAGAGCTTCAAGTAACTCTCCATATTGTTCTAATAGATCACTTTCAGATTCATCTCCTGAGGTTGATTATGCCTCAGAATCTGTATTTGAGACTGTCAGAGGAGCTTTAATAGTTACCTGTGCAAAGAGGGAGTTCTCCTGCTCATCATCATCTTCACTCATGGCATTCCATCCATGTATTCTTCTTCTTCTGGCTGAAGGAGCTAGACTCACTATCACTGAGAGTCCTAGTCTTCTTTGCCAGGAAGCTCCTTTCATTATTCTTTTCTCTGTGAGACTTTTTCTCATCAGATTTTTTGTTTTCCTTCCTTTTTGAAGGACAATCAACTATCATGTGACCTGATTTTCTGTATTCAAAACAGATTGTGTCATTTGAAATATGTTTATTTTGTTTTGAATCATACCTGCCCCTTTTGATCTGTGGGGATAGCTGCTACTCCTTGAGTTAGATGAGGAGGAAGATCTCCCTTTCTCCCTCCTTTTTCTTCTTAGGAGCTTCATCAAGTTCCTGGAGAGTAGTGTAAGTTCTCCATCAGACAGATCTGATCCAGTGGAGGTGGTCTCAGATTCTGGCTCTTTGCTTTTCCGGGAGCTCTCAGCTTTCAAGGCCACAAATTTTTCTTTGTGGTGAGATCTGCTGCCTTCTTCTTTAGCCTTCCTTGTATTCAACTGAAGTTCATGAGAAAGAAGTTTCTCAAACAGATTCTGGGGTTCCATGTTGCCCAGGTTCCCCATCTCTCTAATAGCACAAGTCTTGATGTCCCACTCTTTGTTGAGTGATCTGAGAAATTTTTCATTCAAATCATAGCTAGTGAAGGTCCTTCCATATGTCTTTAGGCCATTCATAATCTTGAAGAATTTCTCATAACACTTATAGATGAAATTCTTCTTGTCTTGTCTGAAAGCCTCATACTCCTGGTTGAGGAGAGACTTTCTATCATCTCTTACTTCAGCTGTTTCTTCCATATGGACCACCAAGGAATCCCACATCTCCTTGATAGTTTTGCAGTGGACAAGATTCTGGAAGGTTGAGTCATCAATAACACTCACCAAGAAGTTCTTGGCCCTCTTGTCCATTGTGGCCAGAACTATCTCATCCTTGGACATATCAAAATACTTCTTAGGAACAGGGGATTCATTGTTGACAGTAGACACAATCATGGGTATGAAAGGTCCTTCTTCAGTGGTGATGAAGATTCTAGGGTTAGAAGCCTCCATGAAGAGCGACTTCATTGTTGACAGTAGACAGTAATGAGTATGAAAGGTCCTTCTTCATTGGTGATGAAGATTCTAGGGTCAGAAGCCTCCATGAAGAGCTTCACCCTCTCCTTCCATATAGCAAAATTTTCTTTCTTGCAGATAGGAAACTTCATAGAGCTGAGCTCCTTGTAGTTCTCACCAACAGACATGATGTTTGATTCTAGGTGAACCCAAGTAGATCTTGTTCTTTAGCTGTTAGGCTAGATATAACTGAACCTCCATCTGATACCAATTGTTATTTTACTATGAGTCACTTAGATGACACCTAGAGCGGGGGTGGGGGGGGGGGGGGGGGGGGTTAATGGTGTGATAGGTGTTTTTAGTTTTTTTGTAAATTTATCAAGATAATCAAGAAATCACACACAGAAAGCACACAAAAATTAATAGAGGTTCCCCAAGAATGTCTTGGGTAGTCCTCTCTCCACAACACCTATCTAGCAATGTGCTAGAAGGCAAAACTCCTCCAAATCTCAGATCTCACAATAGAGATCTACCCCAATCTTCACCACAAAAGACTTACACTCAGGCTACCAAAGCCCTACCTCAATCTCTACACCCAGAGATCTACACTCAGATCTTCTCAAAGATCCTACCTCAGATCCCAAGGATCCTACACTCATATTCTTACCGGAATCCTACAATTCAGATTCCCATTGGAATCTGTTATGGACGTGCTCGTCGACGAGACGTCGTGACGGGTCTACACACGAAGGAAGACGACGACGGGTCCGTATGGAGGAGGAGAGGCCGAAGGTGCGACGACGACTTGATTATTTTATTGTTATTCGTATTCTGTCATTTTAATTGCTTTCGTTATCAGCACCCCGCGCCTATAAGGGGTGGTGTTGTACCCTTTTAGATTATCTTTTGGATGAATGCATTTTAGGGTTGCTCCCCAGTCTCTCTCTCAACCCTTCTCCTCTTTCTCTCCTCTCCTCAGTCGGTTCTCCCCCTCGCCGGCCCCGCCGCCGGTGTTCATTATTGTGCATCGTAGCCTGCCTCGCATCCCGATTCCGTCGCTGCTCGCGTCTAGGGCATCCCGATCTTGTCGCCGCTCGCGTCCAGGACATCCCAATCCCGTCGCCGCTCGCGTCCAGGGCATCCTGCTGCGCGTCCCGCTCCCGCCACCTCTAGCGCATTCCGTCGCTTGCTGCTGCGAGTCACCGCCGTCCAGATTTTGCCTTTCCTATTCGCCGAACAGCTCCCATGGCTCCAAATCTCCGCTCCTCAGGAGATCCCGCTTCTGATGCCGCCGCTGATGCCTTGAGCCGCCGCGTGGAGGCTCAGGAACAACTCGTCGCCTCCATGCATGCCTCCCTCCTCGCCCTCCACTCCAAGATTGACTTCCAGGCATCCGCCGCCGCCGTTTCCACCGCGTCTGGCTCCGGTTCACTCGCAGATGACGACTCTCTCCTCGGCGCTGGGCCACCGCCCATTTACGCCGGGGCCACTCCTCCGCCCATTCCGGGCCGGCCCGCCCTCTCCCTTGACATTCCCTCTTTCACCGGCATTGACCCGATGAGGTGGATCGCCAAGGCGGAGCAATATTTCGACCTTAACTACACACCGAAACACGACAAGGTGTCTACGACTGTGGTTGGCCTGGACGGCTCGACCCTCCACTGGGCTCGGTAGCTCTGCCAATCCAACCCATGTCTCTCCTTGTCCGAGCTCAAACATGAGATAATTTGGCGGTACGACAACCGCTACTATGGCTCTTCCGCTATTGAGCGACTATGAGGCGTCTGCCAGACAGCCGGCCTGGACGACTACATTGACGAGTTCTTAGCCTTGGTCACCCATTTCCCCGATTTGCCACCCGACCATTACCTGAGCTTCTTCGTGCAGGGGCTACTGCCCCATATCCGCTCCCGGCTCTGCACGCACAATCCTCGCACGGTCTCTGACGCCCTTGACTTTGCGCGTCTGGTGGAGGCCGACCTCGCCCCCAGGGCGCCTGCGCCTGCAACCAGTCACCACCCGCCTCGGCCGCCTTGGCGACCATCTCCTTCGACGGCCCCGCATCGGCCACTCCCTGGGGGATACCGACCTGGCCGACCAGTGGTTCCCCAACGCATCTCCAACAGTATGATGCAGGACGGCGGGGCCCCGACCGCACCCCGTGGCATCACACCAGCTAACGGACCACGACCAAGCGCGCCTGCCAGAAGGACTGCAGTCCAGGCACCCCAACCCGTCTCCGCGCCTGTTCATAGTGCGGCGGGTTGTTGAGGCTGAGACTCGATCCCCAGACCTCCTTGATAAGAACCACTCTTCACAGGTCAGTCAGTGATAAGGCCTGTTAGGAGTGGTTCTTATCAAGGAGGTCTGGGGATCGAGTCCCAGCCTCAACAACCCGCCGCACTGAGAACATGCGCGGAGACGGGTTGGGGTGCCTGGACTGCAGTCCTTCTGGCAGGCGTGCTTGGTCGTGGTCCGCTAGCTGGTGTGATGCCACGGGGTGCGGTCGGGGCCCCGACATCCTGCATCACAGTACCAACAACGAATGCCGTAGCAAGGGCCTATGTTTCTGGTGCTGCCAACCCTACTCTCCTACACATGTGTGCTCCATCAAGGAGTTCCACGCCATCATCGGCGACTTCGACCCGGAGGTCACCTTGCAGGACTTCGAGGCCCTCGAGCTATCCGAGGGTGACAGCGCGGTGGACACCGCCTCGCCTACTTTTCACCGCTTGGAGCTGCCCTGTTTCTCGGTGGGCGGCATTTCGATACCTCAGACCATGAAGCTGGCAGGCACGTTGCGTGATCGTTCCATTGTGGTCATGGTGGACAGTGGTGCGGGCCACAACTTCCTCTCGGCCCAATTGGCGCACCAATTTCACCTACCTTGGTTCCCTCTCCTGACTTTACAGTTTGTCTGGGCGATGGGCATCGCCGGCCGACCCTCAGGTGTTGCACTGCTCTTTTCCTAACGGTGGGGTCCTGCCCGGTGACCGCAGACTTCTATGCCTTCGGCCTCAGGGATATTGACGCCATTCTGGGAGTGGCTTGGCTCCGCACGCTGGGCGAAATGTAACACCCAAATCTTAGTTTTATATAGAATCATGTATGAGAAAATAAAGTAACAGAAATATTTGAAATTGGTGTGCCAATAGTCATATAGGAAATTTCTGAAATTGGTGTGCCAATAGCCATAGAGGAAATTGCTGAAATTTGTGTGCTAATAGAAGAAATTCTGAAATTGGCGTGCTAATAGAAGAAATTCTAAAATTGGTGTGCTAATAGGTAAATTGGTGTGCCAATAAGGAAAATTGATCAATTTGAGGGGGGATAACTCTTAGTTAAACCAAAAAATAAACCTATTTAGGTTAGGCGGTGGCTTTGGACCGGTTCAAGAGAAGGATAACTATTCCCGAGCCTCGTGAAATCCAGAATCCCGCACTCCATTCTCCCGTGAACGTTGCTCTCGCATAGGGCTTTTAGAAAGCCGCACATTTCTCTCCCCCTTCCTCGCCATTTACCCTCTCTTCCGACGGGATTTCGACGGGGAGAAAGCTTCTCTCCACTTGCCTTGAGCTTTTCCCCTCACCGGTGCGCTAGCAGTGATCTAACGGCGTGCTAACCGTGGGAGTTTGGAGCTTTGATTGAGCAATGAACCGTAGATATCTTCATTTTATTGTTTTATTTCTCACCATAAGCCATTCTTTCTCTCTTTCCCCTCTCCTTTATGCAACTAATACATAACCTAGTTTGATTTGTTGGATGATTTTAGAGTTCTAGTAATGATTCTAATTTCTTGAGTGATAACATATGGAATTTTAGGGATTTCCTTCCCAGGCTTGTTTATTGACTCATGCAGAAAGAATTATGGTGGGTGAGAGTATTTGGTTTTGGATTGGAACTTTCCTTTCTCACCTTAATCAAGTTGTGCTATTATTGAATTATGACGAGGAGCATTGATTTGAGTTGTATATGCTGAAAGAATAGGGCTGAGTTTGGGAATTTGATTAGGGTGTTGATTTGGATGTGCAAGCCTTATTTCAGAAATTAAATCATGGAGTTTTATGCATGTACATTATGACTATCCTAGGTTGGATTACATGTAAAATTATTGGGCATTTCATGAAGAAATAAATTGGAAATGATGGAATTTTGATAGTAACCTTGTTGAAATTTGTAGGATTACATGGTTGACCTTTTGATATTGTTAAGGCTTATAATTAAGGAATGTATTCCGCTATTTTATGATAATGGAAGAAGTAAGATTGATTTAATGTGATAATATGATTCAAGTTGAGGTTTAAGGAGACGATTTAATTTGGGAGTTTAAACACATCCTACATTTCATACCTTCTTAAAAGCCTTTATCTCCCTTTAATTCCACTCCATAAAGAATCAAAGAACCATATTCAATTGATATTTACTTACAGATACAGAGAAGGATAGCGTCACCTGATAGACGTGAGGATGATCCAAGGAAGGACAAAGGAAAAGAGAAACTCATTGTGAGGGTTTATTTCTTTAATTATGTTCTACTTTCTAGTAGTTTCATCAATTAACTTATCCTCGATATAATGTTATTTTTGTATGAAAAATTTAAGAACATAAATGACAATTACTATAACAACATAACACATTGAAAGCATCGATGCAAAAGTTAAGGGTATCTGTAGACTGTTATAAATCCAGTTGGACCGTAAAGGTCTTAAGCGAGTTGTGCACACTGGATTAAATATTCGGGTCAACTTAGTTGGGCCTTAATAGACCTTATGCAAGTTGTGCGCACTAAGTTCGACCTAGAATAATGGGCCTAAGACTGAATATTTAGATACAGTACCCCTTAACTAGATGAATTGAAAATAAATACATTTAAAAGAATATTAATCGTTACTTGTATTGTTAATATTTCTTTCAATGCAAGTTGATAATGATAGTTGTATATTTAAATTTCCTCGCTTAGTCTTTTATGTAAAGACTAACCCTTTCTATTCTCAAAATTTGTAGGATCTAAACGTAAAGCAGGATAAAATGGAACTTTATCTACTATGGTTTAAATGAATAGTAGGCAGTTTTGAAGTGACCGCTGATCCTAAGGAAAGATGTCAATGCTTGAAGTGCTCTACTTGTTCAAGGAACTTATAATATAGCTCTTAAAAATAAGATGTACTAGACTTATATATATGTTGTTTTGGACATTTAAAAATATATAAATGATGTGGAATAAGAATTTCTTTTCTGTACTTTTCTTACAATACTTATCTATGGCATGTGAAATCGTTGTTCACCCTAAATGCTTATTATAATTGAAATGTTTACCGTTACTCTGTGACGGTTGCTGGCCGTTACACGAAGTGCGGGTCAACTGGTAGAGTATGACTATGCAGTTCCTCCAGGAGGGCCAGACGTGCCGCCTGGTGGGCGACTCCGCTCTGCTTCGCTCCCCGGTCTCCGCCCGTGCGATTCAGTAGACTGTCGACGTCGGCTTTTCCGCATGGCTTTGGCCGCTCTCTGCTCTGGCACCGCCGCATCCGTCACACCCTGCCGACCTTTAGGCATTACTCGCTGAGTTCGACGACATCTTTGCGGCCCCGACTAACCTCTCTCCGGCTCGCCCGACGGATCACGCCATTCCCCTCCAGCCTGGTGCTGCGGCGGTATCGGTACGCCCATACCGCAACGACCATGTGCAGAAGGACGAGGTCGAGTGCCTAGTCCGTGAGATGTTGATGGGGCGCCTCATCCGCCCCAGTGCGAGCCCTTTCTCCTGCCCAAGCCTTCTGGTCCGGAAGAAGGACGGTAGCTGGCAGTTTTGTGTGGACTACCGGGAGCTCAACAAGGCCACCATTCAGGACCGGTACCCGATCCCAGCTATTCAGGAGCTCCTGGATGAGCTCCACGACGCTAGATTCCTTACCAAGCTGGACCTCAGAGCAGACTATCACCAGATCCGGGTACGGCCCGAGGACATTGCCAAGACCGTCTTTCGGACTCACGACGACCACTACGAGTTCTTGGTCATGCCCTTTGGCCTGACCAACACACCGACCACCTTCCAAGCGATGATGAACAACATTTTTCGAGCGGTACTTCGTCGACACGTTCTAGTTTTTTTGATGACATTTTGTTATACAGTTCTTCCTGGCAGGATCACCTTCAGCACGTCCGCCTCACTCTGACTACCATCCGACGCCATCACCTCAAGCTCCACCCGAAGAAGTGTTCCTTTGGGGCATCAAAAGTGAGCTACCTCTGCCACACCATCTCGGCCAGGGGGGTCGCCAAGGATGAGGAGAAGATTGTGGCGGTCCTTCATTGGCCGACCCCTACATCCCTGCGGGACGTCTGAGGATTCCTCGGCTTGACGGGATACCATCGCTGCTTCATCCAAGGGTACGGGGCTCTAGCTCGGCCACTCACGCAGCTCCTGATGAAGTCGGAGGAGGGCCCTTTTTAGTGGACGGCCGCGGCTGCTGCCGCCTTTGTCGCTCTTCAGCAGGCCCTAGTCCGCGGGCAGGTGTTGGCCATGCCCGACTTCTCTCTGCCATTCCTAGTGGAGTGTGACACATCGGGCTCCGAAGTGAGAGTCGTCCTCATGCAGGCCGGAAGGTCGATAACCTATTTCGGCCGCCCTTCTCCAGCACCATCCGCAGCCGCTCCGCATATGAGAACGAGGTCATGGGCCTCGTTCTCTCCGTTCAGCATTGGCGCCCATATCTGCTGGGCCGCCTCTTCGTGGTCCGCACCGACCACCATAGCCTCCGCTACCTCCTCCAGCAGAAGATCGCAACGCCCGCCCAGCAGGTGTGGGTGGCCAAACTCCTGGGCTATGATTTCACCATCGAGTTCTGCCCAGGGAGGGCGAACTGAGCGTCCGATGCCCTCTCTCGTCAGAGCCAGTCGCCAGAGCTCACGACTATTTCTTAGCGGTGTGGGAAGACACGGAGACCACCCAACACGAGGTTGAGGCCGACCCTGTTTTATCCAGAATTCGGACGACGCTCATCGCGGATGCCACCGCCCATCCACCATACTTGTTTGTAGGGGGACGCCTATTCTTCAAGGGCTGTCTTGCTCTAGCGCCGTCATCACCGAACATTCCCCTCCTCGCCGAGTTTCACGCATCGCCTTCCGATATCGTAATAGAATCCTTTAGCAAACTCAGATCCAAAGGATCATACAGCAGCAGAATAAAGAGTAAATGTTTACAAAACAACTTCGACTCAATAAGAAGGAATGAATAATCTTGAGTCTTCTGTAGAAGCACAACAGTAGGGTTTCTTATTCCTTGATCAGATCTTTGAAAGAATCTTCTTGGAGAATGAAATCTGGATCAGGAAAATTTCTTGCAGAAAGAGCTTCTTACTCAGAAAAATGTTCTTCAGAAAAAATTTGACCGGCTGAGTAATACTTGAGCAGAAAGAGGAATCAGATTTTTGATTGAACAGGCTCTTAAAGATTTCTGTAAGGATACTTGAAAAGAATCGACATCAGCACTTGAATGTCTTCCTTCGAAAAGTTCAGCTGCCGGAAAGGGATGTACGTTCTTGTTGCTCAATTGGAGACACCCTAAAGCTTCTATAAGGACTCTTTCTCCATCAGCTAAAACCAGGAATGAATATTTAATTAATTACTTTCCAAAAGAAAATCCCCGATTTGCAGCTGACGGTAGATTCCAAAATGAAATTGAAGTTATTGCGTGATTTGCGGCTTTCTTCCCGTGTCTAGCCGATATGAAAACCTTCTAGCTGATATATTGTTCCAGTCGACTTCAAGTCGACATACTGTTCAACTCGATATTCTGTTCCAGTCGATATACTTCTACTTTATATCAAGGTTTTAAATGTCGGATTGGATTTTTAGATGTCGGATGTCGGAGACATTTTAATGTCGGATTTCTAAAAAAATATTTATATTATAAGTTATACCATATTATCTTAGCTCTACAAACTACATTAATTTGTTCTACTCAATGGACACATTTTCTACCTAGTTGTATTATTTCTAAAATACTCAAATCTATCTTCAATCACCATTATTTTCTAACAATGTATCTATTTTCATTGTATGTATATCTCCATTTATTATTTTTATTTTTATGCATTTAAATGTTGAAAATTATTTTATCATTCTTCCTCACTATTGGAAATGGAAATGACAAACACTATTTAGATATCAACCTGCATTAAATAAGTTTTTTTTTACTTCCATACAAACATCCAAATTAACTGTACAATACGAAGAATAAATGTGGCAGGCTTGGTGACAATGTGGAATAAATTTCAGCAATCAAATACGCGACTGATACTCCATATATAAAGCATGCAAGAAGAAAGCATTGGAAGGAGACAAGTGAAAATCAAGTATAATCCATGTGCTCGGAAATGTGCAATCAATAAAATGGGAAAAAAACCTTCCAGTGGCAAGGACGGAGAATAAGCGGAGAGAAATCTCTGATCTTGCGACATTTAGAAATGTCGGCGGCGGCCGATATATCGGATTTAATCGGTTATGTCGTCCGACATAATGAAAAACGCCATAACCTTTAAATTTTCATTATGCAAGTCGTTTTTGGTTCAAACAGGACATGTCGACCAACATTTAAAACAGTGCTTTATATACTTCTAGTCGAATGACACTGTTCATACTGCTTGATAACACAGTCTGGTTGAATCTTCGTGATGTCTAGTCGAATGTTGAACATATGGTCGAGTGACACTGTTCATATTGCTTGATAACACAGTCTGGTCGAATCTTCTTGATGTCTAGTCGAATAATCAGACATTTAGTCGAATTCAGATTTAGCATAATTTCTTTTTTTAAGACCTTCATTTGTCTTGAGCTTTGTCTGGATGAATTGTCTTAATCATTTTGAGCATTCTACTAGATTATCCAGACGTTTAGTCGAATTTGGACTTACCCGAATTTCTTTCTTTAAGACTATATGCACGATTCGTCTTGATGATTCTGCACATTCGACTGGATTGTCTAAGTCGAATCTGTACTTAGACGAATTTCTTCATTTAACAAATCTCTGGTCGAATCATCTGCACATTCAACTAGATTGTCAAACCATATTTTACTTAGCAGATTTTAGGCTTAACCCGAACTGTTCGCCAACTTTGCAACATGATCTACAAACCTTTTCCAAGTGATTTTTCCTTGTTAGTGACAAGTTTAATATAGTGTTAGAGCTTAAGTCAACATGTGTTTTGCACCATGAAGAATTACACAGGTAAAGCATTGTTTGAGTGACTATAAGCCTAACCATACGTTTGCCATGCACTTTAGTTATACCTATCACATCAAAAATAACACATACATCAAATACAATGTGTGATATCCTTATTGTAAGGATTTCTTCAAATCTGGAATATTGAGGGTAATTTTCACAACAATTTATCCTTCTCGTAATCGTTGTATCCACTACTTCCATCGCTTCATCTGGTGTACCCATTACTTTTGTAAATTCATGACACAACTCCATTTTTTGATACTATTTTTCAAAATATACTATGAGGGTGCACGAGGATTCACGCTTGCATCTACATTTTGGGAATAATTATTCGATGATGAATATGAAAATCGGTGGAATCACCAAGATTAGATGTGAAGTTTCGTGGATTAAAAGTGGAGGAATAAGATTCAGGGTTAAAATAATTTTTTCTTAGCAACATGAATTATCCGGGTGATCTTGACACCACGAATAAACAAAATTTGAGCAAGAAAGAAATTCTTCAAAATGATAATCCCTAGTTTTATAAAAATTAGGCGAATTATCATGGTATCTTGCCGGCACGAATTTGTACAAGACATAAATTCTTCGTAAGAATATTCTCTCGAAAAAGTATTATTATTATAAAAACTTGGAGAATAAACTAAATGACATTCCTCACTATTATAATAATTTCTTTCATAAAAATTACAATTTTTTTATTACTAGTTGCGGATTCCATACTTGTAATTTTTTTGTAAGAGCGGCACCCTTAGCTTGTAAATCAAATAACATTTTTAATAATGAAATAATATAAGAATGAAATTTTAAAATAAGAAAAAGAACAAATAATAAAAGAAAAAAGTATATGTTGGAAATAATGAAAATAAAAATAATAAGAAAAAGAAAAAGAAAATAATAAAATTAATAGAGCATTTGCTTTCAAAATGTCAACAAATAGTTTCTCGACAACGACGTCAAAAACTTTATATGCTAAAAGTGTGTCCGAAATACAATTCGATAAGACAAGTGTACATATCGTATCATAGTATATGATATTATAAATATAATATCAAGTGTCGTATTCCACGAGTTTGTTGAATACACTCAAAAAATTACTATTATTTTTTCTAAATATTTTAGCCGGGATGATTTGTAATAAAAGAAAAGACTATAAATTAAGAGAAAAATAAGATAATTGTTGGGTTTTCTCTAAACATGAGTGGAATAGCACATCATATGTGCGCAGCGGAATAAATAAATAAGACTCTAAACAGTTATGGATCTTGCGATTTCATGAATCAAGAAATAAATAAAACAACGCATTACAATATATCTGTGAGGGATTGAGTTAATACTCAACCAAGATGCTCCAAAATCTGATTCAGAAATAGACACAAAATAGGCGGTTGAGTTCCAAACACAGAAAGTAAATCTGCGCCTCTAAAACAGTCCACACGAGCGAAGGAGAACCCCAAGTTTCTTGTCCAACAAGAAGCTGGGTCGGAGAAAAAGTGCCCTCAGCGTTTCCCACGGATTGCTAGATCCGTCCAAGGGAGAGGCAGCGACGGCGACGACAGCCGGATTGGGTCTCGCGGAAGTCTTGCGGAACAGTTCCGTCTTAATCTCAGGAAAAAGGCACACGGAAAACCTAATCGTTTCCTTATTTATACCAGGAGCATACAATTAGATATTCGCAGACCCGAGTCTTTAATAAGAGTATACAGTAAGTAATGTCGTGATCACTAAAACATCGTCGAGATGATCTCGTCGATAATGTCGTGAAGATCTCTATATCGCCGAGACGATCTTGACGATATCGATGTGAAGATCTATATCGTCGAGACGATCTTGACAATATCGCTGTGAAGATCTATATCGTCGAGACGATCTCGACGATATCGCTGTGAAGAATAAAATATCGTCGTGATAATCACGACGATATCGCACAACACTTCAACGATACATCAAAGGTTGACGGTCGGTCATATCGTGACCACTCGACGATATTCACAATATCGTCGTGATGATCTCGACAATACATGCAATGTCGTCTTGAACACATGTCAATATGCTCCATACAATATTCATATTATCTGTGGAACATTTAGCCGACTCGACCTAACTTCAATGAGTCATAGGATTGGTGCTTCACTCATATTCAATATGAGTAAGGCCAACACAATCCTCCTCCAACTTCTCCAAACGCTCTTATGTGCGACCCTATAGACTCATATCGCGTTGACAGTGAGACTAACTGTTTGATTGCTTTGAGATCACCTTGGAAATACCAACAGTCTTCCACTTGATCACAAAGTATCAACAAAAGTCTCACAAACAATGAACGACCTCTAACAATACATTATTGCTATCCAATCAATAAGAGTTCATAACTCAATAAGCCTGTTTTGGCCAATGTTTCAGTATTGTCATGTCCCTTTGTCCTTTGCATCCAGATAGAACTAGAGACATGAACCGTTTCACTCTCATAATTGTTCAATCCAAGTTTCTTGATCCATAATAGACTGCCTGCAATTGGTGAGCTCAATATCATATATTGACTCAACCAAGCATGACCATGTATTTCTTAGTCTCATTCCATCAAGGGGCCCATGGATGTAACTCATGTCATATAGGAGGACAAATCTCATATCTGTCCACACACAAACACATAAATGAATCGTAACATACCCAATAACCACCGTTATTATCAACCTTCTTCAAGGAAGATTTTTGATGACATCAAAGTACGCTCTTCCTCACTTGATGAATGTTGTGACTTCAGGTCACAGAACCACAAACACCATTGCCATATGAGACCTACTTTTGACACGTTCATATAACAATCCACAAAGTAGTCTCATGGTGGGTCTGTCCAGTACAATTTGTTCACTAACAAGTACTCATGTGATGACTTGATATCACAATATCATGACTTATGAGAATCGGTCATCAGTCAACGCACATGCTAGTCTTAATGTACCATCATTGCCCTTAGCTTCTAAGATGATACACCGACCATGGACTATTTAAGAATGAAGCTTCTTATAGACATATGTCATCACATTCAAGTCATGTACTTGAATTCCTATTAAAGCAAATATTCTAAGTGCATTTATTGTGCTAATTAATCTATCATATAAAAACAATTGACAGAATAAAAGAACTTACCATAAATGTAAAATGAAATATAAAATACTCTATTCATCACATAAATAACAACCGACACAAATACAATCCACAAGATTCCCACTAGAGACGATCATTCAGGTATCTAATACCCATTGATCTTGTATGAAAATCATGCTTTCTCTGTGCAAGGGGCTTCGTCAGTGGATCCGCAATATTCTCTTAAGTCGGTACTCTGCATATGCTCACATCTTCTCGATCGACAATCTCTCGAATAAGATGTAACCGCTGAAGTATGTGCTTGGAGCGGTGATGAGATCTAGGTTCCTTAACTTGTGCATTATCACCGTTGTTGTCACAGTAGAGAACTACGGGATCAACAATGCTAGGAACTACATCAAACTCGCTGATGAATTTCCTAATCCACACAGCCTCCTTCACCGTATTTGCAGCAGCGATATACTCGGCCTCAGTCGTAGAATCAGCAACTGTCTTTTGCTTGGAACTCTTCCAGCTTACAGCTCCTCCATTCAGGCAAAAGAAAAAACCTGATTGAGACTTTAAGTCGTCCCTATCAGTCTGGAAGCTAGCATTCGTGTAACCCTTTACAACGAGCTATTTCTCTCCACCAAACACCAAGAATATATCATTTGTCTTTCTCAAGTACTTTATGATATTCTTGACGGCTGTCCGATGACTATCACCGGGAGCAGACTGATATCTGCTTGTCATGCTCAAAGCATATGAGACATCGGGTCGAGTACATAACACCGTATATGATTGATCCAATTGCCGAAGCATATGAAATCAACTTCATGCAGTCCTTATCTTCCAAAGATTTAGGACACTGGTCCTTAGAGAGACTCACACCATGAGACATGAGTAGTCGTGTCCAAAAAAACCGGGCCTGGAGAGCCGTCCTGGGCCCGGCCTGGTAAAAGCCCACCTAGGACCGGTACCGGGCTAGCCCGCCCCGGGCCCAGACCGGGCTCGGGGGCCTTACAGGGCCCCCATATAGTTTAAATGCCCGGTCCGGTGCCTGACCCGGGCCGGGCCGGGCAAAGCCTGATTTTTCAGGCCAGCCCGGCCCGGGCCCAGGTAAAGCCCGGCCCGGGCCCAGGTAAAGCCCGACCCGGGCATACTATTAAGAGCCGTTGGGATCAATGGCTCTTTGAGCCGTTGATCCCAACGGCCGCTGGCATGTCAACATTATTGCTGCCATGCCAGTACTAGTAGGCTGCCATTAGTGGCAGCCTATTAGTACTAAGGCTACCTAGCCTAGGGCCTAGGCTACCTAGCCTAGGGCCTAGGCTACCTAGCCTAGGGCCTAGGCTACCTAGCCTAGGCCCTAGGCTACCTAGCCTAGGGCCTAGGCTACCTAGCCTAGGCCCTAGGCTACCTAGCCTAGGGCCTAGGCTACCTAGCCTAGGCCCTAGGCTTATGAAAAAAAAAAAAAAAAAATTTAAAAAATCAAATTTTGTTTATAAACCCCCCTCATAACCGATCCCCCCCTCTCTCTCTTCTTGCCACTCTCTCTCTTTCTCCAACCCATTCTCTCTCTCTCTCGTCTCATCTCTCTCTCTCTCTCTCTTCAACTCATTCTCTCTTTCTCTCACACGTCGAACATGACATCGTCATCCTCGGCGCCAGCGTCGTCTACTCAAACTGCGCATGAAGTGGTGGAGCACAAGCGTACGACACCAATTTGGGAGTATTTCGATAAAGTTAAAGTCGGCGACGAATTTAAGGCGAGGTGCAAATTATGCTCGAAGTTGCTGACCCTTACTTGCAACTCGACACTAGCAAGACACTTCAAGTCTTGTGTTTCGAAATAAGCTCCCGAGTCCAGTCAGGCACAAATTTCGTGAACAGGGCAAATTTGGACGTACGATCAGCTTCGGCAACGGGAGCTGCAGATGAAGAACGTCATCTGACGCGGGTTGCCGTTCAGCCACTACGACAACGAGGAGGAGACCGAATACATACATCAAAGGCTTCAACCAAAATATCAACATGTAAGTAGATCCTCTCTTAGGCGTGACGCTCTCAAATTTTATTTAGAAGTAAAACAATCTTTAATAAATTATTTTGAAAATTTTGAAGGACGTGTGAGTTTAGCGAGTGACGTTTGGAGTAGTAGCGTAAAATTAGGACTATCGTATATTTGTATCACTTGTCATTGAGTCGATCCCGTTTCATGGGATCTAAATAAACGTATAATTTGTTTTGAAAGTTTTGAAGTCCCGCACACAGGTCAAGCTATATATCAAATAATTATTAAATGTGTGCGAGAATTTAAAATTAAGGATAAAATTATGAGTTTCTTTTGATAACGCTACTAATAATAACTTTACAATTGAGTGGTTAAAACGCGATTTAAAATCAATGTTAAACGGAGCATTTTTTCATACTCGATGTGTTTGCCACGTTTTAAATTTAGTGGTACAAGATAGTTTATCTTCTATGGAACCATATATTAATAAAATTCGTCTTATGCTACAATTTATTTATAGTTCTAGGCAACGTAGACAAGCTTTTAAAAAATTTGTAAACGATCAAGGTCAAAAATATTTAAAACCTCAATTTGATATGCCCATTAGATGGAACTCAACATACAAAATGTTAAAAAGAGCGTTCCAACAAAAACCTCTTCTTATGGAATATTATACTATGCTAAATATTCATAATTTGAACGATAACGATTGGGACGTATTAGAAATTTATATGGATTTATTAAAATGTTTTTATAGGCTGACAACTTTTTTATCTGGCGTATATTATCCAACTAGCCCTCTGGTAATTGAAAATTTTGTAAATATTGCACAAAAATTTAACTATTATAAGCAAAACGAAGGGTGATGTCCTTTAATTGAAATAATGGAAGCAAATTTTGTAAAATATTATAAAGAAATGCCTGCCATGTTTTCATGCGCCGCCGCTTTAAATCCTTTATTCGGCGTAGACGGCGTAGAAAATTTGATAGAAGAAATAAATAATAATTTAAACTTAAATATAACTTTCGCGGATTTTGATGATGTTAGTATTTTAAAATTTAATTCAATTTTTACCGAATGTTATAACTATTATGATAACTTATACGACTCGCGGCCCCGAGAAGAAATATCACAACCCGAAACAAAAGATACTTTTAAAAATAAAATTTTAGAATTAGCTTCCAGAAAAAAGCGCGCACATCTAGTTCTAGTAGTTTAAATGAATTAGGATTGTATACTAAAACACAATTTCGTGATTTTATGAGCACGGAGGAGATTGAAAACTTCGATTTCTTAAAATTGTGGAAAGGTAAAGTTAATACATATCCTATTTTGGCCTATATGACCCGTGATTTACTAATAATCCAAGCTAGTACGGTAGCTTCGGAGTCTGCTTTTTCTCTTAGTGGCAGGGTTCTGAACGAGCGTAGGAGTCGCCTCAATGAAGAATCACTGGAAATCTGCATCTGCTACAAGGATCACTTGGATGCTGCGAAGAGGAAACAACACATTTCATCGATAGAAGATAGCTCGTCGGACGTAGAAGATGAGATGGATGCAATAAATTTACGAGATGATTTAGCGCATCGCACAATCGCCAGTCACAGCCGATAAAATATGTATTTTGTTAAATTAGTGAGTTTTTTAATTTTCTTTATTTAAAATTAATAATAATAAATTTTATTTCAAGTAATTTTTTTTCCAAATTTGATGTAAACGTGTAATTTATGATTTTCCCTATTAATAAAAATTAGTTTTTTTTGTCCATCTCAAATTATCAATTCATTTCGTTTATTGTAATTTTTTTAAATAAAGATATTATTTAAAAAAAAAAGTAAAAGGCCGGCCTCGGCCTGGGCCCGGCCCGGCCTGACCCGGCCCTGGAGTCCTTAACAGGCCCCCTACCGGGGCTGGTTCCCGAGCCCGGATAAAGCAAGGCCCGGGCCCGGTTGGCAAAAGCCCGGGCCCTTCAGGCCCGGTACCGGCCCGACCCGGTCGGGCTTTTTGGACAGGGCTAGACATGAGTAAGAATCCCTTCTTGGACTCAAGCATGCTGAATCGTTTCAACATCTTCTCAATGTATGTACTTTGGGTCAAACCCAGCAACTTCTTCGATCTATCTCCATAGATCTTAATACCAAGTATATAAGTCGTTTCGCCCAAGTCTTTCATAGAAAAGCAGTCCCCTAGGGTGTTCTTAACAACTTGCAGGGTCGGAATGTCATTTCCGATCAACAATATATCATTTACATAAAATATCAGGAAGACAACAATGCTTCCACTAATCTTCTTATACACATAAGACTCATCTTCGTTCTTGATAAAACCAATCTCTTTGATTTTCTCATCAAAACGTAGATTCCAACTTCGAGAAGTCTGTTTCAATCTATAAGTGGATCTCAGTAACTTGCATATTTTAGTGACTTCATTTAGAGATACAAAACCCTCAGGTTGTGTCATATGCACTTCCTCAAGGAGGTTTCCATTTAGGAAAATCGTTTTGACATCCATTTGCCAGATCTCGTAGTCATAATACGCAACAATACCAATCAGAATTAAGATGGACTTAACCATAACAACAAGAGAAAAAGTTTCATTATAGTCAACACCATGAATTTGCTTGAAATCTTTAGCCACTAATCGCCCTTTGAATGTCTGTATATTCCCATTTATGTCGGTCTTCTTTTTGAAAACCCACTTGCCCCTATGAGTTGTACCCCTTCAGGTGGTTCCACCAAGGTCAAAACTTGGTTTGCATACATGAAGTCCATTTCAGATTTCATGGCCTTAAGCCACTTCTCGGAGTCAGGTCCATTCATAGCCTCTTAGTTGGTTGTAGGCTCATCATCATGATTCATAAGCAATACATTACCTATCTGAGACACGAGAAATCCATATCTTTCAGGCTCTAATCTTGGTCTACCAGATCTACGTAGGACATGTGTTTCTTGAGCAGACTCTCTAGCTACAACTACTTGTAGTCCTTGCCCAGGTTCCAATTCATGTTCGTTTTCAGTTTGTGGTTCTTGAACTTCTTCAAGTTCTACCTTTGTAGCCTTTCTCAATAAGAACTCTTTCTCCAAAAAGACGCCAGTCCTTGCAAAAAACACTTTTCCCTCAGACGATAGGTAGAAGTAGTACCCTTTGGTCTCCCTAGGATACCCCAGTAGATAACACTTATCCGACTTGGGTTCCATCTTGTCAGGCATTTGACGTCGCATGTATGCCTCACAACACCAAATCTTAATGAAAGACATACTAGGACGTTTCCCAGTCCATATCTCATATGCTTAATGCTCATGATTCTTGTAATGAAACTAATGTCACACACAGTGTTGGAATAATGAACATGCAATAAGTCATAGTAGAAAAAAAAAGTCGCACATAAAGTGATCTGATACATCAAAACATCGTAGGAATTGTCCACAGTACATGAGAAAATGGCTGACAATAACTAATACATGAAAAGTAAATCCAACAGTAATTGAAACAAAATACGTAGAACCTGCTGATACATCAATCAAAATAAAACCTCCGAGTAAAGCTGCAGCTTGACGAAGAAAAACTCAGGGAGCCGACGCCGCAGTCTCGAACCCTAAGGCAAATCCAAACAGAGGAAAATGCCTCAGAACAAGAAAATAATATTATACAAGTTATAAATTTAGGTACGTGCAGAAGAAATTAGAAATTCTAAGGTACCAATTAATCCAGAAGCAAGCCAGTGAAACAGCCAAGTAACTGAAACAAGCAGAACTATCTGGAAATATTAGCCTACTCCGGTGTATAGCATAAACATTCTTGTAACGACATAAGTTGTAATCGTTGAAATGCGTAGGTGTTTATAGTGGGTGCACATGGTTCACACTCAAGTTCAAGTGTAAGTCTTACTAGAATAAGAGTATTTCCTGCTTACCGTAACTATACAATCAAGACGATGCACCACCTAAACCCTAACTTCCAAGATTTGCTTATGACACTCAGGACCTAAGTGATTCACGATCTTCCGTGGAGACTTCTATCAGAACATGAAATGCTTACGAGCGATGATTCTTGCGTTGTCAGCTACAGTTAATAACTTAGATACAGGTATTAAGAACTTAATTTCTTAGTTTGCAAGCGAGAGAGAATTCTCCACTTACCTTAAGGTGAAGCCGAAACTACCAGCGACAGCTAAGCGACGTAAGCAAAGTCAAAGACTCTATTGAACCTTTTCAGGAATAATCACAGACAATATTTAATACTTGACAAACAGAAAACCATACGCTAACACAGGCAGTTTATTTCGCGAAAACACACTCAAGAGCGGATTAGCAATTTACCTCCCTCAAAGTGAGGGGAGAAGAAATCGCAGCGCAGGAACTGGAGATTTGACGGCGCTTTAGGTTAGGGAAAACCCTAAATCATAAGGGTCCTTAAGAGATCCCGCCAATTAGAACGACGAACGACGCCGGGGAGCACGAATACCTAAGGATTTGGTGATTAGGACGTGCACAAAATCTGAAATCACAAATTGTACGCAGATCGGGGCACGAATAAATAAATCATTAGGGGTTATCAAAAATCTGAATATGGGTGGCGGAGGTGGAATCTTACCAAAATGAAGTCAAAACCGGACACAAGATGGAAAGGGGAGGAAACCCTAGTTGTTCCTCTCGCAAATCACCAATCCAATCGAGGAGGAAATGGGGGCTGCCGATCCCTTGGAGGAGAGGGAGGAGGACTGCTGGATGATTGCTGCTGGAGGGAGGAGAGTTGCTGTCCACGATAAGGAGAGGTTGCCGGTCCCTTGGAGGAGAGGCCTTGCTGCTGGAGGAGGAGGCGACGTCTAGGGCGCAGAGGAGGCGACGGGGAAACAAGATGATGCGAGGATTCTGCCGGCCAGAGTAAGGAGCGGCGGTGCTGCACACTTGCGGGAGTCGGCACAGGAGCGGGAACGGCGCTGCGTGCGATATTGGGAGCGGGATCCCTAGCCGAGCAGCTTGCGGGATTTAATAAGGTGGTATAGGCTGGGGTGCAGCTAGAAAGTTAGGAAAGGATATAATTTCTTGTTTTTATTCTTATTCCTATTATTATTATTATTATTATTATTATTATTATTGTAAGGGTTGTTACATTCTCCCCTACTTAGGAAGTTTCATTCCGAAAGTTTCTGAGGATTCCCTGAATGGGACCTCTCATGGCGAAGATTCAGATGCCCTTTATTCCAAACAAAATGTTCAAATCAAAACATGGAAGCTACCTAAAATGAAACTTAAATAGAGAGAGGGACAAGAACGACGACGTACCCAGATCAAGAGAAAAGGTGCGGATACTTGCTACGCATGTCAGCTTCGAGCTCCCAAGTGTACTCCTTAGACTTGTCATGCATCCAAAGTACCTTCACCATTGGAATGGTCCTCTTTCGAAGCTTGCGTTCTTGATATTCCACTATCTTGGCGAGCTCAATCAGATAAGACAAATTAGCATCAGGAACCACCGGGATTTCCTCGAGAACACGATTAGGATCATGGATGTATTTCCGGAGCTGACTAACATGGAAAACATCATGAACACCGGATAACGAATCTGGTAACTTTAAACGATAAGCAGATCCTCCAACACGCTCTGAGATGGCGTACGACCCCACAAACCTCGGGTTGAGCTTATGATGGCGACCAAACCGTTTCACCCCAGGAGTAGGAGAAACCATCAAGAACACCTGATCGCCTACGACAAACTCCAACGGACGGCGGCGCTGATTGACATACTTCCTCCGTCTTTCAATGACACGACTGAGCTGAAGACGAGTCTTCTTGGTGGCTTCCTCCATTTCTTGAAGTAACTCAGGGCCCAACACCACCTTCTCACCAACTTCTGTCCAATAGAGAGGAGTCCTACAACGACGCCCATACAACGCTTCGAAGGGGCCATCTTGAGGCTCTCCTGATAGCTATTATTGTAGGCGAACTCGACCAACGGCAGGTGCTCATCCCAAGTTCCCTTATAGTCCAGAATATAACACCGAAGCATGTCTTCAAGAATCTGATTAACCCTTTCGGTCTGCCCATCGGTAGTTCGATGATAAGCGATGCTCAGGTTAAGCTCGGTACCCAAAGCTTGCTGAAAACCCTTCCAAAAGTGCGAAACGAACCTCGAGTCACGATCAGAAACAATCCGCAGAGGAATCCCATGAAGTCTAACTATCTCAGAAACATAAATCCGGGCCATCTTCTCGGTGGAGTGACCTTCCTTGTACGGGATGAATTGGGTTACTTTCGTCATGTGATCCACTATGACCCAAATCGCATCATGCCCTCTCGGAGTACGGGGCAAACCCATGATGAAGTCCATAGAAACATCTTCCCACTTCCATTCGGGGATAGGCAAAGGCTGCAAAGGACCACCAGGACGCTGGGCTTTCACCTTCTGGCACGTCAGACATCGAGAGATGAAGCGAGCTATATAATTCTTCATACCAGACCACCAAACGATCTGCTTTAAGTCATGATACATCTTATTATTGCCTGGATGACCAGATGTGCGGGACTCGTGAGCTTCTCGGCAAATACTATCGAGCAATTCAGGAATATCAGGAATGCAGAGGCGGCCACGGAAACGCAGAACATCGTCAGAGATAGAGAAATCTGGAAGAGTCCCAAGTTCAACCTGTCGGCGGATACGCTGGAGTGCGGGATCAGATGACTGTAAATCCTTCACCTGCTCTACCCATAACGAAACAGAAACCTCTTCATGACCCTCAGGTGCGATGGATATATCCATCCGATCGAGGTCGTCAATCAATGCTGCTAGAATAGCTGACATGGGCGCACAAGCGGCTACGGAGGCATGCCGGCTCAACGCATCTGCCACTGTATTGGCTTTACCAGGAACATACGTGAGCTGCAAGTCATAATCTGCCACGAACTAGAGCCAACACATCTGACGAAGATTGAGGTCCTTCTGAACAAAGATATACCTTAAACTCTGATGGTCGGTGAAAAAATGACACTTCACGCCATAGAGATAATTACGCCAAAGCTTCAAAGCAAACACCACCGCACCGAACTCCAGATCATGAGTGGAGTAGTTGCGTTCGTGAACCTTCAACTGCCTCGACCCATAAGCAATAACACGGTCATCCTGCATCAGAACACAACCCAAACCAACTCCGGAAGCGTCAGTGTAAACTGAAAAGTCCAACCCCTCTGGCGAAAGAGTTAAAACAGACGTTGAACACAGACGTTGCTTCAACTCAAAAAAGGAATGTTCGCACTGATCTGACCACTCTAATCTAGCATGCTTTTGAGTTAGTCGAGTCGGGGGGGGGGGGGGGCAGCAAGAGAGGAGAAACCTTTGACGAAGCGTCGGTAATAGCCAGCCAAACCAAGGAAACTGCGGATCTCGGTAGGGGTAGAAGGTCGCTTCCAGTCCATAACTGCGGAAATCTTGGCAGGATCAACAGAAAGTCCATCTCCTGAAATGACGTGGCCTAAGAAGGCAACACGGTCCAGCCAAAACTCACATTTTGCCAACTTGGCATAAAGCTGATGCTGACGAAGGGTGGAGAGAGTGAGTCTAAGATGGGATGCATGCTCCTCGCGGGTCCTGGAGTAGACCAGGATATCATCAATGAAAACGATGATGAACTTGTCCAGGTACTCACGGAATACACGATTCATCATATCCATGAATGCAGAAGGGGCGTTAGTCAACCCAAAAGACATCACCAAGAATTCGAAATGCCCATACCTAGTCTGGAAGGCCGTCCTGAGGATGTCGGAGTCCTTGATCTTTATCTGATGGTAACCCGATCTGAGATCTATCTTGGAAAAGACGGTACTGCCTTTAAGCTGATCGAATAGGTCATCCACACGCGGGAGGGGGTACTTATTCTTGATGGTTACCTTATTAAGATCTCGATAGTCGATGCACAATCTCATAGATCCATCCTTCTTTTTCACGAAGAGTACGGGGGCTCCCCAAGGTGAAGAGCTAGGGCGAATGTACCCACGTTCAAGCAATTCGTCTAACTGCGATCTGAGTTCTTCTAGCTCACGCGGTGCCATACGGTAATGAGCTTTAGATATGGGGCGCGTTCCAGGCTCTACATCAATACAGAACTCTCCATCTCGATCAGGAGGCATCTCGGGCAATTCGGCGAGGAACACGTCAGGAAACTCCGAAGCAACATAAATAGACTCAAGTTGAGGAGAGATAACATCCGAGTGCGAAGCATAAACGAAGCAGGCAGAATATCCTTGGCTAAGAAGTCGAGTGGCGCACACAACAGAGATTACCTTCAGGTGGTTGCGGGTCTGAACATGAACGCTGTAATCCTTGCCATCAATGCTGAGATTGACACTCTTCGCCACACAGTCCAGCTTTACTCGATACGCGACCAACCAATTCATTTCCAGGATTACGTCGAACTCTGTCATATCCAGAACTATGAGGTCGGCGACGACTTGCAATTCTCCAAGCAGGATCGGGCAATTGAGAACGCCTCTGGTTGAGAGATGCAGATGACCGGGTACATAAATCTCAAAAGGAACCTCAAGTGGCGAAGTATGCTAACTATGAAGGTCCACAATGTGACGTGCAATAAAGGAGTGTGATGCATCAGAATCAAATAAGATTTGTATCCACTTATTCTTGACCCTAAAACTTCCTAAAAAGGGGAAAACATAAACGCATACCAAGATTATTCGAAACTAAGACAAGCTAGATTTAAGAATGCAGAAAAATTTAAAATTCTACACAAAACGTACCAGAGATGACGTCGGTAGATGCGAGCGCCTCGCCCTGAGTGACGACGTTCAGCACAGCCTTGCCCTGAGCTCCGGGGATAACTTGCAGAGGCTGAGCGGGGATCGGGCTCTCCTTCATAGGGTAGTCTTGCATGAGGTGCCAACCTGCCCACACTTGTAACAAGCCTTCTGCTTTCGGCGGCAGTCCTTTACCAAGTGGCCCGGCCTCTTGCAGTAAGCACAGACGGAGACGGCAAAGGCAAGCGTCATCTAAGGTTGTTGCACAAGAATAACCATTTTCTGCTTCTTCAGGAGGGAGCGACAGACTTGGGCGACATGACCCACCTTGTGGCAGGAGACACACCTCTTTGGGCTTGAGGCCTTGCTCCTGAGATGGAGCACCCTTGCTCTTAAGGTCAGAGGTGACGATGTTGCTAGAACCATGCCGGACTTTCTTGGCAGTGCGATCCAACTCAATAGCTTCCACCTGCAAGGCGGCAGCCACCGTCTCGGCGTAGGTGGTGGCGCCATGAGCTACCACATGCTGGCGAAAATCATGACGAAGTCCCTTCACGAAACGACTGATCTTCTTGGACTCATCAGGCACAAACTCTGCGACAAGAAGGGAAAGGCGAGAGAACTCCTTTTCGTACTCAATCACCGTCCTGCCGGGCTGCTGGAGAGATAAAAACCTCTCAGCTAGCTTGTCTCGCTCCACAGAAGAGAGAAACTTCTCCAAGATCGCTTCTTTGAACTGCCCCCAAGTCAAGGTGGCAGAATTCGGGAGACTGCGACGCTGAAGACACCAGGTGTACGCATCCTCTGTCAGCTGGTAGGCCGCAAGTAGAACCTTCTGAGCTTCCGGAACTCCAGCATACTCGAAATGCTTCTCCATCTGGGAGAGCCATTCAGATATCACAAAGTAATCTCGATTGCCATCGAAAGACGATAGATTCGGCCTCTTGAATGCGAGAGTATCTGCCATTGCCACTGGCGGGGCAGCCAGGCTTGACACGAGCGGGGGCACACAAGGTGACGGCAGGCGAGCCGGTCCCAGAATCAGTTGCAGAAGGGGTGGCTCCAGAAGGGTCTGCAGTGTTAGTAACTCCAGCTGTCCCTGCACTGCCGGAACCAAGGGCTGGATCAGGAGTTTGGCGATCCTCTTCCAGTCGGGTGAGACGTTCCAGACTCTGCCTCAGCAGCTGGGCAGTGGCATCTCCAGGTGCTCCTCCTGCTGAAGAGGTAGCCTGCTTGCGCTGCGATCGCTTATGAGCCATCTAGAAGGAGACACAAAGATTCGAGTAAGAGAAACATTCAAGTTAAGCATAAAAGATTGAGACTACAGGTTCTAACATTCTAATACTGTTGAATACGTAAATCATGTAATAGTTACAGCATTTTCATTGGACAACTATATGTGATGACCATGCAGATGCAAATGCGACGATAAGATCGCGTGCGATAGAACAATGATTTGAAGAAAAATCCATGTGTGTACAATCGTCATCTGTTGCTCTTAGCTTAACACTTGTGCAATGAGTTATAATATGCATGCAATGTGTTTATGCCTACAATGCATCCTTAAGGATGTTAATGAATGGATACACATGCCATGTTAAGCGCCCATATCACTTAACATGTCACGCGCATGATGATTCTAATGTTATCGCACTTGAAAATATTAAACCGCCCATACAATTTAATATTCGCAAGCGGTGTATATCCTAGTGGAAATTCATATGCATAAATGTTAAGTTTGCCCATACTCCCTTAACATTTGTACGCATACTACTCATGCTTATGAGGGAGTGTGTGCGTGTTTCATCCTCGAACAACAGACAACGATAAAGTGAGTGAGGAAATGATGTATGTACGTATGTTTACATAATCGATTTCAAAATATTTGAAATTTTAAAAATACTTTTTTTTATGCTAAACCTAGCTCTGATACCAACTGTCACGACCCATCTCGACAAAGGTCAGAGTGCACTCCGGGCGGGCCGTGATGCCACAGGCATGGGCGGAAAGGAATCCATGTCTGCTAAAGAGGAAACAGATATACTACAATAGTTTTAAATTTGTTACATTGAAAAGAATTAAATATATTTTGTAAATATGCGGAAGCCGCAATGAGCCGCAATGAAAGGTTGATGCTCATGCATTCTTTTAATGAAACTAATGTTACACACAGTGCTGAAACAATGAACATGCAATAAGTCATAGTAGAAAAAAAAAGTCGTATATAAAATGATCTGATACATCAAAACATTCTAAAAGTTGTCCAAAGAAAATGGCTAACAATAACTAATACCTGAAAAATTAATCCAACAGTAACTGAAACAAAGTACATAGAACCTGCTGATACATCAATCAAAATAAAACCTCCGAGTAAAGCTGCAGCTGGACGAAGAAAAACTCAGGGAGCAGACGACACAGTCACGAACCCTAAGGCAAATCTAAACAGAAGGAAAATGCCTCAGAACGAGAAAATAATATTAAACAAGTTATAAATTTAGGTACGTGCAGAAGAAATTAGAAATTTTAAGGTACCAATTAATCCTGAAGCAAGCCAGTGAAACAAGCAAGTAATTGAAACAAGCAGAACTATCTGGAAATATTAACCTGCTCCTGAGTATAACATAAACATTCTTATAACGACATAAGTTGTAATCGTTGAAATGCGTAGGTGTTTATAATGAGTGCACATGGTTCACAATCAAGTTCAAGTGTAAGTCTTACTAGAATAAGAGTATTTTCTGCTTACCGTGGTCATGCAATCAAGATGATGCACCACCTAAACCCTAGCTTCCAAGATTTGCTTATGACACTCAGGACCTAACTGATTCATGATCTTCCGTGGAGACTTATATCATAACATGACATGCGTACGAGCGATGATTCTTGCGTTGTCAAATACAGTTAATAACTTAGATACAAGTATAAAGAACTTAATTTTTTAGTTTGTAAGCGAGAGGGAGATCTCCACTTGCCTTAAGGTGAAGCCGAAACTACCAGCGATAGCTAAGCGGCGCAAGCAAAGTCAAAGGCTCTATTGAACCTGTTCAGGAATAATCACAGACAATATTTGATACTTGACAAGCAGAAAACCATACGCTAACACAGGCAGTTTATTTCACGAAAACACACTCAAGAGTGGATTACCAATTTACCTACCTCAAAGTGAGGGGAGAAGAAATCGCAACGCGGGAACCGGAGATTTGACGGCACTTTAGGTTAGGGAAAACCCTAAATCAGAGGGGTCCTCAAGAGATCCCGCCAATTGGAGCGACGAACGGCACCGGGGAGCACGAATACCTAAGGATTTGGTGATTAAGATGTGCACAAAATCTGAAATCACAAATTGTGCGCAGATCGGGGCACGAATAAATCATTAGGGGTTATCAAAAATCTGAATATGGGCGGCGGAGGAGGAATCTTACCAAAATGAAGTCAAAACTGGGCACAAGATGGAGAGGGGAGGAAACCCTAGTTTTTCCTCTCGCAAATCCCCGATCCAATCGAGGAGGAAATGGGGGCTCCCGGTCCCTTGGATGAGAGGGAGGAGGACTGCTGGAGGATTGCTGCTGGAGGGAGGAGAGTTGTTGTCCACGATAAGGAGAGGTTGCCGGTCCCTTGGAGGATCGGCTTTTTAACTTGAAGAGAATGCTTTTGAAAGATTCCTCTTCAGTCCCTTCTTTAATCTGGAATACTTTTTATCAGCCGGTGTTGCTTGACTGAAACTTGAGCCGGATGAAGATTGACTTCTTGGATCTGAAGAATGCTTCTGATCTTTTCTTGAACATCACAGATTCTTCTTCAACCCTTTCTTCACTCCGGAACAATACTTAACAGCCGATGTTGTTGGACTGAAACTTGGAGAACGCTTGATGATGAAGTTTTGTTCTCTGGTTCTTGTTCCTTCTTTTCGCAGCTTTACTGTTCTATTGATTCGGCTTGAATGTTCTGTGATTCTTGCTGTAACTCATTAGGGCAGACACTTATCTCTTTTATAAGACTGAGGAGCCGGCTAACGGTCTCATAGGATGTACTATAAGTGTCAGAGGCTCATTCCTTAACGGCACGCGCTGATTGGACCATCACGTGGCGACATTAAATGCAGACAACGCGATTTGAAATGTCTTGATCTGTCTCGACGATATTTGCAACATCTCGACTACAGAACTTGTCGTTACGACGATTCATCTTGAACTTGGACAAATCTTCAAGTCTTCTTCAATCTTCTTTAGACAATGATATCTCGACGATACAAGATATCGCAGCTGCACTTGCACTTACGACGACATAAAGTCATCTTAAACTTGTCGTCGTATTCTTGTTGTCAACTTGCGGTCTTCTCGACGATGTCGTTGAGACCATACCATCATTCCGACGATGTCGTCGAAACCATACTGTCATTTCGACGATCTTGTCTTGATCATTCTGACGTCAAGAAGTTCTTCCATAAGCTGTCTTCAAGAGGTCTCCCTTAGTCTTTTCGACGACAAGGCTTCTTTTACGACGATGTCGTCGACAAAGCCGAATACTTTGACTTAGCTCTTCTTAGACTTTATCGCGATGTCGTCTTGTGATTCCGATTGACATGACGATACTGGACTTAGATCGATTCTTCTTATTCTTACAACGATATCGTCGTGTGTACTTTGATGTCATAACAATATCGTCGGAATGTTCATACTATTTTGACGATAATTGACATGATCCTTTTGCTTAACTCTGAGTATCATCTCGACGATGTATACGTGCTTATTCGACGATATGTGTAGTCCTTCGCGACGATATTAAACTTAGTGAGATTAGAGAAGTACTGGACATATGGCTTAATCTCTGCAAGCATAAACTAAGTATACCATCAAATACATAGTGTTTTTATCATTGACCTGATCACTTCTTCAAATCAGGAACATTACTGGGCACTGTTCCCAATAATCTCCCCCTATTTGAAGAAGTTCTAACTCACCTCAATGATAAATGCCACACATAAACTAAGCGAATTAGGAACATTGCTGGTAGGACTCCACTTACCTGCATCTGGATCTTGCTCAACTTCTCTCAGCCTTTTCTGCCTGTACTTCCTGCTCTAGAGTTTCTTCCTTTTCTTTGAATTTGCTGACTCTCCAAATTCAGCACCATATACCTCTGAGTCTGTGCTAACAGATGGTTCAGCTAATCCATTTATGATTGCCTTCTCCCCCTTTAGTACTTCTTCAATTAGTCGATCATCCAGGGTTGCTTGCAATGAGATCAGCCTTTATGTATCCAGGTTGGAACTCCCCCTTAACTGGATCACTGTCCAGGATTGGACTTCTCCTCTCTTCAACCACCTCTCTGTTAGTAGGCACATCTTCTGGCCTTGTTAGTTATGGATGTTGTCAAAATCTTCTAGGGAGGGGGTGAATAGGTATTTTAAAATCTTTTTCCCTCTTACTGCTGAGTCTTTCTCTACGAGTATTCTAGTGTATGAATTTAGAAATTAATCAACACAACACAGAAAGCACTCAAAGATTACATATTGGTTCCTCAAGACAGAGTGTCTTGAGTAGTCCACTGTCCCTCTGCGCCTATCTAGCAGTGTGCTAGAGTTGGCAAACTCCGCCAAATATTAAGCCCGTAAGCCCTACAACCTCAAGCCCTACAACTCAGCCCCTCAAGGCTTGCAACTCAGCCCCTCAATGCTTGCAACTCAGCCCCTCAAGGCTTACAACTCAGGCCCTCAAGCCCTACAAACTCAGCCCCTCAAGGCCTACAACAACTCAGGGCCTCAAGCCCTATAATGCTCAACCCCTCAAGGCCTACAACTCAGATCTGAAACAGATCCTACAAGCTTAGGCCCGCAAGCCCTACAAGAAAAGTTTTGAGAAAAACTTCTTAGCCGGATGAAGATCGGCTTCTTGAACTTGAAGAGAATGCTTTTGAAAGATTCCTCTTCAGTCTCTTCCTTAATATAGAATACTTCTTATCAGCCGGTGTTGCTTGACTGAAACTTGAGTCGGATGAAGATTGACTTCTTGGATCTGAAGAGAATGCTTCTGATCTTTTCTTGGACAGCACAGATTCTTCTTCAATCTTTTCTTCACTCTGGAACAATACTTATCAACCGATGTTGCTGGACTGAAACTTGGAGAACGCTTGATGAGGAAGTTTTGTTCTCTGGTTCTTGTTCCTTCTTTTCGCAGCTTTACTGATCTATTGATTCAGCGTGAATGTTCTGCGATTCTTGCTGTAGCTCATTAGGGCAGACACTTATCTTTTTTATAAGACTGAGGAGCCGGCTAATGGTCTCCTAGGCTGTACTATAAGTTTCAGAGGTCCATTCCTTAATGACACGCGCTGATTGAACCATCACGCGGCGGTATTAAATGCAGACAACGCGATTTGAAATGTCTTGATCTGTCTCGACGATATTTGCAACATCTCGACGACAGAACTTGCCGTTACGACGATCCATCTTGGACTTGGACAAATCTTCAAGTCTTCTTCAATCTCCTTTAGACAATGATATCTCGACGATACAAGATATCATAACCGCACTTGCACTTACGACGACATAAAGTCATCTTAAACGTGTTGTCGTAATCTTGTTATCAACTTGTCGTCTTCTCGACGATGTCGTTGAGCCCATACCATCATTCCGACGATGTCATCGAAACCATACTATCATATCGACGATGTCGTCGAAACCATACTGTCATTTCGACGATCTTGTCTTGATCATTCTGACGACAAACAGTTCTTCTTCCATAAGCTATCTTCAAGAGTTCTCCCTTAGCCTTTTCGACGACAAGGTTTCTTTTACGACGATGTCGTCGACAAAGCCGAATACTTTGACTTAGCTCTTCTTAGACTTTACCGCGATGTCGTTGTGTGATTCCTGTTGACATGACGATACTGAACTTAGATCGATTCTTCTTATTCTTACGACGATATCGTCGTGTGTACTTGATGTCACAACGATATCTTCGGAATGTCCATACTATTTCGACGATAATTGACATGATCCTTCTGCTTAACTCTGAGTATCATCTCGATGATGTCTACGTGAATATTCGACAATATGTCCAGTCCTTCTCGACGATATTAGGCTTAGTGAGATTAGAAAAGTACTGGACATATGACTTAATCTCTGCAAGCATAAACTAATCATACCATCAAATACATAGTGTTTTTATCATTGACCTGAGCACTTCTTCAAATCAGGAACATTACTGGGCATTGTTCCCAACAATATCTGTGGAACATTCAGCCGACTCAACCCAACTCCAATGAGTCATAGGATTTGTCCTTCATTCATACCCAATATGAGTAAGGTCAACACAATCCTTCCTCCAACTTCTCCAAACGCTCTTATGTGCGACCCTATAAGCTCATATCGCGTTGGCAGTGAGACTATCTGCTTGATTGCTTTGAGATCACTTTGGAAATACCAACAATAATAAAGTTAGTACTCGATCTAGAATCTCTCTAAAAAATATAAAAACTCAAATTAAATCATAACCATCTTAATAAAACATCTCGATCGTGGAGACTCCTAAACTATGATAACATCTCTCTCAAGGAATATTACCGCCTAGCCTTAGATTGATCGTCCGAAATATTTTTATATAATCGAAACCCTTAGCCTGCTTTATGAGGTGAACCCCTATTAGATTTGACTCCAATACATAAGATTTATGTCTACCTATTTCTAGGGGTGCGCACGTGCAACTCTTTTTACCTAAAAAATGATCTTTTCGTATTCATGGATCTCTCGACCAACTAGAAAACGTATCTAAGTTGATAAATATATACCAGAAATATGAAATCAACAAAGTATAAATCAAAGGTAAATTAAAGCTTTTTATTCAAGAAGCTAATGAAAACAATAAAATCAATATGTTAATATTTCATTAAGAGTAGATCAAGATGTAAGATGTCATCAAAATATACGACCACAAAATTTTCAATGTAGGGTGGAGCACTTGATTCATCGTACACATAAATGTGCTGGATGCATTCGATAAACCAAAGGGCATGACAAGCCACCCATAAAGGCCCTCTTGAGTCTTTAAGGCTATCTTCCGGTCATCCTTGGGTCGAACTCTAATTTGATGATATTTGTTTGTACGGAAAACTGTGATCCCATGAATTTCTAGCATGGCTCTCTTTGCGGGCCGAACAGACTGTCTACAGCTGTCCTCCTTGATCACCGACTGAAGGAGCAAAATCTCGCTCTCCTCTAACCGCCGGACCGTGCACTCAGCCTAAGTTTTCTCTAAGCGCTATTTGCACACCGTGTAACCTCTCATCCTTGCCCAGTTCTCCTGTACCCTGGGTAGTTTCGTAATTAAGAGCTTGTCCATACAGGTAATCCCTCCCCCACTAGTATAAATATGGATGCATAGTCCCTAGAAAAGGCATGCTGACTCGATTCTAAAGTGCAGTTTCTCGCTACCGCGTACTCGAGTCCATCTCTTTTGGTGGCCTCTGCAGCCTCCCACTAAGAGATCTCTATAATGTTTTTTGAAGTGATTAATAAGATCATCCGCAACAAGTGGTATTCTCCTTTGTGAGCAAATCTGGCTTCGCCGCTTTGCGGCCTCTGTTCTTTTCTCTTCAGTTCGTCTTCGATAGTCAGAAAGTAACCGACAACTCGCAGTTTCCCCCATTCCCCTTAGCGTGAGTTCGTGGAGGTGCATTTTTAGCACTAACAGAGCAAACACGCGACCTTCAGATCAGGGTTGTTCGGTGAACAGTTCGGGTAAGATGTTTGATCGTGATATCCAGCAGTATCCGCCAGAGATCAGATTCGAGCAAGCTCTCTGCGAGACCGCGCAACAGATGGAAGAAATGATACATGCGCTCGTTGAAATAACTCGGCGACTAGCGCCCCAGATCGCTGTAGTCGTGACCCCTCCGGTCGCTCCTCAAGTTCCTCCAGCCGGCGCCCCAGCCCCCCTAGCCGGCCAACAAGTTCCTCCTGTTCGCTAGACCGTTCTGACGAGCCTTCTCTGCGACCACAGGCAGAAGAGTTCGCCACTACCCATCGTGATTTATTCCGAGCAGTCGCTCAAGGAGGCTTAGCCAGAGTTCTGAATTTCCAGGAAGGCAATGACAATCCTCCCGTTGAGGAGGAAGAGGAGCCTTCTCCCTTTTCGGATCGAGTCCGTTGAGAACCTGTTCCAAATGGATTTAAAGAGCCTTGTATTCCCGTCTTCACTGGACGAGAAGATCTCATCTGCCACCTACAAGCCTTCGAGTCCATTGTTTCAATGAGGACCCTTTTCGATGGGATCAGATGTAAGTTGCTTGCCACGACCTTCGACGACAAGGAAAAAGAATAATTTTATAAGCTCCCCCTCAGTCAGTGGCCTGTTTTTCTGACCTCCGAAGAGAAGTCCTCTTAAGGTTTGCTACCTCCAAGAAGAGGAAGAGTGGTCAGACAACCCTCTTCCAAATTAGGCAAGGTGACAATGAGACTTTGAGTCACTTTGTTGATAGATTTCAAGAGATCTTAGGGATTCAAAATGTGGATCCCTCCATGTATCAAGTTGCCCTTGCGGTTTTCAAGAAGCCCTATTCAAGTTCGAAGTTAACATCAAAGTTCAAGGCTCTTATCAAGAGTTGATCAGCATTGCAAACCATTTCATAGAGGGAGAGATCACCAACCCAGTTTTATCTCTTCTTTGTCCCAGCTTGTTCAGAAGAAACTAGCCGGACCCCCTTCAGCCTCTACTGCTCCTCAGCATCCTCCTAGGCCTCCCCGTCAAGAGTTCTTCCCACCAACACAAAGGGAAAGGAACATCCGTCATTTTCGCATCACTACAATCACCAACAATTCAACCAGACGAGGCCTCAGAGGCCTGCTCCGCCTCAACCAGCTCCTCACTATTTCCAACCATCTACCTTTGCGAACCAACCTCCTCCCCCCGTCTACAACTCCCCAGCCTCAGTATGATGATTCTCAGGAATCATATGTTAATCTAATCCTTCCAATGAATGAAGTAGTTCAGATTCTACAAAAGCAGCTTTACTATAGAAAGCCAACACCCCTTAAGTCTGACATGAGAAGTCGGAATCCGGTGTTTTACTGCGAGTACCACAAGGAAAGTGGTTACCCAACAGAAAATTGCCGAGCTCTTCGAAACCTCTTCGAGAGACTGTTGAAGGAGGGTAAGCTTCAAGACTTAGTACTCAGGAAAGAAGAAAAGCCCGCTTCTGCCAAGGGCAAGGAAGTCGCCGAAGTACACCCCCATGGTCAGTGGGAGTGTGTGGAAGTAAATGATATCGGCCCTCTTGGGAGTGTCAATTGTATCAATGAATGCATCAAAGCTGCTGATGAAGGTCAACTAGGCCATCTGTTTTGCATTCACGGGGGACCGGGCTCGAGTCCTCCTGAAAGGCTAGCGTGACAAGAGTTTTTCGTTCAGAGGTTGCAGCAACCTCTTCTTCGGCTCCCCTTCGAGGAAGTGTTATCATCAATCAGGGTGACCTCCCTCAGACCGCCAATCCCTTCAATGATGCCGTCAGGAAAGAAGGTGACAAGCACGCTTCTGCCAAGGGAAAGGACGCCGTCGAAGTACACCCCCAGGGTCAGTGGGAGTGTGTGGAAGTAAATGACATCGGCCCTCTTGGGAGTGTCAATTGTATCAATGAATGCATCGAAGCTGCTAATGAAGGTTAACTAGGCCATCTGTTTTGCATCCACGGGGACCAGGCTCGAGTCCTCCCAAAAGGCTAGCATGATAAGAGTTTTCCTTTCAGAGGTTGCGACAACCTCTTCTTCGGCTCCCCTTCGAGGAAGTGTTATTATCAATCAAGATGACCTCCCTCAGACCACCAATCCTTTCAATGATTTCGTCGTCATTAAAGTGGTCTTAGAAAATTATACGGTATTAAGAATCTTGATAGATACCGGTAGTTCTGTAAATCTTCTTGTTAAGCCAGCCTTGAGGCCTTGAAGACCGGGAAGACCCTTATGGAAAATGATGGACCCCTCTACGGCTTCTCCGGAGAGAGGAAGGAGGTCGAAGGAAGTGTCACCCTCTCAGTGATAATGGGTGGAGTAACCAGACAAATCTTATTTGTAGCTGTAGATGCTCCGAGAAGCTACAATGCTATCTTCAGACGACCGATTCTTAATGAATACCAAGCCATCGTCTCAACCTTCCATCAAGTGATCAAGTTTGCCATGAAAGGAAAGCAGTTCAAGGCCAGAAGTGATCCAAAAATCTCAAGGGAGTGCTACGTTAAGACGATCAACATCATCGAGTCTTCTCCTCCCCAAGATGAAGGTATCCCAGAACTTTCTTTGATTCCCACTGATAAATGTTATGATGTTTCAGAGTTTAAGCAAGCCGAAGAAGAATCTGCCCAGGAAGAAGGGAAGGATGATGCTCACCTGGAACTTGCCCAGGTCATCCAAAGTGTTCCAGTTTCGGAAGATGGCGGAGATAAAGTGTTTTCCATCAATGCGGAGCTATCTGAAGAAGATAAAGTAGAGCTGATCACCTGCCTCCTCCAGAATTTAGATGTGTTCGCTTGGTCAGTAGATGACCTGCTTGGGGTGGACCCGAATTTCGCTTGCCATCATCTCAACATCGATCCGAGTTTCAAGCCAATCAAGCAGAAGAAGCGAGCTGCTGCTGTGACGCTCGCCGAACCCATCACCGAACCCATCGGGAGAAGAATGATGAAGAGCTCTGCGACCTGGCGAATGATGTTGATGATCTTGGTCTTGCCGGGGAGAAGATGGCCAATGAGGAGAACAATGCTGAGGCAGTGACGGCCAAGGAGGATGCTGATCGACAAGAGAGCCTGAAGAGAATAAAGGCCGAAAAGGCCGCTTTGATAAGGGACACTACGATCAGATCAGCGGCCAGTCAGGCTGCCCTGTACAAAGCCGCTGTGGACCGTGTTGAGGCGGTCAACACCCTTAAGAAATGTAAGATTAGCGCGGACTCTAAAAGGAGTCCGCTGTCTGAAATCCCGCTCTAGACATTCAAATCTTCTATACCCCCCATAAGCGACCAGAGATAGTTGTCATCCCTCTTGAAGGGATTATCCCGATAAGTCATGAAGAATTAAAGCGAGGGCGGAATAGAGGCGAGCAGTTGCAAAAGCTCGCGCTCATGGATACCGAGTGGAGAAAAATTCCTGTCCAGCCAGCTTTGACTGCGACTACCGCGGCCACTAGAGAAATTAGGGAAAGTTCGCTATGTTGTGATCTCCCTTCGATGGATGTAGAAAGTATATCCACTTCCGCATGCATTAGACATTTTTCATTGCTCTATAAGAATACAATTTTTTGCTGACTTGATTCATCTGATCGCAGATATGGTGCCCGTGCCTCCACCTCCCCCTTCTTTGGAAAGAATTTTGGCTCCATTAGTTGAGGAACTGAAAGAAGCGAGAGCTAGGGAGAAGTCCCTTGAGAAGGAGTTGTGGTTTGCTTTTGGCCAAATTCACCACTTGGAGGAAGATGTCCGCTATTATCGGAACACGAGTTCTTATGCAGTCTTTGAAGTTGAACGGTTGAAGAAGAGCGGTTTGACATTTCGATGGCAGTGCCATCGACCTCTGCGGCCAGGGCGTCCATCACATATATTGCCCCTAGACAGGTCCAGGACCAGCCGGCTCCAGCAGACATTTCTTATGTTCCTCGTAGCCGTGTTGAAAAAGATGTCGGGCGGATTCACCGGTCTGCCTACCAAGCCACCCGTTACCTCTCACTGGCCCTTACTGCTATCAGCCAGGTGCAAGATGATGCGTCTTACGTTGGAAAGGATCGATCGCCCTCCACAAAACTGAAGTTTCTTTATAATACAAAACTTTGTATAATCTTCTTTTAATGTTTTAGACATGTTTCTTTCTTTGTACGAACACGACGGACACCACTTTATTTTAATGTGCATATTATTTCCTGAAATGTTTGTTCTTACTTTAGAATTGCTTGTGGTTTCTCTGTCAGATGCTGTAGTCTAAGCGATCATGATTTTATTACTAGTGTTTGTGTTTTTTCGTAGTTAGGATATTTCAGAGAGTGATGTTGAGAATATGCGATTACTTAGCCGAGTCCACGTGATTAGTACACTTTCTGCTATTTTAACCTCTACCCTGAAATTCTATAAATAGCGGGAGCCTTATCGTTCATAATTCTGTTTCTTTGAATGCGACCGAAAGACAAATCAGGGCGATCACGAAAGATGGTGTCCGCGCGAGTAAGTGTTGTGGAGTTTTTTGTTGCCGTGGAGCCAAAGGTTTGGAGAGTATCCAACTTGGAATATAGGAGTTTTCTGAAGAAGCACATAGACGGTACACAATTTGTCGTGCGGTTACCCCGAGCAAATGAACGGATTATCCCTTGATACGATGATGAGAACGCGGTTACTTTGGACCATTTCGATCTTGGCCGGAGATTCCCCATTTTTTGGGAGGATGTCAAGATCTTAAATCATTATTGGGTTATTCCAGCTCAATTGTCGCCGAACTCTATAACATCAATTTATTCCTTTGTGATATATTTGCGGACAGAAAGTGTTAGCTTTTCTCTAGATGTCTTCAGAAGTCTATTCCTCGTCCGATCTTTGAAAGAAGGGAAAAATTCAGAACAGCTCAAGGGTCTTCTGTACTTTGGAGCAAGCGGGCTAAGAGCTTTGAATCTGCTGAACAAAGTCCATAATTGGACAGAAAAATTTCTGCTTTTACGAGGCGACTTCGGCGGTCTGAACACCAAACCGCAAGTCCGCGAAGAGATGTTTTCTAAACCATCAAAACTATGGCATGTTGAACAGGAAATCTTCGATTTTCTTACAGGTGAAAGTCTTGACATAGATTACTACTTTTTGATGGCGCCCACCGTCGTTGAGATTACTTCCGATGAATGTAAGCATAACCGCGGACACATTCATTATGCCCTGATACCATTTCTGACCTATTATTCTTCTTTCAGGGGCCTTAGCAGTTCCCTTGAACAAGCTGCACGAGCCGAAGGGTGTTGTACTGATGCAGCGAGAGAAGAAAAAGAAGAGGGTCGAAGAGAAGGAAGCGGACGGTGATTTAGATGCTGCGGACTCTGGTACCGACTCCTTTATCTGGACATGTATCAGTGAGCGTTTGAAGGACACTCACGACAGGCCTTTGATGCGGTGGAGAGACAAGGGGGAGAATGTTACAATCTCGACATCCCTTCCCTCTTGGAAAGGCGACAAGATTTCTTGCCATGCTAATACGATTATGATTGCCCTATATGGGAGGAGAAACTTCAAAGAGGTGGAAAACATGCAGCCAACCGATCTGCCCACAGTGGTCACTCAAGCAATGGCTAGGAGCACAGTTATGAGACACTTCACCTGCCTTGGACTTTGCCACATCTTGAAGGACATTGAAGACTTGCGAGAAGAGCTAAATGTAATCCCTCTGCGGTCAGAGCGGTTGGAGTTTATTCTGCCTATGTATTCTAATGAACTTTGGTGTTCTCTTACAGCGTGTATACGACTTGCAGAACCCCAACTTCCGGAAACTTATCTTTAAGTACTGCAAATAACCTTCTCAAGAGACAATAGAGATGTTAAAGGCTCGTGGCACACTTACCGGCGAGTTCGCGAATATAAGTTTTGCCGATCTCTTTTCAGAGTTGGAGAATACGGACTTTGATGCGAACGAGGCCGCTTCTGGGGAGGGTGAAGAGTCCGCGGATGAAGGGGAGGAGAAACTGGAAGAGGAGACTGAAAAAAGGGAAAAAGTAGGAGAAGAAGAGGAAAAAGTGGGAGAAAAAGAGAAAGGAGATGAAGCCTCCAAGTCAGAAAATAGAGAGGAGAAAGAAGAGGACGAGGAGTACGAAGAGGAAGCAAAGTTCGGCACCGAGTCTTCCGGCGGATATAGTGCTTCCACATCCGGTTCATGTTCCTCTGGAACGTCTGGTGGATCGCAAGGTTCTGCGGCCTCGTCGAGAAGCTCCCCTGATGGTCCTAAAAAGAAGAAGGCAAGAAAAAGAGAAGACGAAGCCGCTTCTTGATGCAGTTACTTTCTTTTTTAATATATTTTGTTCTTTTTGCGGTGTCCGCAGACAGATTTTTGTTAGCCCGTACACTTTATAATGTAATTTTTTGAAATAGAACTGAAAGTATTCTTTTTTACTTTTGGTCTGCTGCATTTGAACTTATTCTTACCGCTGATGTATGATATATGTCATAGTTGTCCCGTGTGAACATATATATTGATTAGAACCTTCGTGGTCTCGAAGGGTCAGCAAAACTTGTGTTTATAATATATTATGCACATTCATTGCGAGCACATTTATTTTACCCGCACTGATCCTCATATCCGGCATTAATAAACCGTCCAAATGACGTAGTTTTAATATGAGCACTGTCCTTGGGAAGATGTCTCGAGGTGAATCTGATGTTTTAAGAAAGAAGACAAGTGTAGTTGGATAAACGCGGTTTGCGCGAGATGATAATGCCATAGTTTTTAACATAATCATAACCATAAGCTGATCGCAGATTGGTTCCAGAAATTATATATTATAACTAGTATGATATAGGGCGAGCCAGTCAGACAAAATTCTTTCCTGATCGCTGGACAAGTCAATAATTTTTTCCTGTTACAGATGAAAATAACAACCTGCCAAAAAGTCCCTGTCGATAGATAAGCACTAGCGGTCAGATGTTTTTGTCTGCCTACAAATAATATGAGAATTTGACGAGAATATCCACTAATCTCTGGACAGAATATTGAATGATAATCCATAAAAAATTGACATAACTTGAAGCAGATATTGCCGATCAGAAAGACTTGTTCACTGAGATCACGCGAAATGAAGTCTAGATTTTCTTGGGAAGCCAAGGGTTCTCGAGGGCCAGAGGCTAAGATGGACCAATTGGGTTGGTGTCCGTGACATTGCTTTCCTCAGAGAGGCCATCTTAGATGTAGCGATATCTCCATTGGTGCACAATAGAGTTGGTCAATCACATAGATCTCCCTTGATGCGGGGGTGTTACAGATGTCAGCGGAGATCCAGAATCCTAAAGACCTCCGCATGAGATTTGATCGAGCTACCACTACACGACGCAAAATCTCCTCGCTGCACGTGGTCTTGGTGGGTATTACGACCCATTTGATCTACAATTCATGGGGGTTCAAGTAGGACCTGACGAATACCCTTTGGCGAATTGTCTTTCAGATCCACTACTTCCTCAGACTTCGAACTCGGGAGAACAACCTTAACAAAGTTGAACCTGATGCCTCCGTCTTGGGGAAGAGAAACAATCCAACGAATTAAAAAATCACTCTTCCCCCTTGATTTCTAACTTGGGAGAACAACCTTAACAAGGTTGAACCTGATGTCTCCATCTTGGGGAAGAGAAACAATCCAACAAATAAAAAAACCACTCTTTCCCCCTTGATTATGAACTCAGGAGAACAACCTTAACAATGTTGAACCTGATGTCTCCATTTTGGGGAAGAGAAACTATCCAACGAATCAAAAAACACCATTTTCCCTTCATTTCGAACTCGGGAGAACAACTTTAACAAGGTTGAACCTAATGTCTCCATCTTGGGGAAGAGAAACAATCCAACGAATAAAAAAACCACTCTTCCACCTTGATTTCGAACTTGGGAGAACAACCTTAACAAGGTTGAACTTGATGTCTCCATCTTGGGGAAGAGAAACAATCCAACGAATCAGAAACCACTCTTTCCCCTTGATTTCGAACTTGTGAGAACAACCTTGACAAGGTTGAACCTGATGTCTCCATCTCGGGGAAGAGAAACAATCCAACTAATAAAAAAAACACTCTTCCCCCTTGATTTCGAACTCGGGAGAACAACCTTTACAAGGTTGAACCTGATGTCTCCATCTTAGGGAATAGAAGCAATCCAACGAATCAAAAACCACTCTTCCCCCTTGATTTCAAACTCAGGAGAACAACCTTAACAAGGTTGAACCTGATGTCTTCATCTTGGGGAAGAGAAACAATCCAACGAATCAAAAAACCACTCTTCCCCCTTGATTTTGAACTTGGGAGAATAACCTTAACAAGGTTGAACCTGATGTCTCCATCTTGGGTAAAAGAAACAATCCAACAAATAAAAAAACTACTCTTACCCCTTGATTTCGAACTCGGGAGAACAACCTTAACAAGTTTGAACATGATGTCTCCATCTTGGAGAAGAGGGAGTCTATAGTTTGTTTTGTACTCTTGTTAGATTATAAATAATATAAAAGAGCAAAAAAGACAGGTTTAAAAGAATATTTCTTTATTCATGAACTGTTGTTATCCGAGCTCGGACGTCATTCTTCTTTTAATTTCTTCCTGCCTAATGACAGCTTGATCCCTCAGCTCCTCGATCAGGTCGAGGCTACTCCTCATCACTTCTTCATAGGCTTGTTTTGCTAATAGGACTCTTGGACTCATAACCTCAAGTTCTACCGGAACGAGAGCTTTAGACCCATGTGCGAGCTTGAAAGGTGTCTCTCCAGTTGCAGAAGACGGGGTTTTTCTCAGAGTCCAAAGCACGGAGGGAAGTTGATCTGCCCAATTACCTCGAGTGTTCTCAACTTACTTCTTTAAGAGGTTCAAAATTAGCTTGTTAGCAGCTTCAACTTGACCATTGCTTCTGGGATGATGCACTGAAGCAAAACGTAGCTCGGTACCTATTTGATCACAAAAACTTATTAGTTTAGAATTATTAAGTTGAGGACCGTTGTCGGTAATAATCGCCATTGGAATCCCATGACGACAAACGATCTCCCCCCAAATGAAGTTTTTCACGACTTGAGTGGTGGTTTTTGCTAGTGTCTTGTCCTTAATCCATTTGCTAATGTAATCAATCATAACCAGAATGAAACGACGCTGACCGCTTGCCATCGGAAAAAGTGATATGAGATCCATTCCCCAAACCGCAAATGGCCACGGGGTTGCAATGTATCTTAATTTTTGGGCTGGTTAAAGCTGGAGGGGAGCAAACTTCTGACATTGAATGCAGTTTTTTGCATATTTTTCTGAATTCTTCCTCATCTGAGGTCAGAAGTACACCCTTGTATCAAGATTCGCTTTTCTAACGTTCGGGCTCCTGAGTGGCTTCCACACTCTCCAGAGTGAATTTCTTGCAGGATAATTGGAATTTCTTCTTTAGAGACACATCTGACGAAGGGTGACAAGAATGTGTTTCTGTATAAGATTCCTGAGATAAGATAGTAATGAGCTGTCTTCAGCCTGAAACTCTTCTTGTCCGAAAAAGAAGGATGAAAGTTCCGGTTGGAGAGATAGAGAACAAAAGGATCCATCCATGAGGGACGTTGATCTATCTGCATGACCCCCCCTTCTTCAACTGCCGGATGAAAGAGTTGGGAAGTAGTCCCTCCCGAGAGAAGACCATATTTCGCTAACTCATCTGCTTCGGAGTTTTCAAAACGAGGTATATGCTGAATATAAAAGCTTTTGAAATTGTCAATCTCTTTTTTCACCAACAACTGATACTGCCTGAGAATTGAATCCTTGGTTTCGAAGGTTCCTTTCACCTGAGATGCCATAACTAGTGAAACTTTCTTGACCTCAACATCTTCTATTACTATCTCCCTTGCAAACCTGAGCCTAGCGAGGAGCGCCTCATATTTTCCCTGATTGTTGGTAGTAGAGAAGTAGAACTTCAAAGCTTGTTCCAGTTTGATCCCATTTGGGTTGTGACTAGAACATCACTTGCTCCTGATGAATTTTTACCTGAGGCCCCATCTACGAAGATGGTCCAAGCCAAGAGTGCTTTGACTTTCCTCTTTACATTGTTTTCTACATTGTATTCCACAATATTTTTACATTTACTGTATTGCACACAATTTTATTGAGGTTTAGGTCTCCCTCTCCACACCACCAATTCCCTTCCTTCCCCTCTGCCCGCTCATGCCGCCCAACACCAGCCACCTCAGGCGACTATTCCTTTCCCCTTCACTCACGCCAGTAGATCTCAGGAAGAGAAGACGGGGCTCCGTGCCACGGGCTCCCAACCCCCGGCGGATGCGTGTAAGCAGTGAACCTTTTGTTCCTAGTAGTGTGTCTCATTGAGACTTCCTTCCGTGCTTCTAGCGTGTGATAAATTAAGTGCGGCTATAACACCCAAGCAATGCTCAGCTGGGGTTTCAGTGCACCGACTTTCCATTCTTCTGCCTACTCGCAATCCATCGACGCCCTCGCTTAGGTAGCCTTGTAAAGGCTTTATAGTATCTCCGACGTCCTTCTCCTTCACCTCCGGCCAATTCTGGGTGGCTCCCCTCTAGATTTGAGATCCCCGAATCCACTGCCACTGCAACATGGTTGTGAATCCCAACGGGGGTTTGCAACATATGCTACAAATCTTCTATTTCATCATAGGTCGCCATTGAGGATCAAGGGTGTAAAATCTCATCAACCCTCATCTCCTTTCCCCGTCATATTCCTTCTGTCGACTCAAACCTTCTCTCGGCCATGTGACATATTAGCGGTATACTCTCAAAGACAGATTATTTGGATGTAAATCAAGTGGCACTTCCATGGATCAAAATGTCAAATTGTTTGCATATTACTATTGATCTAACTTTTTGAGATCCTAGAAGATATATGATAATTGTAGTTTCTATTCATCTATTAACTTACCAAATCAGACATTTTAAATGTTAGTTATGTCAGTCAATTCATGCAGGCCCCTACAAGTACAAATTACGAACGTGCGTTTATATCTTGTGCTATTTGAAGAAAGCACCTTGACAAAGTCTATTATTCAAGTAGGGAAATCCTTAATCTTGCAAGGATACTATGATGTTGATCAGACTGGCTCTGCTGATGATAAGTGTTGAACTAGTGAGTACCTAGTCTTCTTTGTCGACGATCTTATTTTCTGGAAAGTAAGAAGCAAGCTATTTTTACTGGTTCCAGGGTCGAAGCAAAAATATCGAGCAATTCTACACCAAATGTTAGATATTTCTATGGATGTATTCTCTCCTACGAGTCCTTAGCATTACTACATCCTCTCCAATTTCTCTTTTATGTGATAATTAAGTTGTTATGTGTTTTGCAGAAAATTCTTTGTTTCCCGAGCACACTAAACATATTGAGTTTCTGATATGAACTTGCAAGAGAGGATGGAAAAGTAGAGAACAACTAAGAAGAAGTAACTAGGGTTAGGAAGAAGAAAGAAATACCTGATGATAATATTTGATAAGCCCCAAAAAGGGGGGTAGTCCGGGTATATATATTACCCGGACCCAAGGGCTGGCCGGCCCCCCCATAGGGGCTGAACCAGTATGGTTCAACCCCACTTCTTAATTAGTGTTGGCGGGCTGAACCGGATGGTTCAGCTCGATCTCCTTCCGTCATCTCCTTTGACCTTCGCGCGTATTGATATCCTCGGAACCGGATGACGTCAGGAGGTGTAACATTCCCCTCCCCATCAAGAGCAATCTTGTCCTCAAGATGGAAGTCCGGAAAGAGCTCGCGGAACTCAAGGAGGTCGACTCAGGTGTTGTGCGCAGCCGACAGATTCTTCCATTTGACAAGAACTTAAGGACGATACTCGGGACCGCGCTTCTCCCACTTGAACAGTAAGATTTCCTCGGGAATGCGGCGTAACTCTCCGGCAGTCGTGGCTTCAGGTAGCAGGGGTTTAACTTGGACAGCCTCGCCCAGTTTTTTCTTGAGCAGGGACACATGAAAGGTCGGGTGGATGCGTGAGCCCTCCGGCAGAGCGAGGGTGTAGGCGACGGGTCCGACCCGATGAGTGATGCGGAACGGTCCATAGTATCGCGGAGCCAGCATCTGATTCGCCCGGCGTGAGACTGATAGCTGGCGGTACAGCTGGAGGCGAAGAAAAACCTCATCACCCACCGAAAAGTCCCGCTCGGTCCTATGTTTGTCGGCTTGGACCTTCATCCTATCTTGCGCTGCACAGAGATTGGTCCAGAGTAGTGTCAGGGTCCGGTCCCGGTCCCGTAATGTGCGATCCACTGCAGGGAGGGCTGTGCTCCCCGCCTCGTAGGTACCAAGAGAAGGAGGGGGTCTCCTGTAGACGGCCTCAAATGGAGTGAGTTTGCTGGCCGTGTGATAGCACGTATTGTAGCAATATTCGGCCCAATGTAACCAACGAGTCCAAGAACGTGGCTCGTCCATAACGAAACAACGCAGATAAGCCTCCACACCCCGATTGAGCACCTCTGTCTGGCCATCTGTCTGGGGATGATTCGTCGTACTCATGCGTAGACGGGTGCCCTGTAAGTGGAATAATTCCCTCCAAAAGCTGCTGATGAAAACCGGGTCGCGATCCGAGATGATCGGCCGAGGGATGCCGTGTAAGCGAACCACCTCCCAAGCAAAGAGATCGACCACTGTTTCCCCCGAATACGGGTGGCTCAGGGCAATGAAATGCCCATATTTAGACAACTTGTCCACCACAACCAGAATCACTGATTTGTCCTGTGACTTAGGCATCCCATCAATGAAATCCATGGAGATAGTCTCCTAAATGTGTTGCGGAATCTCCAACGGTGTAAGTAGGCCTGCAGGGGAGGTCGTCTCATATTTCTGCCGCTGACAGACCTCACACTGCTGTACGAATATATGTACGTCTCGTCGTAGCCCCTTCCAAAACACATTGGCCCGTAGCCGCTGAAGGGTGCGGAGCACGCCTGCATGGCCCCCCGTCGGCGAAGAATGGAACTCGTGGAGCATGACTGCCTTCCACGCGAAGGTGGTGGGAATGACGACCCGCCCCTGGTAGTAAAGATGTCTGTCGTGCAGGTGGTAGCCTGGCTGGGTCGGTCGGCCCTGTAGAAGTGCCTCCCTAATGGGGGTGTATCTCCGTGTCCGATGTGATCTCCTCCTGAATATCATCCAATGACTCAATTAGGGGTCCGGAGATGTGTTAGAGGGTGCTCTCCGGCAAGCGTGAGAGAGCGTCAGCGGCCACATTTTCCTTGCCCTGCTTGACGATATCGTAATCGTAGCCCAATAGTTTCATCAGCCACTTCTGTTGGAGAGGTGAGGCTAGCCGTTGTTCCAAGAAGTGCTTCAGACTCTGATGATCAGTTCGGACCTTGAAGTGGTGTCCTAATAAGTATGCCCGTCATAAGGTCACGACATGCAGTATCGCCAACATCTCCTTCTCATACGTAGATAAGCCCAAAGTGCGCGGGGCTAAAGCCTTGCTGAAGTAGGCCAGCGGTCGCCCTTCCCGCATCAGGACCGCACCGATACCGACCCCAGAGGCGTTCATCTCCAATACGAACTCCTTACTGAAATCTGGGAGGGCGAGGACCGGTGTAGTCGTCATAGCCTGCTTGAGAGCCCGAAATGCCGCCTCGGCTTCCTCATTCCATCCGAAGGCCTCCTTCTGCAGAAGCTGTGTGAGGGGACATGCCAACTTGCCATAATCCTTCACAAATCGGCGGTAGTAGCCAGTAAGGCCCAAAAACCCTCGTAAGGCCCGCACTGTTGTCGGTCGCGGCCATGTAATCATACTCTCTATTTTGCTGGGGTCGGCGCGTACTCCCTGGGCCGAAACTAAGTGGCCCAAATACTCCACTTCCGTCTGCCCGAAAGAACATTTGGACATCTTGGCGTAGAGCTGGTGCTGGCGGAGGATAGTGAGGACCTGTGTCACGTGCTCCCGATGCTCCATCCAGCTGCGACTATAGATCAAAATGTCATCGAAGAAGATCAGCACCGAACGGCGTAGGAGTGGCCGAAAAATCTCATTCATCACCGCCTGGAACGTAGACGGAGCATTGGATAACCCAAAGGGCATCACTAGAAACTCAGTGCCCGTCATGTGTCTGAAAAGCTGTTTTGTGTATGTCCTCCCTCATTCTGATCTGATGGTAGCCGGAACGCAGGCCCAGCTTGGTGAAAAAGCACGCCCCGTGCAGCTCATCCAGTAACTCCTCGATCATGGGTATGAGAAACTTATCCTTGATGGTGGAGTCGTTCAGGCTATGATAATCAACACAGAATCGCCACGAGCCGTCCTTCTTTTTCACCAGAATAATAGGCGAAGAAAAAGAACTAGCGCTCGGTCGTATGATTCCTGTTGCCATCATCTCCCGGACACTCCGTTCAATCTTTGCCTTCTGTATGTAGGGGTAGCGGTATGGCCTGACGTTTGTGGGAGGAGCGCCCTCCTTCAACTGGATCCCGTGATCTTTGAACCGTGGCGGAGGAAGGCCCCAGGGCTCCTGAAACACGTCTTCGTATTGGGCCAATAGTGGCCGCATCTGATCTGGAACCTCCGGAGCGGCCGCTGAAGGCGCCTCTATTCCTACGATCATCGCCACCGGATTGCCCTGTTCCTCCAACCGCTGTAAGCTCCGAAGTGAAATCTCCTTAAGAGGAGATGACCGTAGGCCGTGCAGATAATGGTCCTTCCCCTGCTGAGTGAATTCCATGGTCAGCCTGTCCCAATCGATGGTGACATGCCACAACTGACGCAGCCACTGCACTCCCAGAACCATGTCGGAGCCCCGAATTCGCAGAAGGTAAACGTCGGTGTAGCAGACGTACCCCTGCATCCGTAGCTCCACCCCTTTTATCACCCCTTCGCACTTCAGTTTGCTACCATCTGCCACCATGACCTGGAAGGCAGCCTCCCTATCAACCGTATGTCCCGTCCGTAAGGCCACCGCGGGGTTGATGAAGTTGTGGGTGCTCCCACTATCAATCAGTATGGTTACCCGCTCTGTGCCGACCCTCCCAGCTATGCGTAGAGTCAAAGGTGCGTTGCACCCCTCCTTGGCATGGACGGATACTCCAAACTCAGCGAGATCCAGCTCTTCCTCTTCAACGGAGGTTGTAGGATCTTCCTCGTCCTCCTCCCTCAACATGAACACCTGAACCTTCTGACAAGTATGTCCGCGGGTGTTCTTCTCATCACAGTTGAAACATAAGCCCTTATCCTTCCTGGCCTGCAGCTCTGGCCAAGTCAGTTTGGTCACCGTAGGGCGAGTGGTCGGCGGGGGATCCCTCCGGGTCGTTACCGGCGCCGATGGCGCCCTCCCAGTGGGTCGGTTCCGCTGCCCGTTGAAGCGCTCCTCCTGTATCATTGCCAGGCTGATGGCATGGCTCAAACTTTGGGGCATATACACATAGACCTCATCCCGCAAATGATCCTTCAAACCGGAGATGAAGCAGCTCAGCATAGTTTTCTCCTCCCAGGTGACCCGATTTGCCAATCTCTCGAACTCGGTCCGGTACTCCATCACCGTCCCACGCTGTCGCAGCTTTTGCAGAGTAGCTTCGACATCTTCATATTCCAAAGGGCCAAAACGTGTGGAAAATGCCTCGACGAACTCCACCCAAGGGGCGTAGGTACGACCCCTTAGGAACCACTTGGTCCACTAGTAGGCGTCGTCTTCCAGATGGAAGGCCGCCAATTGCACCCACTGTTTCTCGGGGATCTCTTGATAGTTGAAAAATAACTTCACTTTTTGTACCCATTCCAGAGCATCACCGCACTTGAACTTCAGAAAATTCATGCGGGTTCGTTTGTGCTGCATGTATGCCCGCTGGTTGGCCATCCCGTACCCTCCTGGATCTTGGCCGGCTGGCCATCGTTGCTCTCCAATATGCTTGGGTGGCCTTGGTGGGGCTGCTACGTACCTCTCCCCCCCCCGCTTGTCCCATTTGAGGAAGTCGTCCTCGTTCCGGTCCGTTGCCCAATTGCTGTCCGCCGCCCCATGGATTGGCCATGGGCGGCCTTTCTTGCCACGGGTTGCCGTTCCCGTACCCTGTAGGTGGAGCCAAAGCTGGTGGGGGCGGAAAAATTCCGGCCATGCCTCCAATCGGCGCGCCCTGCGCTCCCGTAGGTCGAAGAAGTCCTGTGCCTTGACCCGACGGCCGCCAACTGTGCCCCGGCTGCTGTCCGGCTCCATTCCAGGCCGGTTGGTAGGGTCCGAGACCCGCTAGCCCTGTCGCTGTGTCTGCCGACCTCCAGGTTCCCGCCTGGCCATCGTTGCCCTGTCTCTAAAGTACTTTCCGTAGCACAATTATACACCTTTTTTGGACAATAGGTTTTCAGATGAACTTAGCATTAGTTTTTTTTGTCACGGGAACCTAGCTCTATTTATTGTTGTCTTTTATTAGCCAGAGTGCCACATGGACAGAAAGATTAGTATTTTAATTATTATTTATTAGGTTAAATTTTGAGTCTCATTGGTTTGATGTTAGTTTTAAATCTTATTATTATTTAAAATATTTTCTATATCCAATCTCAAATAAAAATTTATTTTTGATACTCCGGACAAAAAAAAGTTGTGGGCTTCATCATAGATATTGAGGTTATTGCATCTAATTTAGCCTACCAAACTCCAGGATAACAACAGGAGTGAACTTGATAGACTAGACAGAGAAAGACATGAAGATTTTTTTGCCATGATCCAAGGTTTTGTAGTCAATCAGGTAATATACAGTTCCTTTTCTTATATTGTACCAGCTTTCTTTGTGTATAAAATTCCTTTAAAGATGGTGCAAATTATACCATGGTTATGCTTTTATAGTATTCTCATCATTCCTTGGATAATTGTTACCCCTTTCATGCCTATCAAGTGTAACTTTTCTTTCTAAAACAAAACGAAGCAAAATGGTCATTTTGTATCTCCTCTCATTTAGGCTGCTGTTTTGTAATTTGATCAGAATTTTTCCTGGCTAGAATTTGAGGGCTTGAAAATTGATTCTTAGGAATCTTAGAATTATATCTATGTTTATCCCGGTGATGATTGTTATGACGTACCTGAACGTTTTTTTTTACCATTTTGATGCATGTCTTCGTCTTAAGGATGATTGGTATGACGTGCCTGAAGGTTTTTTCTTACTATTTTGATGCATGTCTCAGTCTTAAGGATTATTCAAGTGTCAGATGCCTCTTACAATCTCACATTTTATGATGAGAAATATGCTGCTTGCCGATTTGAAAATTTTATGAAGATTGATTACTCTTTTGTTATATTATTTTTTATTAATGTGCTGTCCATTTTTGTATAAATCCAGGAGACTGATTCCCATCTCATTTAGTAATAATAAACAATTAATGTAGAGTTGGTTGTCTCTTGGACATGGAATGCAGAGGTTTTGAACAAGTGATATTGGGGAGGTTGAACGACGCATCCTTTCGCCAAGAGCTATTTGAAACCCTAAATTTTAATATAGAATTTGTGAGAACTATTTAACTATTACGTAACCTTTAAGAAGGTCAAATTAGTCAATATCATGTTCAGGAAGGACAGAAATGAAGTACTAATATTGCCCACTTTGGATGGTTGACATACATATTAATTAATCAGCATGAGCATGATATTATTTTAGTGGTCAACTGGTTCGATCTTGCTGCATCAGTATGATATTATTAATTAATCAAACAATGCTGAAAATATGAAAATTTTGGAGAGATTCAGAAAAAAAAGCATGAAACAAGCAAACAAAGTGACATAGTTTCTTTAAAATGATTTATCAACAAGAAATATCAAAGAAGTGCAGCGAGTCAATGCATTTCATGTGCACTTTCATATTGACATGAAAGTGACAAAATGTAGTGGACTTTGAGACTACATGGAGTTGGGGTTGAACTTGTAACGGGCCGCTAGATCGGTACGATTTTAAATCATACATCATTTATAATCAGAGAGATTTTCATTTATGTGCTTGCATCACAACGAAAAATAAAGTATTTCAATAGACTTAATGTTATAAGGCGGTAAAAGTGAAGTAAATATGTCACGGTAAAAGATATTGATACACTTATCGTATATATATTTTACATGAAACATAGGCAAAATAGTAACCGTACATCCGTGACAGTTATTGTACATAAAATAGTGACTTGAAACAAACATCATATATCAAACCTTGCTATCATAACCCTAAACCACCTAAGAGAAATATAAATGAAGGCCATCGTGGAGACATTCTTTGTACTTGCAGTGTTTTCTATGTTATTCTACTACGTCGGCAACCGTTGTGAAGATTTTGACCCACAACCTATATTGTATAACCTATATTCTTCGAGGGATGTGTAGAATAAAGAAAGGCTTAGGTCTCCAATGTGAAGTCCTAAAATATATATAAAATACTCAAATACGGTTAATTACAATTAAGTCCTACAACACCACACACGATATATACAGACCATAAATATAAAATACACTGATAATAATTACTCCAATACTCCCCCTCAAGCTGGAGCAAAGATGTCAATCATGCCCAGCTTGGAAATGGTCAAATCTGAACGAGTAGGGCCAACAACTTTAGTGAAGGCGTCAGCAAGCTTGTTGGTAGAGGATACGTAAATTGGAAGGATAGTCCAAGTACGAACGTGATCACGCAGAAAATGAACATCCATCTCGATGTGCTTGGTGCGCTCATGTAGCACCGAGTCCTGAGTAAGAAGGAGAGCTGATTTATTATCACAATAGAGGGTCGAGCCAGTAGTGAGGGATAGGCCGAGTTCAGTCAACAGCGATCGGAGCCAAACCAAGTCAGTAACGCCGTGGGCCATAGCCCGGTACTCTGATTCAGCTGACGAGCGAGATGCAATGGGTTGTTTCTTACTCCGCCAGAAGACAAGATGATCACCATGGAAAACACAGAGACCGGATGTGGAGCGCCGATCGGTCAAAGAGCCAGCAAAATCAGCATCAGTGAAGCAGGAGAAACTGGAGGTACTATCAGCCCGATAGAACAACCCAAGTCCAGGAGCGCGCTTAAGATAGCGAAGAACACGTCGAGCAGTCTTCTAGATGAGATGTCCTTGGAGAATGCATAAACTGACTCAAAACGCCCACTGGGAAGCTGATGTCAGGCCTAGTATTGGTCAAGTAGATCAAGCGACCAACCAGACGCTGGTACTGAGAGGGGTCCGGTAGAGGATCACCAGATTCAACATGAAGGCGATGGTTGGTATCCATAGGAGTACTCGCAAGACGACATCCAAGTAGACTCGTGTCCGGACGAATATCTAAGGTGTACTTGCGCTGGGATATGGAGATTCCCTTCCGGGAGCGAGCAACTTCAATCCCAAGGAAGTAACAGAGGGATCCAAGGTCTTTCACCTCAAAGGCTTAGCGTAATGTAGCTTTCACCTTAGAGATACCAGAAGAGTTATCCCCGGTGAGTATAATATCGTCGACGTAGACCAGGACAATGACACGACGACCCTCTGGAGTGTCACGAATGAAGCAAGTGTGATCTGCACGACACTGAGTGAAGCCGGACTGAAGGATAACTGAGCTGAACCGTTCAAACCAGGCAAGCGGAGACTGCTTTAAGTCATACAGAGATTTGTGCAGTCGGCATACTCTTCCTGAATACTCCCCCTTAAGGGCAAACCCTGGAGGAGGAGCCATATAGACCTCCTCCTGTAAATCACTGTGCAGGAAAGCATTTTTGACATCGAGCTGGTGGAGCGGCCACGCCCGAGAGGCAACAAGTGAGAGTAGAATGCGGACACTAGTCAACTTAGCCACGGGAGCAAACGTTGCACCAAACTCGTCAGGAGCCTAAGTAAAGCCCTTGGCCACCAAACGAGCCTTATAGCGATCAATGGCTCCATCAACAGAGTACTTCATAGTATAGACCCATTTGCACCCAATTGCACGTTTTCCAGAAGGAAGAGGAACCAGAGACCATGTCCCAGTACGATGAAGAGCAGACATCTCCTCCTCCATGGCTTGAACCCACCGCGGGTCAAGGAGAGCCTCAGCGGTCGAAGCAGGTAGGCGAATAGAATCAGCAACAGCCACAAAAGCCTGGTAAGAGGGTGAGAAACGCTGGTAGGAAACAACACTAGCCAACGGGTGCTCAGTAACAGAGGGGCGAACACAAGCACGCTTGCCCTTGCGCAGGGCAATATGTAAGTCAGCAGAAGTAGTAGAGAAAGACTCATGAGAGGTACCTGCGACCGGTAGAAGTTGCTGATCCGGGACTGGAGGAGAAGTGGGTGTACGCTGGCGGCGAGAGTAAGTCAGCAGGACAGGCTGAGCAGCAGGTGGATCAGTGACTGGTGAAGGAGGAACAACCGGGAGAGGTTGCACACCAGTAGGATGAATAGGTGAAGGCAAATGAGCAGGGAAGAAGGGAAGCTCCTCATGAAATGTCACATCCATAGAGTAAATAACCCGGCGCAACTGAGGGTCATAGCAGCGGTAACCCTTAGTGGTAGTGGAGTAGCCGAGGGAAAGACAACGGATGACCTTGTCGTCGAGTTTAGTCCGAGAAGGGCGACGGTCCTGGACAAAACACACAACCAAAGACACGGAGGGGAATGGGAAAGGCGGAGACAGATGGATGGATGAGACTGTAGGGGGTAACACCACCAAGAGGACGAGAGGGAGTCCTATTAATAAGGAAAGTTGTTGTAAGGAGGGAAGCACTCCAATAGTACTTGGGGACATTCATTCCCCGAAAAAGACAACGAACAGAGTCCAAAAGGTGGTGGTTTTTGCGTTCAGCTACCCATTCTGCTCGGGGGTACCAGGACAGGAACATTGGTGGAGAGTGCCTTCATTCCGAAGAAAGTGATCAAAGGAACGAGAAGAATATTCACCTCCATTGTCGGAGCTAAGGATATGAACAAATGTGCCATGCTGAGTCTGTATCATACGAGAAAACTGAGAATAGACAGATAGGACCTCAGATTTATTTTTTAGAAGATAAACTCATAAGCAACGAGAATAGTCATCTGTAAATGTCACAAAATAAGAGGATCCATCAAATGATATAACAGGGGCAGGGCCCCACACATCAGAATGAACCAACTCAAAACAAGAAGTAGTACGACTAACAGACAGAACATACGTGATGCGTGTGTGTTTCGACAGTTCACATACATCACAATGAAAAGGAAAAACAAAGGACACATCCGAACAAACAGACACCATCCGCTGAGGGCTAGCATGGCCGAGACGTGCGTGCCAACGCGAACTGGACGACGAAACATGGGACGCTGCAGAAGAGGTAGGCGGGCAGATGTCGGTAGTGGTGGTAGCAGCAGTGGGAGAAGGTAGCCCCAGGCAGTACATCCCACTCCTCTCATATCCCGTACCAATAGTCGTTTCGGATCTCAGGTCCTGAAAAACACAACGATCAGAAAAGAAAGTTACTGAGCAGTTTAAAAAGCGAGTAATACTACTAATAGAGATTAGGTTGAGAGTCAACTGAGGTACAAGGAGAACAGAGTCAAGAGAGAAAGAGGAAAAGAGAGGGACGGTGTTCCTGCCGAGGACAGGGGTAACTGAGCCATCAGCAAGGCGCACTTCCCGGTGGGAACAGGGGACAACCTGAAGCAGATAGGAAGACGTATCAGTTATATGGTCAGTTGCCCCAGAATCAATCACCCAAGGCGACGAATCCTGGTCAACTGTGGCCACGGAGCAAGCAAACAAAGTACCTGAGGAAGAAGAAACAGTGGAAGCAGAGGCAGCAGTGGAGGGCTGAGACTGCTGGAACTGCAAAAACTGGGCCATCATGTGCCTGAAGTCGGAGGAGTTGGCACCCAAAGTGTGCTCAACGGGCTCGGAAGACTCGACAGAAGCAACAGTGTGCCTGGGGATACCACCTGGAGTGGTACGCTTAGAGCCCTCAGGTGGGGGAATAGCTGATAGCAGTGACTACGATCATGATACAAGCGTCCACAGTGAGAGCAAGGGCCAGGAGGGCCCGCGGAGCCACGACCACCAGGAGAGCCACGACCTCCAGATCGACCTCCCCGGTTCCGAGAGCTGGAGGTAGGAGGGCGGTAAGAAGCGGTAAGAGCCATCTTTTTAGTAGGAAGAGAAGAGATAGTACGTGCGCCGGAGAGACTAGATTGCCTCTGCATACATTTCTCATGCTCTGCAACAATCGAGTAGGCCTCAAGAAGATCAGGCAAAGGAGACATCCCCACAATCTGAGCACAGGTAGACTTATATTCGGGGCGAAGCCCCATCAAGAACTGATGTCTCTCGTCGCTGTTGTTGTTTCCTAATAAGAGTGATATCATTAGGAGACTCCAGATCACTTAGAGGTTCAAGATCGTTGAGCTCAAGGAAGCGATTCTGAAGGTAAGTGAAGTATTCCTGAACAGAACGCTCCCCCTGAGTGGCAGAAACGATGTCCTGAAAGATGCCGAAGATCTGGGCATCAACACGCGTGTGACCAAAGGTGTGCTGGAGGGCGGACCATAGTTCAGAGGTATCCTCAAAACGCATTAATTGACTGAAGATGCGGGGCTCCATCGAGCACTGAATCCATCCAAGAACCATGTACTTTTCGGTCGACCACTTGACTAACTCCTCTGTGTTGTCATCCTTGTCGGTCGCTTTGGGCATAGAAGGGCCGCCGGTCAGCCATGAAAGCTTATTACGACCGGCGAGGGCAACCTTCATCGAAGTCGCCCACGAAGGGTAGTTCTTCTCATTAAGAAGAATACTAGTGATCTGTCCCGTAGGGGATCCATAGGTGTCCTTGGACTCCATGAAGAAAGAAGATCCCTCCCGCAAAGGAGATCGGGGTCCGAACGAAGAAGAAGGACGGGCGCGATGGAGAAGATGACAAGAAGTCGGCGGCAGAAGAAGCTGGCTGCTTGAACTGGACCAGCGGCGGCTGGGGGCCTGGTATCAAAGTCGGCTGCTTGAAGAGGGTCGTCGGCTGCTTGAGAAGGGTGACGATCCTGGAGGCCAGGAGAAGGAGCCGCTTTGATACCTGAGGGCCGTCGGCTGCTGGAGGCTAGGGGAAGGAGCCGGCGAGGGATAATTAGAAGTTGACGACACGCACGAAGCATCGAGCGAGCGAGAAGATGAAAAATCCCGGCACGCACGAAGCAGCGAGAAGATTAAGCAGTAGCCAACGAGAAGTCCCGACACGCATGAAGCAGACGCGGAATCGTGTCGGAGCAGACGACACGCACGCACGAAGACGAAGACGAAGCGCGACGATTGAACCCTAGGCGGAGGCGCGGTCCCTCTGATACCATGCAGTATAAAGAAAGGCTTAGGTCTCCAATGTGGAGTCCTAACATATATATAAAATACTCGAAGACGAATAATTACAATTAAGTCCTACAACACCACACACGATATATACGGATCATAACTATAAAATACACTGATAATAATAACTCTAATAGGATGAACCCGTTTAGGCCACGTGGGCAAAAAGTCAAAGTCAGAGGTCAAGTCAAAGTCAGAGGTCAAGTCAAAGATAGCTAACAATTCACAGGAGCATTTAATGCAAGATGCGAGTATCAGGACTTTTCACCCCTGAGCGGCGACTATCATCAGCATCTCGCAAGGCGTGGGCGAGATCCTCCCTAAAGATGCGACTATCAACCCATCTCGCCAGGTGTGGGCGAGATTCTTCAATTGTCACCCACTCACTAGGTTCAGCTATCCAATTTCGCAGGGGCCAGGTATAGTCGCCTGCATCCCCCCTTTTTGGAATTTGTCTATAAATAAACCCCCAGAGGTACCAGGAATGACACTTAAAAAATCAGAGATCAATCCCCCCATCTAGGCGAGATTCTCATCAAGACAGTGCCTTCCCAGTACCAGGTTCAGCCATCTGTGGTCGTGGAGGGGAAATTTTTACTTAAGCTTCCGGGTACATGGTGGGACCTCCCTGCTAAGCTCCCTGGGGTATGTTTATGGTCTCCCTTTTTCTTCTTCGCTCTAGCCTTCAGATCCAAGTCGCCGAAGTGCGGAATCAGTAACCATCGGCTACACCTAGGTCCGAACATTTGGAGCTAGGATTTTCCTGGCTTCAACACTTTGGTGCGGTGAGCGTGGACCGTAGCCGGAGGAAGAAAGCTCTGTGTTGCAGGCGAGATGGTGGAAGGAGGCGAGCCGGAAAGGGCAAGTGGAAACTCGGCGAGTGGAAGTGAGTTCGTGAGGACGGTCGACTTTGAAAAATTCGCGCGGCGAATTGAAGATACCTTGCGAGCAGTGCTGGTTCCTCGCGCCAAGGTCACAGCAACCTCGCCTCTCCGCGAGACCCCGTCAGAGGAAGGGGCGCCGTCCAGGCAAGTAGGGAAGGAAGCGATAGCGGAGGAGCCAGAGCGACGGGGGCAATCGCAGTATTACCCGGCGAGTTTCCAGGGGATCAGGTTTCGAGAAGTGGAGAACACGACGAGGTTTCCAGATACTCGCGCGGGTGGCGAGCATAGTGCTGTTACTCGCCACATAGAAGATCGCCGCTAGGGTGGAAGGAGCCCTTTCTGTTGTGAGGTACTGCCAGCCCCAGTCCCAGAAGGGTTCAGAGAGCCTGCTCTCAACTACTACTCCGGGAGGGATGATCCGATCCGTCATCTTCAATGGTTTGAGGATGTGGTTTCCATCCGGAACATGACGCACGCCTTCAAATGTCGGTTATTTGCGATCATCTTCCAGGGGAAGGCTAGAGACTGGTTCCACCAGCTGCCGGTCAGTTCCATCTACTGCCGGTTGATGATGAGGTTTGCCACGTCCAAGAAAAGGAAGAAGGAGACAACTACCCTCTTCTATCTGGTGCAAGGAGTACACGAGACGTTGGGTCAGTACATCAATCGCTTCCAGGAGGAAGTCTTAGGCATCCAGGAGGTGGATGACTTCACCCACCCTTCAGCTGACCCTCACTTTCGGTCTAAGGGAGGGTCTCTTCAAGCTCGAAATCAGCAGGGATCCTCCCCTCTCCTACGAAGAACTTATTGAGAGAGCCAATAAGTTCGTTCAGGTGGAGTCGACGAACCGAGGATTCCTGGCAAGTCTCACGAGGCTAACCCGGGAAGAAGGGGAAGAAGAAGAGGAAGTCCCTGTGCGGGGAAAGGTGGAGCCCAAGGAGCAGGAGAGGAGACAGCTAGCTGGAAGGAAGGAGGAATCGAGGAGAAGAGAAGAGCTAAGAAGGTCGGAGGGGCCGAAGAGGCAGGAAGTGATGAGGCCCTTTGTGGCTTCGGAGCGGCGAGAGGAGGAAAGGAGGTACCAGGTACCGGAGCAGCAACCGCCGTGGAGACCGGCGGGAAGGCCCCAGCAACCGGGTCAGGGAAGGAGGTTCTCCCCGGAGGGGAGGAATCATGATCGGCAGGAAATGCGTTAGGAGCAAGGACGCAAGAAAGCAATGACTGTTGCCCGCCAGGGCAACAGACATAACCGGAGGAACAACCAAAGGAGGCATCAGGTGGAAGAGATCCCTCTGTACTGTGAACTGCACCAGGTGGAGGGGCACGGAACAATGGTCTGCCCCGATTTTTGGGAGGCCCGGAGAAGGCTCGGTGCAGGAGCAGAGCAGCAGAGGCAAGAAATCCCGGTAGAGACGGTGGTGGGTCAGGCACCCTTCCGGAGGAGGAATGAGGACCGGGTTGACCAGGGAGGTCGAGGAGCTCAGGGAGGAGGAGGTGGAGTAGGATTAATCCACGGAGGAGCGGGGCTAGGAGCTTCCCGAAAGGCCAGTCTTCACCAAATCTACCGCAGGAGCGTCGCTTCGACCTCCCAAGCGCCGCCTCCACTGGATGAGATCACCTTCTCCGAAGAGGACATGTTGGGGAATGAGAACCCTTTTTATGACGCCCTCGTGATTCAGGCTGTCGTTGAAGACTTCACCGTCACTCGAATCCTGATAGACAACGTGATGGGGATCGTCATCAGACTACGGGTCGTCAGTCGGCGGGGTCCACTTTTGTATATTCGCGCAGGAGGCGATGATCGGATCGGCGATTCGAGACCGCGAGCATGTCCGGCTCGTCGCGCTATTATTTTATGTATTTTATTTTTAGGACTTGTTTTTAGTATTTTAGGGCATCGGGCGTAACGGCCAATCATAGCCGTACATGCCTGGTGCCCAACCACCCCTTGTTATAAATAGGAGCGGGTGCTGCAGTTTATGATTATTGTTGATTTGTGAGAGATTCCAGACCGACAATCATTCGTGGTGCGACGCCGCAAGACCGGGGTGTGACGCCGCGAGCCCGGGGTGTGACGCTTCAGTCATTTTCAGTTTCCTTTTTAGATTTCTCCTTCTATTCCACTGTTCCCGTATCCCCTCCACGATTTTCACTTCTCTGAAGGAGATAACTGCACGACAACCGCTAACCTCACCCGTTCCCGTCCTGTTCAGAGCTTCATTCTCGACGGAAGATTGAAGGCCCCAGTCATATCATCCCCTTCTGCCGCTAACTTCACGCGCCGCCCCTCCAATCCTGTTCATCGTCTTCCTCGACGAGATGGATCCCACACCTCTCAGCCGCAAGCCCTAAACCGCTGAAGGCTTCCTCCCCTCTTCCCCTTCCCCTCTCCCAATGCCGGACAACCCTCTTCTCTGTCGTGGAACCACCGCACAGCCACCCCCCAGCCCCCGTGCTTCTTCCTCCCGCCTTCCTCCCTTTCTTGTCTGTCGTGGAACCACCGCACAACCACCCCCAACCTCTGTGCTTCTTCCTCCCGCCTTCCTCCAATATTTCTCTGTCGTGGATCCACCGCACAGCCATCCCAGCCCCTGCTCATCCTCCTTACCACAGCTCTCATCCAGTTCTCCATCCTGCGGGAAATTTCTTGTTGGCACCCCACATTCAGCCGCAAGTCACCCCCCTCCTACAGAATTTCCCTATCGGATCTCAACGCTTGTGAGTATTATTGTGCTGTGTTTTATTTATTTCATTATTAACTACAGGAAAACATTTCATATTTGTTTGGGCGTTTGACTCCTTAGTGCATTTGTTCTTTATTGTCTTTATCCTATATAGCGTAACCGTGAAAGTTGTAGTAAATATCACTTAGTACGAGCGTTAGCGTGATTTGCTTGCGCGCCTGAAGATTTCTTAATCAATCTTGTTTTAATTTGTCTCGGTTATAAAATCATTACCGCAACATTTTAATTCCGAATTAATTGAGTTACTACCAATTGCATTCTCATTTTAGTTGTACTTATTTGAGTCTACTTGGCATCACATCCACTTTGGTTCGCATTGGAGTCATCACACCTGAGTTACACGGCCTGCCCTGCGTCAGATTTGGTATCAGAGCCCAGGATTGGGCCACATGCATGTTACGTAGTGGTAGGTCTTACCGTCAGTCCATGTCTGACATGAACCTAACCGTCGCGAGGACCACCAACTCAAATTTCGAAATGACACCTGCGGAATTCCAACAGTTGATTGATCGATTGGATGCACAATATGACGATCTTTGCACCCGCGTCGCCCCCATTGAGGAACTACGAAAGCACTCCACTTCCCACAACAAGGAAACCTCCCTCACTCCGCCTGATATTCTCTTTGGGGAAGAACGGGTTGCCCTCCCACCACAAGATGTGCGTGTTAGGGATTAGCCACCACGATAGTCCGCTCCACTTCGAGAGCCTGGCCCACACCGTAGGTGACCCCTCGATCACGCTCGAGACTGTCAGCCTGCACCTGCTCCACCACGATGTCCAGCTCCTCGTGATAGAGCTCAGGACCATTTTGACTATGCTCGTGATGATTATTTCGACGAGTATCCTGAGCCACGCCGGGCAGCACGCGCTGAGGATGATATTACCCGTCGCATACGCACTAATTCCCCCACCTTCGATGGTTAGCTCGATCCGAAGACTTTTAGCGATTGGCTTCAGGAGATGGGCCATTACTTCGAGTGGTTTGATATGAGCGACAAGCGTTGTGTTAGATTTGCAAAAATGAAGCTGGTCGGCCAATCCAAGATTTTTTGGGTCAGCCTAGAGAGGTCTCTACAGCGAGATGGATATCGTCCTATTATCCGTTGGGAAGACATGAAATGCAAATTGCAAGAAAAATACCTTCCCGCTTCCTATCGGGATCAGTTGCTAGATCAGTTTTTTGCGTTGCGCCAGGGCACACAATCCGTAGCGTAGTACATGTCTCGATTCGATGAGCTAGCAGTGAGGAGTGATCTACGAGAGGAGACTAGTGTCGCCGCTTCCCGGTTCCGTACCGGATTGAGATCGGAGATACGTAGGGAACTTATTCCCCACCGGTTGGAGTCGGTAGAACAAGTTTATTAGATGGACCTCGAGTATGTGCAGTACTTGCGACTCGCTAGTACCCGTCAGACTTCTACCAGGACAAACGGGTCCACATTTAGGAGGCCCCCACCGGCCACGACCACCCCTGCAGGACCCTCTCGTGTCGCCACCGACACGAAGGGCAAGGCTGTCCCTACCAGAACATCCACCACCTCCAGGTCGGGGAACATCTAGTGCTATCGTTGCTCGGGTAGAGGCCATATGGCGGCCCAGTGCCCTACGAGGAACCTACTAGTTAAAGAAGGCGAACCCAGTGCTGATGCTGAGGAGGTCGCCGATGAGGAGGTTGTTGCCACCGTCGAGGACGGTTGGGAGAGCGATGCTTAGCGCTCCCTAAAGTTAGGTGTTATACGACACCTCCTTTATACCCCGCATGCTGATGAGGATTGGCGACATACGACGATCTTTTATACCTTCTTTCCTAGCGCATGCGGTCCCTGCAAGTTAACCATTGATAGCGGGAGTTGCGTGAATATTGTAGCCCAGCGAGCATTATAGCGGATGCAGGTGACCCCTGAGCCTCATCCACATCCTTATCGAGTCATTTGGGTCAATAAGACGGCTATATAGGTTACCCAGAGGTGCTTAGTTCCGATCACTCTCGCTACGTTCGAGGATCGTGTTTGGTGTGATGTATCCCCATGGATGTCGCCCACATTCTCTTAGGGAGGCCCTGGCTTTACGACCGTGATGTCACGTGTTTTGGTCGCTCGAACACGTATGTATTCTACGACAAGGGTCTTAAGATCACGTTGACACCGGACCCAACCGAAGGAGAAATCCCCGGGGAAGGTCATACCCTCTGCTAGTACGAGCTCATCTAAGCCGCTGCACATTCTGCGTCGCAGCGAGTTTATGAGAGAGAGTGCCAGCGCCGGTATCTTTTACGTAGTGGCAGCCACTATGGCTTCTGAGAGCCCTACGGAGATTCCAGAGCCACCACCTGAGGTACGGCGACTCCTGGATGACTATGATGATCTTATCCCAGATGAGCTACCTGATGAGTTACCCCCGTTACACGACATTCAGCATGCCATAGACTTGACACCGGGAGCTTCACTCCCGAACTTACCCCATTACCGGATGAATCCAGATGAGCATGCTGAGCTCAAGAGGCAAGTTGACGAGTTGCTGAGGAAGCAATTCATTCGAGAGAATCTGAGCCCTTGCGCAGTCCCTGCCCTTCTCACTCCGAAGAAGGACGGGAGTTGACGAATGTGTACTGACAGTAGGGCCATTAATAAAATTACTATTAAGTATCGTTTTCCTATCCCCGATTGGATGACTTACTTGACACGATGACTGGTGCCCAGGTATTTTCAAAGATCGATCTTCGCAGCGAATATCACCAGATTAGAGTTTGCGAGGGAGATGAGTGGAAAACGGCTTTCAAGACGAAAGACGGTCTATATGAGTGGTTGGTCATGCCATTTGGGCTATCCAACGCCCCCAGTACCTTTATGCGAGTCATGACTCAGATCTTTCAGCCCATTATGGGCAAATTCTTAGTCATCTACTTTGACGATATTTTGATCTATAGCCACTCATCTGATGACCACCTGAGCCATCTCAGGCTTGTGTTCGATACTCTCCGAAAGGAGAAGTTGTATGTGAACTTAAAGAAGTGCTCCTTCCTGACTGATTCTGTACACTTTCTAGGGTTCATCATATCTTCGTCCGACGTGTCTGTTGACCCGGACAAGGTCCGATCTATTCGTGAGTGGCCTATCCCTTCCACTATTACTGAGGCCCGTAGTTTCCACGGATTAGCCACCTTTTATAGGAGATTTGTCCGAGGATTTAGTACCATTATGACCCCCTTCACAAGCTGCCTTCGGAAGGGAGATTTTCAATGGACGGCAGCCGCCACTCAAGCATTTACTGAAATCAAGGAAAATTTGACGACCGTACCTGTTCTGAGATTGCCCGATTTCTCTAAGGTGTTTGAGGTCGCATGCGACGCATCTGGCGTTGGGATTGGCGGAGTACTAAGCCAGGAGGGTCATCCAGTTTCTTACTTTAGTGAGAACCTGAATGAGGCCCGACAGAAGTACTCAAATTATGATCGAGAGTTTTATGCAGTGGTACAGTCACTTCGTTATTGTTCGTTATTGGAGACACTATCTCATCCCACGGGAGTTTGTCCTATATTCCGATCACCAGGCCCTGCGTTATCTTGACTCACAACGGAAATTGGGGCATAGACATGCCATGTGGGTTGAATATTTGTAGGACTTTCACTATATTCTCAAACACTGCACGGGTGTTGAGAACAAACTTGCTGATGCTCTTAGTCGATGTATCGCCCTACTCCGCACACTGAGCGCTAGCGTGACTAGTTTTGATCGTTTATCTAGTGACTACCCCACCTGCCTAGACTTTGGCGATATCTATTTGGGATTTTTGAGGGATCCTCCCGAGCCCACTGATGGGTTTGATATTGTAGAGGGATACTTGTACCGCGGATCTCGTCTCTGCATCCCCAAGATGTCCTTCAGGGACTTCTTGATTTGGGAATTGCACGTTGGCGGCGCAGCTGGTCATTTTGGTAGAGATAAGACCACTGCCTTAGTTGATGATCGGTTTTATTGGCCCGCCATGAAAAGGGATGTGGCTCGTGTTGTGCGATACTGCGACGCATGTCAGACTGCGAAGGGTTCAAAACAAAATACTGGGCTCTATACTCCTCATCCAGTCTTACATCAGCCATGGGTTGACATTAGTATGGATTTTGTATTGGGTCTTCCTCGCACTCTGAGGAAGTACGATTCTATTTTCGTAGTGGTAGATCGGTTTTCGAAGATGACTCATTTTATTGTCTGCCGCAAGACCGCCGATGCGGCTCACGTAGCGACCCTTTTTATGAGAGACATTTTTCGATTACACGGATTACCCAAATCCATAGTGTCTGACCGTGACGTTCGATTTCTGAGCTACTTTTGGAGAACGTTGTGGCAAAAGACGGGAACGATCTGAAATTCTCTACTGCTTATCACCCACAGACTGACGGCTAGACTGAGGTCGTTAATAGGAGTTTATGGAATCTGTTACGGTGTCTAGTTGGTGATCACCCGCGGTTTGGGATTCTGTGTTGCCCGTAGCGGAGTTCGCGTATAATAGTTCGGTCAATCGGTCTACTGGCATGAGTCCATTTCATATAGTATCTGGTTATGAGCATAGGAAGCCTATTGACCTTGCCCATGTTCCCTTAGAGTCACGTCCTAGTGAGTCTGCCGAGTCTTTCATTCATCGTACATAAACTGCATGAATTAATCCGGGAAAAAATTGCTAGCAGTAATGAATTATATAAAGCACAGACAGATGAACACAAGCGTGAACAACATTTTCGGGTAGGCGAACAAGTCATGATCAGACTTCGCATGGAGAGGCTCCCAAAAGGGGTCGCTAAGAAGCTACAACCGAAGCGAATGGGCCCTTATAGAATTATAAAGAAAATTGAAGCAAATGCCTATGAGGTCGATCTCCCAGCAGATATGGGTATTCATCCTGTATTTAATACTGAAGATTTGACACCGTACTTTAAGTCTCTCGAGCATATGGATCCATACCTTGGTCCACTTCCTACATCCTCCCCGTCACAGCCTGACTCTTCCCTTGTCCACCTTGGACAAACACCTACGGACTTGCCCGCACCACCTATGATTCCACCGGTTTTTCTGGATCCACCAACACGAGAGGTGAGAGTTGAGCGCATTACTGATATTGCGGCGCATGAGTGCATTCGAATTGTGGACGACCTTTCATGCTGCTACCTGGTACACTGGAGCGGGCGCCCCATTTGTGATGATACTTGGATGTCTGCGACGGAGCTTGATAGACATGCCCCCGATCTTCGACGCTAGCACGATCATCTCCATTCATCGGAGATGAATGCTTTTCAGTCGGGGGGAGTTGATGGGGATCGTCATCAGACTACGGGTCGTCAGTCGGCGAGGCCCACTTTTGTATATTCGCGCTGTCATCGAACTACGGGTCGTCAGTCGGCGGGGCCCACTTTTGTATATTCGCGCAGGGGGCGATGATCGGATTGGCGATCCGAAACCGCGAGCGCGTCTGGCTTGTTGCGCTATTATTTTATATATTTTATTTTTTGGACTTGTTTTTAGTATTTTAGGACCTCGGGCGTAACAGCCAATCATAGTCGTACACGCCCGGTGCCCAAACGCCCCTTGTTATAAATATTGGCGGGTGCTGCAGTTTATGATTATTGTTGATTTGTGAGAGATTCCAGACCGACATTCATTCGTGGTGCGACGCCGCGAGCCCGGGGTGTGACGCTTCAGCCATTTTCAGTTTCCTTTTTAGATTTCTCCTTTTATTCCACTGTTCCCGTACCCCCTCCACGATTTTCACTTCTCTAAAGGGATAAATGCTCGACAACCGCTAACCTCACCCGTTCCCGTCCTGTTCAGAGCTTCTTTCTTGACGGAAGATTGAAGGCCCCAGTCGTATCATCCCCTTCTGCCGCTAACTTCACGCGCCGCCCCTCCAGTCCTGTTTATTGTCTTCCTCGACGAGATGTATCCCACACCTCCCAGCCTCAAGCCCTAAACCGCTGAAGGCTTCCTCCCCTCTTCCCCTTCCCCTCTCCCAACGCCGGGCAACCCTCTTCTCTGCCGTGGAACCACCGCACAACCACCCCCCAGCCCCCGTGCTTCTTCCTCCCGCCTTCCTCCCTTTCTTCTCTATCGTGGAACCACCGCACAGCCACCCCCTAGCCTCTGTGCTTCTTCCTCCCACCTTCCTCCAATATTCCTCTGTCGTGGATCCACCGCACAGCCATCCCAACCCCTGCTCATCTTACTTACCACAGCTCTCATCCAGTTCTCCATCCTGCAGGAAATTTCCTGTTGGCACCGCACATTCAGCCGCAAGTCACCCCCCCCTACAGAAGTTCCGTATCGGATCTCAACGCTTGTGAGTATTATTGTGTTATGCTTTATTTATTTCATTATTAACTACTGGAAAACATTTCATACTTGTTTGGGCGTTTGACTCATTAGTGCATTTGTTCTTTATTGTCTTTATCCTAAATAGCGTAACCGTGAAAGTTGTACTAAATAGCACTTAGTGCGAGCGTTAGCGTGATTTGCTTGCGCGCCTGAAGATTTATTAATCATCTTGTATTAATTTGCCTCAGTTATAAAATCATTACCGCAACATTTTAAATCCGGATTAATTGAGTTACAACCAATTGCATTCTCATTTTAGTTGTACTTATTTGAGTCTACTTGGCATCACATCCACTTTGGTTCGCATTGGAGTCAGCACACCTGAGTTACTTGGCCTGCCCTGCGTCACAACGGGAGTTCGGTAAACGTCATTTTCAAGAATACGTTTGACGGGCTGGAGGTGGAAGCAAGCAGGGTGATAGCCTGGAATGGGCCTCTCTTCGGTTTCTCGGGCGAACGGAAGGAGGTAGATGAAAGAGTGGAGTTGCTGGTGACCCTCGGCGGCAATTCGACCAAATGTCGTTTCGTCATCGTTGATGCACCGAGCTGTTATTACGTGATCTTTGGTAGGCCACTCATCAACTCCTTCAAGGCCATTCCGTCCTACTATCAGTGCTTGAAGTATTGCCAATGGGACGTCCAGATAAGGATCCGGAGCGATCCAGATAAGGATCCGGAGCGATCCTAAGGCCGCCCTAGTGTGCTATTTTAACGCGGTAAGCACTATCAGCTGGATGGAGGAGGCAGAGGATGCTGACCGGGTCCTGGAAGGAATGGCTAGGCTGGAAGCTGCGGAAGAAGTAGGAGAAGTGGAAGTATCTTCGGAAGGCAGAGAGTCCGGGCTGCTGGAGATCAGTGGAGCGCTGAAGGCAGAGGAGAAGATAAAGATGGTGGCATGTCTGCAAGAGAATGTGTACGTCTTCGCATGGAGCGCCGCGGAGATGCCAGGGATCGATGCAAAATTCGCGTGCCACCGTCTCAATTTAGACCCTGAGGTCAAACCCATCTGGTAGAAGAAGAGGACGAGTGACATCACGTTGGTTGAACCCATCCGCGAGGAAATAAAGAAACTGCTTGAGGTAAGGTTTGTATCCGAGATCCAGTATCCAGGCTGGGTCTCAAATGTTGTAATGGTAAAGGTCATTGGGGGCTGGAGGATGTGTGTCGATTTTTCTTTGTTGAATAAAGCTTGCCCGAATGATTGTTATCCTCTGCCTCGAATCGACGCGTTGGTTGATTCAGCCGTCAATTATTATGTGATGAGCTTCCTTGATGCCTTTTCAGGATACCACTAGATCCGGATGTATCCTCCCGATTGCCGCAATGTCGCTTTCATCACTGGTGATGGCTGCTACAACTATAAGTTGATGCCTTTCGGGTTGAAGAACGCGGGAGCTACCTACCAGCGGATGATGGTCCAAGTTTTCAAAGAGCAAAAGGGGTGGAACCTGCAGGTGTATGTGGACGATCTTTTGGTCAAAAGCAAGAGCACCCAAGAGCATATCACAGATCTGGAGGAGACCTTCACAATATCTGGAGGTTCATGATGAGGCTTAATCCTGCGAAGTGCGTGTTCGGGGTAGGAAGAGGGGAGTTCTTGGGACATCTCCTCACCCCCAAGGGAGTGGAGCCTAATCCCAACAAGGTTAAAGCTATCATAGAAATGACATCTCCGAAGAGCATCAGCGAAGTCCAGAGGCTCACTGGAAGGTTGGCCGGCCTTAGCCGCTTCCTGTCAAAGGCGGGAGAAAAGTATTCTCCATTCTTCAAGACGCTCCGAAACAATCAACAATTTGAGTGGACTGAAGAGTGTGAAACTGCCTTCGAAAAACTGAAGCAGCAGTTAACCCAGACACCTCTCCTCCAAGGCCCGGGGGAAGGCGAAGACCTACTCCTCTACTTGGGAGTAGGGGCGGAGGCGGTAAGTTCTGTGCTTGTCAGAGAGGAAGGGAAGAAGCAGCTACCCATCTACTATGTGAGCCGGGTACTATAGAAGGCAGAGCTGCGGTATCCCATCCTCGAGAAGCTAGCTTTCGCCTTGGTGGTGTCGGCGCGGAAGCTCCGACCTTATTTTCAATCCCACTCCATCTGAGTCGTGACCGATCATCCCCTCCGAAGTATCCTGGAAGGAGTGGTGCATTCGGGAAGGCTGGCAAAATGGTCGGTAGAGCTCAGTGAGTTCGACATTTTCTTCTCGCCCCAGGTGACGATAAAAGCACAGGCAGTGGCGGACTTCCTGGCCGACCTCTCAGGGGAAACAGAGCAAAGTAAGGGCCACTCGAGTCTGGTTTCCTGGAAGATGTTTGTGGACGGAGCTTCGGGCAAATATTCTGTGGGAGTAGGCATCGTGCTTGTCAGCCCGCAGCGAACTAGGATCGAAAAGCAGTCGAGATCCTCTTCCCCGTCACGAACAATCAAGCGTAGTACGAGGCCATAGTGGAAGGCTTGCGTCTCGCCAAGGAGTTGGGAATCCGAGACATTCATGCTTTCACAGATTCAATGGTGGTCGCCTCGCAAATCCGAGTAGAGTTCGAAGTGCGCGATGCCATCCTGCAGAAATACCTGATTAAAGTTAAGGGGCTAATTGGAGGCTTTCAGTCCTTCTTCGTCGAGCACGTGCCAAGAGAGGAGAATTCGGCGGCAGACCGTTTGGCCAAGTATGGTCCGAGAGCCGGGGGAACGATAACCGAGTTGTTTCGGTCATCCATCGAGGAAGGAGAGATGATGGAGATCGAGCAACGCCTTTCCTGGATGGATCCGTTCGCAACATTCCTTAGCCACCGGTCAACTCCCAGCAGACGACAAATATCAAAGGAAGTTCAGATACAAAGCAGTCTACTACTTGTTGCATAACAGGGAGCTATATCGTAAGACCATCTCGGGCCCTCTGGCCAGGTGCGTCTCAGAAACCGAAGTACCTCGAGTGTTGGAAGAGATCCATTCCGGAGAATGCGGGAGCCATTCAGGAACTCGCACTCTTGAGCAAAGAATCCTGAGACATGGCTACTTTCGGCCCGCCATCCGAAAGGATGCCGATGCTTTCTCAAAGAGGTGTCAGAAGTGCCAGTTGTTCGCTCCTCTTCAGCTGCAGTCCGCCCAGCATCTTCGTTCAATCACGGCCCCTTGGCCGTTCGCCATCTGGGGAATGGATTTGATAGGACCCTTCCCCCAAGCTAGTGGTCTGAGGAAGTTTGTTCTCGTCATGATCGACTACTTCTCCAAGTGGATCGATGCCAAGGCTCTGGCCAAGACCACATCTCAAATCGTGAAGAACTTTACCTGGGGGGAGATTGCTTGCAGGTTCGGGATTCCTCTCTCCATCGTCACGGTCAACGGTCCGCAGTTCGCTAGCCTGGAGCTGACCGACTTCTGCCGTCAGTTGGGAACTGATCTCCGATTCGCTTCAGTACATCATCCTCGGAGCAATGGGCAAGTGGAGGCCGCCAACAAGCTAATTATCAACATCTTGAAGAAGAAAGTCAAGAATCTAAAGGGAAATTGGGCGGAGCAACTCCCCTCTGTCCTATGGGCTCTGAGGACCACTCCTAACTCATCCACGGTGGAGACTCCCTTCAAGTTATCTCACGGGTCCGAAGCTCTCATCCCCGTAGAGTTCGAGGTCAGGTGTCCTAGGGTGGTGGCGGGAGAAGGAGGCTAGGAATGACGGCTCGAGAATGAAGAAGCTCAAAGACTTTCTCTCGACTATATCGAAGAACTTCGAGATCTTGTCACGGATAGGCAGGAGGAGATTAAAAGGAGGATGACCAAGCATTTCGACAAGCACGTCCGCATCAAGCAGTTCCAAGCGGGTGATCTCGTCCTAAAGAAAGTAGATGCGGCATGGAGAGCAACCGCTACCGGAAAGCTCAACCCATACTGGGAAGGGCCTTTCATCATCCACGAGTCGCTGACCGCCGGAGGATACCGCCTGCAGAATCACAAAGGGGAGCTGCTTGGGAATACTTGGAGCAGTGACGATCTGAAAAAGTTCTACCCATGACATCCTATGTATATACCCCTCGATGTATTTATTTTTTATAAATGAATTCCCCGCCCCCTGAAATATGGGATGGTTGGAGTCCTTCTCCCCCAACAAGTGTTTACAACACAGGAAAAAAAGAGTAGGTGAAATCGATCTCCACGGTGGGTTGGGAAATGGGCTTCCGACTTGACTCTCGTAAGATCCAATACGGATGATGGGACGGTGCGTCGGGATAACGAGTTTTCTTAAGATCAAGCCTCTGCATTGACGACCGAGATAAGCTCCCTCCTTTCACGTTGGCTGAATGACCCCCCGATCGCATTTCTCATCCGACTGGAGAGATTACCAGAAAAGAGTCTGGACGCCAATCCTCTAACTCGACAAAGAGATAGTCGATTTCACTGACATAGAGACCCTTGTATAAAGGTGTCACGAAAAGAGCTAAACGCTTGCATCAAAATCAAATACAAATAGTCATTTCTTCTCGTCATATAAATTAGTGTGGTTAACTCTCTCTGATTGTTGAGTAATAGGATGATTACACTTTAAGGACCGAAGACCCGAAGTAGGACGGAGGCCTCGTGGTTGCGCGTCCCTTTGGATCCCCTGACTGCCATTCCCTACTTAACGGTTCTCTCAGCGTCTTACAACAGAGGAAGAGGGAAACCTCGTGGTTGTGCGTCCCCTTGGATCCCCCGACTGCCATTTTCTGCTTACCTTTCGTTTTATATATATGTGTGCATATACACACTTGAGTCTCTCACCAGGCAGAGTAGAAACCTCGGGAGTGAACATCCCATGGGGCCCTCAAGCACCATCTCCAGATATCTGCAACCCTGGAAGAAAGCAAGAGCTCGTATGGGTGAGTATGCACAAGTTCAAGCTGGCAGATACGAACATGCCCATGCGAGCACGCGAGTATTATACATCGCGAGTTCGCTGGTAGGCAAGTAGCGAGCGAGCATTCAACGCATTCGCGCCTATGAGACTTGCGAGCGAGCATTCAACGCATTCGCTCCTATGAGCCTAGCGAGCGAGCATTCAACGCATTCAGGCCTATGAGCCTAGCGAGCGAGCATTCAACGCATTTACGCCTATGAGCTTAGTGAGCGAGCATTCAACGCATTCGCGCCTATGAGCCTAGCGAGCGAGCATTCAACGCATTCACGCCTAATCGCCTATCAATACAACAATGCAAGAAGTACTAGCAAGCGACACAGGTATCTCAAAATCTTGTATTAATCGCAAAAGTCAAAATTACAATCACTCGCTCGGAGTTACAAAAGATGATCAAAAAGACAATACAAATAAGCTCGGCGATGGAGCGTAGTCCGAGGAATCAGACGACCCGTCATCCTCGCCCTCGTTAAAAACGTCTGGAAGGATGTCTTCCGTCGTTAGGGCCTCGCTAGCCGGCGTCAGGAAGCCTCCGACTTGAAGATTGGCGAAGACCAGCTCGCCTGCGGTGATCGCGATCTTTCGCCGAAGGTCAGACCACTCCCGCGCGAACATGGAAAGTTCCTTGCTCTGGCGAGAAGGGCCAGCCTCCGCGGCAGATGGCGCCGCGGTGTTCGACTCGAGCTCCGCGATGCGGACCTGCGCCGCCTCGAGCGAGGTTTGGCTAGCTCGCAGGTCGCTTTCAAGCTTGGAGATGGTCTCTGCCGCTGCGTGCTGCTTCTCCTGCAAAATCGGAAAAACACGATTTATAAAATATAAAGAACAGGAGAAGGACGAACTAATAAAGAAGTATGGCGGACTACCAAGATCACCTCGAAATCTTTGCTGGAGGAAGCTTTGTCCTCAGCCTCGACGACCCTCGCTTCGGCCTTGGCTTGGCGTGTCTCCGCTTGGAGAAGCTTCTTGAGGACTTCGTTTTCCTCCTAGGCATCAAGCAGGTTCCGGGCGGTTTGATGAGCGAGCTCTGCTGCTCGCAACATCGCTCGCGACACCTAGTCGGCGAGATATCGAGGAGACGCGTTTCGCAGGAGCTTCGCATCATCGCGCCCATAGAGACCGAACGTGATGCAGAAAGCATCGTCGTTCGACTCCTCATCCTCGCACCAGGATAGTAGACAGGAACTGAGGCGGACCTCATTCCTCTTCCTGCTCCAAGCGATAAGAGGCTCGCCGTCCAAATCATTATTCCGCAAACTCTGCCCAAAATTCGGGTGATTCTCGGGAACGCTGTCTTCGAGCTCCTTCTACCTATCTTCCTCGCTCTTCCGAGCGAGCTCCTTTTTCCTCTTCTTCAACGAGGGCTCGCCCTCTCCTCGCCGACCACCAGCACGAAGGGTCTCCGCCGGATCGCCGAGTCCCGCAAGTGTATCTTCAAATGGGGAGTTTGCCCCTGGACTATCCTCCTCCCTCAGACGCGCTCGCCCTGCGGGAGACGCGGGGGAGGGGACTCGCCCGCCGTCGGAAGAACGGTCGCGGGGACCCGTCGTGCGCCTGAAAAAAGCAAGGGTTAATCACAGAGATAAGCATCCACCTCGTGTATTATTCGCTCGACGCGATGTTACCTTCGCTTGGCGCGACATATTCGAGTTGGTCGACGCGTTGTCGCTAAAAGACGACGTCGAACTTCCTGCTCCTCATCGCCTGGCAGAACTCTTCGCGGACGTCATGCAGGGAAGGGGGAGGAACAACTCGGCAGGAGGCTGCTGGGGTTGGGAAGGGATGCCTCAGAAGTCACTAGCTGAAGGGATGCTCGTCGCAGTTAAAACATAATCCATGAGCGCGTCGCTCCAACATCTCTGCCCGAGTGCCTCAGAAGTCACTAGCGACGGACGGGCGGGGGCAGGCTGACCCTTGGTACAGTCCGGCTGAGTGCTGGTGTTGGTGGGAAAATAGGCCTCCAGTGCTAGCTGAAGGCGTCGGTCGCATTGCCTGGCCAGACTCATAACAGTCACTAAGTCAGGTGGGGCCTCGAATTCGACATCCAGTCGCAGGCGATCACGAAGTCCGACGGTGAAGATGACGACCTGCATCTCCGGGGAAAGTGTGACGTGCGCCAGAAGAAGTTGAAATTGGTCCAAGTATTTGTCCACGGAGCCTAGCTGGCATAATGTTATGTGGGCGCCAAGGGAGTTACTGCGGATGGGAGGACTGAAGCGCAGGTTGCAGAGTCGCTTGAAGTCTTCCCATGTCAAAGTCGGCTGATCAGTGAGGAGGTGAGTGGCCCAAAGCAAGGCCGAGTCGAGAAGATGGAAGGAGGCCAGAGGAAGTTGTTCAGCTGCCGGGGTTTGCTGGTGTCCAAAGAATTGCTCGCATCGGGTGAGCCAGCCTAAGGGATCTATTTGTCCATCGTAGGTTGGAAATTCCAACCTAGTGTAGCGTGGAAAAATCGTAGCGTCGGGGCGTGCTAGGATTCGTGGCGGTGGCTCATGGACTGTCAATGGCGGTGGCGCGTGGCGGATAAGTGGCGGTACCTGACTGCTGCCCGCTTGATCATGTGCGAACGCGGTAGAGAGATCATCGATGCGCTTGGAGAGCGCAGTAATGGCCTCCTGATGACGGTCCGCGAGGGCAGTTTGCTGCGCCATGACGGCGTGCAGCATGGACATAATATGACTCATTTGATCCGACGAGTCACCCATCGTGCGAGATAAGGAGCGGGTGCGGGGACGGCTGGAGAGCTCCGAGGTAGCTGGTTGGGAGTTGCCGCGAGAGCCGCGACGCTTCCCAATTTTGTCGCGCAACTCAAATATGTGTGTTGATATATGCTGGTGACGTCCCTTTTATAAAGGTGTTGAATCAAGGGGAACAAAAACAACAATAGATATATATATGCTGACAGGATTAAGAGGAGTCGGGCCCACAAAGAAAGGTAGCCTGCTGTGCGTCGCGCTTGAGAGGAAGGGCGGAATGGGCGATTGCATGCGTGCGGCGAGCTCGGTTGAAAACAGCAGCAGCGCGTGGAAAAAAAGGCGCTGTGTTCGAGATGCTGTGGAGGCGTGCGGCTGTGGAGGGACGATCACATAGACGCAGGCCGCTCAAAGAGGTGTTGTGGAGGGCTTGACGGAATTAATTGCTGGATATGTGCAGTTGTGGCTGAAGGCGCGGGGCTCGATGGCTGAAGGCGCGGTGACTGGCGAGGGCTCGATGGGAGGCAGCAGGCGGCGTGGGATGCTTAGGGCTGCGTTTGGAAGGAGTTGATCGCGCAGGATGGGAGGAAGGAGTCGATCCTGTTGGAGTTTGGAGGCGTGCGGTTCACCGCTATAGGTGCGGCTCCTCTCGCTGAAGTCCTGACGGCTTGTCGACCCAGATTAACGCGGCGTAGATGGTGCAGAGAACAGAAAGAAACTGCTGCTTGGTTCCGTTGTCGAGTTGAGCAGAACAACGGCGTGAGTTTGTGGCAGAAGACGCAGTGGGGTGTCGGAAAGGGAAACATTGGTTGATGGTGAGAATAATTTGGAAAAGGACCACGTGCTCTGATACCAAAGTTGTTACGGGCCTACTCGTAGGTCGCCGGAGTAGTGGTCGGAGACGGGGAAGATGACGGAGCTACCGTGGAGCCCTAACCGCGGCTGCCTAAGCGGGGCTTGCTCGATGGAGGATAGAGCTACCAAGACCTCACACAAGAGAATAAGAAATTAGACTGATTTCATTCATATCCATACAAGACCCCAAGGGTCCCTTAAATAGAACATACAGGGGCATTACCGTAAATAGCCCGACACACACTAATAATAACATATAATAAAGATAACAACATACGACTCAATAATCGGATAACTTTATGGCACGTTGCCCATAACATATAGGTTTTTCATTTTGTAAACCCAGATCCTAAATACCTGATTGTAGCCCATTGTCTCTCACATATCCCCCGGTACTTTGCCATGTATTTTGCCTCTGGTCTAGCCGCTACATTCTGGTTTTTCCTCCTCTAGGTTACTAGATTCCCTAACAAAGAAACTTAGTTGTAGATCTCCTATCATCTTGACATCCCTACCCAGTCAACATATGTGATACTTCAACATTTACACGCTTATTTTTGGAAAATAACATTCCTAGTCCAGGGGCTTTCTTCAGATACCTTAGTATTCCTTTGTTTGTAATGTGGTATGTCATGTGTCGCGTGTTTTTTTGTTCATCTGAGTATATAAGGACTTAAGTCATTGTATATTACCTTAATTTTTGATCTAATATTTTGTGCTTCTCTCACTTGATATCATAAACACATCCTATGGCGACCCTCTCCGGTGGATCTTGATCTAAAGGGTTTGTAGGATGTGATACTTCTTTATACTAATTTTTTCGATTTATTATCCCTGGTTTGGTGTCCTTTCTTTGCCCATGGGTGACTTTTCAAATACCTCTTCTACTTCTTGGATTGTCCCTGATATGACCGTCCTCAAAGTTATAATCAAGATCGCTAAAGATTATTACAGTGGCATTGGATGACACAAATTACCTTGAATGGTCAAAGGCAGCTCAGAGTGCTAACCGCATTCTAAATCCCTTTACATCACCCATCCCTTTACATTTCCTTCTTATTCGTGCTCCTTCATGGCCCTTGGTAGAGATGTTCAAACTCGGAGTAGGCTGCAATACTCGTGGAATCTTGTTTCAGCTCTAGAGAACGACATGCAAGCTCTTAGACCTATGCAAAATATCTAAACTGAGATGATTACCCATGTGCGCGGTCCAAATCTTAAACAAGGAAATCCACAAGCATGTAGCTTCAGTAGACTATACGAGAAATTGAGTGGAGTAACCAAGTGATCACCAAAGAGTTGCAAGAGTCGCACTTTCTCCATGAAGGATCAATACTAGGCGGTCGTGCAATGATTTCATCAATGCACCCATACAATTGATGACGTCAGAAGACCTGTTACGCCTCCCGAGACCATTTGAGATTATTTGTACTGTCCAAAGCCACGATAGTGATCTGTAAGGAATCAGAGTGATAATGAGTTTGAGGGGGGTAATTGACAGAGGGGGGCTCAACAATTGAGGAGGTTTGAAGGCTAGAGTTTGAGGAGCCCTCCATAGAGTACCCACTTAATCACAAAGAAACGAAAAAAAACTTAGCGGGAGCTCTGCAGATCTCGGTTTGAGCTCTCGAGATCTCAGCTATAGCTCTACAGATTTGAGTGAGAGATCAGTGAGAACTCGACATGAGCTTTGCAGATATGCGCGAGAGGGAGCTTGGAGAGACGAGCTTGGCGTGAGTTACGACTCTCGGTAGTGTTGTGAGATTTTTTTAGAACTTTGGAGAGTTGGGATCACATGAGGAACGTATGAGAGCGAGGACCTCGATTGGCCACGCCAAGTGATCTGATGGAAACTACTGCTGAGGCGTGTGAGGTCAAGAGCAATGCGAGTTCCATAAAAGGCGAGTGAGAGCATCATCTGTCAAGTGAGGAGTCCCTGTACGGGGTCGTGCGAGCAAGGGAGCTATGAATTTTTTTTGTCTTGCTCTGATCCTAGGTTAAGAATTTGAAATATGAATTATATTATTTCATTCTAGCACAACTATTACATCTTCCCTCTGTATGTACATTAAAGAGTGTGACAACTAAACTTCATTGGAGGTGTAAGACTAAATAAGAGAGAATCTATAATGGGCTCCCTCATGAGCCTCTACAACTGGGCTTTAACATACCCAGAATCCGTATACATATAATTAAAGTGAATAATGTGTTACATAATTGTACACAATTGATTGTAATAATAACACATTAAATAGTATGAAACAATAAGTCTAATTGATTTAAGCATATATAATGTAATATATATAGAGAGAGATGATTTAAACATATAGTGCTAGTCTGCTAACATAAACAATGACACGTCGACAGACATGTCAAAGGTCATTTAATATGATGATTATATTCATCACAAACTGACATCATATTCTCATCATCATCAACTACTGTGACGTGCCAGGTAGTTTCCATGACATCCTCTAAGAAGGGGTTTCATTTGAGCAAACTAATGTTCCTTGACATCCTCCAAGAAAGGGTTTCGATTGAGCAAACTAATGTTGTTTGGTTTAGGTTGGTGAAGAGGACTCTTTCATTAAGGGTAACTTTACTTTCTGATCATCCTTTCATATAGTAATAATACTCTTCCTTCTATTATCCATGACCTTACGATTCTATTGCCACAGTCTACCCAGGAGTAAGGTGGCAAGTGTCTATGATCACCTATGTCGCACCTCACATCATCAAAATACTTCTTACCAATGGAATAATGGCACTTAACACCCATTCTTTATGGTAATCTCATTTTCTTTCTTGAACCCCGATTACTTGCAGGGGTGTGGATGCTTTTCAGTCAACAAATTTAACTTGTTAACGATCTTCTAAGATACGACATTCTCGCCGCTTTTAGGTGCTCACAATCACCTTGTAGATTTTATCCTTGATGATGTAACAGGGATGAAAAATGTTATTTCGTAGACAATACCCCACTTTCCGTCTGAGAGTAATAAGCATCTTTCCGATAACCAATGCTTCCCCAACTTCTCAATACAACACATCATCATCATCCTCTCATCCATCATCATAGAGTGAATTCAAATATTCTTCTACAAAGGGGGTTTCTTTGCTCTAAGCCACAAGTTACTTTCCAGGATGATTGTTGGCCTTACGACAGTCAGTGGTAGTATGACCCACTTGGTCGTGCCTGCAACAACGAATGTTAGAATTAATCTCTCGTGCTCTCTTGCTAAGTTCTAATTCAGTGGGTTGGCTCGAGAGGAGTTGATAGAAATGCTAGAATTAATCTCTCGTGCCACTGCCACCTACGTCAAACATCTGATTCTATCTTTTGATATTGACCTACTCAAGGGTTCTGCTCCTGTTTTGGGAACCGAGCTGATCTTCGACCCCACTATATTTTTGTTGTCGTAACTAACTGATAGGCCTCTTTTATTCTTCAAAATGAGAACAATATGGGGCTGTCTTGTATGGACTGGCACAAACCTCTCAAGTATTTGGCCACTTATTCCTTTGTATCCAATAAATCATTCCTCGAGAGGAGTTGATAGAAATCTTCTAATCAACCACGATTCTAGTCCCCACCGAAGGTTCTAAAGATGCTGATAAAGGGTCTAAGTAAAATTGAATTATAGGAATTGTGTGATCTTCTTCATTTGCTCCCAATATGTGGTCTTAGGTTTATGGCACAAGTTTTCTTCAGTTGCTCCCATGAGGATTATTCCGGACCCTTCAATTTTAGAACGACGAGTTTCACCATTTTTTCTTCAGGCACATCATTGTGCTCAAATGTGTTCCACTGCCTTCAACCAATTGTTCAATGTCTCTTCCAGTAGACCCTTCAATTTCACTAGAGGTTGGGGATCCCTCAAGCGAGCTTTTTCCGGGAAAGGATTTTCGAAGGAAGATTTAGATCCATGCTCATCGTCATGATGTTCTATGCCCAATCATATTCTAGTAGACCACCTGTATACCTCATTACTTACATTCACCACCATGCAAACAAGTGATTATCCATGCAAACAAGTGATTATCAATCAAAGGTGTTCAAAGTTGCATTTACAAATTTCTAGACAACATACTTAAAAATCTGTGAGGAACTAGGTTGGCGATGGAGGGATACAACTTTTGCCACCGAGGGAAAATAAGTCGAATATGCCACTTCTCCGATAAGAACCACTAGCTACAAAAGGGAGGACACTAAGCGAGAAGAGCAAGGAAGTATAGTCCCAAAACTCGGATTCAAGCTTCACTCGATTCACCATCAGTCCTCTACCCTAGATCGCAGGCCTCCATATCTTCGAGGCACATTTTCCTAATTACACTATACCCCTACAAACTTTTGAATTTAATATTGTAAGTACAAATTTACAAAACAACCCAAAATGGGTTTTGAATATGACACGCTCATAAATGTTCGTAAAATGTTTCTTGATCCTCCAAAGCTGAAATTGAAGCCTGGACCAGCAAGACGGTGCCGAACCGAGTCATTTAACTCCGAGGAAGCTCCATGCCACCTCCTCCGCTCTTGGGGTAGAACTCCATAGCCCCAATCACGCCCATGATCACTCACCTTGCTAAGGATTCCTTCATTGAAGCTCCGAACATGAACACTATGCATCTTGAAATGCATATTATATGATGCATCTGGAAATACATATTATATGATGCATCTGAAAATGCATATTATATCCAAGGTCAAGTGAGTAATCGCATGGGAAGGCCCCCTATGGTATTGGTGCTTTAGGACGACTTCTCTGTTAATATGCATGTTTCTTGTGAATAATATTTTTAGTAGTGTGAGAAGGTGTTGGAGCCTCGTTTTGACGTCCTGTTAACATCACCAGAAGTTTCCCAAACAGAGTGTAGTAGTGTGAGAAGCTCTTGCATATTATATCCAAGGTCAAGTGAGTAATCGCACAGGAAGGTCCCGTGGGTTTTTTCTCATCAAATTGAGACTTTTCTTGATCTTGTTTAGATTTTGCTCTAATTTTTATAGTTTTTTAGGGTAGTTTACTGAGACCTCCCCTTTTAAGTTTGTAAAAGTACAGGTTGCACCCTTCCTTTTGAAATTACGAAAAGCTCCCATGTAAGTTTACATTTCATAACATGTAGGCACAAAAATACCCCTCTATCTTCTGTAATTTCAAAAGATAGAGGGGTGCAACCTGTAATTTTGCTCAACTCCCATGAGAGGTTTGGGTAATTAATATTTTTTATTTTATTTTATAATAATATATGTTTATGTTGGCATGGATTAATTTATTTTAAATCAGCTTTTGCGAAGCTTAACCAAGTTCAAAGTAATCTGCTAGGCAGACCATTTGCTCTGTGCTTGCCATTGCGCTTTCTTTGAATACTCGAGCAATTTATCGTCTTTCATTGCATCACGCCATGAAGAATCTGTGATCCCATTTATTTATTTACAGTGCCAATTGTTACCTTTATGTTCACCTGCCAGTAAATTTATAAGCAACATGTTTGTAATGAGCAGGCCGCATATGCAGAGAAGATTGCGGGCATATGGACGCAGGTGGCAGGGGAAACAAGTAGATACGCCGACCGAAATAATTAAGCTAAGTTTCTCAGCTCTAACTTGGAGAGTTTTTTTTACCAGTTCTCTCCGCGCATCCGTGTATTCCCCGTGTCTGTATTACTCGGTCGCACCCAAAATTTTAGCAAGGTCTTGTGTTCTTTTTCGCATTTTCGTGTTTGGTTTCTCGCCAACTCTTGTTACTTTGTAAGTTCGTGTGGACATTTCTGTACATCAAATCATGAATAATTGTATGATAAATCATAGTAAAGTTGACTTCTCCGCTCTCCTTTTTTCCGCAATCATTGCTTAAAGATCCATCTAGCCCGAAGTTGGTGAAACAAAGAGAGCACTTCTAGAGGAGTTACTGAGAAATCCGAGCAGTTCGTTATCAGGTATTTCCCACGGGTATTAGAGCCGGGCTACTCTGAAAAGAAATCATTGTTTTACAGTTCAATGACTCTACATATGAGGGGGAGTGCTGATGAAACTCATGTATGTGTGCACTAAATATTGATGTTGAGCTCTTTAAACTTATAACCAATTGATTTTGGGTTGGAAAGAGCACATCAATATTGTCTCATAATTAAATGGAAGTTCACGTAATGAAAATGGTAATAGAATATTACTATAATCAAAACTAAATATTTAACCTTCTCATCTGGTTCGAACCACCGTCTCTCACTAACTGCAGCCACTGTGACGGTTCAACACCTATTGGAACTTCTTATAGCATGTCTTGCATCGGCCTGCAATCGGATGGAGATTCTCTCTATTTGGGACTTCTTCAATTGGTCCATCACTGTGAATATGGATTTTTATTTATTTAAAAGTGCACAATTTTCTTATTATATGAAAAATAAAAAAAGATGGAATCATGGAATTACTTAACCCGTCGGATGCTGTGAAATGAATAGTAGTATTCATTTGACTCAAATGATGAGGAATCTAATTCCCTGCAATCAATCATGGTGTTCAACCTTGAGATTGCTTTTAGAATTTCGCCGCCTTGTGCTGACCAATGAGATCATATAATAGGTTCATCGGTTTCGAAATTTCAAATTTATTCTATGAAATTATTTCAAATTAGCATTAATATGCTTGGATGTTAAAATTATTAAACTAGTTTTATTACCTAATTGCTGCAAGGATTTTACTCCTAAAGGAATTTATTAAGGACCCTTTAGGAGTAAAATCGATATTTTACTAGTGATCGCTGATCGCTGATAACAATGGGATACTAATGTGCCGCGAATACTTGGCCTACGGCCACTAGTTTTATCGGTTGTCAGCGGTGGGAGGAGTTTGGTGGTGGGGGCACGTGCATCTTGGACGCCGTACGGACGTGAGGTGTCTGGAAGGGGGACTGTGGGCGAGGGCAAAGTGCAGGGGGCTGCGATTAGAGGAGGAAATTATTGACTTTTAGATTTTCTTTTGAATTTTCATGGGTGCAAAAATCACTTCATGGTCTGTTAATATAAATCCTCTTTATTAATGCAACATGTACTTAATTCCCGGTGTAGCTTTCGATAGTTTTTTGTACAAGGATCATATACTTGCATTAGTTATAATAAGGCTTGCCTCTATGCTTCTTTTCTTCACACTTATCTTCCTTTTGATTATCATTTTAGGGTGCCCCGAATTTACTGTAACAACCCTAAAATAGAAATAATAATATTAACAAATTATTATTATTATTAGCTAAGTATCTATTCGCACCCCAGCTCCCCCCCTCGGTTTAAATCCCGCAAATCGCAAGCGCTCAGTCTAGGTTTTCTCGAATCCCGCTCCAGCCCCGTCTCCCGCACCTCCCGATTTCCGCCTCCTGTGCGCTCAACTGCTCACGATACTCCCTTAGGTGGCCGGCAACCACCTCCTCTAGGGCTGACGTCTCCTCCAACCGGGGCCGTCGCCTCTTGCGCCTCCTTCCTGTTAGCAGCCTCCCTCCTGCGCCCCTCCTGCAGTGGCCGTCGTTGCTCCCTCATGCAAGCCCGACAGCTCCTCCTTCTACCATGGCCGACTCCTTCTCTGGCCGACAGCAACCCTCCAGGAGCCACCCTCTCCTCCTTGGATTTCGATTTTGCCTAGGGTTTTGCTCGAACCCTCCTCCACTCAGATTTTGGACTCGGATTCGGCTCCTTGAGCCCGATCTTGTCTTCCTTGGGTAAGAACCTTCCTCCTCCACTCTTGATTTCAGAATTTTCATAAACCCTAATGATTTATTCGGTGCCCCATTTTGCATTTCAGATTTTTGGTGCACTTCCTAATCGCCAAATTCTTAGGTATTCGTGCCCCCGGTGCCGTTCGTCGCTCCAATTGGCGGGATCTCTTGAAGTCCTCTCCGATTTAGGGTTTTCGTCACCCAAGCGCTGCCAATTTCCCGATCCTTCGTGATATCTCTTCTCCCCTCTTTCTGAGGGATGTAAAATCCGCTAAACTCTCGTTGTTTAATTTCGGCGTCGTAGAAATGCTTGTGTTTGCGTAGTGAGTTGTACAATGTCAATTTCATCGTTCTTAAACAATTTCGAAATATGATTTCTGAATTTTGCTTGCGCCGCCTAACCGCCGCTGCCGTCAGTTTCAACGTTCTTTAAGGCAAGTAGAGATCTCTCTCTCTCTTGCAAACATTGAATTTTATTTAGCATGACCTGTTCTTATGATTTTATGTTTCACCCTTGAATACACGTTTCATCAAATTAGTTTAGTTTATAATTCTTTGAATTGACTTGATAGTAGTTTGAGGTTTCACACGTTTGAGATAACACGAATTTGAAAATGTGAAATGATGATTTTTATTGGAGGATTAGTAGTTCTTTTGAGCATGAACATTAATTGGTATATTGACAAAGGTTAAGATTTCTTGCTAGCAAATAGATGAATTGTGTTTGATATGAAATGTTTGGGTCGTACACATGTTTACTTAGAAGATATTCGTGTTTTGGAATGGCTTAATCTAAAGGAATACTCGGTATACTAGAAAATGATGTATAGTAATCTGATTCCTCGCGAATACTTGAACCCGTAAGTTTCAAAACTTTCTCTTTCGAGTTCTTTGGGTCATCGAATCCTATTTCTTGTGCATGCTTGGTTGAAAGACTTGGATAAAGTCTATTTCTTGATCTGATGTTTTTCTTCAGCGTGAGTCTGTCCCAATTAGAATCACCAATCTAGGAATCTTTTAAATTATCTAATGTTATGCACCTATTAGAATCGCCAATCCGGTGAAACAAGGAGCCGTCTCAGCGGATCCGCTGAGACAGAGTCAAGCATGTTACCCGTTGACTGGCGCCGCCCAGAGTTTGAAAAGGGCGCAAAAAGTGATAAAGTAATGCCTTTATCGGCATGGACAAGAGAGGTCGTGCAGATAGTCGTTGAAGATGCATAGTGCTATAAAAGCTAATGTTAGGGCAACAAAGAAAAGGTTGTTCATCATTGTGAAGTTGTTCAAGCTGTCAAAGCAAGTCGTCTGCAACTTCCTGAAGCTGCAACAGCCTTCTTGCCTTGAACAGAAGTGGTTCTCTCTTTCAGTGATTCAAGCTTTCATCAACAAGAGAGACATGAGTCTTCTGTCTTCCTTCTGAAGAAGAAGACAGTGGAGTTGTTCTGAACCAACCAGTCCAGGAACAACTCAAGATCAACATCAACTGAGATCTTCTGCTGATACCTTAATCCAAAGCTTCCTATCAGATTGAATCAGTAGTAGAGGTTATTGTTCTATCATTACTTTAATTTGTAAGAGCTATTCAGCTCTGAGAAGATTGTAAATGGATGTTGCCTGGAGTAGGACCAGGAGGTGGTCTGAGTTGTAGGAGGTGGATTCCTCTGAGTTGTAGGGCTGTTGTGCCTGAGGTAGGAGCTGGTGATAGCTCTAAACTGTAAGGACTATTGTCCTGAGGTAGGATCATCTGTGATCTGACTAGTTCTGAGGAACTTGTGGTGTAAGCTCTAGGAGCTGAGAAGATTACTTGGAGGAGTATCTTTGACCCTATCTAACATTGGAGTTAGAGGGGTGTACGGGGACAGTGGACTACCCATCACTTAGTGAACCACTGTAATATCCTTTGTGTTGTGGCTGTGATTCTATGAGCTTGGTTTTTCTTAATTGATTGTGTAGGCTCATTAGGCTACTAACAACTCTAAGCTTAAAAAGAAATTTGAAAAACCTATTCACCCCCCCTCTAGGTGATTTAGTCTAAACCCTTTAAATTCTTTCAAGTGGTATCAGAGGTAGGTTGCTTATAAAGGCTTAACAGCCAAGAAAGATCCCAAGGGTTAGATTAAAAGTTTATTTCCATGGCTGGCTACCAAAAGGAGATGAGTTCAATGAAGTTGCCAATATGTAGGAAAGAGTCCTTTGGCATGTGGAAGCAAAGGGTCAGGTTGTATATGGAAGCAACTGACCCTAGGATTTTTGTGACAATAGTGGAAGATCCCTTTACCTTCACTAAGACTACCACTACTGAGCCAGTGGTGGAGGTGCCAAAGCCATATGCTGAACTGAACAAGGATGAGATTGTACTGGCTGGCATGGACAAGAGGGCACAAAATATTATTGTCAGTGCTATTGATGATTCCACCTTCCAGAACCTTGTCCATTGCCAAACAGCCAAGGAGATGTGGGACACCCTCATTGTCTATATGGAGGGCACTGCAAAAGTTAGGGATGACAGGAAGTCACTCCTTAACCAGGAGTATGAAGCCTTTAAGAAGCTGAACATGGAGGGCATAGTTGTGTGCTATGAAGGTTCTTTAGGATAGTCAATGAGTTAAGAACCTATCAGAGAGTGTTCAGCAATTATGAACTGAATGATAAGTTCCTGAGATATCTTACTAGAGAGTGGGACAACAAAATCTGTGCCATAAGGGAAATGGCTAAGTTGGCTGAAACTCCTCCCCATATCTCTATGGAAAGCTGCTCTCCTATGAGATGCAGCTAACTGCCAGGAAGGAAGAAGAGCAGAATGTAAAGAGTAATACCAGGGAGAAATCCCTGGCCTTCAAGGCTGAAAGCTCAAGAAGAGGGAAGGAGAAGGCTCACTCACCTCCCAGAAGATCTGCTGAGCCAGAAGTTTCTGAGCCCAGCTCATCAGGTTGCTCCTCTTCCGATGAGGAAATTGTTGCCTTCACAAGGCATTTCAAAAAGTTGTTGAGGAGGAAGCAATGGAAGAACAAGTCTTCCTCCTCATATCACAACAAGGAGGACAATAAGGAGTCAAAGCATCACTCCAGGAGTGGCAGGTATGGCTCCAACTCTAAATTTATATCCTCCAAAGTTGTTTGTTATTGCTGCAGCAAGCCTGGGCATGTCATTGTTGACTGCTCAGTCAAGAGAAGAGAGAGGGATGAGAAGAAGGATCATCAACGAAGAGGCAAGAAAGGAGAGAAATCCTTTCTGGCTAAGAAGGAGAAGAGTTGGAGTGAATCATACTCCAGCTCATCAGAATCTGAAAAGGAAGAAGCCCTCATTGGGCTGGTTGCTGTTGAAGAACATGCTGTTGGCAGGGTTGCAATCAGGGCCCCTCTATCTCACCTTGAAAGTGATGATGAGGTGGATGAAGAAGAGGAGTACAATGGTCTGATGGCCATATCTGAAGGCTCCTCAAGCAGAATATCTGATACTGATGAGGTACCAGTTTTCAACCTATCCCATTCAGATTCTGATTATGAAACCAGCCCAGATTTTGATACATCCTCAAGGGCTGGAGGTGAGGATGGATCAAGCTCAAACATAGATGTTGATCATCTGATTGACAGATATGGGGCTCTCATTGATGCCTTGGGCAGGAAGAAAAAGCTTGTTAAAGAACAAGCTAAATAGCTCAAAGAGCTAAGGCCACTTAAGGCTGAGCTACAAAGCAAGATGGACATCTTCCATCAAAATGGACAAAAGTCCATAGAGCTCCAGAAGGTGATTGATAATCTTCTTGATGAGAAACAGAAAATGTGGGTGTTTGTCAAGAAGCTTAACAATCAGCTTCTCAAGGAACAAAACTTAGTTGCCCAATTCTCCAAACCCAAAACTGTGCTACCCATTATTGGGACCTTCTCCTCCCAATCTGGTAGGGGGGATTAGGTCACAATAATAAGGCAGCCAAGGCTGGGAATGATAGAAAGGGCAGGGCTCCATCTAGTCTTAAAACTTCAAAAGGTGTGGCTGCCCTCTAACCAGTATGACCAAGCAATCATATATGGTCAAAGACAAAATGAAAAGGCTCCTTGCAATTTGAATGAATCAAGCATTGCAAGGAGAAAGGGACTTGGGTTGAGTGCAATGAAAGCTCCCCATGAGGAAATTCAGATGGTCCAACCTGGACCATTTGTCTTTGGTACTTCAGCACCCTCACTCAAGGGAAAGGAAGCCAACTCTTCCAAGACTGGCCCAGCTGAGAAAAATGCGGGTTGCTGCAGTGGGGCAAACACACTTCAGAGCATTTATGATGTTGTCAATAGTATGAGAGCTGAAAAACTGAAATCTGTTGGTGACATGAAGAAATCCTCTCATGTGCACAAGCCCCAAACAGCTGCCACACCTCCTCCAGCTGCAAAGCCTAAGAAGAAGGTTGTCTCCTTCTCTAAACCTAGGCAGACTTCTGCTCCTTCCAGGAAGGTTCAGAAAAGGAGATACAACATTCATGTGTGCTGGTGATGTGGTAAAGTGGGTCACTTTGCCATAGATTGTTGGCACAACTCAAGTGCCCCAACTGCTAGGACTAGCTTTCCTCCTAGAGGTGCAGCCATTAAATACAACTACCCAATGACTAACTGTTCCCTAGGACCCAATCCTTTTTGGGTTCCTAAGGCTTGCTAACTTTGTGGTTGCAGGATAGTTCAAGTGCCAACATGATTTGGTACTTGGACAGTCTGTGTTCCAGACATATGACAGGAAAAAGGAAGGCCTTTAAGGACTTCATTCCAGAACCCAAATGAAGAAAGGTCGCCTTTGGTGGCTCTGAACAGGGAAGAATAAAAGGTTTTGGTATGATTTCTAATGGCATAATCTCTATCACCAATATAGCTCATCTTGATGAGTTGAAACACAACCTGTTGAGCATAAGCCAATTATGTGACTTAGGTCATGTAGTAGAATTCACTAGTGAGAAGTGTCTGATAAAAAGGATGAGTGACAACCAAGTCATTCTCACAAGCACTAGGTATGGTAATGTCTATAATTTAGACTTCATTAATATAGATTCCTCTATGCATGTTTTCCTTGTAGCTAATGAGCATGAGTCTCTTTGTGTCCAATGGCACAAGAGGCTTGCTTACATAAACTACAAAACAATGAACAAGCTCTTTTCCAAAAACCTTGTGAGGGACTGTCCCAAGATCAAGTGTATTAAAAGCTGCCCTTGTCATGCTTGCCAAATGGGGAAGTAAGCAAGGGCCACTTTTAAAAGTATTGGTTCCAAAGATACTGAAAGGTGTCTTTACCTATTGCACATGGACTTGTTTGGTCCTTCGTCAATTGAGAACTTAAATGGGAAGAGGTATACCTTGGTGATTGTTGATGATCGCTCAAAGTATACCTGGGTGCACTTCTTAAAGAAGAAGTCTGATACCTTGGATGTCTTCAAGACATTTGTCAAGGCTATTCAGAATGAATTGTTGTGCTCAGTGGTCAGAATAAGATCAGACCATGGCACGAAATTCCAGTCTGAATCCATGACAAGTTTTTGCCAAGATCTTGGTATCACCCAAGAGTTCTCCTCTCCCAGAACTCACAACAAAATGGAGTGGCTGAGAGAAGGAACATAACTTTGATTGAGGCTGGCAGAACACTGCTGAGTGACTCCTCTCTCCCAGAATATTTCTGGGATGAGGCTGTCAGCTCAGCATGCCATGTCCTCAATAGATCCTCCATCAATAAGGCTCTTGGTATCAAATACTACATCCTGATTAATGGGAAACAACCCCTCACCAAGTTTGCTGAGAAGTGCAAGGTGGGTATCCTTGTTGGATATAGCTCTAATAGTAGAGCCTATAGGGTCTTCAACATCACAACACATGTTGTTGAAGAAACCATGCATGTATTCTTTGATGAATTTGACCTTGTTCATAAGGAATGGTCTACCCAACCTCCAAGTGCGGGAATTTTAGAGAAATTGCAGGAATTGATCCTTCAAGACAGACCAAGCTCAAGTCAGCCTCCAACTTTAACTGGAATTGACCATGAAGAAGCTGCACAAGATGTTGATCCTCAGCTGTATGAAGAAACTGCTGCTTTGGAAGAAGTTCAGCAGGATGAAGTGAATGAACAACAAATAGTAGCTGCCAGATTGCCTCCTGCTCTAAGGGTTAACAGAAATCATTCCTTGGAGCAGATCATTGGGGATGTTCAACGAGGTGTGACAACTAGGAGCAGGGCTCACAATGAGGCCTTGTTCCTCAGTTTCCTGTCACAGGTAGAGCCCAAGAAGTTTGAAGAGGCCAACATGGATCCATTCTGGATTCAGGCAATGCAGGAAGAACTCTTGCAATTCAAGAGGTGCAAAGTATGGAAGTTGGTGCCAAGACCACAAAGACACAATATCATAGGCACCAAATGGATCTTCAGGAACAAGATGGATGAAAATGGGACAGTCATCAAGAACAAGGCAAGGCTTGTTGCAAAGGGGTATAGGCAAGAGGAGGGAATAGACTTTGACCAAACCTTTGCCCCAGTTGCAAGGTTGGAGGCCATAAGGTTATTCCTTGCCTATGCAACCCACAAAGGCTTCAAAGTGTACCAAATGGATGTCAAATCACCATTCCTAAATGGAAATCTGAAAGAGGAAGTATATGTAGAGCAGCCATCAGGTTTTGTTCATCCAACTCTCACATCTCATGTTTACTTCCTTAGGAAAGCTCTTTATGGTCTCAAACAAGCTCCAAGAGCTTGGTATGAGACCTTGTCTAGCTTTCTCATCAAGAACAAATTCTTGAGGGGAAAGATAGATAACACATTGTTTCTTAGGGAAACAAGGGGAAAGTGACTCTTAGTCCAAATCTATGTTGATGACATAATATTTGGGTCTACTGATGACAACCTCTGCAAGAGATTTGCCAATTTAATGCTGGTGGAGTTTGAGATGAGCAGTATGGGTGAACTTAAATATTTCCTTGGGCTTCAAGTGAAACAGTCTGATGATGGAATTTTCATTTCCCAGACTAAGTACACCAAGGAGCTCATCAAGAAATTTGGGATGGAGTCAGCCTCCACCATGAGAACACCCATGGGATCAAATGTATCACTAGACAAGGATGAAAAGGGGAAGACCTTTGATGAATCCATGTACATGTGTATCATTAGATCCTTATTGTATTTGACTGCTAGTAGGCAAGATATTATGTATTCTACATGTGTTTGTGCTAGGTATCAGGCTTGTCCTAAGTAATCTCACTACACCTCTGGGAAGAGGATCTTGAGATACCTCAAGGGCAGCCTGAATCTTGGCCTTTGGTACCATAGGAACAATGACTTTGAACTGATAGGCTATTCAGATGCAGATTTTGCAGGGTGCAAAGAAGACAGGAAAAGCACAAGTGGAACTTGTCAATTCCTAGGGAGGAGGCTGATCTCTTGGAGCAGCAAAAAGCAAACCAGTGTGGCCATATCCACAGCTGAGTCAGAGTACATTGTTGCAGGCAGCTATTGTGCTCAACTTCTGTGGATCCAACATCAATTGGAGGATAACAACATCAAGGTTAGTCAATCTCCCTTGCTGTGTGACTCATCCAGTGCTATTTCTATTTGCCAAAAATCCTGTCTCCCATAGTAGGACCAAGCATATAGAAATTAGGTACCATTTTATTAGAGAGCATGTAGCGTGTGAAGATATCAAACTTGAATATGTCCCCACAGACAATCAAGTAGCTGATATCTTCACCAAGCCACTCGATGAAGTCAAGTTCAATTCCTTCAAAATTGACTTACGAATGTTGAATTTAGAATGAGTTCACTTATGATTCTATACCCACTGTTAAATTGCTTATGATTTCAACTGTACAATTCTCACAATATGTAATGTTATGAAAATTGAAATCTGAATTGATCAACTTTATTTAAATAGTAGGAATAGTCCACATGATAGGGTAGATAACCTCCCTAAAATGTTAAATGCTTTGAATATCTAATATCAGCTGAGACCCATCTCAGCTGATCAGCTGAGACAACCACACTGTCTCAGCGGATAAGTCTCCTCAAAATAGACTAGAGCAGACTAAGGCCTCTGCTGAGAACCTTTTCAGCTGATCCGCTGAGACGACTAGGTTAACACTCATAACCGCTGAAACAATTCCAGACTCACCTACTCCTAGTCATATATAACTAGCCGACTGTGATAAAAGACTCTTCACATTCACTTGCGCCTCTCCAACCGACGAGATGACTCCCCACACCCATCGTCCCAGCGTACTTCTCTTCGACAAATGGCGCCCAAGACCGTGAAGGAGTTGTTTGAGGGATATGAGTTGGTGAGGGATGGCTTTCTCCATGCCTCACCAGAGATTCTCAGTGTCATCAACCTTGTCACTGAAGCTGGTCTGGAGTTCCTGCTATTTGAACCTTGTCAGATATTCAAGAATGAAGTGCTGGAGTTTTATTCCAATGCCAAGCAATCATCCTCTAAGGATGGTCTATCTTCTAAAATCAGAGAGACAAGGGTGAAGTTATCCCCTAAGAGACTAGAGAAGGCACTGCAATTGCCTAGTTTGGAAGAAGAGAAGGTGTCAGATACTGACAAGGAGCAAGCCCTCAGCTGGTGTGAATACAGTGACCCCAAGACCTCATCACTGAAAAAGAAGTTCTTCAATCAAAAGGGCAAGTTGTTATGTGATATTGTAGGGAAAGCTCTTCTGTGTAAACCAGGCTCTCATGACACCATTTCTCAACCAATGTTTGAGCTGGTTACAAGAATCATCTTGAAGAAAAGAACTAGGTGGGGAAATGTTCTTTATCAAAGACTGAAGGAATGTCTGCAGGCCCCTAACTTAGGAAGAATCCTGTCACTCTACCTACTGAAGGCATACCCAAGCCATTTCTCCTCCATCAAAGGTGTCAATATCCACTACTTGAAAAGATTGGATATCAGGACATTGGACAGGTCAACTAGAGTCCTCCCCATGAGCCAACCCTCTGTGGTGGCTAAGCTGAAGGAGAAGAAAAAGACAAAGAAGACTGAAGCATAAGGTGCTGAGAAATCCAGGAAGGATGATGAACAACAAGACCACATGGAAGAAGTGGAAGGTGAAGATGTCCCCAGGACAAGTGTGGAAGATGAATCCCAAGGAAGAGTTGTATCTCACTTTGAGCCAACTCCAATTAATACTGATCCAGCTGTCTCACAAGCTGAGGATGAACCAAGGAATTCACCTCTCCATGGTAAACTAGGATCACAGTTAATCTACACTCCTCAGACTATAGATAAGACTAGGAGTCTAACTAACACATCACTTTCTTTTCAGGTTCCCCAAGACAAAGTCCTCCACACAAGGATGCTCCAAGTGAGGGGGAGCATGGTTCCAGGTATGGAGCAGCAGATGATTCTGCAAGAAGTGAGGGGGAGCAAAGCTCACACTCTGAAGAAGGAGATGGGGGTGCTAGTGAGGGGGAGCACATCCCAGATGCTGGCAGAGCTAATGCTCAGGTTGAGGAAGGGGTCAATAAGATCATTGACAACATGGAAGTTGAGTTACAGCCATACTCTCTACTTCCCTCTGTTGAGCTGCCAAGACCTGAACCTGCAGTGGAGAAGGAAAAGAATAGGGCTGAAGAGGTAGTGGAGAAGGAAATTGCCCAGGGAAGGCCAGCAGCTGTGTTGGACACATCTGACCTGCTAAACTCAATAAAATCCATTTTGAGGGTCAGATGTTATATGTTAAGGAGCACATTGAAGAAAAAGTTCATGGTGCCACTGCCCAAATCAAAGATGAGCTAAATGCTACAAGGGCATCATTGACTAAGGAGATCCAAGCCAGTGAACAGAGAATGGAGTCAAGGCTGACTGCAGTAAGGACTGAGCTGCATACTCAGGTCCAAGGTGTCAAAACAACATCTGCTCATATCCTCCAGCAGATGACTAGATGGTTTGAGCTAGCTAAAGGCACTGTTGCTACCCAACACACTATACTGAAGCAAATTGCAGACAAACAAGGGGACTCCACAAGGGACATTTCCTATGTAAAACATAAAGTCTTTGAGAATGAAAATGTCTGGGAGAGGGCAGTGGCCTGGATGGTGCAAGTGGCCAATACAACCAGCAGCCATGTCATGTCCCACATTGACAAGGCCAAGGATATCTTACTGGATGATATGGACAGTACTTTCCAAACTCTCTCCCAATCTATACTTGACTAACACTCTGAACTTGAAAATAAGATATCTGAAGAGAGCAAAAAGGGGGAGGAAAAAGTCGCCAAGCTAAGTACAAACCTGGAGGAGGCTCACATGAGGTTGGACACCAACTTGGAGAATGCCCACCTACAGCTACACACTAACCAAGAAGCAGCCTGCAAGGAAGTGCTGGAAGAAGTCAAGAATGTCTCCAATGAAATTCAAGATAAACTCCTCAGAGCTGTTAATATGGTAAATGATGATCATAAGGCCACAAGTCTGAAGGTGCTCCAAGGAACCAGAATTGCCTTAAATCTTCCTGTGCTGAACCTAAACAGACCTGAAGATTTTGATTTTCAAAGTCAATCTGAACAGATTCAAGATGAGTGGGAAGAAAAGAGGAGAAGGAGAGAGGGCATTCAGACTGCTGAAGAGTACATGACCCAGAAGAGGATGGAAAGGGTGGATGATCCATTTTCTGAGGAAGATAATCTGGAACTAGTTACTATTGTAGTCAACACCTGGGTTAGCCATGGCAATCCACTCAAGGATATTGACCATGTCTACTCATCTATTGAATGGATCAAGCATCTTGAGAGGGAGTCTCTAAGGGAAAGAATCTACAAAGAAAATCTGGTGAGAAGGGAAACCCCTGTAAGGATACCCCCAAGATATCTTCCAAAGCCATTCCTGTACTTCAAAAGGAAGGAAAATATGAGGGCTGCTGCTGAAGCAAGGAAGAGGAAGTCTATGGAAACAGGAGAAAGCTCCAGATCAACCCAAGGTTCATCCAAGAAAATTCTATACTTAGAAGCTCCTTAGGATGTTTGATGTAACTATGTGATTTAAACTGATATTGTATATCTATTTTGGACAATTGAATGAAATGACCATTTATTCCCTGAAAAATACTTTGTGTCATTTGTTGTTTATGTATGTATGCTGCATTTGAATATCTATGCTTTACCTTAAGGGTCCGTTCATTTGGACGGAATTCGCAGGTTGGAATTGGAATTGGGTCGTCAATTCCAATTTCGCTATTCGTTTGGCAAAAAATGCGATAGGAATTGGAATTATATCAAATTCCATGGTAGTTCTACTTAGTTCATTTCTCCCCCGCTCCAATTCTTAGCTCGTGAGGTAAGAAATGAGGATTCCGACCGCGCCCCTTCCACCTTCTCGACCTCGCGCCCCTTCCACCTTCCTAACCCCGCGTCCCTTTCGCCTTCCCTGCTCGCGCGACAAAGATGCCCACACGCCTCCATCTTCTCCGGCGAAACCCCAGTGAAACTGTTGGAGTTTCTGAGGTGATTTCAAAGCAATCAACAGTTAGTCCTACTGCCAACGCGATATGAGCCTATAAGGTCGCACATAAAAGTGCTTGGGGAAATTGGAGAAAGAATTGAGTTGGCCTTGTTTATATAGGATATGAGTGGAGGACCAATCTTGTTACTGTTTGGAATTAAATTGAGAATGTCTCAATGGGAAATCGTTTAAAAGGTTTAAACGAATGGATTTATACTTGACAAATTCGGCTAAAGTGTTTAACCGAACTGTGTCAAATTCGGCTAAAGGGTTTAGACAAATTCGGCTAAAGGGTTTAGACGAATTCGGCTAAGTCAAAATTCGGCTAAAAGGTTTAGCCAAATTTATATAGCTGAATTTATGTAGTCGAATTCTGTTATAGTGTATAGCCGAACTTATATATCGTCGAACGCAGGCCTCTTGAGTTCGTCGAACGCAAGCCTCTTGAGTTCGTCGAACGCTGGCTTCTTTGAGATCGTCGAACGCAGGCCTCTTGAGTTCGTCGAACGCAGGCCTCTTGAGTTCGTCGAACGCAGGCTTCTTTGAGTTTGTCGAACGCATGCCTCTTGAGTTCGTCGAACGCAGGCCTCTTGAGTTCGTCGAACGCTGGCTTCTTTGAGTTCGTCGAACGCAGGCTTTGGTATATAACAATTCACGATCTTAGGGTTATATATACGGATATTGCGACCGACCTTTTTCCGGATTTTGTGAGAGCAGCGGAGGAAGTGTTCCGCTAGGGCTTCTCTCCTCTTCTGACAGTTGTCGCCTCCCTTGTCTCGGATCTAGCAGTCCGTGGGGACGCTGAGAGCTTTTCTTCTCCGACTCATTCCTTGTTCGACAAGGCATTAAGGTTCTCCTCCGCTTGTGCGGATCTCTGTAGAGGGGCCGATCCATTTCGGTTCTTGCAACTCAAGATTGGTTCTACCAGAAATCAGTGAGGAGCATCTTGGTTGAGTATCGACTCAATCCCGTAAAGGTATATCGTTTCGTTGCCTTTTTCTATTTTTTGATTCATGAAATCCGCAAGATCCTTTAACTCTTTGGATTATTCTTGTTATTTTTCCGCTGCGCATATGTGATATGCTGTCTACTTCATTGTTAAGAAAAACCCAACAGAAACTCCCCTAGCAAGCACTACCAACCGCCGTTCGTCCTATCATCGAGCTTCTCCATGGCCTACCCGACGACTATTGCTCGCTTTTCCGTCCACCATATCTCGTCGACTCGCCGGTCTCCCAGCATGCATCCTAATGGTTTCTTCATCTGCTCCGTGAGAGTGCATACTCAGGTTACTCCAATTCCCGAATCAGCCTTCTTCCACTTCCCCGAATTTCATCTGCTCTGTCAGAGTGCAGGTATGTGTTGTATGTGAGTGTGTGTTGTATGTGTTGATGTGTAGATGAAATTAAATGTGAGAGTGTGTGTGTACGTGAGTGGGTATGTGAGTGAAGGTGTATGTGAGTGTGGTGTGTAGAAGTATGTGTTTGTGTATGTGATTTTTTTTATGAACGTGGGTGTGTTGATGTGAATGTGAGTGTGGGTGTGTTGATGTGTAAGTGTGTGTATGTGTTGATGTAAATTTGTATGTGTGCGAACTTATTTTATCTTTGTGGACATTTTGATAGTTTAGTGTGACATGTCTTTATTTATTATTTGTCTCTGCAATTTTATCAATTTATTATATTTTGAATTTCAATTTCTACCAATTAATTCTAACATGCAACCGAACAGCGGAATTGTTGATTCTAATTCCACTGCCAGAATTCTTGCATTCAGCCGAACAACAAAATTAGAATTGACTTCAATTTCAATTCATGCAGAATTGGAATTGATTCAATTCCAATTCCATTCGCCCAATCCATCCAAACGAACGGACCCTAATAGTTACTAAATATCATGTGCACAGTACATATAGTAATGAAGAAATGCTGAGTCATTATATAATGGACATATATATGATGTGTCTTCATGAGTTGTTGATATGTGTATCTAATGATGCTTGGTGTAAATAAAAACTGTTAATATCAACATAAATTTACCCAAGTAATATGTGTCATGAAATGTCATAATCTCCACTTATTTAATCAATTTCAGTAAAATGACATATTTCTGATTAAGAAGCTACTTAGCATTGGCATGTGTTTTGCCCTCTTCAAATAGGGGAAGATTGTTGGGAATTTGCCCTCAAATTCCCTTGATTTGAAGAGGGGTCACTATGCAATGCTAATTACAAGATATATTTGATAAAACCATGTTTTTGTAAGATATACAGGCTTAGGTGACTCAAAGAGAAAGGGCCAATCATGACCTAAGAACAGGAGAAATCAACTCCTAAGAGATGGAGATTTGTCTCAGCTGAACCGCTGAGATGAAAGGTCAAATCCGCTGAGGCGAGGAGCCGTCTCAGTGGAACCGCTGAAAAGGAGTAGCTGTCTCAGCTTGTGCCAATCCGCTGAGACAAGGAGTCGTCTCAGTGGAGCCGCTGAGACAGAGTCAAGCATGTTACCCGTTGACTGGCGCTGCCCAGAGTTTGAAAAGGGCGCAAAAAGTGATAAAGTAATGCCTTTATCGGCATGGGCAAGAGAGGTCGTGCATATAGCCGTTGAAGATGCATAGTGCTATAAAAGCTAATGTTAGGGCAACAAAGAAAAGGTTGTTCATCATTGTGAAGTTGTTCAAGCTGTCAAAGCAAGCCGTCTGCAACTTCCTGAAGCTGCAACAGCCTTCTTGCCTTGAACAGAAGTAGTTCTCTCTTTCAGTGATTCAAGCTTTCATCAACAAGAGATACAGGAGTCTTCTTTCTTCCTTCTGAAGAAAAAGACAGTGGAGTTGTTCTGAACCAACCAGTTCAGGAACAGCTCAAGATCAGCATCAGCTGAGATCTTCTGCTGATACCTTGATCCAAAGCTTCCTATCATATTGAATCAGTAGTAGAGGTTATTGTTCTATCATTACTTTATTTTGTAAGAGCTATTCGGCTCTGAGAAGATTGTAAATGGTCGTTGCCTGGAGTAGGACCAGAAGGTGGTCCGAGTTGTAGGAGGTGGATTCCTCTGAGTTGTAGGGCTATTGTGCCTGAGGTAGGAGCTGGTGATAACTCTGAACTGTAGGGACTATTGTCCTAAGGTAAGATCGTCTGTGATCTGAGTAGTTCTAAGGAACATGTGGTGTAAGCTCTAGGAGCTGAGAAGATTACTTAGAGGAGTATCTTTGACCCTATCTAACATTGGAGTTAGAGGGGTGTAGGGGGGCAGTGGACTACCCATCACTTGGGGAACCACTATAAAATCCTTTGTGTTGTGGCTGTGATTCTATGAGCTTGGTTTTTCTTAATTGATTGTGTAGGCTCATTAGGCTACTAACAACTCTAAGCTTAAAAAGAAATAAGAAAAACTTATTCACCCCCCTCTAGGTGATTTAGGCTCCGTTTGGGGGGACTTATTTTCACCGGTCAAGCGGTTACGACCGCATGAACCGGACCTTAATTAAGGTCTGGTTCATGCGGTCGTAACCGCTTGACCGGTGAAAATAAGTCCCCCCAAACGAAGCCTTAGTCTAAACCCATTAAATTCTTTCAGCAGACATGGATTTATTTTCGCCCATGCCTGTGGCATCACGACCCGCCCCGTAGCGTACTCTGACTCTTGTCGAGACGGGTCGTGACAGTTGGTATCAGAGCTAGGTTTGTTTCTAAAGATAAAGTATTTTACAATTATCAAATATTTTAAATCTTATTTTATAAATATTTATGCATGCATCATTTCTTCACGCACCTTGTCATTATGTGTTGTTCGCGGCTGAAACACGCACACACTCACTCATAAGCATGAGTAGTATGCACACGAATGTTAAGGGAGTATGGGCAAACTTAACATTTTCGTGTGTATGAATTCCACTAGGATATACACCGCTTGCGAATATTAAATGGTTATGGGAAGTTTAATATTTTCAAGTGCGTTGGCATTAGAATCATAATATGCATGACATGTTAAGTGATATGGGCGCTTAACATGGCATGTGTATCCATTCTTTGCATTCATATCATAAATCATTGCACAAGTGTGAAGCCAAGAACAACAATAATGATTGAACACACATGGTTTTACTATTTTCTTGACATCACACACGATCTCATGGTTGCACTTGCATGATCATTACCTAGAGTTGTCCAATGAAAATGCTGTAATTATTACATAATTTATGTACCTGACAGTAGAAAATGTGTTAGAATCTCTAGTTTTAAGTCTCCCGGTATTCGTAATCAGTGCTTCCTGTTCTGCTTCTCTATCGATCTCATCTAATTCTCCAGTATCTCCTTCTAGTTAGCTCTTAAGTGTCAGCATCGCAAGTAAGTTATCGCCTTCGTGCAAAGATTTTTCGCTCCCGAATTCTTGAGTCTTGCCTCTCAATTTTGAGCTATTTGAAGAAACCTTTGTGATCCCTGAAGTCAATCCTTCGTGTTCCTCCGAACCCGCTAATGTTTGAAGAGTTCCCTTGAGAACTTGAATCTGATATGTGAAGCAAGTATCCGCAAACTTTTCTCTTGATCTTGGTAAGCCTCCGAACTTGTTCTCTTTGCTATTCCAGTATCTTCATAGATACATTCTTTGTCTTGAACTGCAAATCTTGTTTGGAATAAATGACATCTGAATCTTCGCCATAAGAGGTCCCTTTCAGGGAATCCTCAGAAAGTTTCGGGACGAAACTTCTTAAGTAGGGGAGAATGTAATAACCCTAAAATAGAAATAATAATAATAACAAATTATTATTATTATTAGCTAAGTATCTATTCGCACCCCAGCTCCCCCCCGGTTTAAATCCCGCAAGCGCTCAGTCTAGGTTTTCCCGAATCCCGCTCCAGCCCCGTCTCCCACACCTCCCGATTTCCGCCTCCTGTGCGCTCAGCCGCTCACGAAACTCCCTCAGGTGGCCGACAACCACCTCCTCTAGGGCTGACGTCTCCTCCTCCAGCCGGGGCCACCACCTCTTGCGCCTCCTTCCTGTTAGCAGCCTCCCTCCTGCGCCCCCTCCTGCAGTGGCCGTCGATGCTCCCTCCTGCAAGCCCGACAGCTCTTCCTTCTGTCATGGCCGACTCCTTCTCCTCCTTCTCTGGCCGACAGCAACCCTCCAGCAGCCACCCTCTCCTCCTTGGATTTCAATTTCGCCTAGGGTTTTGCTTGAACCCTCCTCCAATCAGATTTTGGACTCGGATTCGGCTCCTTGAGCCCGATCTTGTCTTCCTTGGGTTAGAACCTTCCTCCTCCACCCTTGATTTTAGAATTTTCATAAACCCTAATGATTTATTCATGCCCCATTTTGCATTTCAAATTTTTTGTACACTTCCTAATCGCCAAATACTTAGGTATTCGTGCCCACGGTGCCATTCGTCGCTCCAATTGGCGGGATCTCTTGAAGTCCTCTCTGATTTAGGGTTTCCATCACCCAAGCGCCGCCAAGTTCCCGATCCTTCGTGGTACCTCTTCTCCCCTCTTTCTGAGGGAGGTAAAATCCGCTAAACTCTCGTTGTTTAATTTCCGCGTCGGAGAAATGCTTGTGTTTGCGTAGTGAGTTGTACAATGTCAATTTCATCGTTCTTAAACAGGTTCGAAATATGATTTCTGAATTTTTCTTGCGCCGCCTAGCCGTCGCCGCCGTCAGTTTCAGCGTTCTTTAAGGCAAGTAGAGATCCCTCTCTCTTGCAAACATTGAATTTTTTTTATCATGGCCTGTTCTTATGATTTTATGTTTCACCCTTGAATACATGTTTCATCAAATAAGTTTAGTTTTTGATTCCTTGAATTGACTTGATAGTAGTTTGAGGTTTCACACGTTTGGGATAATACAAATTTGAAATTGTGAAATGATGATTTTTATTGGAGGATTAGTAGTTCTTTTGAGCATGAACATTAATTGGTATATTGACAAAGGTTAAGATTTCTTGCTAGCAAATAGATGAATTGTGTTTGATATTAAATGTTTGGGTCATACACATGTTTACTTAGACGATATTCGTGTTTTGGAATGGCTTAATCTAAAGGAATACTCGGTATACTAGAAAATGATTTATAGTAATCTAATTCTTCGTGAATACTTCCGTAAGTTTCAAAACTCTCTCTTTCGAGTTCTTTGGGTCATGAATCCTGTTTCTTGTGCATGCTTGGTTGAAAGACTTGGATAAAGTCTATTTCTTGATCTGATGTTTTTCTCAGCGTGAGCTTGTCCCAATTAGAATCACCAATCTAGGAATCTTTTAAATTATCTAATGTTATGCACCAATGTTTACGTGTATAATTTCTGCTATTGTATATCTGAATCAATATTTGGTTACATGCCTTGATATGTTTGAATCACTCAATCATGAATTACTTCATTAATAACTTAAGTAAACAATGAAATGTGGTGTTTAATCGATGCAACTCCTCGACTTGGGCTCCCTCTTGAATCCCTAACGGGAACAAAGGACCGGTCATAGCAAGCTTGAACTCCCTGGCTCAAGGGTGAGTGTTCGAAAGAGCCGCCCCTTAGAGATCACGGGTAGAAATCCTGAATCTCTGATAAGACTTACATCTGAATCTGAATCTGTCTGAATTACGAATCTTGTGCGTCAACCAAAAACATCCACACTTTCACTTGTTACAACTTAAGTTATTACTTGATCATCTATGTATGCTATGATTCGGAGTAGTCTAATAACTCTAGATATTTCTGCTTGTCTCACTTGCTTGCCTGTTTTGTTAGCTCAGCTTCATGAAAAGCGGTACTCAAATATTATGTTTCTCCTGCTCGAATTTTATTTTGCTTTGCTCCTGTTTATTTCAATGTTCTGAGGCTTTTCCTTCTTGTTTTGTAATTTGCCTTAGTGTTCGTGCCTGCGCCGCCTGCTTCCTGAGCCGATCTGCGTCAAGTGTCAGGTTCTATGTTTATGTTTCATTTCGTTATTTGTCGGATATTTCTTTTATGTAATAATTACGATCAGTCATTTTCTCCCTTTTCATGGACAACTGCTAGGATAAATATTATATGTACTAGAATTTGACATATTTGCATGCTCATTCATCTGCGATGATCACTGCATAAAAATATGTTCCCAATACTTATATCTTAAGTTCTTCTGCAAAATGCATGTACACCTGTTTCAACTATCATATTTTAAAGCTTCCGCAATAAATCAATCTGTTTTACTTAAAAGTAACTATTTTAAAACTATTTGTAGTACTTCTGCTTCCGCCTTAGCAGACATGGATTTCTTTTCGCCCATGCCTGTGGCATCACGACCCGCCCCGAAGCGCACTCTGACTCTTGTCGAGACGGGTCGTGGCATTTACCTAGTTCGGTATTCTCCTTATGTATGCTAATTTCATCTGATCACCTCTAATATCATATTGATGGGGTTCCCTTAAAATCTATCTCAGTCGGACCAACATTCATAGATCGCAATCCTGACTGGATCGCTGAAATGGTTCGTCTCGACCATACGAGCTCCACGCCATCAATATCTCTTAGATGTCGCCGCTTTCCGCCGCATAGACGTCAACGCTTCCAAGTCCTACCTCTCCCGCTGCCTCGCCGTCATGCAGGGGAGGACCCACGTTCAGACACACCCGGGCACATGCCCAGGTGTGTTTTCGCGAGTCTGCCTTATATCCCCAGAGCGTAAGCACAGAAGCAGCTTCCCTTCCCCGTCCCCCTTCTTCCTTCGGCTTCAGAAACAACAACGAATGGAGCGAAGGCGGCTACCACTTCTCTAGGACGACGACTGGGCTGTACATTCTAGGTCATTTCTCCTCTAAAAGCCTTCTCTTTGACGGACCTGTTGGGATTCCAGGTAAATGTACTTGATTTCCTCTGCGCTTTACCTGCTACACTATTCCGGCCTGCAACTAGGCGTGGGCATAAGGACCGGCGGGCCCAGGCCTTTTAGAAAAAGCCTGGGCTCGTGCCTGGTTTTTGCCAGGCCCGGGTCGGGCTCAGGTCTCCTCCTGAGGAGGAGGCCTACTGAGGCCTTGCAGCCTGGGCCGGCATATTTAAATATTGGATTTTTGTTTTAAATTTAAGCTTATTTAAATATAAATTTATATAAATATGATATTCATATTTAAGGAAAAATAAATCTCATCCACATGTACACATGTACACAAAATGATAATGATTTTTTTTATTATTGATAAAAATATTAATTACAAAAATAGGCGATAATAAAAATTAAATTTCATATATTTTTTTATTATTGAAAATACAAAATATACTAATACAATATTTGACCTTTAAAAAATCTAGAATAATACAATATTAGTCTTGACGCTTGAAAGTTGAGCCCTCAGAAATGACATTCAGGCTTGATCATCTATGCCCAAATTTAGGTCGTCTAGCTCATCTTCAACTTCGGATGAGCTATCTTCGTTCAATGCGACATGCTGCCTCCTCTTAATAACATCCAAGTGGACTTTGTAGCATATGCAAAGTTCCAAAGATTCGTCGCTCAGGCTACTCCTTCGCTCGTTCAAAATCCTGCCACTCAAAGAAAATGCATACTCCGAAGCTACAGTACTAGCTTGAATTGTTAGTAAATCTCTGGCCATAAAGGTCCTAACAGGATATATATTAACTTTATTTTTCCACCATTGTAAAATATCAAAATTTTCTATATCATTTGAACTCATAAAATCTTGAAATTGTGTTTTTGTATATAATCCTAATTCATTTAAAGTACTCAAAGTTCGTTGTTTTTTTCGGGCGGTTAACTCTAAAATCTTGATTTTTAGACTATCTTTGGTTTTTGGTAGAGTGTTTTCTTCTCTAGGCAGCGATTCATACAACTGATCGTAATAATTATAAAATTCTGTAAAATCATTATTAAATTCTGTAAAATCATTATTAAATTTTAAAACACTTATATTATAAAAATAAATTATAGGTTGCGGTTAAGTTTAAATTATTGTTTATTTCTTCGATAAGATTTTCTACGCCAACTACGCCAATTAAAGGATTTAAAGCTGGGGCGCATGAAAACATAGCTGGCATTTCTTTAAATATTTAAAAAAAAATTCTTCCATTATTTGAATTAACGGACGCCAACTTTCATATTTTTATAAGTTTTAAATTTTTCTGTAATTAATACAAAATTTTCGATAACGAGTAGACTAGTAGAATAATAAATGCCAGATAAAATAGTTGTCGATCTATAAAAAACTTCTAATAATTCCATATAATTTTCAATTACATCCCAATCAGAATCATTAAAATCATGAATTTCAGACATACTATAAAATTTCATTAGTCGTGTTTTTTGTCGCACTGCACTTTTTAACATTTTATATGTTAAATTCTACTTATAGGCATATCAAATTCATGTTTTAAAAATTTAAGCCCTTGTGCATTTATAAATTTTTTAAAATCTTGTTTGCGTTTTTTAGAAGTATAAATATATTTTAACATAATACGAATTTTATTAATATATGGTCCCATATACGATAAACCATCCTGCACAATTAAATTTTAAGCGTAACATACGCAGCGAGTATGAATTTTTTTTTTCACTTAATATTGGTTTCAGATCACGTTTTAAATAATCGATTGCGACCGTATTATTGCTAGCGTTATCGAAAGATATACTTATAATTTTATCTTTAATTTTAAATTCCCGAATACAGTTTATAATTACGTGATAAATAGCTTTACTGATATGTGGATATTCGAAACACTCAAAACAGATAATGTATTTATTTAACTCCCATGAATCGGAATCGATCCAATGACAAGTAATACATATATACGATACGCCAAACGTCATTCGGCAGACTAATTCTACCGTCGTAAGTTTCAAAATAATTTATTTAGTCTTGTTTCGATTGCATATAAGATTTATATGCATCACGCTTAAGTGTTGATCAACTCACCTGCTAATTTTTTTGGTTGAAGCCCTTCATGTATGTATTCAGTCTCATCCTCATTGTCGTAGTGCCCGAACGGCAATCCACGTCTAATGATGTTCCTCATTTGAATCACTCGTTGATGCATCTGATCATACATCCAGATTTGCCCGCCTACAGAAATTTGCGCTTGAGTAGCCTCCGGGGCTTGCTTAGACAGACACGATTTGATATGTCAGGCGAGCGTCAAATTTCTGCTGACGGTGAGCAACTTCGAACAGTGTTTGCACCTGGCCTTAAATTCAGTGTCGATCTGCACTTTCTTAAAGTGCTCTCAGACTGGAGCTGTGTGCTTATGCTCCAAAATTTCATGCGCGGTCGATGCGGAGGACGAAGACATAGAGGAGGAAGACGTCATCTTCTCACTAATTTAGAGAGAGAATTACAGAGAGAATGAGAGAGTGAGAGAGATAAAGAGGAGATAGAGAATGAGAGAGAGAGAGAGAGAGTACGAGAGAGAGAGAGAGAGAGAGAGAGAGAGAGAGAGAGAGAGAGAGTATGAGAGAGAGAGGGAAGGATTCGGCTATAGGAGGGGGGTTTATAAAGTTTTTTTTATTTTAAAAAATAAATAAAATAAAAGCCTAGGCGTAGGCTGGCAATTTTTTGGTAGCCTACGCCTAGGCTGCCATAATTCCTGGCAGCTGCCAGAAATTAATCATTTCTGGCAGCTGCCAGGAAGCCGTTGATAACGACTCTCAAAAGAGTCGTTGATCAACGACAACGTTGATCAACGACTCTCAAAAGAGCCATTGATCAACGACACTCCGTCGGGCCAGGCTTTTCCACGCCTGGCCCGGTCTTTGCCCAGCCTGGTCCCAGGCCGGGCCTAGGACCCGGGCTTTGCCCGGGCTGGGCACCAGGTCGGGCAACTAAATGGAACGAGGGCCTTGTTAGGCCCCCAATGCCCGACCCTGGATCGGGTTTTTTCAGGCCCGGGCCTTTCAAGCTTTTACCAGGCTGGGCCCAGGCCGGCCTGATATGCCCGGTCCTAATGCCCACCTCTACCTGCAACTACAAGGTCATCAACTGCTTCTTCGGTTCATTAGGTAGATTATAGTTGAATGGAAGAGAGGAAGAAATGAGGAACATGTCGATTCAAGGTCGAAGTTCTCTTCATGAACAGTCGAACATGGGAGTATCTAGTCGGTCTTTCTCCATTTGTATTTCCCAAAGAAGAGTAGGAGACGCCTCATTCACAAATCTACATGCAATGGTTTTCTGAAGGTTCGCTCTCCTTCTCAGAGTGCCAGAGTGTATTTCTCTATTGATTCTCAGCTTCCCGCTGCTATTTCAAGTTTCATCAATTATTTACATTCCTGAAATGTTGAAACAGGTCAACTACTCCATCAAATTCCTCTCAGAGTCTCAGGTATTCAGGCCTTAGGAAAATCAGGTATGCCTTGAAAATCATCTATGAAATCCTCATTCCTAAAAAAAAGATATGGACTTCATGTTAATACTTGATGTGAACATACTATGTCGAGAAATTATTAAGTCACTCCACTACAAGAAAACTAAGCTTTTGTGACCAAAAATTAGTGACAATATATTTGGTCACTAAATAAGTGTTATAGTGACGAAATTTAAATTTGGTCTCTAATAAGATTTTTCTAAAGTATTTGTGACAAATTGAGATATTTGGTCACTAAAATAATATCATTAGTGACAAAAAAATTTTTGGTCACAAGTGCCAAATTATTAGTGACCAAAATATTGTTGTCACAAAAAAATTTGATTAGTGACCACAACAATTAGTCACTAGTTAATATATATGTTCTCTAATTTTTTTTCATTTATTATTTTCCCTTCTAAAAAAATTCAGATGCCCGCCTAAATGAAATACTAAAACTAATTAAGTATATAAACTAATTAAGTATATTTCCAATTACACCTAAATGAATACTCAATCTAATCTATTTTCAATTATAATTCGATGATTATTTACTAGGTTTGGTTAATTCCTCTCACGAAACTACAAACCGATGCACTTCTCCCTCGCTTCCCTGGCCGGTGCCGCTCAACCCTACTCCTCTTCGGTAACTGCAGCACTCTCGTGATGACTCCCCTCGCTTTCTAGAAACTGCCTCCGCCTCTTCTTGTTTCGATGCCGGCCCTTTCCTCCACTGATTTCTCCAGCGCCATCCTTGCCACTACGGCTGCCAATTATCACAAATTCTCGGGATTGCTATCGGCGGTGATGTATGATGAGGAGGCAATACATTTAATCTTCACCTTCTAGGAAGTGTTCGTCTGTTTGAACTTAACCACTGACTTCCCCTTTGACTTCCAACCCATCCCCTTCCTAGTTGACCTCCCATACGCGACCCCTTTCCTCCCAAACCACGACATTATTGGCCCACCGTCGTCTCAGTTGCCGTCTGCCGTACTCCGCTTTACCCAATAGATCGATTACCAGAGGAGCACTTCTATGTTCTCGCAGTGGAAAAGGAGCATCTTCGGCCCTCTTCTTGGACCGGGATCCTCTCCAGTTCTATTGAACTGGATACTAGCCAGTTCAAGGTCTGGTCAAATCTCACAATTCCAACGGTTGTGTTTAAATAGCTTTTATTAATACTCTTTCTTCTTCCATTTTTGCCCCCAACCACATGCCTCTTCTCTTCTAATTCAAACCACTGCCCAGCTGCAACCGTTCCTCATTCCAGGTTGCGGCCTCAATTGCTTTGCAAAAGTTTAAAAAAACTGTAGGCTTAGAACATAAAAATGGAATAGAAGCACTCATCAAAATACATGTTCAATAAAATTCTAATCAAAATTCCAAGTTCCGGCTCAATAAAATTCTAATCAAACTACATGTTCAACAAAATTCTAATCAAAATACAGGCACAAAATTTAAAAGTCCATATAGGAGTCAACTAGCCGCATTCATCGTGGGTCCTTCATCGTGTATGCCCTGCACCAAGAAGTAAATTTAAGTTGTGTTACATAAACACAAATAATGTTATGAGAGAGATAATTATAAGTTTATTACCATCATCAAGAAGTCCATGAAACTAATATGATTTTGTGGTGCAAGTTCAGGTAAAGGTTGTTGCTCCGAAATAATTTGATTAACCTGTTAAGTTGGAATAGAATGATTAGTTCTCTTCCCTTATTATGACAAAAATAATTGATAAAAAAATTAGTAAATAATTACCATTACACTTTTATTTTTTTGGATTTCTCTTTCGTGTGTGTCACCTCTTGGTTTTTTCATTCTTTCTATCCATGTTTTGGGACGCCGTTTCTTGCAACGAGTATTTGTTCTTTTTTTAATTCCTCGTGCTGTGAATGTTAATGCTGATGGATCGGGGTAATCTTCAGGACCATTAGTTGATTTTGTTGTTGTTTGCTGCATATCACCACATGTACTACTTGCCTCTCTAAATTTTTTCCTTAGCTCTTGTACTGCCGAGCTTAAAATCATGTATCCTTCTTCAGATTAGCAAGCCTCATTGACTAACTGGACATAAATGGGACACAAAGCTCTATTTCTATCACTGTACTCTAACTTTGAACTCCCTTGATGAATGTTTGACATATCACTGTCTCTTGCATTCCGCTGCCATCTTTTGATTATATATATTTTCAGGTATTACTTTGACATCAAGTGTATAAAATACCTTGATATAATGTCTACACAAGATACCACAACTCTCAAACATCCGACAACTACAAGAAATTGACCAATCAGTTGTGTTTAAAGATATTGTATATTGATTATACATACCAAAGACTCCAACAACATAGTCATGTTGATCTTGCATTACATGACGACGTGTAATTATAAGCGCCATGACTCCAATAACTTCATTTTGAAACACTTCAAATATCTTTGGTGTATATATGTTTGACAAATGGTTCAACATAGGCGAGCTCTTTAAAGTGAACTTCGACAATTTTTGTCGCGAGTCGTATTCTGCTTCTAATTCATTATACCGCTTTTGTCCAACAACCCTTTCAAAATGGGTGAAAAATTCAACTATATTAATGTTGGTTTTTAAGCACTCCTTCAAATCGCAATTAAACCTTTCGCTTAATTGAGTACTTCTCATTCCCGCAGTGAAAGTTCTCTTCACGTATGCTTGAGACCATTTATCTTTTAGCTTAAACAGATCTTTTAGCCAGGTATTTTCATGTAGATTATACACATCTAATAGTTCTTTCCGTGCATTGAGAAATGCATCCTTATCATCGTACTGATAAATACATGCTGAGAAATCCTGACCAAACCTTGACTCACCTTTAAGTAAGTAACCCAAGTGCTTTAATGCATTTTGCCACATATGCCATGAACATAAAGCATGGTATGTATCTGGTAAAACCTCCTTAATTGCCACTGCCATTGCTGCATCAGCGTCAGTGAAGATGGTCTTTGGTTTTTTCTCATTCATGGCTTCTAAAAATGTTTCAAATAGCCAAATGAAGGATTCAATAGTTTCATCATATAAAAGTGCACCTCCAAAAACTATTGCCTCTCGGTGATGATTGAGCCCCAAGAAAACACCTAACGGCCTTGCAGCTTTATTTGTGTCATATGTGGTATCGAATGTAATCACATCTCCAATGTGACTATAATCAAGTATCATCCTTGCATCAGCCCAGAAAATATTTGTAATCTGCTCATCAGAATCTAATTGAACAGCATAATAATAATTCTTTGTGACGGAATCATATGTACAGTTAATGCAGTATGGAGATGATGATTATGCTCTTCCACAAATTCAGAAACTATATACTTCCTGGTTTCTCGATTGAGTACAATTGTAACATGTGCATTACATCCACATCTTGTCTTGGATCGAGCTCTATTTGTTCGATGATCGCGATTATCATTCCCACGGAATCCTTCTCGATCACAAACAAACCTCCTTGAGTCAATATTTTAGTCTTTTTGCATTTATTTGCATACTCCTTTCGAATACCAAAATACCCCTTTCCGGCATATTCATTGTAAAAAATATACGCTTCATACTCTGATGAAAACTCTTTACCTTTATACGGTATAAGTTCCTCCAATACTTCAGGAATAACCACTAACGACAACATGTCATGAATTGGAAAACAAGGAAACCTCCTTTTATACCAAAATACTCCTATCGAATACCAAAATACCTGCATTAGAACAATAACTATAAGAACAAAATCTCTGCAGCAAAAGTAACTCCCTCAATCATTCTCATTTCTTATAAAAAATTAGGAGAAATGAAATCTAAGATATAGGACAAATTTAACAAAATTAGTTTGTATATGACTATGACACAGAAGAATGTATTTCGGCTAACCACAAGCGTAGAAACGGGATTGGCAAAGCATCAAAATTGTGGCCGATGGTGTGCTGGGCTACAAGTTCTTTGAGGAGGAGAATATAGTGCTATTGCTGAAGATGTACTATTGCCGGCCGACGATGTGCTGGGGGCTGACGATGTAGTATTGGCGGTCGACGATGTGCCGCGGCTACAAAATCTCTGCAGTCGGAGAGGTAAAAGAACAGGGAAATGTCGGGAGAAAGGGTGGAAGAGAAACAAGAAGTAAATGCTAAGCCGGACACCAGGTGGAGGCTTCCAATCTCTGCAGTCGGAGAGGTAAAACAATAGGGAAATGGCGGGAGAAAGTGGGGGGAAAGCAACAGGAGAGAGGGAAAAATCTTAGAGGGTAGAAAAATCCGTAGAAATGGAGAGAAAATATTAATATTTAACTTACTTAATTTAAGTCCATTGGATGTAATCTATTCAATCAGGACCCTTAACTGGATCATCTCCAGTTCTATTGAACTGGAGAGGATCCCGCCTCTCCTTCTATAATTGGAAAAAGTAACTAGAAACTTGGAGATCCTCTTTTTTATTTTCAGCATCCTCATAAAATGACTTGCTAACAAAACTGTCCATGAAGTTCAACTCCCAGCCAACCCAGCAAGTCTGCTCTGTCTTTTGTCTTCTTGTCTCACACACTACCTACGCTCTTTGGTAAGTCGCTTTGACTCTTACTTTTCACATCGCTTTTTTTGAAATGCTCAACTAAGAATCCTCTGATGTTTGACTTTGAGGTTGGGAAATGCCTACGCTCGACGAAGAAGACTCCGATGTTTTTCTGGTGATGTTCGATCTCTGCAATATTCGGAAATGTCTATGGCACTGCACATAAGGTGTTTGATCAATTGATCAGTATATAATTTTCATTTCTTTGATGGTCGAAGCCCTTTCTTGGTCTTTCTCAACTTACCTTCATGGTTTGACATTACTCTACCATCTTAAGAGTTTTTCATGCTTTCATCACATCCAATTTATGGAGCACTTACGCTATTTTTTTCAAGAAATATGATGAACACAGTGTCTTAAGAAGAAAGAAAAAAATCCTAAACTTTTATTTTGCAAACTCTTTCCAAAATCTGCATTCAAGTAAAATGACTACGATTCAAAGTTACTATTGCTGAACTTGACATGTGTAGTTCCATAGAACCATTGCTGCTACTTATGATTTATTACTTTTATTCTCCTTCCAGCTGACAATTAGTATGATGATGGTTTGATTTTCTCCTATGAACTATTTTTGGTTCTTAAAAAGATTTGCAATTAAATATTGATGTTGAACTTTAATTTTGCAATTATAGATGCTCTTGCCTCATAGAAAGAAGATTATGCATAACTATGGAATAATGGACAATGCATTAAGATAATGCTCGCAATCGTGTAAGCCAAAGAAGAGCGCATGAAACACTGCCAACACATGAACGACAAGCACGGACATAGGAAATAAGATACGTTGATTATTTTCTTCCCCTGCACATTTAGCACAAAATGACTAAACCTAGCTCAATGTATTTAGAGTAGCAACCAGAGTACATTTTTTTCTAACCTCTCTCGCCGTCGCAGCAGCAAGCCACCAAACGCGCCTCTCCAATATTCCTGTTGATCTCACAGTCGTCGCCTCTTTCCTCAATCGCCTCTCAAATTTGCCTTTTCCGACTCTCTCCTCCCTCGTACCTTGGTCGTCATCTCAATCTTCTTCCACATCCGTATTGATTTGGTAAACATTTTATTCTTATATGATGTTTTAAACTGCATTTCAGAGTATGGTTCTAATGATGTAGGTTAACATCGGTTCTAACTCTTTCGTGCAAGGTTCTAATGCTGTCTCAAATTTTATTGTCATACAACAAAAAAATCTCCCACTAAATAGGCAATCATTATGCTTACCAAGTTAACATATTATTGCAATTTCGAAAATGTTTGGAATTATCGATAATTGTGCACAATAATAGCGATAGGCAACATCGTAGAGGAAGTATTCACAGGATTATTTTGTTCACACAGACCGTTGAAAACTGAAATTTGAAAAGGTATGTTTCTTTTTGGGTGTTCTATTTTGAATTTTTCAGTCTCTTTGATCTTAATGATCACAATTCACAACATTGTTTTTAATTTCATAGGGATGGGCAACATCGCAGATGAATAATTTACAGGATTATTTGAACTACTAACTTGATGACAATTTCTCTAGCATTCTGAATCTACAGTTCATTCATGATAAAAACAGATGATAAAATATAATAAATTTAACTTACTGACATGATATCTTTACTTGTGTTTAGTCTCTAAAATATATTAACCTTCCATTAAAGAAATATTCTTAATGACCAAACGTAACAGTTTTTAGTTTCATCTTAGTTTTGTTGCACATTCGTCTTCTTACATTTTGTGAAACTTATCTGTATGAAATTATGTTATTAGGTTTCTCTAGGGATAGTTTTGTTTTATGAATGTGAAGGTTATTTCACGGATGGCCATATATTTTCTTGTCAAATTTTTGTCCTGGTTTGTATATTGACAATTGGCATTGTACACCATTCTAGTTAGAGCTTAAAAGTAATGTATATTCTAAAAAACGAGGCTTACTAATTTGGATGAAATAAACACAACCATTACATTTAGTTTCATCTTAGTTTTGTTGCACAGTCATCTCCTTGAATACTTTACTCTAGTTGAACTAACAGTTGAGTTTAGTTGAATAATTTTTCATGCATAGTGTTGGCTTGACATTTTAATGGTGTTGTGTTACGGAGGGGCCCGCGACGAGATATCAAATTAAATCTGAAGAGTCTATTCACGATGATCAAAAGGCATGACTAAACCCGCAAAAAGAGGATCAAGGCATCACTCAAATCATCTCACTAACATGTGCATATGGAGCATCTCCTGCAAGGTAAATGAACCACCAATACTTTAAGTTTTCTATTTAATGACGATTTCATTGTTCGATATTGCTTAAATTGTTGTTGTATACTAATAGAACTTAAACTATGAATTGCAGGGAAAACTATAGAAGATAAGGAGGCTGGGACTTTTCCGTGCTAGTGGATGCTATCAAAAGAAGAGAGGAGAAGACATCAGTTGGCTGTCAAAGATGTGCAAAAATGCACTTTTATAGATTTTACTTTTTGTAGATAATTTTTAATGTATTCAGTTTAATTATAGATGAAAACACTATTAATTTGTAATGAGAGGGGTTTGGGCTATCTCCCACCCTCTATTTTCTGATTAATAAAATAATTTATAATAAACAAACTACTTTTTGATTGAATATTTAATTTATTTGTGTGTTTGAATGTCTAAAATTGATTTAAAATGAAAATAAATAAAATATTTCTATGATATTGTGTGAAGAATTAAACAAATAAAATGACAATGTCACTATTATGACATCTTTAGTGACAAGATATTTCTTCACTAAAAATACAATTTTAGTGACTGAAGTTATTTGGTCACTAAAAGAGTTTTTGTGACCAAAGTTATCTAGTGACTAAAACTTCTTTCAGTGACCAAAATTATATGATCGCTAAAGCTTCTTTTAGTGATCGAATTTAAATAGTCACTAGATCTTTTAGTGATAGAAATTAAAATAGTCATTAAATATACCCATTTAGTGACGAAATTTATTATAGTCACTAAAGACATTTAGTGACGGGGCTTTAGTGATGACTTTGCGATGAAATAAATTTGGTCACTAAATGCCATTAGTGACCAAAATCCAACATTTAGTGACGAAATTTTTCGTCACTAACAGTCAATTTCCTTGTAGTGCTCCACAACTGCTTTTAGTACTAGTCCTGCTCTATCATATCTATTATAACTTCATATCTTTGCCACACATTTCTTTCTTAACATCAAATCAAATCTTATGGGTACTATATAACAAATCAATATAAATCATACAAAGATATTTTCTTCGCTATCTATAATTTTTCATTAATTATCTTAATACAAAAAACAATTTTATAATAGATCTCATGACAGGAAACCAATTTGATTCTATGAAATTAATGTGAACCTATGCTCCATAATATTTTTCCTAGCATTATAATCTAGTTCATAAATTTGACTCTTAAATATCTCAACGAGATCAAAAGTCTTAAATTTATGCATCTTCTCCTCAATGCTATGTGGATGTGATGGATTTATTAACTTCATAGATAGCATGTGTGGATCTTTGTGTTAGGATTGATTCATACGTTAGGATAATAAGGGAGCCAGTTAAACTATCTTTTTTTTTTAAAAATTTATTTAATGATTTTTTTATTTATAGCTAATGTCTATTAGTGCCCGAGTCATGCAAAAATCCTGGGTCCTCCACTGCCGTCAAGCCTCACTCCTTCTTGCCGCCTACCTAATTTTTCTCACTCCCAGGGAACCTCCACCCGACTCCTGAAAATTGACACTGATTTTGTGTCCGCCGACAACACTCCGAAGACCCAGACACCCAAGATGCTGCCGAGGCCCAATGCCTTCTACCCAAAGTCTGTTACTTCGCAGCTCCCCACGAAGCCATTTCATGAAGTGCGAAGCTCTGGAGTTGCTTCCGCCGGTGAGCTGCCTGCGCAGCGTATTTTTTATGGCATGGTTATGGTGACACAAAGGGCAAAACGGATAAACTAAAACAAAAGGTGACACCAACATTTACTGTCCAACTTTATGTGGTTGAGCCCGCATCCAGCGGTCTCTACCAGTGCTCGATGCTCTCTTACAGCATATGGCCACATGTAAGCAGGTTGTGTTAGAAATAATAATTGTGGTCCAAATATGTTAATTATGCGTGTTACTGGACTGTCATTAGCATCGACTCAATTCAGGTGATCTAATTAATCAGCTTGATTACATTTCATATTGTATGAACGATTCAGATCATGTGTGAATTCTAGGCGTCGTTTACATTTATATGATGAGCTTAAATGTAAAACGGTTGCATTAGGATTTTGCTATAAATAAGTAATGATCCCTGGGTCACAAGGTATCTAATTTTTCCACTCAAATTTAGTTCTAGAATCTCATCGCTAGAGAGGGTCTAAGGAGAAAGATGATGACTCGTCTTCTTCATCAAGACCTTGTAAACATGGAAGATCCGTGACTACGACAATTCATACTCATGAATTTAGGTATGCTCCTAGCTCCTCATGCATCCTTCTTGATGTTTCAACTAGAGAGAATCCATATCCACCATGTATTCACGGATTTACCCTAATAAGTGGTATCCGAGCTACTCTATGTCGATTCATCAGAATTTTCCGGCGGTTTTCTGATTTTCTGGCGAACTTTATTTTTTTCCTGCACAATTTTTGTGTGTGTAATCGTTCGGCTACGACACCGGATCCGGTGCTGCAACTATGCATTGGAGAATCGCCGTGACCGATGATCTCACCATCGCCGGAATCCGATGTGGTTGAGGGTTAGAACAATGCCCCGGCGGCCTCGGTGGCACCAGGCCGCATGTTCTCCCTCACGGACACAAGGGATGCTCTTGTAGCTCCCCTTGGATATGGCCGGAAGCCTCCAGAAGGGGTCGCCGACTGGAAACACCTGATCAAGCGAATTGCCCGACGGCGCCGAGCGACAACATTTTTGGGCCGCACAGCTCGACGCCATGAGCGCCAGACACCCGCCAAAGGCTGTTGGATCTCGCTGTCGCCGGCAAGATTCGGTTGTTTTCGGCGTCCCTTAGCCGAAGCAGGAAGCGCGACACCCGGCGGTGGCCAGGAAGCTGCTTAAGCGCGGGCGACTGGGCGGCATCCGGATTCACGAAAGGCAACGAATTGGGTTGCCCTAGTGGGCAACAGGAAGCTGCACACACCTGCCCGGATGGGCAGCGTGCAGGTAAGCGCTTCTCCATCCATTTTGGCCCTTTCTGAGCAGGGCAGGACATTTTAGGCATGCCCCGACTCCCTGATTTGGGCCCATTTTTTGGGACAATTTTTTTATAGATGCACAATTGATTTTGTAGGCTAATATGTATATTTTTTAACAAAATAAAAATCTTAATATCGATTCATATTTTTTTACGATCATTTTAAGATCCCATATGCATATGTTTTGGATAAATTTTGTAAAAATATTACTGTAGAAAAATTGATTTTGTTAGTGTTAAATACAACTGTATTTTTGCCTGCAAAAAAAGTCTGAAAACACAATTTTTTGCAACTGTATTTCCGATTACAACTGTAGTTAATAGGGAAAATACTGTCCCGCAGCTAGAGGTAGCAGCGCTACTCTCATACAAAAATTGTTCCATTTTTAGAGCCTTTTTTCTTTTCTTTTTTGATGGTTTTTGTGGCCAAATTTCGGTAACATGATTTAATTTATAGTGATGCACAAAATCAATTTGAAATATGGCAAATATGAAAGCCTATTTTGGGCATTAACCAAAAGAGTAATTATGACATAAAATATTAGATTTTGGCCAATTCTTATTTGGGCATATTTATTACATTACTAATAGTAATCAATTTATGACCAAATTTACTCAATTTTGTTGCCCAAATCGTCATAATATTTTGACAACAAATTTTGAGTATTTCTGCAAACCAAGTTGTGTTATTTTTGAATTATTTCATGTCTTAATTACCTATATTCTAGGCAATTTTGATAATCCAAATTTGATTCAATTTAAATCAAATTTGGACTGACTTTTTTGGAGCCAATTTTTGGCAATCTTTGGATCTTTTTTTATTCTTTTGCTTATTATGGATTAATTAAATCTTGCTTAATTTAACATAAATATTTTAATATTATGAAATAATAATCATATTATTTTGATAATAAATATTTAGTTATCCCATGAGACTCGATTTTATTCATGGATTCAGCTCAAATTAAATTTATTAAATTGTGAAGCTCTAAATATTCTAACTCAATTAATTCTTTAACCCGACTTGTAATCGGTCATTTCGAGCATAATTTGGCGTTTAGATCGACATAAAATTTGTTATATTTAATTATAAAATATTAATGCTATTATTATTTAGTAATTAATATTTGGGTATTATTAAATTATGATCGATCTAATACCTCAATTTTTTAAATTATGCCCTATATGCCAAATGAAAAGAAGCTGGACTACATAATGGTAAGCTGTTATTTTGTTGGGTATTCTGAAAAATCTAAATGATACAAATTTTATGATCATACTGTTAGGGTTTTCTTTGAGACAAGTAATACTCGGTTCTTTGAAGATGTTGATTTTGGAGGGGAAGATTGTTGGGTTTCAAAACATCAAATGCGCAACAAAAATATAGAAAACCTTCGACAAGATCCATGCAAAACACACTAAATCAAGAAAGAAGTTTATACTTGCGTCAAAAATCAAATTTCAAGAGGAATAACTAGCGTTTGAGTTCAAACGCAAAATAGTATCTGCATCTCTAGAGGTATCCACACGAACGCCGAAAACACCATGCAGTCTGTAGGACCCTTTTTTTGCTCTCTCTCCGGGTCTTACGCCCAGAACCACCGCCTTACAGTGACTCCAACACACGAGGAGGTCGTCACCACAAGACGCCGATTCTGCCGACATTTCAACAGTCACAGACCAACCATTCATCACAAAGTAAATAGAAGCAAATATAAATATATTCCAGTCCACATCACATCATATCATAAATAAAGTCAAGGACCGCAAATGAGATAAAGCAAATAAGTGGGCGATAGAGTACTGAGATAAATAATGGTGTATGCCCTGTACATCAAATGCCTCACTACAAAAGTCTCTCACGGAAGTAAGCTAATCTACTAGTGAGGAAAAGGATAAAATATAGAGTTCGGAAGATAATATTTAGTCACACTCACAGGGGCTGCTCCATGTTAAATTTTTGAAGTGGAAGTGGAATGGTGCTGAGTGGTCTGCATATTGGAGACCCCAGAGACCGCGCGGTCTGTGCCGATATTCTGGCCGGTTTTGTCTCAGGCGATCTGTTATGGGCAGTCTGATCTGGGAGACCGCTATTTGTCCGAGCGGATTGTGCGGGTTGTTCTGACGACTTGTTCATGTTGGCCAGATGTTCAAGTAGGTCTGCAGATTGGAGACCGCAGAGATACCTTCATGTTGGCCAGATGTTCAAGTAGGTCTCGCCATGTATACCTCGCTTTGTAAAGAGATAGTTAATATCATAGCTCTATTCGGTCCTCCCATTGTCATTGTTGTGCTACACTTGTGGAAGGTTTTGTGAAGTGTTCCGCATTTTACTTCAACTCCGGACCTCAAGTTTTTTAACATGGTATCAGAGGTAGGTTGCTGAGCAGTAGTTGCTGATACTTCTCTCGGGTTCCTCAAGGTGGTTAGCAATTAGTGGGATAGCAATGGAAGGAGGATATGCTAGAGGTCTTGGTATTGAGCTCCTTACGCAGACTAACTTTAAGAAGTGGGAGTCTTGCATGGAGAGCTATCTTCTTGGCGAAGATTTGTGGGAGGTAGTAGGAGGAGAAGCAAGACAAGCTATTATTCCTGCTGAAGGGAATGCTGAGCTCGTGAAGGCTTGGAAGAGAATGAATGCTAAGGCGAAGTTCACTCTCAAGAGAGCTATCATTTCTGAGCTATTTGATCACATCATCGGATGTAGGTCAGCTGCTGAAATTTGGACAACCTTGGATGGCTTGTTCAATAAGAAGAATGTAGCTAGGCTACAGTTCTTGGAGAATGAGTTGGCGAAAGCAACTCAGGGAGACTTGTCTATCTCAACATTCTTCTTGAAGATGAAGAACCTCTGCGCAGAGATATCGGCTTTGGACCCGGATGAGCCTATCTCAGAAGCTAAGCTGAAGAGGCACATAATCCGTTGCTTGCGGAGGGAGTATGTGGCCTTTGTCACTTTTGTTCAAAGCTGGGCCAATCAGCCTTCGTTGCTGGAGCTGGAGAACTTACTTGCTTCATAAGAGAGTTTGGCTAAGCAAATGACTGAGATGTCTGTCTCTGGGGGAGAAGGTGAGGTTCTTTTCTCTGGCAAGAAGAAGAGATGGGATAAGAAGAAGAAGACATCTAGAGATGATGGTCCGTCTACTTCATATCAGCAGGAGAGGAGCTATGCTCCTAAGCGTGATGGGAAGAAGAAGGAAGGACCTAGATGCTTCAGGTGCAACAAGCTTGGTCACTTCAAGAGAGACTGCCAAGTCAATCTTCAGCCAGGGCATGCTGCAGGAAAGGAGCAGGCTGGTTCCAATTCTGAAGGTAGTTGGAGTGGTGGAAGTGCATTCATGACGGGCATGTGTGTTCGGGCTATGACTTCCATCAACTATCAAGATGATTGGATAGTGTACTCTGGGTTTGGTCATCACCTGATCGGGGATGAGTCAAAGTTCTCCTCGTTGCGAGCATATACAGGTAATGATGATATCATTACAGCTGACGATACTTTACATGCAGTAGAGAAGGAGGGTGTGGTTTCCTTGAACGATAATAGAGGTACTCTTACATTGAAGAGTGTCTATCATGTTCTGGGGATGAAGAAGAACCTCTTCTCTGTGACCAATGCGGTGGATGCTGGCTATCACGTTCTGTTCGGTCCATCATAAGTGAAATTTCTCCGAAATGTTTCAACTATGAAAGCTGAGTTCACTCATATAGGGAGACGAGTGAAGGACTTATTTGTTCTTTCAACAAGTTCTTATGTTGATAAAATGAGGGCTAACAACAATGCTGTTATCTAGCACGAAATACTTGGGCATGTTGGGATGGATAAGTTGATGGCTATGGCAGGAAGAGGCCTTGTGAAAGGTTTGCCTAGCTTGTCATCTTTCGGGGATGGTCATGTTTGTGCAGGTTGTCAGTTTGGTAAGGCTCAACGCCTTCCATTTGACAAATCACAAAGCAGATGTAAAAGACCATTGGAGTGTATACATGGTGATCTGTTTGGACCTACCAACACTGCCAGTCTTGGAGGTAGCAGGTATATGCTGATCTTGGTTGATGACTTCACCAGATATACTTGGGTATATTTTCTGAAGGAGAAGTCGGAGGCGTTCGAGAGGTTTGTGGAGTTTAAGGAGCTGGTGGAAGGTCGGCTTAACCTGCGGGTCAAGAGGTTTAGAATTGACAACAGAGGGGAGTTCACCTCCAAGGCGTTCTTTAACTTCTGCAGGAAGCATGGCATCCAAAGGGAGCTTTCTTGTGCTCACACTCCACAACAGAACGGAGTTGCAGAGCGGAAGATCCGTCATCTGATGGAAACCTGCAAATGTTGGCTTCATGCCAAGTGTATCCCAAAGCCCTTCTGGGCAGAGGGAATGCCTTGTACGGCCTATGTTATCAACCGGATGCCTCTCAGTCCCATCAACATGAAGAACCCTCGTGATGTTCAAGGAGAAGCCAAGCGTGGAACACTTTCGAGTGTTTGGTTCTACCTACTACGTGCATGTTCTGGATGCCCTTCGAACGAAGCTAGATGCAAAGGCAAGGAAACAAGTCTTCGTCGGTTATGATGACCAGGGGAAAGGGTGGAGATGCATGGATCCCGAGACACGGAGATATGTGTGTTAGATTGGTAGGAGCCCTTAGAGGGGGGGGGGGTGAATAAGGGTTTTAGAAACTTATATTATATTTTGAAATACTTGCTTATGATAAGAGATCAAAATAGTGATTTTGAATAAAGATCTAAATTGTTTTATAATAAAGGAGAGGATAATAAACAATTTAGAGAAATGAAGAACAAATCAATTTTATTACACAAAGAGCGACATGATTATTATTAATAAAATTGATTACAAAATTTTGATTTCGATGACGCTAGAAATCAAAGCGAAATATGAAAAACTTTTTTTATTTTATATACCGACTCGTATCCCCACGAGCCAGTTGGCTTTAGCCGATCCTTCCCCGGATACGGCCTCAAGCCGCTCTAGCCAACCCTTCCCCGGATATAGCCTCGAGCACCCCCTAGACCTACACCCTAGACCTAGTCGCCAACACGAGGCGAATTTCTACCCTAAGTCCTACCCAGACCTAGTCGCCAACACGAGGCGAATTCTCTAACGGTTACAAAAGATATGAAATAAAATAACAATAACAATATTAAAAACTCCCTCTAAGAAACTTCTGAAGTCGGAGATGAACGATCGCTGTAGAATAAGCGAGGTTGAAGCGATCCCTCTTCGGATGTAGCGTGACGAAGTCCTCCTTCAGAAACTCTCTAAGCGTTTGGTGGGAGATCAACTCTCGGCCATATAAGGCTTTGGAACTCTTGCACAAGACCTCTCTCAGGAATCAACAAGCAAAATGAGAAGAGAAGGGTCCATTTTATAGCCTTAGTGCTAGCGCCTGCGCTAGCGCTACCGCCGACGCTATCCTATATTAGGACATATTCTGCGCGGCAGAATCTTCAATCTGAGGAAATGTTTCTCTTTTGCCTTTTGTGCTCCGCGCTACCGCCTGCGCTATTGGCTACCGCCAGGCGCTAGCTCCTTCTATATGTGCTCCTGGAATTGCGCTAATCATCGCTAGCGCCGGGCGCTAGGTACTACCGCCGGCGCTAGTGGGAATGTTGGATTTGATGGCTCAAATTTGGGGGGAAACCTTCTTATGTAATCCATGAGTTATATGGACTTTGTTTTCCTGCACACTTAAACACACAAGATCAAATACACATAGGATTTGTTATTCTCAAACCTAGGAGATGCGGAAGACCATGTTCCAACAAACTCCCCCTTTTGATAATAAAAAATCAATTAATGATAAATCAGAGCATTAATATATAAGCATGATGAAACTAACTTGTGTGTGTGTGAGAGTGATGACTTAGGATAATTATCGATTTTAGCATTTAGAATTCCCCCCCCCCCCCCCCCTAAATACATGCTCCCATTAAGTGAATGCTCCCTTAATATGTACGCTATCATCTTATTTAATCATGTTAGTTTTCTATTTTGATAGCAGATTATATTTATCATGTTAGTTCTCCTCCTTTTGTTATTAGAAAAAGTGGGTAAGGAGGCAAAACACAGAAAAGTTTTGATTGGAAGATAAAGGCATGATCGAGCTTTTAGAGAGAAGGAAATGATAAGGAGTTTTTAGAATACTTTTCATTGAAATAGATCAGAGTGTTGAGCATATAACATTTGGCATGTAATCAATATTATCTTGTTAGTTCTCTCCGATATATAAGAGTTTTAAGCGTAAAAAGAATACAGGGTAAACGTAAAGTTGCGGAAGACTTAAAAAAATACAATCAAACATCTTTTGTAAGACATGATGATTCATAAAATGAAACAAGATGTTTTTTATAAATCACTGTTCAATTAAAATCTTTAAGTTTAACAATAAAGTAACCAAGCATGAAATAATGTTATCAAAAAGAGATTACTACAATACAATTTTAATTCACATTTTCAAAACATACCAAACATTGTAGAAAGCATGCTAGGTTATCTAGTGCATTTCATAAAAAAGAGTAGTATAGAATTAGCATTAGGATCCAATACTAATGAGAAGAAGTGTTATGGAAGATAATGATGTGCACAAAAGTGTATTTTGAATAAAGTAAACAAATGTTTTAATCAAAAATACAAGAGATATGTAAAGCAAAGAGCACAATAAAACACAAATAATTTTACTTCCACACACTTCAATGCACAAACAAAATGTACAACTACCAAGGTGCTTTGCACACACAATACTCATCAAGACTTATCAGGGTGCAAAGTAGTGCTTGGGGGATCACATATTTTATTTTGTTTTAATATTGAAACTAGTGATCCGGTGTACTTAAGAGTAAGTGGTTTTTATTTTGAAAGAAAGATAAGGTTTGCACAAGACACTTTACTATTCTTTCCAAGGTGCTCAACCTCACAACGCTTATTAAGACTTATCAGGAGGTTCAAGTAGTGTTTGGTGGAGTTATCTTTGTCAATTTATTTCATGATTATTTTTTATACAAAGTTCTCCGAATACACTTGTTTTGCAAACCAATGTAATTTTGAAAGTACAACCACTTTTCTTAATTTTTAAGAGTGCAAATAAATGTAGTGTAGGTAAGATACTTGTGCAAATTTAATTCGTTATACAATTACAATACACAAGCAAGCATTCTTGGATTAAAAACACATGTAGACTTTGCCAAAATAAGTGAGTGAATAATTATCATTATCAATCATAAAACATTTACTCATACTTAGAGGCATGCTAAGCTTAGTTCTACACCTTTTACAATACAATTTTATGCACAAATGAGTAGAAATATCAAAGCATGATAAAAACAATGTTCAAAGTAGTTTGAACTGATGAATTGCAACATTATAAAAGTTCTAAATAATAGATTAAATTATGCTTGATTTTCACAATAAAGTCCATACAGTATTTTTGATATTTTTTAAAAAATTTGATTTAAAGTTTGAACTCTTAAAATTGATCTTGGACTTCCCGAGGTCTACCCTGTGAGGGGTTCGCCCGGTACTAGGAGATGTGATGGGATGATAGCCCAAATCTCCCTTTCGCAAGATACATGTAAATAGAAAAGTTAAGTCCAAAATAATTATTTTTGATACTTATTTTTGTTTTATATTTTTGTATTTGATTTTTGCATATAGGAATAGAAATCAAACAAATAACCAAAGAAAGAAAAAAAATATTTTTTGTAATTTGGCTTTTGTAATTTTGTATTTTAATTTTTCAAAAATCATTTATAGGCAGAAATGTAAAAATGAGTAGTACATATAAGATAATATATTTTTAGTGAATTTTCAGAATTTTAAAATTACAGAAAATCGGATACTTGAGCTAGCGCCGGCGTTAGGTCGTAGCGCCTGCGTTAGCTCACAGAGAGTGCTTATTTTAATCATATAGCCTAGATTTTCTTTGATTTTGCTTCCGATTTTGCTTAATTATGTTTGTGCAATGTAAGGCATGTCTAATGAAATAATGAGACGAGGATAAATCGCAAAAAGTTGTGGAAGTTAAAATTTTAGTACATGGGTTTCATATTCATTAGACCTTAATTCTTGAGTTTTGCACAACATATGCATGAGTGAAATGATCATAAATAAGTGAAATAATATTCATGCAATTTTTCAATTCCGATTTGACATGATTATGATTAAACATACTAGGGGTAATAAAAAATGACGCAAATATATTAAATACCTTGCGCATTTTATAAATTTAGTCTAATACCCCTAAAATACCTTTTAAATCCATATTGACACTTATTTCATTTAGTCTTAATAATATCATATGACAAATTTAGTTTTTTAAATTTTATAAGACTTTTAGGAAATGGATTTAGAAGGATAAAAATAAAAAGGATAAGTAGATCACTTGAAAACTGACATGACTTTTTATTTAACTTTATTCAATTTGATTTATTTATGAATTTTGGTTTAATATGTGAAAGTCATATCACAAGTTATATAAAGTGATCATATCATGATGGTTCAACAAAAAGGAAAATAAACAAAAAAATAGGTTAGGCATATCATGAAGTAGATTGATGATATTTCAAATTTAGTTGATTTCTACTTCATGCAAATGATTGGATACTAATGAATGAGAGATTTAGGTATCCAAAGGGGACCAAGTGTGGTGGTTCCTTTGGGTACCCAAATATAACGTGTAGGTTTGTGGGTAGATATTGATGAATGGGTCCATTCATGTGAAGTTAATGTTTCAGTTTTAATTTTGGGCCTCCATTCAAATCTCGGTTTATTGTTATTCTTATGCATCAAGTATCTATTGTGATTATCTTTATTTTGAAAATTATAATTGGAAGTATCATTCATAGGAATTTTGTGTAGTTTTATTTCTAAGTTGGGAGAAACACGATTTTGTAAATAATGATGATTTTGATTTACAAATCCTTTGTGTTCCTTACTCCCATTATTAAACTTAGTTAAGATGTTCATATTCATATTCAACTTGCTTTTAGATATAGTTTGATAATGTGAATTTGTATTTATAATTTTCATAAGTAAGTTGATTTTTGATTTTAATTCATCATTCTTGATCTTTAGATTATGCTTAGCTTTATTATAAGCTATTGTGCTATTTTTAAGAGTAGAAACAATAGAGTCAATATTATTTTGATAGTCATTTCTAAATTCCTCAAATGTTTCATCCATCTCTTCAATTTCAATTTTATAACTTTTGCATGTAGCACAATCACTTTTTAAAGATGAATTTTCTAAAGATAATTTTTCATTATGTTCTTTTATACAAATAATTTCTTTTTCAAGTTCCTTAAATTTTTCTTTAATATCATTACAATCAAAACAAGGTTTTGTATTTTCAATTGAAGTGACATGAGTAAAGCTAGATAAATCAGATTTTGATTCTAATTTAACTTTTGCTTTTAATTTTTTATTTTTTAAGCGTAATTTGCAATTCACATTTTTTAATTTCTTAATTTTGCGCTTTGTAATTTGTAGCAATTGTAAAGTAGAAATAGAATTGCAAACAATAAGATGATTTGATTTCCTTACAGTGCTTTTGGATGCTGTGAGATTTGAGCACGAATTTTCTTTGTTGTCTTCATCTATTTGGCATTCCTCTTCCAAAGATGGGATTTCTTCTTTTCCATTTGATGTGCAATCTTGTATGTTCTCCACTTCTTGCATTTGTTCCATACCTGTAGATGGAGAATCATACATTTCTTCAAGAAATTTCCATACTTTTAATGCACTAGAGAAACAATATATTAATTTTGAAATTTCGTGAGATAAAGCACAGAAAATACTATTTAAAGCTTTTGCATTTAGATGACATTCATGTTTATTTGATTCATCTGCTGGTCTAACTATTGCTATATCCCATGCATTGATATCTAAATTTTTAATAAACTTTTTCATTAAAAATTTCCACCCTTTATAATTTCTCCCTTCGAATAAAGGTGGTTTAAGAGATTTTTCTTCTTCATAAAAATTTACCCCACTAATAGAGGTGAGATCATGAGATGCCATTATTCCTGGTTGTTAAGTCGATTGGAATAAAACCGCTATGATACCACTTGTTGGATCAGTAGGCTCCCTTAGAGGGGGGGGGGGGGGGGGGTGAATAAGGGTTTTAGAAACTTATATTTTATTTTGAAATACTTGCTTATGATAAGAGATCAAAATAGTGATTTTGAATAAAGATATAAATTGTCTTATAATAAAGGAGAGGATAATAAACAATTTAGATAAATGAAGAACAAATCAATTTTATTACACAAAGAGAGACATGATTATTATTAATAAAATTGATTACAAAATTTTGATTTCAATGACGCTAGAAATCAAAGCGAAATATGAAAAACTCTTTTGTTTTCTATTCTGACTCGTATCCCCACGAACCGGTTGGCTTTAGCCAATCCTTCCCCAGATACAGCCTCAAGCTGCTCTAGCCAACCCTTCCCCGGATATGGCCTCGAGCACCCCCTAGACCTACACCCTAGACCTAGTCGCCAACACGAGGCAACTTTCTGCCCTAAGTCCTACCCAGACCTAGTCGCCAACATGAGGTGAATTCTCTAACGGTTACAAAAGATATGAAATAAAATAACAACAACAATATTAAAAACTCCCTCTAAGAAACTTCTGAAGTCGGAGATGAACAATCGTTGTAGAATAAGCGAGGTTGAAGCGATCCCTCTTCGGATGTTGCGTGACGAAGTCCTCCTTCAGAAACTCTCTAAGCGTTTGGTGGGAGATCAACTCTCGGCCATATAAGGCTTTGGAACTCTGGCACAAGACCTCTCTCAGGAATCAACATGCAAAATGAGAAGAGAAGGGTCCATTTTATAGCCTTAGTGCTAGCGCCTGCGCTAGCGCTACCGCCGACGCTATCCTATATTAGGACATATTCTGCGCGACAGAATCTTTAATCTGAGGAAACATTTCTCTCTTGCCTTCTGTACTCCGCGCTACCGCCTACGTTATTGGCTACCTCCAGGTGCTATCTCCTTCTATATGTGCTCCCGGAATTGCGCTAATCATCGCTAGCGCCGGGCGCTAGGTATTACCACCGATGCTAGTGGGAATGTTGGATTTGATGGCTCAAATTTGGGGGCAACCTTCTTATGTAATCCTTGAGTCATATGGACTTTGTTTTCCTGCACACTTAAACACACAAGATCAAATACACATAGGATTTGTTATTCTCAAACCTAAGAGATGCGGAAGACCATGTTCCAACAATGTGGTCTCTAAGGATGTGGTATTTGACGAGCTGACATCATACCAAGGTAGCTCTTCTGTAGAGTTATAAGGAAGCAGGGTAGATAGTGGACCAGAGGAAGCTACAAAGGAAGTTCTGGTGGAGTTGCCTGTTTCTCCAGGTGTTCCAGGTATTTCTAGCTCTGGGTCAGGTGCTTCAGGTTCTGGAAGCAGGGGGAGCGATGCTCCATGTTTATCTGAAAGGAGAGCTAGTACAGAAGCTGCAGTGGAAGAGGTGGTTCAGAGTCAAGCTCTGAGGAGGTCCAAGAGGACTATCATTCCACCTGATCGGTACACGGGCGGAAACTTGGTGAGCTTTGTCTCATGTTTCTTTGCAGGTCCCCTGGATGAGAGAGAGCCATCTTGTTATGAAAATGCCGTTGGAGTCAAGGAGTGGAAAGGAGCCATGGATGAAGAGATGGATGCCCTCAGGAAGAATGAGACTTGGGACTTGGTGCCTAAGGTTGAGGGAGTTATTCCGGTGACTTGCAAGTGGGTTTTCAAACTGAAGAAGAAGGCTGATGGAAGTATTGAGTGGTACAAGGCTCGCCTTGTAGCTCGAGGTTTCTCTCAGAAGTGTGGGGAGGATTATGACGAGACGTTTAACTTTGTTTCCAAGATGACTTTGGTCTGGGTGGTGATCGCATTGACAGCTTGCCAAGGGTGAAAGATTTGGCAACTCGACGTGAAGAACGTGTTAAATTTTTGAAGTGGAAGTGGAATGGTGTTGGGCGGTCTGCAGGTTGAAGACTGCAGAGGCCGCGCGGTTTGCGCTGGTTCTCTGGTCAGTTCTGTCTCAGCGGTTTGTTTGAGGCGGTCTGATCTGGGAGCCCGTTATCTGTCTGGGTGGCTTGCGCGGGCTATTCTGGCGACTTGTTCAAGTTGGCCAGGTGTTAAAGTTGGTCTGCCTTCTTGCAGTAATCGGGCGGTCTGACGACTGTTCTAGTCGGTCTGGTTACTGAAGGAGTTCTTTGTTTTGCAATAAGACCGGGCGGTCTATTTTAGGAGACGTGGTAATCGGGTAGTTTGTACATAACCGTATGGTTAATAAGGGAGCTGCTTAGCTTTATTGAGCTCGGGCAGTCTGGTTTGTGAGACCGCTCGCGATCTGATGGGCGGTTATTGTATCCCGGTTTGTGCGGTGATGACATCCGTCTTCTCGCCTATAAATAGGGGTGTAGGGCCCGTCATTAATATCGAGAACTGTAAGAACCAAAGTAGGCTTGATTGTGCCGGTCTCACTTTGAGGTCGTGCGGTCTGAGATCCTTGTCTGACCGGTTTGTTTGTTCGCAGGTTAGCAGCTAGCAGCTCGCGGTCAGCTTTGTCTCCTTTCTTCGAGCTTTGAATAAACCAGTCCGGGCGGACTGTGTTTAGGTGTTCTTGGTCTGGTGCAGCGGACTCAGTTGATCAGGCAGTCTTAAGTGGCCAGGCGATCTTGAGTTGCGGTCTGTCGCAGATAGCAGTTTCCTTGCTCAGAGTTTGCGGGTTCTTCTGTGATCAAGACCGTGCGGTCTGGGCAATCAAGAAGTGCGAACTGTTTTTTTTCAGTAGAGGAATAAAGCAGCAGGTCAGCGGTCTATAGTTGCGGTCTGGCAGGGGTGGCTTGTACTCTGTTTGTGCGTTCTCAGGAGATACCGTCTGGCTTATCTGTTCGCGCGATCTGGCGGTCTCAAATTTTTAGGTCGCTACAGCTTGTTTACCTTTGTGTTTTGTTTTTCTCTCCTCCGTGATTCTTATGAATCATTTCTCGCCATGTATACCTCGCTTTGTAAAGAGATAGTTAATATCATAGCTCTATTCGGTCTTCCCATTGTCATTGTTGTGCTACACTTGTGGAAGGTTTTGTGAAGTGATTCTGTATTTTTACTTCATCTCTGGACCTCAAGTTTTTTAACATGGTATCAGAGGTAGGTTGTTGAGGTTGCTGAGCAGAAATTGCTGATACTTCTCTCGGGTTCCTCAAGTGGTTAGCAATCAGTGGGATGTCAATGGAAGGAGGATATGCTAGAGGTTTTGGTATTGAGCTCCTTACGCAGACTAACTTAGAAGTGGAAGTCTTGCATGGAGAGATATCTTCTTGGCGAGGATTTGTGGGAGGTAGTAGGAGGAGAAGCAAGACAAGCTGTTATTCCTGCTGAAGGGAATGCTGAGCTCGTGAATGCTTGGAGGATAACGAATGCTAAGGCGGAGTTCACTCTCAAGAGAGCTATCATTCCGGAGTTGTTTGATCACATCATCTGGTGTGGATCAGCTGCTGAGATTTGGACAGCCTTGGATGGCTTGTTCAATAAGAAGAATGTAGCTAGGCTACAGTTCTTGGAGAATGAGTTGGCAAAAGCAACTCAGGGGTATTTGTCTATCTCAATGTTCTTCTTGAAGATGAAGAACCTCTGCGTAGAGATATCGGCTTTAGACCCGGATGAGCCTATCTCAGAAGCTAAGCTGAAGAGGCACATAATCCGCGGCTTTCGGAGGGAGTATGTGGCCTTTGTTACTTCTGTTCAAGGCTGGGCCAATCAGCCTTCGTTGCTAGAGCTGGAGAACTTACTTACATCGCAGGAAAGTTTGGCTAAGCAAATGGCTGGGATGTCTGTCTCTGGGGGAGAAGGTGAGGTTCACTTTTCTGGCAAGAAGAAGAGATGGGACAAGAAGAAGAAGACATCTGGAGATGATGGTCCGTCTACTTCATATCAGCAGGAGAGGAGCTATGCTCCTAAGCGTGATGGGAAGAAGCAGGAAGGACCTAGATGCTTCAGGTGCAACAAGCTTGGTCATTTCAAAAGAGACTGCAAAGTCAATCTTCAGCCAGGGCATGCTGCAGGAAAGGAGGAGGCTGGTTCCAATTCAGAAGGTAGTTGGGGTGGTGGAGGTGCATTCATGACTTGCATGTGTGTTCGGGCTATGACTTCCATCAACTATCAGGATGTTGGATAGTGGACTCTGGGTGTGGTCATCACCTCACTGGGGATGAGTCGAAGTTCTCCTCATTGCAGGCATATACAGGTAATGACACTATCATTACGGCTGATGATACTGTTCATGCAGTAGAGAAGGAGGGTGTTATTTCATTGAATGATGATAGAGGTACTCTTACGTTGAAGAGTGTCTATCATGTTATGGGGATGAAGAAGAACCTCTTCTCGGTGACCAATGCGGTGGATGCTGGCTATCACGTTCTGTTCGGTCCAACAAAAGTGAAATTTCTCCGAAATGTTTCAGCGGTGAAAGCTGAGGTCACTCATGTTGGGAGACGGGTGAAGGACTTGTTTGTTCTTTCAACAAGTTCATATGTTGATAAGATGAGGGCTAACGACAGCACTGCTATCTGTCATGAAAGACTTGGGCATGTTGGGATGGATAAGTTGAAAGCAATGGAGGGAAGAGGCCTGGTGAAAGGTCTGCCTAGCTTGTCATCTTTCGGAGATGGTCACATTTGTGAAGGTTGTCAGTTTGGTAAGGCTCGGCGCTTTCCATTTGACAAATCACAAAGCAGATGTAAAAGACCATTAAAGTGTATGCATGGTGATCTGTTTGGACCTACCAACACTGCCAGTCTTGGAGGTAGCAGGTATATGCTGATTTTGGTTGATGACTTCACCAGATATACTTGGGTATATTTTCTGAAGGAGAAGTCGGAGGCGTTCGAGAGGTTTGTGGAGTTCAAGGAGCTGGTGGAAGGTCGGCTAAAACTGCGGGTGAAGAGGTTCAGAACTGACAATGGAGGGGAGTTCACCTCCAAGGCGTTCTTTAACTTCTGCAAGAAGCATGGAATCCAAAGGGAGCTTTCTTGTGCTCACACTCCACAATAGAACGGAGTTGCAGAGCAGAAGATCCGTCACCTGACGGTGACCTGCAATTGTTGGCTTCATGCCAAGAGTATCCCAAAGTCCTTCTGGGCAGAGGGAATGTCTTGTGCGGCCTATGTTATCAACCAGATGCCTCTCAGTCCCATCAACATGAAGACCCCTCATGAGTTGATGTTCAAGGAGAAGCCAAGCGTGGAACACTTTCGAGTGTTTGGTTCTACCTACTATGTGCATGTTCTGGATGCCCTTCAAACAAAGATGGATGCTAAGGCAAGGAAACTAGTCTTCGTCGGTTATGATGACCGAAAGAAAGGGTGGAGATGCATGGATCCCGAGCACGGAGATATGTCGTCTCTAGGGATATGGTATTTGAGGAGCTGACGTCATACCAAGGTAGCTCTTCTATTGAGTTACAAGGAAGCAGGGTAGATGGTGGACCAGAGGAAGCTGCAAGGGAAGCTCTGGTGGAGTTGCCTGTTTCTCGAGGTGCTCCGGGTATTTCTAGCTCTGGGTCAGGTGCTTCAGGTTCTGGAAGTAGAGGGAGCGATGATCCATGTTTACCTGAAAGGAGAGCTAGTCCAGAAGCTGCAGTGGAAGAGGTGGTTCAGAGTCAAGCTCTGAGGAGGTTCAAGAGGACCAGTATTCCACCTGATCGGTATATGGGCGGGAACTTGGTGAGCTTTGTCTCATGTTTCTTCCCAGGTCCCCTGGATGAGAGAGAGCCATCTTGTTATGAAAATGTCGTTGGAGTCAAGGAGTGCGAAGGAGCCATGGATGAAGAGATGGCTGCCCTCAGGAAGAATGAGACTTGGAAATTGGTGCCTAAGGTTGAGGGAGTTACTCTGGTGACTTGCAAGTGGGTTTTCAATCTGAAGAAGAAGGCTGATGGAAGTATTGAGCGGTACAAGGCTCGCCTTGTATCTCGAGGTTTCTCTCATAAGTATGGGGAGGATTATGAAGAGACATTTAGCCCCGTTGCCAAAATGACTTCGGTCCGGGTGGTGATCGCTTTGGCAGCTTGCCAAGGGTGGAAGTTTTGGCAACTCGACGTGAAGAACGCTTTCTTATATGATGAGATTGACAAGGATATCTTCATGGATCAGCCACCTGGTTATGTATCCGAAGAGCACCCAAGATATGTTTGCAAGCTCAAGAAGGCTCTTTACGGCTTGAAGCAAGCGCCTCGGGCGTGGTACGGGAAGATCACAGAATACCTCCAGTTCTGCGGATAATTTGCTTCTGATTCAGATTCAAGCTTATTCATAAAGAAGACGGGGGAGCTTCAGGTCTTGGTGCTGCTATACGTTGATGATATGATCGTCATGGTGAATTCTGAAGTGGAGGTAGCTAGGCTTCGTGCTGAGCTAGCTATCAGATTTGAGATGAAGGATTTGGGTGAGCTCCACCATTTCCTTGGGATCGAAGTGGAGAGGAGAGAGAGCGGTATGCTTGTTTCCCAAAAAGGCTATGCGGATTGAATCATGAAGAGATTCGGCATGGAAGGGGGGAAGAGCAACTCTACTCCACTGGAAGTTGGAGTTCATCTTCGACGAGATGAAGGGAAGGTTCTTACCGATCCTTTGGTGTTCTGGGCTTTGGTCGGAAGCTTGCTATACTTGACGATCACAAGGCCAGATATTGCTTATGCAGTTGGCAGGGTGAGTCGATTTATGGCAGAGCCTCGGAAGCCTCATCTTGTGGCGGCTAGGTGTATATTGAAGTATGTCAAATCCACCTCGGATTTGGGTCTCTTCTATGGGAGAGATTTGGGCTTTTGCTTGCACCGGTACATGGATGCTGATTATGGAGGATATTCGGATGATCGGAGATCGATGTCTGGATATGTCTTTATAACAGGCTCTACAGCTATATCATGGTGCAGCAAGAAGCAGGATTCCGTGTCTATCTCTACCACGGAAGCGGAGTACAAAGCTTCGGCTTTGGCGGCTCAGGAAGCCATCTGGCTTAGGAGGCTTGTGGAGGACATTCATAGGGAGGTGCGAGGTCCTACTCTACTACGTGGTGACAACGAGAGTGCTCTCAAACTAGTGAACAATCCAGTTTGTCACGCGCGTACGAAGCACATAGAGATTCATCACCATTTCATTCTGAGAAGGTGTTGGAGGGATCTCTGATTGTGGAGCATGTGCAGAGCAAGGAGAATGTTGCTGACATATTTACTAAGCCGCTGGCGAAGGGACCATTTGGTCGATTGCTGATCTTGCTTGGTCTGACTTCCACTTCCCACTTCAAGGGTGAGTGTTAAATTTTTGAAGTGGAAGTGGAATGGTGCTGGGCGGTCTGCAGGTTGAAGACCGCAGAGACCGCGCGATCTGCGCTGGTTCTCTGGTCGGTTCTAGCTCAGCGGTTTGTTTGAGGTGGTCTGATCTGGGAGACCTTTATCTGTCCGGGCGGCTTGCGCGGGCTGTTCTGGCGACTTGTTCAAGTCGACCAGGTGTTAAAGTAGGTCTGCCTTCTTGCAGTAATCGGGCGGTCTGACGACTGTTCTAGTCGGTCTGGTTACTGAAGGAGTTCTTTGCTTTTGCAATAAGATCGGACGGTCTATTTTAGGAGATCGCGGTAACCGGGCGGTTTGTACATAACCGTATGGTTAATAAGGGAGCTGCTTAGCTTTGCTGAGTTGGGGCGGTCTGGTTTGTGAGACCGCTCGTGATCTGATGGACGGTTATTGTATCCCAGTTTGTGCGGTGACGACATCCGTCTTCTCGCCTATAAATAGGGGTGCAGGGCCCGTCATTAGTAACGAGAAATGTAAGAACCAAAGTTAGCTTGATTGTGCCGGTCTCACTTTGAGGTTGTGCAGTCTGAGATCCTTGTCTAACCGGTTTGTTTGTTCGCAGGTTATTGGCTAGCAGCTCGCGGTCAGCTTTGTCTCCTTTCTTCCAGCTTTGAATAAACCAGTCCGGGCGGACTGTGTTTAGGTGTTCTTGGTCTGGTGCAGCGGACTTAGTTGATCAGGCGGTCTTAAGTGGCCAGGCGATCTTGAGTTGCGGTCTATCGCAGATAGCAGTTTCCTTGTTCAGAGTTAGCAGGTTCTTCTGTGATCAAGACCGTGCGGTCTGGGCGATCAAGAAGTGTGAATTGTTTGTTTTCAGCAGAGGAATAAAGCAGCAGGTCATTGGTCTGTAGTTGCGGTCTAGCAGGGGCGGCTTGTACTTTGTTCGCGTGGTCTCAGGAGCTACCATCTGGCTTGTCTGTTCGCGCAGTTTGGCGGTCTCAAATTGTCAGGTCACTACAACTTGTTTACCTTTTTGTTTTGTGCTTCTCTCCTCCGTGATTCTTATGAATCATGTCTCGCCATGTATACCTCACTTTGTAAAGAGATAGTTAATATCATAGCACTATTCGGTCTTCCCATTGTCATTATTGTGCTACACTTGTGGAAGGTTTTGTGAAGTGATTCCGCATTTTTACTTCATCTCTGGACCTCAAGTTTTTTAACAGAACGCTTTCTTATATGGCGAGATTGACAAGGATATCTTCATGGATCCACCATCAGGTTATCTATCCGAAGAGAACCCAAGATATGTTTGCAAGCTCAAGAAGGCTCTTTACGGCTTGAAGCAAGCGCCTCGGGCATGGTACGGGAAGATCGCAGAATACCTCCAGTTCTGCGGATACTTTGCTTTTGATTCAGATTCTAGCTTATTCGTAAAGAAGACGAGGGAGCTTCAGGTTTTGGTGATGTTGTACGTTGACGATATGATCGTCACAGGGAATTCTAAAATGGAGGTAGCGAGGCTTCATGTTGAGCTAGCTATTAGATTCGAGATGAAGGATTTGAGTGAGCTCCACCATTTCCTTGTGCTCGAAGTGAAGAGGAAAGAGAGCGGTATGCTTGTTTCCCAAAAAGGCTATGCGGATCGAATCGTGAAGAGGTTCGGCATGGAATGGGGGAAGAGCAGCTCTACTCCAGTGGAGGTTAGAGTTCATTTTCGAGGAGATGAAGGGAAGGTTCTTACTGATCCTTTGGTGTTCCGGGCTTTGGTTGGAAGTCTGATATACTTGACAATCACGAGGCCAGATATTGCTTATGCAGTTGGCAGGGTGAGTCGGTTTATGGCAGAGCCTCGGAAGTTTCATCTTATGGTGGCTAGGAGTATCTTGAAGTATGTCAAATCCACCTCGGATTTGGGTCTCTTCTATGGGAGAGATTCGGGCTTTTGTTTGCATGGGTACATGGATGCTGATTATGGAGGAGATTCAGATGATCGGAGATCGACATCTGGATATGTCTTTATGACATGTTCTATAGCTATATCATGGTGCAGCAAGAAGCAGGATTCTGTGTCTGTCTCTACCACATAAGTAGAGTACAAAGCGTCGGCTTTGGCGGCTCACGAAGCCATCTGGCTTAGGAGGCTTGTGGAAGACATTCATAGGGAGGTGCGAGGTCCTACTCTGCTACGTGGTGACAATGAGAGTGCTCTCAAACTGGTGAACAATCCAGTTTGTCACGCGCGTACGAAGCACATAGAGATTCATCACCATTTCATTTGTGAGAAGGTGTTGGAGGGATCTCTGACTGTGGAGCATGTGCAGAGCAAGGAGAACGTTGCTGACATATTTACTAAGACACTGTCGAAGGGACCTTTTGGTCGGTTGTGGAGTTTGCTTGGGCTGACTTCCACTTCCCACTTCAATGGGGAGTGTTAAAATTTTGAAGTGGAAGTAGAATGGTGCTGGGCGGTCTACAGATTGGAGACCGCAGAGACAACGCAGTCTGCGCCGGTGCTCTGGCCGATTTGTCTCAGGCGATCTGATCTGGGAGACCGTTATTTGTCCGAGCGGCTTGTACGGGTTGTTCTGGCGACTTGTTCAAGTCGGCCAGATGTTCAAGTAGGTCTGCAGATTGGAGACCGCAGAGACCGTGTGGTCTGCGCCGGTGCTCTGACCGGTTTTGTCTCAGGTGATCTGATGGGCGGTTATTGTATCCCAGTTTGTGCGGTGACGACATCCATCTGCTCGCTTATAAATAGGGGTGCAGGGCCCGTCATTAATAATGAGAACTGTAAGAACCAAAGTTGGCTTGATTGTGCCGGTCTCATTTTGTGGTCGCGCGGTGTGAGATTTTGTCTGACTGGTTTATTTGTTCGCAGGTTAGTGACTAGCAGCTTGCGATCAGCTTTTCTCCTTTCTTCCAGCTTTGAATAAACTAGTCCGGGCGGACTGTGTTTAGGTGTTCTTGGACTGTGCAGCGAACTCAGTTGATCAGGCGATCTTAAGTGGCCAGGCGATCTTGAGTTGCGGTCTGTAGTAGGAAGCAGTTTCTTTGTTCAGTGTTAGCGGGTTCTTCTGTGATCTTAAGACCGTGCGGTCTGGGCGATCAAGAAGTGCGAACTGATTGTTTTTTCAGCAGTTGAATAAGCAGTAAGTCGGGCGGTCTGTGGTTGTGGTCTGACAGGTGCGGCTTGTTGATGAGTCCTGATCATATACACATTTATGGACTCATCCGGGCCGATTTTCTAGTCTTTGCACGTCACTTTAGACATGTTTTCATTCTTATTTAACACTCCATGCTAAGTGCACTTCTAGGCCCGTTTCAGTGTTATTTCTTGTTCATCTTTGTTACTAGTTGTCATGCTGTGTTAAGTGCCACCTTCAGTGGCCAGACTGTTGTCGTATGTTGGAACAGGAGTCGTGCAGGTGTTCCCGGTACAATTCTGTACAGGAACACTGCGCACGATCATTGGCTCCTTCGCACACGACCACTGGTCGTGCGCCACTGATCGTGCGCACTTAACGCCTTTTTTATGAGTTCTGTCTGGCTTATCGCACGACCACTTACGACAGTGCGCACGACCACTGGTCGTGCGCCATTGGTCGTGCGAACATTGTATTTTATAATTTCTGACCTTGCAGGCTCCGCCCAGGCAGAGCGCACGATCACCAAATTCTAGTGCGCACGACCACTGGTCGTGCGCCACTGATCGTGCGCACTGTTTATTCCAGCGCCTATAAATAGCCCTGCTCGCGATTTAGGTCAGATCACTCGCCGTTTTTCCGCCCAGCTCCGCCGTTCCGCCCATTTCCGCAGGTTTTCGCCCCCTAGGCCTCCTCCATCATCCAAGGGCTTCAAGGAGGAGATTCTACACTCATCTTCATCGCCAAGGAAGGAGTTCCTCGCATCGGACGTGGCCGAATTGTAAAATGCTGGAGAATACGGGTGCATTGGGAGGTGTGACAGCCCTCCTCTACCCCGGACGCAGTTGGGACCGAGCTAGGACGTGGATTGACAACCCAACGATTCCTACCGTGAATCTACAACGAGACTCCGGATTCGGTCGTATCTCTTGCCTCTTTCTTCTACTTGTGTGGTTGTATTTGTTTGTAATCTCTATATTTAGATGATGACACTATGAATCTTGTTTATTAATGTTCATTTCATGTTTATGGAATCATATTATTCATATGTGTGAATGAGATGCGCCGCCATCCATTTTCCACTCCACCACCATGTCCGGTGCCGCACTAGCAATTGCTAGTGGCGTGCTTGTCGAAGAGGTGCTTGCGACCCTCATCCGTATGCCTACTCTTGCATCCGCCTAGCGAAGCGTGGCATAGCGGCCCGTGTATTCCATCCCTCCTAACGAAGCAGCGCGCTCAAGGCCTGCATAGTTTGATCCATTTGCCTACTCGTCCATCCACCCTTACGAAGTAGCGCGTTCAAGGCCTACGTAGTCTTCCATCCCACCGAGCGAAGCTTTGCATAGCGGCATTGCATAGGAGTAGTTATAGTATTTTCTCTTTATTTTCCATAATCCAAAACCCCCGCTTTCGCATCCATCCGACTTAAGGACTTCAATCTCAAGTCCTCCTCAATAGTCAACTCCACCTTACTGTGTTCCTTCCGAGATCGATACTCGGGGATTTACTCCTCGTTTTATATTACTTGAACGATCGGTACACTGCCGTGTCGTGCCGCAGTCTAGCCACCATCTATAGTGGTGTGTAGGATTTGCGCATCAAGTTGTTGGCGCCGTTGCCGGGGATTACAGACGTGTGAGTTTTCTTGAGAGGGAGATATGAGAGAGAGAAGTTTCTTCCAGTGTTTATAGCCGCCTTTTTATTTTTGTTTGCTTTTTAAATTTATATTGTTTGTTATTATTTCTTCTCTCCTATTTTAAAGTTTTAAGCAAGTTTAATCCAAGGAGTTTTATTAGTTTGTGTAAATTTCCTTGCAAAGAATTTCAGCTTCATTTTATCTGCTTTAATTATTGAAAATGTCTTCATGGGATATTTCACCTAGCTTTAATGACATGGTTTATTATATGGACCAAATGAATGAGTTGAATGCTAGGCAGTGTAGGAACATTGTTTGCTTGTTGTGTCGAGGAGAGGGTCATGAATTGAAGGACTGTCCTAGTCTTTTCAATCCTGACCGCTGCTCCTCCACTCATGACAACAGTGTCCCTATCGCTCATTCTGTGCCCATGGAGGCAATTGTGCCCTCTACCCCCGAGCTTGTCTCGTGCATGGACTCCTCAGTCCCTGTGTATGGCTTCACTCCCAGTGATGATGATCACTCATCTGTTGGGCAACAAGGAGAGGAATGGGAGCTCCTAGATGCACCTGAGCATGATGAGGAAAGTATTCTTTCCATCGGGGAGGCTTTAGCAGATCTTTTTACGAAGGAACCAAATCTTTGTGTTTTTCCAGTTTCTTTGCACGATTTTTCTACACACATTCTTTATGATCCTATCAAAGTAAAGGAGCGGGGTGATGCTTCGGACTCGGAGGATGCTCCAAGGTGGGTTGAGGAGGATACTCCTTCTGATGAGGAGGTTTGCACTTCCTCATGGGACGAGGAGGTCCAACTCACCACCGAGGCCCTTGAGTTCTTGGGTTCCCCTCGCCATGATACTTACGATGATGATAGCGATCTATCCTTGGATCCTGTTGGGAGTGAGACCGGGACCACTCCCCCAAGTTTTGATTATTTAAGTCATTCTTCTCTTTTATTTCCTAACCCCCCTTCTTCATCTGAGCCTGTGCAGGTTGAATCTTCGCAGGTACATCAGGAGGACTTGGAGCATGATGCTCAAGTCAATGATGAGTGTATCTTCATATGTGAGGAGGTTGACCCCTCCTCCATAGAGGAAGCCTCATTCATTTCCTTCTCCTCCTGCTGCACCCCTGGAGATGATACCTTGCTGGGCAAGGATTGTTTTGGTGAGATGAATGAGGACCAGGTCTCCTCCTCTTCTTACTTTCTGTTTCCTCTACCTGCGTTATGTAGGTATTATTATTTGGGTAGAGGAGTAACTGTTCTGTCGCCGTATCGGTACCCGCTACCGACACGTGTATTAGAACAGTTACCTGTGCACTTCTCTTTTCATAGACCCATTAGCTAGAACTGTTTTCAATTTGAATAAGTCGTGCTGGGATGACAATAACCCCAGTAGTTATCTTTCTTTTCCTGCATTTTTATTTCTTCTAATCATGTTTAGTTAGCCGTAGTTTATTTTAGTTTGTCTTTTTCTTTTGTTTTTGCGGAGCTGACCCCTGCAGGTATCTTTTCTGGATGGCGGATGTTGTAGCTTCATTTTAGCTTACACGCCAATCTTCTGGTATGCTCATTTCTAAGCATTGGGTACTCTCTTTCCCTAGCCCTATTGTGATTTTCATGTCATATATTATGTGGGTTGTTTAGTTTAAGTCTGGGGGAGAGTAGTTTTGTGTGCCCACGCACGTGCACTATTGCATTGCATGCTAGAAGTATTTCTATTTCATTTATTTAGTATTGTTCATCTTCATTGCACACCATAGCACCCACTTGAGCGCGTACTCTTCTGTTTGCCTGCTCTGTTGTGAATTTAATTCTCCTGCTTATTTGGGAAAGTCTAGGTGATGGCTTAGGACTATGTAGCAGAGTAAAATGTTGACTCCAGTAGTGCTCCTAGTCGAGTGCTCGGTTGCATAGAAATTTGTGTAGATTAGACTTCTCTTTATACTTATGGTTTTATAATTTTTTTTCTATTAGTGTAAATGTTGTTTACTCTACTCAAATGGTGAATCCGGTGGAATCAAACGGTAGCATAGGGATGTGTGTAAACGATCGCTAGACTCGTATTGCTTGAGTCGGGAGAAAGGAGAATCCTTCTCGGTGGCTAGAACTTGCCCCAAGCGATTCTTGAAGCATTGGCATAGGATAGTTCTAGTGCGTGAGAATGACGTAGGCCATCATTTTGGCCCGGTTGAGCCTTTGTGCCCACTCCTATCGCTTTATCCTCGTTAGCCCAGTTGTGCCTACCCTTTCTTTGATTCAGCCCCACTGTTGTCTCACCAAAGCCTAAACGCCAATCCTAGTCGCACACCCAAATCTGAGCTTTAGTTGTAGTTTTATTTACATTGTGGGGGGGCGTTGATTGTGGTGTTTATTATGTGAATCTGTGGATATGCTCATTTGAAAATTTTGCTGAAAGAAAAAAAAGACAAGAAAAAGAAGATAGAAAGAAAAAAAAATGAAAAGGAAAAGAGAAAAAAAAAAGAAAAATGAGTTTTATTGAAAAATCATGTAGAAAAATTATGTATTGGGAGTAGGCGGTGCACACACCTATGTTGCAAAAGTCCAAGTCTGGGGGTGTGGTGCACTTGCATTCGATTTTGGTGTGTGGGTAGTTATATTAAAGCTCATTTGGGTTGCGTGTTATAAGCCCTCTTGTTTATCATTGTTTACCTCACCGTAACCCAAGCCTCAATTAAAACCTAAAAGTCCTACCGACTCACGCTATGGACCAATCTAGTGTCGTGGAGAGAATGTGACCGGGTGAGCCTATGGTCGCCGACACCGATGGATTTCGGTGGAGTTTGTCCGACACACCAATCTTGAGCAATGCTCATCTCAGCGCTTAGTTTACTTTCTCCGTATGCATGACCGGATGATTCACCGTAGTTCACCATTTTGAGTTGTTGTAATATGCTTTTACTCTTTTAGAAATATATAAACTGTTTTTATAATCAGAAATCTTTTCTACTATTTTTCTTATGCACGTGAGCATGCGACTTCGCATGGTACTCTGTATTGTAATCTTAAGCCATCTACTTTTCTTTCCTCGTTCGCTCAGAATTTGTTTGCTCGGGACGCGCAAACAGGTAAGTCCGGGGGTGTGATGAGTCCTGATCATATACACATTTATGGACTCATCCGGGCCGATTTTCTAGTCTTTGCACGTCACTTTAGACATGTTTTCATTCTTATTTAACACTCCATGGTAAGTGCACTTCTAGGCCCGTTTCGGTGTTATTTCTTGTTCATCTTTGTTACTAGTTGTCATGCTGTGTTAAGTGCCACCTTCAGTGGCCAGACTGGTGTCGTATGTTGGAACAGGAGTCGTGCAGGTGTTCCCGGTAGAATTCTGTACAGGAACACTGCGCACGATCATTGGCTCCTTCGCGCACGACCACTGGTCGTGCGCCACTGATCGTGCGCACTTAACGCCTTTTTTATGAGTTCTGTCTGGCTTATCGCACGACCACTTACGACAGTGCGCACGACCACTGGTCGTGCGCCATTGGTCGTGCGAACATTGTATTTTATAATTTCTGACCTTGTAGGCTCCGCCCAGGCAGAGCGCACGATCACCAAATTCTAGTGCGCACGACCACTGGTCGTGCGCCACTGATCGTGCGCACTGTTTATTCCAGCGCCTATAAATAGCCCTGCTCGCGATTTAGGTCAGATCACTCGCCGTTTTTCTGCCCAGCTCCGCCGTTCCGCCCATTTCCGCAGGTTTTCGCCCCCTAGGCCTCCTCCATCATCCAAGGGCTTCAAGGAGGAGATTCTACACTCATCTTCATCGCCAAGGAAGGAGTTCCTCGCATCGGACGTGGCCGAATTGTAAAACGCTGGAGAATACGGGTCCATTGGGAGGTGTGACAACCCTCCTCTACCCCGGACGCAGTTGGGACCGAGCTAGGACGTGGATTGACAACCCAACGATTCCTACCGTGAATCTACAACGAGACTCCAGATTCGGTCGTATCTCTTGCCTCTTTCTTCTACTTGTGTGGTTGTATTTGTTTGTAATCTCTATATTTAGATGATGACACTATGAATCTTGTTTATTAATGTTCATTTCATGTTTATGGAATCATATTATTCATATGTGTGAATGATGTAACACCCTGCCAGTACGAATAATATAACAGTAGGTCCGGCCGGGACCCCACGCCATACTAACCACACTAGCTTGGAGTTAAAAAGTGATAAACAGAAAGAAACTACAACAGAGTATACTGAACACTAGTGGAAGCATAAAGATTTAACATTTCCATTAGAATTGTCCACAATCATAGGAATGTAACCAAGAGAGAGAGTTATGGCCTTAAGGCCTTACATTTAGCAAATGTACTAAAATCTCCAAAACATACATCGGCACGCAGGCCGGCAATACATGAGAAAGCTAAAAAGGAGGCTGGCCTTCAAGGGCCAACTCAGCAAAAGGGGCCACCGCCCGCTATTTCCCGCTAGGCTCACCTGCACCTGCATAAGAACATTCCACCAAGCGGTGGCAAACAAGGTAACGGTCAGCACAGCTGACCAAATTATAACGACCCCACCCCTTTCCCGGGGTGGCGGAGATTCTACCCTGCAAGCAAGCCATACTAGCACAAGTACTAAAATAAAGAAAGTGAAACTACACAAGGTGAGGTTTCAAGCACATTCAATCTTCTAGGTTGAGCATCAAAAAGGAGGGGACCTAGGTATGCACATGATGTTGGTTGGGTTCACCCGAAGGTTCCCCGCAACCGCCTAAACAACCGCATGAGGCTAACAACATCAATTCCACAAACACTCCACCATAAGGGCCATCGCCTTATGTGGGAAAAAGAGCTTTTGGTCGGTCTAGGTAAACCACCTTCCACGACCTCTCCCATGATCACACGGCTACATGAGGTAGGGACCTCTTACCGATCTGTATGGAAACGGGTTCGGTTTAGCTTTGCCCGTGCTCTAATCGTCGCGATCTGTCGCACGACGCGGGTACGGCTTCGCCTCGGCCCGTAAGGGTTTAGCACCTTCAAGTGCTACACAAATATAAGCTACGCACCTAATCCCTTCACAAGGATCTAGGCTTCACAAATACTCAAAAGGGGAGGTATAATACGCTCCGCATAAATTTCGCGGTGAAGGTTTGCCTTCATCCAATCTCAAAGCATGGGGCTTTCGTTAGGATCTTTACAAGACGCCTACACTTAAATCCCGCACTATTATAGACGATTTCACGGAGTCATTCTCCGGCACGCATTCTAGGCTTAACCTAAATGCAACGTCGCAATCCAAGCATCACCGATTCGGGCTCACGGCCACGAATAGGCTTCACACAAAATGCCTAAATCCGCACGACTACCAGATTTTCTACATGCAATATGCCGGGGACGGACACAATCGACCCGGAGTTCCGGAGAACTTGAGGGAATCCTACACTTCACCCATTTGGTGAAAGGGATCCCTCATGCAAGCATAGAGAAACGAAGGAGAGGACAAAAAACAAGTCCAAACAATGGTAGAAGAAATCGTTACCCTAGGAGCGTTCTTTTTCGCCATGGATCCGAGATTCTAGACGGAGGGAAATGACCGCACCGGGCTGCACTCTCCAGATCTGGAAACAGTTCGCGAAACGGAGCTCCGGAGCTCCGTCAATGGCGGAATCTCCCTTCTTCTTCCTTGGCTCCTCCTTCTTTCTCTAGGGTTTGGAGAGAGAATGACTTAGAGAATATGAGGTTTAACCCCCTCTCATCAGCCCTAAAGGTCTCCCGCAACTAAACCTAGCCGTTGGATCAAATCCCAGAAGATTTGGACGGTCCGATCTTCTTCTCCGCTCAAAATCGCGGAACAGAATAAACAGGGCGCACGATCGCTGGCGCACGATCACTGGTCGTGCGCGAAGAGGGAAATAGTCGTGCGCACTGTCCGAGACAGAACTCGATTCTCTTCTGAATTAACGCACGATCGCTGGCGCACGATCACTGGTCGTGCGCGAAGAGGACAATGGTCGTGCGCATAAGCCGAGACAGAACTCCGATTCTTTGTGGGTTACGCACGATCATTGGCGCACGCTCACTGGTCGTGCGCTAAGAGGACAATGGTCGTGCGCATGGACCTGATCTGGAATCTTGAGCCTATCCCGAGCGCAACACCACCATTCCGCCTACCTCGCTGAACCACGATCTTTGGGGTGTTACAACTCCACCCCCCTTAAAAGAATTTCGTCCCGAAATTTCGAAAACAGTAATAGCAGGAAATTACAGTTCTTAAAGAAAATTTACCTGAGGGAAATAGCTCGGGGTACTCCGCAAGCATCGCTTGCTCTCTCTCCCAAGTTAGCTCCCCTCGGCCGCAATTATCCCACCGGACCTTTACCATCCAAATGGACTTGTTCCGCAACTGCTTTACCTCGGTATCCTCGATGCGTAAGGGTTTGACTTTCGTCGACAACCCACAATCCACCGACACTTTGCCGACCGCAACGATATGAGTAGGCTCTTGCACTGCCTTCCTCAGAACTGAAATGTGAAACACTCGTGCAGACCGCTCAGCTCTGCAGATAGTGCAAGCCGATAAGCCGCATCACCAACACGTTCCACAATCTCAAACGGTCCTAAGTACCTTGGACTGAGCTTTTTCAAGCGTCGGATCCTTGATACCCCTTTGAACGGTTTGATCTTCAAGTAAACCCGGTCGCCGACGGCGAACTCTAGGTTCCTATGCTTGGCGTTGTAATACTTTGCTTGCCTATCCTGGGCAATCAATAGCCTTTCCCGAATAGTTCGGATCATCGAAGTTGCTTCCTCAACATCCTTTCGCTTTAATAGCTTAGTATCGCCCGTTTCTGCTCAAGACAACGGCGTACGACACTTCTTACCATAGAGGGCCTCGAAAGGAGCCATCTTTATACTGGCTTGGTAGCTATTATTGTAGGCGAATTCGATCATATAGAGATGATCTTCCCACTTCTTTCCAAAATCTAGAGCGCACATTCGGAGCATATCCTCCATAGTCCTGTTGGTTCTCTCGGTCTGTCCATCCGTTTGCGGGTGGAAGGCCGTGCTGAACTTCAATTTCGTGCCCAACAGTTCATGGATAAGCCTCCAATCTTTCGATGTGAAACGCCCGTCACGATCGCTGACGATGCTACGAGGGACACCGTGCAGCCGCACAATACTATCGACATAGAGCTTCGCTAGCTTTTCTACAGAATCATCCTTCCGGTTCGGAATAAAATGCGATACTTTTGTCAGTCTGTCCACGATCACCCAGATGGCGTCGTTTCCATGCTGCGATCTCGGCAATCCGTGCACGAAATCCATCGAAATATCGTCAAACTTCCATTCCGGAATCGGCAAGGACTTCAAAAATCCACCGGGACGTTGACATTCCACCTTCACCAACGCGCAAGTGTTGCACTTGGCCACGAAGAGGGCAATGTCCTTCTTCATACCCGGCCACCAGAAAAGTTTCTTCATGTCCATGTACATTTTCGTGCTCCCCGGGTGGATAGAGTACTTGGTATGATGAGCCTCGTACATCAATTCCTCCCGTAGAGTACCAACGTTTGGGACGCACAATCTTCCATTCTTCCACATAAGGCCATCTTCGAAAGAGAAATCAGCGTTCAACCCGTCAACGGTTTCCGCTTTGTAGCGTCTCATGCTCTCATCCAGCTCCAATGCCTGTCGAACTCGGTCGGCAAGGTGGTATTGAACCTCCATCCAGTTCAAGCATGCTGAAGTAGACGCTCTTCGATCAACGCAAATGATCTCCATTTCTTCCAGCTCACGGATCAGACGCTCATCGTGCATCAAAATCCAATTTGCTTGAGCGGGAGCCCGACGACTCAACGCGTCCGCAACTACATTTCCCTTTCCAGGAGTATATTTGATGTCGAAGGTGTAGTCCCCAAGGAACTCCAACCACCTCCTCTGTCGCATATTCAACTCCCTTTGATCTAGCAAGTACTTGAGGCTCTTGTGGTCGGTAAAGATGTCGATCTTCACGCCATACAAATAATGCCTCCAAAGCTTAAGAGCAAAATACCACGGCCGCTAGCTCCAAATCATGGACCGGGTAATTCCTCTCATGAACTTTCAACTGACGGGAGCCGTAGGCAATTACCTTACCGAACTACACTAGGACACAACCCAAACCACTCTCTGAGGCGTCGCTGTAAATTTCGTAGCCTTCCGTACCACATGGCGAGCATAGAATGGGCGCCGTGGTCAGACGGCTTTTCAGTTCTTCAAAAGCTCGTGCGCACTCGGGCGACCAAACGAACTTATGATCTTTCCTAGTCAATTTAGTGAGAGGAAGTGCAATCCTCGAGAAGTTTTCCACAAAGCGCCTATAATAACCGGCAAGTCCTAAGAAACTTCGGACTTCCGCTACGTTTTTCAACAAAGGCTAGGCTCGGATCGCTTCTATCTTCGACGGATCAACCGCAATTCCATCTCCACTAACGACGTGACCAAGGAATGCTACTGACGGTAGCCAAAACTCGCACTTGGAGAACTTGGCATATAGCTGACTCTTCCTCAAGGTGCCCAGAACTGCGTGCAGATGTCCTACATGCTCCTCTTCTGATTGAGAGTATACCAAAATGTCATCGATAAAGACGATCACAAATTGATCCAAATACTCACGGAACGTCCTGTTCATTAAGTCCATGAATACCGACGGTGCATTGGACCGACCGAACGGCATCACCGTGAACTCATAGTGCCCAAAGCGGGTACTGAACGCTGTTTTTGGAATGTCACATTCCCTAATTCGCAGTTGGTAATAGCCGGACCTTAGGTCCAGTTTGGAGTACTGTCGACCCAACCAGCTGGTCGAAGAGATCATCGATTCTTGGAATCGGATATCGGTTCTTCTCGGTCAACTTATTTAGCTCTCGATAATCGATACATAGACGCAAGCTCCCGTCCTTCTTTTTCACAAAGAGGACCGGTGCACTCCAAGGCGAAGAACTTGGACGTACGTAGCCTTGCTCTAGCAGCTCTTGCAATTGAACCTTCAGCTCTGCCAATTCCTTTGGCGCTATCCGGTACGGTGAGCGGGCCACAGGTTTGGCACCTGGCACCATCTCGATACAGAAATCGATCTCTCGCTGAGGCGGAGCCCCAGGGAGTTCATTAGGAAACACGTCGGCGTACTCCGCTACAACTGGGACATCACATAACCTGGGCTTTGGCTCCGAAGCCTCCAACAAGGTGAAGAACAACTCGGCGCCTTTTCTAACCGCCTTAACCACTTGGAGAGCAGACATCAGCGTCTTGCTCGCTCCTCGCATACCGGCAAACGTGGTTTCACCATCGGCGTTCCTTCCCAGAGTGATCTCCTTAGAATTGCAATCTATGCATGCACGCTGCTCCGAGAGCCAGTCCATGCCGAAGATCACATCGAATTCAGCTAACGGCAACAACGATGCTTCCAAATCGAAATCTTGATTTCCGATCCGCACCTTCACACGGCTCTTCCTATCCGCAGACATGCGAGATCCATTGGGTAGCACTACTTCTAATCTATCCTCTACGAAGGTAGATGGCACTCCGATTCGCACCACGAAGTCCTCAGACAGAAAAGAGTGCGATGCACCCGTATCAAATAGAGCTCTCGCCGGATAGTTGAAAATTAGGACGAAACCTAATTGCACACAAATAAAGCATATAGTCGTACCACAGTATGAATTATATATATAGCTGTAAAAGCTAACTTCTAATTCGTACCTGTGACGACATCAGTTTGTCGTATGGCTTCTTGTTGGCCAAGCGAAAAGACTCTCGGCTGAGTCGGAATGTGCTGGGAAGCCGAAGACTCCGCAGCTTTACCCTTTTCCGCAGTACGAGCATAATCCACCGCTCGATTACCAGTCTTCGGGGGACCACTTCGACACACCGCAGCTTTGTGTCCCACCTTCCCGCAGGTGAAACACGTAATAAGAGTCCGCGCGGTCGTGGCTCCCGAAACATTTGAAGGAGCTGGTTCCGACTGTTTGAACTTCCTTTTGTTCCTTCTGAAAACCGACTTGGACTGAGAGGCCGGCGCATAAAGCTCAGGTTTCTTTACAACACCCTTTGCTTGTACCCTCTTCATGTCCAACTCCAAAGATCTGGCAGTTTGCACCATCACTTGGAAGCCGAACGTCATAGGGCCTGCAAGGAGCAGCCTCAACTCGTCCCGAAGCCCTTCATAGAACTTATTTGTCTTTGTCTCCTCATCCTCCACCAAGGACCCCGCATAGCGACTCAGTCTGGTAAACTCATGCAAGTAATCGTCAACGGAGCGATCACCTTGTGTCAACCTCAAGAACTGGTTTTGTAACGCAATGCGCTGGGCAGAGGGGATAAACCTTTGGAGGAACGACTTTGAAAACTCAGCCATTGTGATTTCAGTAATATCTCTACCGCAGAACTTATGCAGCTCCTGCTCTTCCCACCACAGCACAGCCTCTCCATCAAGAAGGAAGGTGGCTAAGGTGACCATCATGGCTTCGTCCGTCGCTGTCGCCCTCAGAGTTCTTCTAACTCTTGACAACCAGTCTTCTGCCTCCGTTGGGGACTCAGATCCCGAGAAGGTAGGAGGATTAAAGCTCAGGAAATGCTTTAATTGCTGGTCACGCGCTCGCCCCGCAACTACTTGCGCAACTTGAGGTTCCACCCTCGGCGCTACCGCAGGTTCCACTGCAGCAACAGCCTCAGGGGCCACATCCGGAGTAGGAGTAGCAGGCTGGACCAGCCTTTGGGGTTGAGCGTTGATCATCGCGAAGACCGCTTCTGCGACTAATTTGATCATTTCAGCAGAAGGAGTGGTCGCTGGCACTTCAGCCGACCCACTACTTTCAGCGGTGTTACGGGGTCGAGACTGCCCCGCAGCACTTCTAGTCACCTATAATCATGCAAAGCACAATTTAGTGACCCAAAACATATCAAACATCAATCATGGAACGCTCAGGTTCCGCAAACAAGTATGTTTTCTTTTCATTCCTAAGTGGACATTCTTATTAGTTTTTGTCGTTTTAGGTGAATGCACAACCCGTGCGCACCACCCCTTAAAAGGAATTCGTCCCGAATTCGCTAAACTACGGATCGACGCCTTAAGTCCGATACCAAATTGTAACACCCTGCCAGTACGAATAATATAACAGTAGGTCCGGCCGGGACCCCACGCCATACTAACCACACTAGCTAGGAGTTAAAAAGTGATAAACAGAAAGAAACTACAACAGAGTATACTGAACACTAGCGGAAGCATAAAGATTTAACATTTCCATTAGAATTGTCCACTATCATAGGAATGTAACCAAGAGAGAGAGTTATGGCCTTAAGGCCTTACATTTAGCAAATGTACTAAAATCTCCAAAACATACATCGGCACGCAGGCCGGCAATACATGAGAAAGCTAAAAAGGAGGCTGGCCTTCAAGGGCCAACTCAGCAAAAGGGGCCACCGCCCGCTATTTCCCGCTAGGATCACCTGCACCTGCATAAGAACATTCCACCAAGCGGTGGCAAACAAGGTAACGGTCAGCACAGCTGACCAAATTATAACGACCCCACCCCTTTCCCGGGGTGGCGGAGATTCTACCCTGCAAGCAAGCCATACTAGCACAAGTACTAAAATAAAGAAAGTGAAACTACACAAGGTGAGGTTTCAAGCACATTCAATCTTCTAGGTTGAGCATCAAAAAGGAGGGGACCTAGGTATGCACATGATGTTGGTTGGGTTCACCCGAAGGTTCCCCGCAACCGCCTAAACAACCGCATGAGGCTAACAACATCAATTCCACAAACACTCCACCATAAGGGCCATCGCCTTATGTGGGAAAAAGAGCTTTTGGTCGGTCTAGGTAAACCACCTTCCACGACCTCTCCCATGATCACACGGCTACATGAGGTAGGGACCTCTTACCGATCTGCATGGAAACGGGTTCGGTTTAGCTTTGCCCGTGCTCTAATCGTCGCGATCTGTCGCACGACGCGGGTACGGCTTCGCCTCGGCCCGTAAGGGTTTAGCACCTTCAAGTGCTACACAAATATAAGCTACGCACCTAATCCCTTCACAAGGATCTAGGCTTCACAAATACTCAAAAGGGGAGGTATAATACGCTCCGCATAAATTTTGCGGTGAAGGTTTGCCTTCATCCAATCTCAAAGCACGGGGCTTTCGTTAGGATCTTCACAAGACGCCTACACTTAAATCCCGCACTATTATAGACGATTTCACGGAGTCATTCTCCGGCACGCATTCTAGGCTTAACCTAAATGCAACGTCGCAATCCAAGCATCACCGATTCGGGCTCACGACCACGAATAGGCTTCACACAAAATGCCTAAATCCGCACGACTACCGGATTTTCTACATGCAATATGCCGGGGACGGACACAATCGACCCGGAGTTCCGGAGAACTTGAGGGAATCCTACACTTCACCCATTTGGTGAAAGGGATCCCTCATGCAAGCATAGAGAAACGAAGGAGAGGACAAAAGACAAGTCCAAACAACGGGAGAAGAAATCGTTACCCTAGGAGCGTTCTTTTTCGCCATGGATCCGAGATTCTAGACGGAGGGAAATGACCGCACCGGGCTGCACTCTCCAGATCTGGAAACGGTTCGCGAAACGGAGCTCCGGAGCTCCGTCAATGGCGGAATCTCCCTTCTTCTTCCTTGGCTCCTCCTTCTTTCTCTAGGGTTTGGAGAGAGAATGACTTAGAGAATATGAGGTTTAACCCCCTCTCATCAGCCCTAAAGGTCTCCCGCAACTAAACCTAGCCGTTGGATCAAATCCCAGAAGATTTGGACGGTCCGATGTTCTTCTCCGCTCAAAATCGCGGAACAGAATAAACAGGGCGCACGATCGCTGGCGCACGATCACTGGTCATGCGCGAAGAGGGAAATAGTCATGCGCACTATCCGAGACAGAACTCGATTCTCTTCTGAATTAACGCACGATCGCTGGCGCACGATCACTGGTCGTGCGCGAAGAGGACAATGGTCGTGCGCATAAGCCGAGACAGAACTCCGATTCTTTGTGGGTTACGCACGATCATTGGCGCACGCTCACTGGTCGTGCGCTAAGAGGACAATGGTCGTGCGCATGGACCTGATCTGGAATCTTGAGCCTATCCCGAGCGCAACACCACCATTCCGCCTACCTCGCTGAACCACGATCTTTGGGGTGTTACAAATGAGGTGCGCCGCCATCCATTTTCCACTCCACCACCGTGTCCGGTGCCGCACTAGCAATTGCTAGTGGCGTGCTTGTCGAAGAGGTGCTTGCGACCCTCATCCGTATGCCTACTCTTCCATCCGCCTAGCGAAGCGTGGCATAGCGGCCCGTGTATTCCATCCCGCCTAACGAAGCAGCGCGCTCAAGGCCTGCATAGTTCGATCAAGTCTGCTACCGCTTGTGCCTTGATCGACATCCTAGGCACAAACGTGATGTCGAACTCACTCAGCTCCATGGACCACTTTGCTAGCCTCCCCGAATGCTCCACCCCTTCCATGACTTTGTGGACTGGGTGGTCGGTCACCACTTTGATTGAGTGTGCTTGGAAGTATGGCCTGAGCTTCCGAGCCGATACCACCAAAGCGAAAGCCAACTTTTCTAAAATTTGGTATCGGAGCTCTGCCTTCCTCAGCACTCAGCTGACGTAGTAGATGAGGAACTGTCTCCTCCACTCTTCCCAGACCAACACCGGACTTACTGCCTCAGATCCTACCCCCAAGTATAGGGATAGATCCTCCCCTTGCCTTGGTCCCTGGAGTAGAGGGGTCTGGGTGAGTTGCCCTTTCAAAGACTGAAAAGCTTCCTCATATTCCGAGGTCCATTCAAATTTTTTGTTTCCCCGTAGCACCTTGAAGAAAGGTGTGCACTTCTCACCCGCCTTGGAGAGGAACCTACTGAGTCCGGCCAATTTTCCCGTGAGGCGCTGAACCTCCTTCGTGTTTCTTGGCGACTCCAACTCCATGATCGCCTTAACTTTGTAGGGGTTGGGCTCCACCCTCGCTGGGGTGAGCAAGTGTCCCAGGAACATTCCCCTGCTAGCCCCGAAACACACTTCAGGGGGTTGAGTTTCATCTTATACTTTCGCAAGGTCCCAAAGGTCTTGGAGGTGAGACTTGAGGTCCCGACACTTTAGCATGAGGTCATCAACATAGACTTCCAGGTTTCTTCCCTTCTGCTCTCGGAAGACCCTGTCCATCATTCATTGGTACGTAGCCCCTGCATTCTTGAGCCCAAAGGGCATCATCTTATAACAATAGCACCCATCCCCTGTGATGAAAGAGACATCCTTGATGTCGGGGGGGGGGGGGGGGGGGGGGAGGAGGGTGCATGCGGATCTGATGATAACCTGAAAAAGCATCTAAAAAAGACATTACAGGGAAACTGACGGCTGAGTCAACCAGCGCGTCGATTCTAGGCAAGGGGTAGCAATCCTTGGGACATGATTTATTAAGCAAGGAAAAATTGATACGCATCCTCCACTTACCTCCTCCCTTTTTCACCATAACCACGTTGGAGACCCATCCTGGATACTGGATCTCCGATACAAAACCTGCCTGTAGGAGCTTTCCCAACTCTTCCCTGATGGGGCCTTCCAGCTTGTCTGCTATGGCCCTCCTCTTTTGACGGATGGGGCAGGTTCCGGGGTCGAGATTGAGGCGATGGCAAGCCGCATCTGCATCGATCCCGGGCATCTCCGCGGCACTCCAAGCGAAGACATCCACATTTTTCTGGACGCAGGCCAGGATTTTCTTCTGCTCCTACAGGCCGAGCTCCCCGCTGATGTGGACCTTCTCCACCACCCCAGCCTGGGTGGTGACCTCGAGCTCCACGACCTCCTCCATGGCTTCTAGCCAGGACTACTCTACACAAACATCTTCCTTCTCCTCGTCGCAAGTCGGCACTTCGACCTTCTCCCCTCCTTCTCCCCGAACCTTCATCACCTCTTCCGCCCCTCCATACTGGTCTGACCCTCTACCTCATCCTTCTCCTCCTTTGCTTCTTCTCCGAGACCCGTCGGCTCACCCATCTCTTAATCCCATTTCTCTGCTTCGGCCATCCAAGAGATGGTGTTCACTACCGTCACGTAGCACTGCCTTTCTACCTTCAGATCCCCTCTTACCCGAATCTGGACTCCTCTCGAGTTGAATTTGAGACATTGGTGGAAGGTAGAGGGGACGCAGCGGAAAGCACTGATTAGCGGCCGTCCGAAGGTGGCACTATAGCTGTTGGGGGCATCCACTATGACGAAGTGCCAATTCCGAGATTGCCCGCCCAGGACCACATGGAGCCCCACTCTTCCCTCCACCTCCTTCTTTTCTCCGGAGAACCCAAACAACGGGCCATCCGAGGCCAACACCCTCTTGGTTTCCACCCTCATCTCATCGAACGCCTTTTTGAAGATGACGTTGACGGAGCTTCCGTTGTCTACGAGGATATGAGACACCGTTAAGTTCTCGATGGCGGTCTCGATGGCGGTCTCGATGGCGGTCTCGATGGCGGTCTCGATGGTGGTCTCGATGGCGGTCTCGGTATGTCCCTTTGAGAGAAAGTAATTTTTTTTGCTGGGGGTGGGGCTGTGGATGTCGAAGCCACGCTCCGATGGTAGATGGTATGGAGGCTCGCCTTGCGGGTTGCCTCCACCCCTACTCCCCTGTGGATCACTCTGATCCCTCCTCGGGTCCCCACATTGACCCGGACCTCACACCTTTCCTCCTCTCCTCCCGAGGCAGGACCTCCTCAATCCTCACCTGCTGCTGCTGCCGCGACACCGCCACTCTAGCCCTCTTTGTCTCCAAAAACTCCGGGCAAGTGGCCCTTGCGTGACCTTCCTCATCATGGAAGTCACAGTAGGGCAGCGTCACCTCTCCCCTCTCGGCCTCTGCCGCCCTATTCCCCTGTTGTTTATAGGGTGTCTACTTTATCACCTAGAAGGGGGGGGGGGGGGGGGGGGGGGGGGGTGAATAGGTTTTTCAAATTCGATTGTCCCCTTTATGATGTATTTGGTTTCTGATTAATAGTTCTACGAGTTAAAGAGCATAACACAGAAAACACACAACGATCTATAGAGGTTCCTCAAGATCGGGTGTCTTGAGTAGTCCTCTGTCCCTCTACGCCTACCTAGAAGTGTGCTAGGATCGACAAACTCTGCCAAATCTTCAGGCCCTCAATCCTTACAACTCGGACCCGCAAGTCCCAACAGCCTAGGCCCGCAAGGCCCTACTGCCCCCGAGCCCGCAAGCTCGACACTCAGGCCCTCAAGCCCTACAACACGGACCCGCAAGTCCCAATAGGCTAGGCCCGCAAGTCCGTACTGCACCCGAGCCAGCAAGCTCGAGAAATCGCACCCGCAAGTGCACTGCGCTGGCCCTCAAGCCTCACAGCTCTCCAGCCCTCAAGCTGGACAAGTTGGCCAGCAAGCCTTATAAGAAATTACAGTAATAAAACCGTTTCTTCTGCCGGATGAAGATTGGCAACTTTAGCCTGATGAAGATTGGCTTCTTTAGGTTGAAGAAGATGCTTCTTGATCTGGAGATTCAGCACTGGATCTTTTTCAGCCTTGACTTCTTTTGCCTGGTGTTGATCGGTAACTTTTCAGTCGATGATGATGACTGATTCTTTAGAGAGCACTTGATGCTTGCTCTCTACTTGATCTTCTTCTTCTCTGCCGAGAATAAAATTCTATTGAAGTGTAGCAGCGGGATACTTTCTCGTTCTTTTTTTCTTTCTTCTTCGTTGTTTTCTAGGGCATCACTGTTCCCTTTTATAGGAAAGATAAGTCGCATAACGGTAACATGTGGTGTCCTTTAATGTCAGACGCCCATTCCATAAGAGCACGCGCTGATAGGACAATCAGGCGGCGGCATTAAATGATGACAGCACGTGCGCAACATTTGAATCTGTCTCGACGATGCTTCCATCGTTACGACGTCATGAACAATATATCAACGTCATAACTTTGTCAAACCCTTACGCCTTGATAGATCATTAGTTGTACTTGCTTCTGCTTCTCATACTGGTATCTCGACGATACGAGATACTCTTGCTTTTCGTCATAATCATGTTGTTCTCTCGACGACATGAGTGATGTTATGTCGACGCTTCAGCAGCTGCTAGTCTTCAGCTTGTCTTTCTTCAGTCGACATGCCTTCTTTACGACGATGTCCAACAACATCAGTCATACTTAGCCTTCTCATCGACAAGTCTACTTTGTTAATGTCGACGATGAGCTCTTCTTGACGATATTTCTTCCTTTGTCTTCATTCTTCTCTGCGTTCGACGAACAGCAGCATTCTGCGATCGACGAACACGCCAAGTCTCAGTGTTCAACGAACACGCCAAGTCTCAGCGTTCGACTAACATGCCAAGGCTCAGCGGTCGACGAACACGCCAAGTCTCAGCGGTCGTCGATCTTCCTTCTGAGTTCGACGATCTTCCTTCTGCATTCGACGAATCTTGTTCAACTAACTTCCTGAGACTTGTAAGCTAGAGAAGCCATCAAATACAAAGTGAAGTAGTCTTGACTTGGTAACTTCTTCAAATCAGGAATCATGTGGGCAAGATTCCCAACAATCTCCCCCTATTTGAAGAAGTCAGAATCTCAATTCAAGACTACTTTCATTTGACAATAAATATTATAATCTTAAGATTGTAAGATTGTACTTATCTCTTGCTAAACTTCCTGAGTATATCTAGCTTGTAGCTCCCCCTAGATTTGATGTCTCTTCTTTTATGGCTCCCGTTACTTTTTTGCTCCCCCTATCTTTGAGGTCATCTTCTTGAGCATCTTGTCTTGAACATTTGATGCCCTTTCTCCCCCTTTCTGACTTCTTTTCTGGAGCTCTTCTTTTAGGAGACAATAGTTCAAGGCTCCCCTTGCTCGGTTATAGTTCATCCAAACCCTGAGAAATTTTCTTAACAATTATCTAGAAAGGGATTAGAGAAAAATAAGTGGAGATCACTCTAAGTTTAAGATCCCCAGTTGGAATTTGAAGAAATTAAACTTAGCTTCATCTAGGGACATTGTAAATATATTAGCCACTTTTTTGTCTATTGGGACAAACTCAAGGGTGATATCTTCATTTTCCACATGCTCCCTGATGAAGTGATACCTGATCTCAATATGCTTAGTCCTGCTGTGAGAGACAGGGTTCTTAGCAATTGAGATTGCACCTGAAGAGTCACAAAACAGGGGTGTTTTGGTCATCTTTAGGTTGTAGTCTTCAAGTTCATGTTTGATCCATAGCAGTTGGGCACAGCAGTCCCCAGCAGAGATATACTCTGATTCTGCTGTTGAGATGGCCACGCTAGTCTGCTTCTTACTGCTCCAAGAGATCAGTCTTCCACCAAGGAATTGACCTGTTCCTGATGTACTATTCCTGTCTTCCTTGCATCCTGCATAACCTGTATCACCTGTAACTGATGTCTAGCATAGGCCTATGTAGGTTTTATGACATTTTGCCAGCTAAGTACATAAGGTGTGAGGCACGTTATCAGTTATCAGCAAGCAATAACTAGATATAGCAGTGATTGCACATTTATGAATACCAAACATATCAAGAATAGCATGCCGCAATATTACCACAGGCAAATGCCTTATAAGCAGTCAAAGAAAATTGTTCATATATACCAAACTATTTTAAATAGGAGGATAAATTGTTCTTGAAGTACTATTATCCTTAGAAATCTACGTCACTCAATTGTTTTGAACGAGACGTTTCCTTATGGCATGCCGGAGCTGGCTCCCATCATTTCATTCTTCTTCTTTCGCCTGTAGAAGTCAATAGGCTTCAGGATCTTCTTTGGAGGAGGAGGAGGGCCGTGGGGAATGGCCATCTTATGTCGCTTCCTTTCTTCCAGGTCTTGTACATGACGATTCCATTCCATGGAGGAGTAGACTCTTTCATGGTCTTTCTGGCCGTGACCAAATACTATCCATGACTCTGTGATGATTTCGCTTGAGCGAGGGCTCCACTGGCTTGATTCTGGATCCTGCTTTACCTCGTTTATTCTCTTCTTTCTATACTCTTCGCAGGAGGTTTTCCTTTTCTTTCTAGGTGTTGCGGACTCGTCCGATTCCGCTTCAGAGTCGGTGCTAATGGAGGGTTCAGTGTGTACATATACAGATGGGGTTATTTGGAGTGCTTGCTTCATTTGATTATTTACCCATCTTGCTTGATGTGAACAAGCGGCTATGCTTCCCTTAATCTCCTCCTGGATTTCTTCTTTAATCCCCCTTTCTCCGTCTTGGATTTCTTCCGTTACTGACTCCTTTAGTTCGAACAGCTGTTCTAGGATCTCCTGATCCCCAACATCTTTGAAGTTTCTTACTTCCAGAAGATTAGCATCTAGGGTTTGCTCGTGGTTGGCAATTCTGTTTAGGATGAGGGCGGTGGACTCCGTATGTTGAGTGTGAAGTTGAGAAATGTCCTCCTTTATTGATTTTACCTCTTCCTTCATCTCATCCCTGATTTTGTTCACGGCTTTCTCTATGAAAGTCTCCATTCGCTCCCACGGAGCTGTGAGCATCGTAGAGGAGGGCATCTCACCTGTCCCTTTTTCGGTAGCCATTGTCCTTGGGAAGGCGATACGACGGAGACGAGGAGGGGGGTTGTCGATTGAGTAGTTTGAGGCCGACGATAGAGTGATTTTTGCATTCACTCTATTTATAGGGCAAGTAGGTGAAGAGGCACGTACCTTCGACGCCGTTGATGAATGATCAGACGGCTCCGATGGACCGAGCCAGTGCCGAGTTAGAAGGCTCGTTTTTATTTAGCCGATACTATTTTTGTCGTTGAGACACGTACAGGGTGTGCATCCCTCCTTCCAGGTCCATTTGTCGTCGTGATATCTACTATGTCGTCGACATATCTTATTGTATCAACGATACAATTCTTCCTTACATGTCTGCCTAAGGCATTCTTCCACCCTGCTTGGGAGTTACCCTTTGGTATCAAACCTGCACTAAGATGGTTAGTGAGCAAATTTTGCTGTTCCAACCTATGGGCTAGAACAGCTACCTTGTCCAAGGCCCAGATTTATGGGCACTTGGACTATCTGTGAATTGAGATTACAGACTCTTAGGAACCCAAGTAGTTTTGGGTCCTAGCACATTGTTATCTTTAAAAGGCATACTGGATTTAATTACTTTCGGATAAGCGCAGTAATAATGAGCAAGGCGATTTGAAGGTTTAGCAAACGTTACCCTTGGAGCAATTGGATTGTACCAACAATCAATTACAAAGTGGCCCGTCTTGCCACAGCACCAACAGTCAAATTTATTGTATCTTATCCTCTTGCGGTTGGTAGGTGTCTGAATCCTTTGTGGGCAATTGGAGGAGTACCTGTAGAAGACAAAATTGTATTGGTTAGAAATATGATTCTTCCCGTTCACATTTCTCCTTTTGAAGTCAGTCCTTTGTAGGGGTTCCTTCATCCTCCTATGTCTACTGAGCTCATGTTTCTTTGTGTCACCCTTTTTAAGGTGTACCTTGGAAGTAGTAGGTGACATCTTTCTTCCCCTTGTGGGAGTCCCATCCATATGATACCCAGGGACCGGTTCTCCTATGCCCTTGTTGAAGGGAGAAGTGACCTTCCTCAGGTTAGCCATTGTCTCATATAGTGGGTCTAATCCATTTTCATTGAAGCATTTTCCCCCTCTTGGAATGGAGCAGCAACCATTTACTAATGGGGGAGAGATCTCTGGTTTGGAGGAGCTTGTTACTGGATTTCCTTTGATAGAGAATTTGTCCTTCATATTCCTGACCCTTGATTTCAGGAGGCCAGCCTGATCTCTATCCTTCTTTAGAAGAACAACCTCCTTTGTGAGGGAGTAGCACAACTCCCTGGCTATCTTCTAAGGCCTTCAGAGTTTTTCCAAACTTGCTTATTAGGTCCAGGTCGGAACTGGCATTGAAATCCTTCTTGAGTTGGCAGAACTTTGCATTCTGCAGAGTAAGCTTCTCTGCCTTTTCCAAGAGATCAAAGTTTTTGGCTTGAAGAACTGAGATTTCATCATCTTGCTTTTTGCAAAGTTCCCTTCTCCTTCTGAGATCTTCTATAAGATCTTCATAACTCTCTGAGAGGCTCATTTCAGAATCTGAATCAGTGTTCGATAGGGGAGCCCTTATGCCACCCTATTCTGAGATGACTTCATTCTGAACTTCTTCCTCTGATTCAGATAGGACAGTTAGTCCAAACTGAGCTTCCTCCTCTGCATCTGAGTTGCTTGAGTCGCTATCACTCAGGGTTTTATTCTTCCCCTCAGCCACAGTACTTCTAACTTCAGAGGATCCTTCCATGAGGACTGTCAGAGAGTTGCACATCTCCTTAGCTATTGTGCAGTGGATCAACTTTTGGAGTATAAGAGTATCAACTGCATCAGCTATGATGTTTTTGGCTTTCTTGTCCAAGTTAACTAGGGTGAACTCATCCTCAGTCATTGTCTTGGATGTGGTCTTGGGAGCATATGGCCCTTCTTGAGTGACTTGAAACATCCTGCGATCCATTGCCTCCATGTAAATTCTTGCTCTAACTTTCTAAGGGGCAATGTTCTCTCTAGAACAGGTAACTATTCTTGATTCCATACTTATGATGCTTAGACACCCACTGGCAGATCTGTTCAAGATGTTAAGCTTTATTTGAACAACCTCCCTCTGATACCACTTGTTGTTTATAGGGTGTCTACTTTATCACCTAGAAGGGGGGGGGGGGGGGTGAATAGGTTTTTCAAATTGGATTGTCCCCTTTATGATGTATTTGGTTTCTGATTAATAGTTCTACGAGTTAAAGAGCATAACACAGAAAACACACAACGATCTATAGAGGTTCCTCAAGAACGGGTGTCTTGAGTAGTCCTCTGTCCCTCTGCGCATACCCAGCAATATGCTCGGCTCGGCAAACTCTGCCAAATATTCAGGCCCTCAAGCCTTACAACTCGGACCCGCAAGTCCCAACAGCATAGGCCCGCAAGCCCCTACTGCCCCCGAGCCCGCAAGCTCGACACTCAGGCCCTCAAGCCCTACAACATGGACCCGCAAGTCCCAACAGCCTAGGCCCGCAAGCCCCTACTGCCCCTGAGGCCGCAAGCTCGACACTCAGGCCCTCAAGCCCTACAACACGGACCCGCAAGTCCCAACAGCCTAGGCCCGCAAGCCCCTACTTCCCCCGAGCCCGCAAGCTTGACAAATCGCACCTGCAAGTGCACTGCCCTAGCCCTCAAGCCTCACAGCTCTCCAGCCCTCAAGCTGGACAAGTTGGCCCGCAAGCCTTACAAGAAATTACAGTAATAAAACCGTTTCTTCTGCCGGATGAAGATTGGCAACTTTAGCCTGATGAAGATTGGCTTCTTTAGGTTGAACAAGATGCTTCTTGATTTGGAGATTCAGCACTGGATCTTCTTCAGCCTTCACTTCTTTTGCCTGGTGTTGATCGGCAACTTTCAGTCGATGATGATGACTGATTCTTTAGAGAGCACTTGATGCTTGCTCTCTACTTGATCTTCTTCTTCTCCGCCGAGAATACTATTCTATTGAAGTGTAGCGGCGGGATACATTCTCGTTCTTTTTATCTTTCTTCTTCGTTGTTTTCTAGGGCATCACTGTTCTCTTTTATAGGACAGATAAGCCGCATAACGGTAACATTTGATGTCCTTTAATGTCAGACGCCCATTCCATAAGAGCACACACTGATAGGACAATCAGGCGGCGACATTAAATGCTGATAGCACGTCCACAACATTTGAATCTGTCTCGACGATGCTTCCATCATTACGACGTCATGAACAATATCTCGACGTCATAACTTTGTCGAACCCTTACGCCTTGATAGATCTTTAGTTGTACTTTCTTCTGCTTCTCATACTGGTATCTCGACGATATGAGATACTCTTGCTTTTCTGTATATACGACGATACGCTTTCTCTGACTGTGTCGTTGAGATCTTCTTTCTTGCTGTCTGTCGTCGTAATCATGTTATTCTCTCGAGGACATGAGTGATGTTATGTCGACGCTTCAGCAGCTGCCAGTCTTCAGCTTGTCTTTCTTCAGTCGACATGCCTTATTTACGACGATGTCCAACAACATCAGTCATACTTAGCCTTCTCAACGACAAGGCTACTTTGTTAATGTCGACGATGAGCTCTTCTCGACGACATTTCTTCCTTTGCCTTCATTCTTCTCTTCATTCGATGAACAGCAGTATTCTGCGATCGACGAACAAGCCAAGTCTCAGCGTTCGACGAACATGCCAAGTCTCAGCGTTCGACGAACATGCCAAGTCTCAGCGGTCGACGAACACGCCAAGTCTCAGCGGTCGTCGATCTTCCTTCTGAGTTCGACGATCTTCCTTCTGCGTTCGACGAATCTTGTTCTACTAACTTCCTGAGATTTATAAGCTAGATAAGCCATCAAATACAAAGTGAAGTAGTCTTGACTTGGTGACTTCTTCAAATCAGGAATCATGTGGGCAAGATTCCCAACATCCCCCTCCTCCTTCCTGCTCCTGCTTCTACTCCTTCTCTTCTTCCTCTTCCTCCCCTCCCTTGCATGATCGCCATGTCCTGCTGAGGCGGGGGAGGCACCGGCCTTGGACCTTGCCTCCATCCCAACTGATGGGGTCTTCCTTGACCCCCATAGAAGTTACCCCCTCCCAGGGCGTAACCTCTTCCTTGACCTTGTATCCCCCCGCCCTGCTGCCTCCATCCCTCTTTGGGGCCCGAGGCTCTTCTCTTCTCCTCACCTCTTGTTGCCTGACCTCCAGCTCACTGAGCTTTGCTAGCCTCCTGGTGAGCTCCGGATTGGCCTCCTCACTTTCGATTTCCTCCGCCACCCTCTCCATCAACTCCTCTTAGGAGACGGGGGCCTTTCTCTTCAAATCCATCTTGAAGAAACTCTCCTTCAGCCTGACCATGAAGGCGAGTTGGAGGGCAAACCCAGGCATCTCCTGGGTGAGAAGCACCTCCTCCTGGAACCGATACGCATATCGAGCCAACGATTCCTTGGGCTGCTGCTTCACCTTGAAGAGGGACTCGACGTCCTCTTCCTCTTCTTCGATGTTGAAAACCGCAATAAGAAGCTTCTACGCAAGTCCTCAAATGCGTAGATTGATCCAACAGGGAGTTGGTAGAACCAATCCCTGGCCTACTACTCTTTTAGGGTGACGGCGAATAGCCGATATTTAAAGGCATCCGACATCGGCCTGATAGAAACCGAGTCCTCGAACGACTGCAGGTGCTGGAATGGGTCGTCCCTGTCGTGGTAGTAGACCCTGTCCCATTCCCTGAACCCTTCCAGGATGGGTGCGGAAAGCACCAGCTCGCAAAAGGGGCTTCCTCCACCTGCTATCCTTTCCTACTCCCCTCACCCCCCGAGCTCCCTCGCCAGGCTTGAGCTCGCTGGGGCCATGCTCGCGAGAGGCACACTCGCTGGATCCGCACCTACGGGTGCCGCGCCCGCCAGGATCGCGCTCACCTGCGCCGTGCTCGCCGGAACCGAGCTCGACGGGGTGGCGAACAGTACTCGCTCCTCCAGGTCTTGCACTGTCCCCCCGACCACTTCCTTTACAGCCCTTCCTCCCGGGGCATTCTCGCCAACCGCTACTGGAAGGTGGGACGTCTGAACCGGCGCGGTCGCGAACTCGCTTCGCAACGCTGCGACCGCGAACCCGAGGGTGTCGAGGACTTCCCTCCTGAAGTCTGAGAACATCCTTGACGTCAACACCGGGGGTGACCCGCATAACTCCTCGCCCTGCTCTTCGTCTCCTGCCATGGCCCTTTCTAGGAAATTTCTTGGACTAGCCACACTCCACGCTCACCGCACCAAAATGTTGAAACCGATTTCTCGGTCTCTTGTGAAGCTCGGGCCCTCAACCAGTTGAGGGGCAGCTAGCCTTTACTAGTCCCTCGGAAGGAGCAGACTGGAGACTCGAAAATAGACTAAGACCTTAGTCATAGCGAGGAGGTCCCACTACAAACCCGGAAGATTGTTGAGCGCTTCCCCTCCCAAGCCAAAGCTAAGACTTGGGCACCTTGGAGAGCTAGAGGGCTAAACCAAATTAACCAAGGGAGGAAGAAGCTAAGAGAACTGAGATTGGGGATCCTCTCCCAAGGTGCCCTTTAAGGTCTATTTATAGTTTTTTGTTCGTGGTCTGTTAATAGTGGAATTCCTCCTTTTGGTTTTACTAAACGCACCCCAATTTGGCCTGCTAACAACCAAACTCCGCTGTTTGGAGGGGCTAACGGCAGACCACCAGGGGCAGAGGGGTAATTTCACCTTCTTAGCCTCGGGGCAAATGGTCTACGAGAGCGCCGCTCGTGAGACTTCTCGCGAATCTCCTCGCGAGTACTGCTCGCGAACCCTCGCCAGGCGAACAACCTGCGAGGGACCGACGTGCCTTCCTTCTGATGACATCCGCCGAGGCCGGGTCTCGCGTGCCTTCCCGCGAGCTCCCCTTGGCCCTGTGAAAATCTGCTGAACTGGCTGAAAGATTGAGCTCGTCGAGCTGAGAAGCAATTTTGTCGAGCTGAACATCTTGTTACTTATACGTCGAGCATAGAGCTGAGTTCATCGATCTCAAACTGGAGTTCGTCGAACTGAAGACAAAATTTGGGGAGCTGGCTGGAAGATTGAGTTTGTCGAGCTGAGAAGCAAGTTCGTCGAACGCAGAACGGATTTCGTCGAATGCAGATTGAAGTTCGTCGAACACAGAAACTTGGAAAGAATCTGGCTCGCCCAGAAGATCACTATAAGCGGACTGCGAGGATCGGGTTCGCCCACCTTCTTACGAGCGGCCTGCGAGAACCTAGCTCGCCTGCCTTCCTGTGAGCGGCCCGCAAGAACCCGACTCGCCCGCCTTCCTGCGAGCGACCCTTGAGATTCTGGCTCGCCTTCCTTGTTACTTCTTTCTCCTGTTGACTTCTCCATTTATGCCCATCTGGCGAATATCGGGGTTGAACATGCCTGGTCCATTTATAGAATATCCCTATATTTATTCTTTTACCAGGAGGAATGGGCACTCCTTTGGACTTGTAGATGTTTGGATAATGTTTGAGGAGCACTTGGCTCATTATTCTCATATAGGCATTTTCTTTATGGGCATACTTGTGCCCAATCATCTTTAGGAGTAGTCTTCCCCAGTTCACCATCTTGTTAAGTACCAGAATTCCCATTACTTGCAGCTGCTGCTTTGGTATTACATCATGAGCAGAGACCTTGCAGAGCAGCACTTTTCCTACAATGTCAGCTAGGAATCTGTATTCCATTGCCAGGTCAACCTTCTTGAGGTTAATTGGCTTCACCTTCCTGAACTGCATTATTTCTAGTACATTCTTTACTTCTTCTGCTGATAGTTCATCTGAGTCATTCCCTGTGGGTAGATCAAATGTTTGGGAGAGAATTTCTTCAGACACACTGATGTCTTGGCCAGATATTGTCCCGTGGAGAGCACCATCATCTGTCACTGAAACGGTATCCTTGAATTCTGTAAGTTCTATGTCTAGAATCTTACATCGTGTGGAGATGAGCTTTGTTAATCCAGCATATTTAAATAGGCCAAAGATGGCCTTGAAACTTTCTGCGGCCGCATTGAAGGAGTCAATGTCCATATCAAATCCTGAATTACCCTTTGGAGGAGCCATCTCTTTGAATGTACCTACAAAGATAGAGAAAGTGAGAGAGAAAGTGGCACGGGAGAGATAGAGAGCAAGAGAGCAAGAGAATTCGAAAGCGCAAGTGTTTCGACGCAGTAATTTCTTAAAAGCAGATGAATCGCCACTACTTAGGGTTTATGTCGACGCACCGTCGATATTATTTATTATTTGGCGCACAAAGGTGTGTCGTGATTTCTTCTAGAAGCAATTCTGAGCGCGCTGCTATATCAATGTTGCGTCGACTAGTACTCAACGTAGCTTCTAGACTATTCAGAGACCATATGTCGACGTAGTCCTGTCGTCGTTACGTTGATTTCCACTCGACGTGACTTCGATTTTAATCAGCAATTATAAAGTCGACGTATGCGTCGATAAGAACTTGACGCTGCATCGAATTCTACTCGAATTGTCCGCTCTATGTGCTTCTCGACGCTGGCATCGAGTAGAAGTCAATGGTACGTCGCCTTCTATTCGACGCACCTCTTAGTAAACATATCTATTGCTTTTAGAAAATCCTTGTTGTTTTTCCCAGCAATTTTATTTATTGAAAAAAGATTATACTATTAGTTTCATAACTATAGAGAAAAATCAAGATAGAGTTTTACTCCCTTGGGTGAAGTTTGTTTCTTATCTTTGTCCTACATTTTCCTTCCACTCTATTCTCTCCTGAGTGGGATCCTACCTAACCCTGTACAAGTAATTTAAACATTAGAAGGAACCCAGGTTACCTTGGGTCCTTTGCATTTACCATTATAGGGTTCAATGAAAGAATAAAAGGGTCTTTCATGATACCCTTTGGGATGATAAGGAATGGATCTCCCAAACCTATTATTTTGATGTTTGAAATGACTATAGAATGTATCAAAATATATCAAGTCAGTAGAGTGTCTTATTATCCTAGGTTTTACTTTACCCTATTGTTCTTTGTTATTTTGTTTTCCTATGTCGTTCTTACCTAAGGGTTTTACCTTATTAGTTTTACCTATCCTATCTGACTGATTGGGACTCTCACCCTTATATGAGGCACTCTTCACCCTAAGCTGATAACTACTAGGTCTAACAAAAGACACTGGATTTTTCCAGGCAAGCTTCCTAGGAGGTTCTGTGCTGGTGGAGGGTTCTGCCCCTAATCCTAGATGATTAAATCTCATAGAGAGATTTTCAGTGATGTCTTTGAGCTTTTGACTCCTCCCATTGAGTGAGTCCTCAAAGGCCTTTGTCTCTGCTAGCTCTTCTTTTAGTCTTATATTTTCTTTCCTGATTTCTATTAGTTCTAATTCTTTATTATTAATTTCTTCCATTAGGCCTTGATTTCTTACATATACAACATCTTTCTTTAAGTTTTCTAGTTCTAACCTAATAATGTCTAATTCCTTTTCTACCCTAAGATGAGTAATGCAGAATTCTGTGAAACAAGTTTTAAAATCTTATGATTCAAAATCAAATTCATCAAAAATTGATACCTGCTCTTCTTCATCATCTGATGACATTCCCAGTGCCATCATGCAGGCTGCTTCTGCTTCAGCTTCATCTTCACTTTCAGATGAGGATGAGCTCTCCTCTGCTTCTAGATCACTCCAGGTTTCAGCAATGAAACCTTTGCCTTTCTTCTTGTCCTTTCCTCTGAAGGACTTCTTTTTCTTCTTCTTCTCTTCTTTGGTGTTGCTTCTTTCTCTTTTCTCTTGTGGGCACTCATGAGCAATGTGCCCTGGCTTGTTGCATATGAAGCAGATGATCTCCTTCCTTGGAGTTTTATCATACCCGGGCCTTGAATCTCTTTCTCTTCTCCTTCAGTCTTCAGTCTTGACCCACTTCTTGAATCTCCTTGCTAGGAGATTGAATATCTCATCTCCAGGAGTAGAGGGTTCTCCTTTAGTATCTTTTAGAGCTATGTTCCTTTGGATAGGGGCTGGAGTGGCCTCCCTCTCTTCTGACTCAGCCCTGTTCTTTAGCAGCATCTCATATGACTTAAGCTTTCCCAGCAAAGCTTCAGTGTAGATTTCTCTATGGCATCTGGACTCCCTAATTGCTCAGATTGTGGAATCCCATGAGCTAGGGAAGCACATGAGGATCTTATCATTAATTTCAGTCAAGGATATCTCCTTGTCTAAGCCTCTAAGCTCATTAATGATCAGACTGAATCTGGCATACATGTTGGCAACTGATTCTTCAGCTTTCTTTTGAAAGTTCTCATACTGGGATATGAGAAGGGACATTTTGTCCTTCCTTTCATCAGCACTTCCCACAACCATTGTGGTGAGGGAATCCCAGATCTCTTTTGCTGATTGGAATTCAACAACTTTCTGGAAATGTCATCAGACATTGTTGATACCAGAATATTCATGCCCTTGGCATCACATGCCTTGACCTTCTTCTCAGCCTCTGCCCATTCCTTTCTTGGGATAACCTCCATTATTGAGGATTCTCCTGTCCTTGGTCTGACTGGAGCAGGAGGACCTGTGAGAAGAACATTATATATGTCTTCATCAATTGAATTCATATAAAGCCTTATCCTAGCCTTCAAGAGTGTGAACTTTTTTAAGTTACACACTGGGGGACTTGTGGAAGCATAATCCTTAGTACTCATTTTCTTTATACAATATATTTATAGAAAAGAAATAAGAGTAGGAGGTCTTTTTGATCAAGGTGTTATCCTCTTAATGATCAACCTCCCTCTGATACCAATTGAAAGTGCACAATGTGCCTCTGAGATTCCTCTAGAGGGGGAGGGGGGGGGGGTGAATAGAGTTATTAAAACATTTCTATCCTAACTGTGTTTGACAATAAATTACTCTAAGGAGTTATGCTTAACAATCCAGGCAGAGTAAATAATGCAGGAAATAAAGTGCAGAATAAAAGACAGGACAACACAGAAAATCACAGTACAGACACAATGAATTTTATAGAGGTTCCCCAAAATGTGGGTAGTCCTCTCTTCTACCACCTAGTAGGAATGCACCACTGTGCCTGAGTCTTTTGATCAGAAGACTCTTAGAACCAATGATCTTTTGATAAGGAGATCATGAACCACTAGATCTTTTGATAAGGAGTTCTTGAACCACTGAATCCTTTGAAGAGGGATTAATAAAACTCTTTTACAGGAAATAGAAAGAGAAGGAGAAGAAGGAAGGTTAAAGGAATTCTGTTCTCAGAATTCTTGTGAAGGCTGTATGAAATTCAGCCTCTTAGTTATTCCAAAGAATCTGCTCTTGATTAGCCCCTGCTTTTGATGGTAATAGATTGCAGGAGCTTTGTATTGTCAGATTCTTTCTTCCTCTGTTGATTGAGATCTGGCTGCTAAAAGTAGGTGGTGAAGAGAAGTTGTTCAGATTATTTGTTCTGTTAGATGAAGAACACCAGAGCCTTCTATTCTCTTTCACAGCTCTGTATTAGGGTTCCTGAGAGAGAGAGGGAGAAGAATACAGGAATCCCTAATTTGAGAAGAGACGGCTGATTTTGATTAATGCCTTTTTTCTCTTCTTCCTTCTCTATCCTTATATACCATGTCTCTATTTTGAATTTGTTTCCTTGTTAGGTAAGACCTGAAAAGGTATATTTGATAGACATTCTCTTTCCTTCCTTAATTACTTCATGACCCGTCCAACCAGAAGGTGTATACTTCCAAGAAAGCCTTTTTCTCCTTCTTTAATGTTTCCTTCTTCTTAAGGAAAATATTAGGCCGTTGGAGAACGGTCTGAGAGATGTGGGCCATGATAGAAGCCTCAGAATGACAGCTGTAAAGATTGAACTTTCACAGACTGTATTCGACGTAGCTTCGAATTAACTTCCTCTCTTATCAAAGTTGCTCCGAGTTTATCTAAGAGCTGCTTCGATCTCTTCTGTGCTCTGGCTGAACTCGGCTAGATGTCGTTGCGTCGATTCCTCATCAACGCACCCATCAATTTGAATAGCATCCACTCTGACTTCCATTAACTGCGTCGAGATGAAGTCGACGTTGCATCGACTTTAGATGGTTTTGACATGTATTCCCTTCTGCGTCGAGTTTGAAGTAGAAGCTGTGTCGACTTCTCAAGTTCCTTCAACAAGTCTCTGGTCTCTGCGTCGATATCTATTCGACGTAACGTCGACTAGTGTTACTTTGACAGTAGAGTTGAGCCACTTGGACTTCTAGTCGGCGTAGCATCGACATGAACTCGATGTTGCGTCGAATTCCATTCGACGCCATTATTAACTTTGCCCAAATTTGCAGCCCTTTAACTGGTCTTGACACTCTAGGTGGAGTCTGACATCCTAAGACATCTAGAGACCAAGTTACCCTCACTATACAATGGGTAAATTAAATCCTAGTGAATAAAATCACTTTTAATTAATTTGTTAAGTTAAATCAAGGGTTTTTCCCAACACAAATTTCTGGCGAAGTTCCACCCAGTGGACAAAATCGTGAACATGAGGCGAGAGATTGCAACCTTCCGTCAACATGATCAGGAGACCCTTGCGGAAGCTTGGGAAATATTTATCGAACTCCTCCGGAAGTGTCCTCATCATGAGTTGCAACCCTAGAATCTAGTGGAATATTTCTACTTTGCAATAGAGCCTAACTATAGGGCCATAAATGATGCTGCTGCCGGTGGAACTCTGCTAAATCACACCCCTGATGAAGTATTGCAGATTTTGTAGGACACCGCTACTCATAGCTCATTTTGGACCACAGGGCAGAACACTCCATGGAATGCAAGAGGACTATTTGAAGTAAACACTTCAACATGTCAAGGGTGCGGGAACCCCAGACATCACACCTATGAATGCCCCACAGGTGAAATATCCTCTGATTTTTCTAATCTAAATGTGGAGGAAAATGTTAACTATATTAACAATCAAAACCGCACAACACCTTTTTCTAACACATATAATCCGGGTGTGAGAAATCACCCAAACTTCTCTTGGAGCCAAAACACTGCAGGCCAACGATGGCAACCGAGCCAGCATCAATTTGATGCTCAAGCGTCCGGAAGCCAACCGAGGCCACCTCCACCCGGTTATAATCAAGGTGTTCTGGTGCAAAGGAAAAGCGCTTTAGAGGAAATGATGGAAAAATTTGTTGACGTGGCCCAAACTAACATGGCCAACCAAACCGCCTCAATGAGAAATCTGGAAATGCAATTGGGCCAATTGGCTCAAGTTCTCTCTGAGCGAGCTCAGGGTGCTCTCCCTAGCATGACGGAAAAGAATCCACGTGAGCAGGGAAAAAGCCTTGTTGAGTCGGATGGTTGCCATGAAGGCAATATGATAGTAGAATGTGTAATCAATAATGTTGAAAATATTGCCCTTTGCGACACTGGATCATCACACAACTTTCTTACATTGCAAGACGCTGAAAAATTCAACTGTAATATCATTGTTAATGATCAGACATCTTTAGTCCTGGAAAATGGAACAGTGGTGGAAACAAAAGGCGAGATCCGGGAGGTTGAGGTCATTCTTGATGGAACTTCTGTCGTCATAAACTTCCAGGTATTATGCCCCATGGAAAATAATTCCAAGCCTATTTTGGGTGTCGCGTTCCTGAAGGAGTGTGTCGCAACTCTTCACATTGCCAATGGTTGTGTTACTTTGTCATCCAAAGTGACAAACCACACTTTGCCATCATCAATAACCAATAACCTCAGTCCTTTTGATGTTATTTCTAATAAGTCTGTGAGTGAGGAAGACTGCAGGTTCGACGAGCTTGAGTTAACTATAGCTGGGGAGAAGCTGGAAAGTGAAGAAAATGTCGATCCGGAAGAAGAAAGATTGGAGATAGTGAAGAAGTTCATAACTAAAGGAGAATATACCAGGAAAGGAAGCGGGGAGACCGAGAAGTTGGATGCTAAGGCAACATGCCAAGCAAATAACTCATTACATAACTCTATCAAGTGTGATTCAAAGTGTAAACAATTAAAATAGGTTCATTGGGTGGATCTATCACCTGCGGTGGGTGAAGAAATGAAGCCCCTGGCTGCTCCTAAGTTGATAAATTCTGATTCTGTTCCGGCACATTGTGCCTTATGGTGCTCTCCTTCTGTGGAGAAAGTTAAGTAAGAAAGAATACTTCGCGCTGCTGGTTTTGCCGCCCTCCGACATGAGAAGGAAGAGGTTAGGGGGAAGGGAGAGACATCTCCATTGATGCCTAAGGCCTTCACCTCCTTCCCATCTCGTGTGGCTAGGGAGAATCATCACAAATCAGCATATTGTTGAGTTGTGACGGAGCCTCCGGGCTTTTATTGCTGTTATTTCAGTCTACTTTTGTTTTATCTCTTTAGTGTGCTTGTGTGTTTCTTTTGGTAATTTATTGGACAATTGCAAGAACTCTCTTTATATAATGCTAATGCAGGTATTTGGTCCACCTTAAGGACGGTAAACAAAAGGGCTTATGGGAGACGACCCAATTTTGCTGTTTTGTTTTTGTTTCTGCATATGTTGAAGATTCTATTTTTGTAGGAGTGATGACTTTGGTGGCAAACATACAGAGCTGAATTTGAAGCTTAACGCCAATCTTCTTGTATGCTCATTTCTGAGCTTGGGGTAACCTCTTGATAGGTAAAATTTAGGATATAAAATTTCTCCAAATTCTACGAACTATAGGCAAGAGCACCTATCGGTCATAGCATAGGATATTTAAAACAAATAAATATCAAGTGTCGTATTCCACGGGTCTGTTGATTACTTCTACTCACGCAAATTAATATTATTTTATCGAAAGTAAAATAGAGTTTTGTAAATAATTAAAAGAAGAAAAACATTTGATCGGGAATCCTTCTTAAGTAAAATATTTCATAAATCTAGAATTCAGAATAAATCAATTTAGACAAACTTGACCGTGGAGGTTCCCAAAATATGATAGAACCTCTCTCGAGATAACTACCACCTAACCTTAGGTTGATCGATTAAGACCCCTCGGCCAGTCGAAACCCCTAAGCTTGCTTTATGATGTGAGCCCCACTATTGGATTTGACTCCAATCCGGAAGAGTTGCGACACCCTCTCTCGAGGAGTGCGAACAATTCTTTCTACCGATGAGCGATCTACCGTATTTAAGGATCTCTCGATACACTAAAATATGGATCAAACTTGATTATCATACCCTAGAAATATGAAACCAAAAATTGCAAATCAACGGTAAATCTTAGTTTTCAAAATCCAAACAATGAATAAAAGATTATGAAATATAAAAGCTTAGGAATTCATCCGATCAAATGCTACAAAATTAGCTACTCATGATTAAAGAAAAAGAACACTTTATAACTAAGAAAGAAGAATTACAATTGCTGGGAAAGTAAATCTAAAATAGGAAATAAAAGGACAAGACATAAAATAAAGTTACACTAAAAATGCAGGAAAACTATACTAGAAATGATCCAATCGAAGCATGGACTGGATTCCCATCACTTTGGCAGCAGCTGGCTTTTATAGGCAGAAAATTGGTGAGTCACGCCCTTGGTCACGCCCGTGACCAAGGGCGTGTAAGCTGCGTAATTGCGTCTTGAAAGCCCGGGAACGTTGGGGAAGAAAAACCGCCAAAATTAATCATCTCGACGGGTCACGGCCTCGGTCACCCCCGTGACCTAGGGCGTGACTTGACCGAATCTGGAAACGGCGGGAAACGGCGCGATCTGGAGTTATTCTGGCAGTTGCGGGAAGGGTCACCCCCTAGGTCATGGCCGTGACATGGAGTCACGCCCGTGACAAAGGGCGTGACTTGACCAAATATTGAAACAGCGCGATCTGGAGTTATTCTGGCAGTTGCGGGAAGGGTCACCGCCTAGGTCATGGCCGTGACATGGAGTCACGCCCGTGACCTGGGGCGTGTAGGCTGGAAATGATGTGGCGGCGTGTTCTGGCAGCTAGAAGATGGCTGGGTTGAGTCATGGCCGTGACTTAATGTCACGCCCTTGGTCATGGTCGTGACCGAGGGCGTGTAATACTAAATTGGGCTGGCGGCATGATCTGGTAGCTGTAAGATGGCTGGGTTGAGTCATGGCCGTGACTTAAAGTCACGCCCTTGGTCATGGCCGTGACCGAGGGCGTGTACTGAAGATTTTTGCATACTTGTTCCATTCTTTCCCCTGAACATGGCTGTGAGCTTAAATTTGCTATTAGCAGCCCCAGATTACCTGAAAACACAAAATAAAGCGAATTAGATATATATTAAACTAAAATTATATAAAAACTAATTAATTACTACTAAAATACTATATAAAAATAACTATAAATAATGCACTATCACCTCTCCTTCTACCTCCTTTTATAATTGTAGTATTACATTCTGTGATGCTTATATTTAAGTCTGGGGGAGAGTAGCTTGTCGTCACCCACTTGTACGTGCACATGGCACAACATACTAGAAGATATAATTCATTTTAATCATTATTTGTTTATTTTCATCGCACACCACAATACCCACTAGAGAGCGCACTTAACCATAGGCGCGTAACGAGTCTAACTCGTTTCTCTTATATGATTGGGAAAATTGTTGTGCTGGCTTAGGATTGTGAGATGGAGTAAAACGTTGACTCCCGTAGTGCTCTAGTCGAGTACTCACATCTTGCATAGAATTGTGTGTAGAATATATTTTTCTTTATGCTCATAATTTTGTACTCTTCTAGTTGCGTAATAATTGTTTATTCTACTCAAAAGTGGTGAATCCCGTGTGGATTCGACGGTAGCGTAGGGATGTGTGTAGATGGTTGCTAGGTTCATATTGCTCGAGTCGGAAGGAAGAATTATCTTTCACAATGGCTAAGAACTTTCCCCAAGCGACTCTTGAAGCATTGCTATAAGTTAGTTAAGTGCGTGAGCGTGATGTAGGCCTTTGAAAGTGCACAATTAACCTCACTAGAATTCTCTAGAGGGGGGGGGGGGGGTGAATAGAGATTTAAAAATACTTTGTGCTATATATATATATATGTGTAATAATCACAAATTTAGGCTTCCCACACACCAACAAGAATTAAGCAAGTAAAGAAGAAAAATAGCAAGAAGAAAATCACAGCACAACACAAAGAAATATAGTGGTTCCCCAAACTTTGGGTAGTCCACTCTTCTACCCCCTTGGTAGGAATTCACTAACTTGCACCGAGTCTTTTGATAAAGAGACTCTTAGAACCAGACTGAGTCTTTTAATAAGGAGACTCTTAGAACCAAACTGAGTCTTTTGGTAAGGAGACTCATAGAACCATTACAACTGAATTTTTTGAAGAGAGATTCTAAAAACTCTTTTACACAATTTGAAAATAGAATGAGAAGAAGAAGTAGAACAAGTAGAAGAATAGAAAATGATATATGTAAGAAAGAATCTTCTTCCTAGCAAGAAGATTGGAAGCACAAGTATAGTGAATATGATCTCTCTTCTATAGTGAGAAGGAGATTGTAAGCTTTTCTCTCTTTTGTGAGAGCTTTCAGAATTTGCAGCAGAATGACTTGAGAAGATGAAGGTTTTTTCTTTGCTGCAGCACACTATCTCTTTTCTCAATTTTCTCACTCTTCACTTGGGAGCACTTCCTCTTTTTCAAATGTATATGGTGGATCACTTCTTATCATTCTCTGCCGACCTCCTTCTTATTTATAGTTCTGCTTAAAAGATATTGCTAAAGGAGAATAATCAATTAGCAGACAAAGAATTAGAAAGAGATTTAGAGTTTCCATAATCAATATTTCTGTAGAAGGAAATGAATTCATTCTGATTTCAAATAATATCCATAATAATCTTAATCAAATTAGCCAAGTATCAAATAGAAGGAAAGACTGATTCAGAACGGCTATAAAAGAATAACATCATTCCATAAAAATCAGATCTACAGAAAGAAGGAAAGAGATCTGGCGTGTTTTTGAATTACTTATAGATATAGACGTGTGTCGATTACTATTCGATGTAAACGTCGATTTCATCCTGGCTGGACGTCGAGAGGAGAATAAGGAAGGTGCGTCGACTTTATCAAATGCGTCGACTAGAAGTTAGAGGTACGTCGACTATGATTACGTCGAATTCTTCTTAGAGTTACTTCGACTCATTCTGAGAGAAACGTCGACTATATTTCGACGTTGCGCCGAATTATATTCGACGCATATTTACTTAGACTAACTTTTCATTCTTAGAAATTATATTCTTCTTAATTCTAGGGGTTAAGATAAATCATTTCCCCAACAATCTCCCCCTATTTGTCTTAACCCTATTTAGAGAGAAATTGTATCAGTATTTAATCAACTCAGCAAGACATTTATATAGAGAAGAAATATGTTAAATAATCAGAAGAAGATAGAATAAGAAATTATATAAACAAGTTTCATGTTCAGTTTGACTAATCAGCATTTAAGCATAGACAATTGTTCAAACAGAGTATATCATCATTGTTCAGGGGTAAGAGGAGTTTTTCTTTTCCTAGTGAATACTTTTGTGGGTTGCTCCATCTTAGTAGCAGGTGATTCCCTCAGCTCCCCCTGAGTCTCAGCAATTTGCTCCCCCTGGGATGGAACTTCTTTTGAGCCTTCTACTTCTTCTTCAGTTTCCTTTTCATTTCCAGTTTCAGGTATAACAGCATTTGGCTCCCCCTGAGCTTCAGCTCCCTTTTCAGCTTCATTCTCTGCTCTACTTGCCTCCCCTTGCAATATTTGTTGTGCAGCTTCTCTTGCTATAATCAATACATCTGAATGAGGGGTTTTGTGAGAGGGAGTTTTGTGACTGGAGAGATGCTCTTCATCTAACTTCTCCCCCTTCTTGACCTTCTTAGCCAAGGAGGTTAAGAAAGACTTGGTGACCCTAGATGAAGAGATAGAGGATTTCAGGCTTTGCACAGAGGCATTGACCCCATCTATTTGGGTCTGCATGTGTATGATGGAGGAGTGAATTTGAGAGCAGTGTCCATGCAGCATGTCCTGAAATCTTTGGGATGCTGATTGGATACATTGGGTGATGAGGTTGTCAGTGGATGGAGATGGTTCATGTTGTGTTGGAGGAGGAGGAGTCTGTGGAGGAGGAGGTGTTGTATGTGAAGAAGGTGGAGAGGGGACTGTATCATTTTGATGAGGGGTATTGGATGAAGGAGGTGGAGGAATAGAGGAGGGTTGAGCAGGTGATTGAGTTGGTATTTGTGAAGGTGTAGATGATGGTGGTACATAAGAGATGTATGTATGAGGAGGAGGAGGTGATGATGGATGAGCAGGAGAGTTGGGAGGAGAGGGAGTCCTTTCAGAAATGGCACCAAGCTTGGGAATTTACCTGGTCCATTTTGAGAAGAGAGCAATGGACATCATTTTGCCTGGAGGGATGGGAAATCTTTTTGACTTGCATAGGTCAGGGAAGGAGTGGAAGAGAACTTGGCTCATAATTCTCATGTAGGCATTCTCTTTGTGAGAATATTTATAGCCTATCATTTTGAGCAGGCAGCTTGCCCAGTCTACCTTCTTCTTCAGCACAAGGGCCCCCATGATGTTCAGTTGCTGCTTGGGCACTGCATCATGGGCAGAGATCTTACATAGTAATATTTTCCCTACTATGTCTGCCAACAGTCTATACTCATCAGAGAAGTCTATTTTCTTCAGGTGGATTGGTCTATCTTTGGAGAACTTCATGGTTATTAACAGATTCTTTATTTCATCAGGGGTAAGTTCCACAGGTTCATCACCTGATAGGGGAATTATTTTAGTTATTCTTTAGAAAATGATTTGCTTTCCCTATTTGAACAAAGATAATATTGGACTGTACCTGATGGTACATCAAAGGTGGTCCTAATGTGTTTTGCAGAATTGAGACAGGTGTCTCATGGATTGTTCCTGTGATTTCTCCTTGTTCAGATATCTGAACATGAGTCATCAGCTCTGTGAGTTCTGTCTCCAGGAGCTTGCATCTTGTGTAGATGAGCTTATCCAGACCAGCTTCAGTGAAGAGAGCTATGATGCTCTTATAATTTTCTGCGGCGGCTTGGAAGGATTCGAGGTCAATGTCAAACCCAGAGTTTATCTTGGGAGCCATTGTAGGTCAGTGAGAAAGAGGAAGAAATGGCTGGACTGAGAGGTAAGAGGGATGAAAGATGCAGAGTGTGAGAGGATTTCTAACTGAAGAGTCTATTTGAGTCAGGTGAAACGTCGAAATGAGACACACTTCGAGGCATATTCGGTACTACAGTGGATGTGACCGAAAATATTTTAGTATTGCCGCTCTTTTTCATGAAGTCGATGTTACGTCGAGTGGAATTCTACGTAAGCGTAGATACAGTCTGAGGTAAGATGTTAGGGTTTCATATCGACGTATACGTCGATTGGAGTCGACGTATGCGTCGATTTAAGTTGTTATTGATAGTTATCGACGGTGCGTTGATTTTAAAATCGACGTGACTTTTATTTTCCTGAAAAATTTTGGGTTTTCCCTTGTGAGATTATTTCTTCCTGCTCCTAATGTTTTCTAAGACAGTCTTGGACTAATTTTTATAATTAGATTGATTGTACCAACATTGTTTGGCAATGTGGCCAGTTTTATTGCATATATAACATCTGACTATCTTTAGATTATGGGATTTTGAGTTTAGAGAGAGATAGTGGTGTTGATTAGGATAAACCTTTTGATTAGGATAAAAATTTTAATTAGGATAATAGTTTTGACTATGATAGAAATTATGATTAGGATGAATGGGTCCTGAATGGGGGTTAAGATGGAAGGTTTTTGGAGGATGGAAGTGTTCTGTCTTTATGTTGCTCTGAGTTTGTATGCGTCGATATCTATTCGACGTATGTTGATAGTTGCGTCGATTTATACTCCGTGCTTTCTCCAGATTGCGTTGATCTGGAATCGATGCATGGAAGAAGTTGCGTCGATTTGAAGTCGATGTACTTTTATTCAAGCGTCGAATTGAGGTCGAAGCATCTGAGAGATTGCGTCGAGTAGAATTCGACGCACTATCATTCATGCGTCGATATGAAGTCGACGCAATTGTGTTTTCACAAATTTATTTTTCCCTTTTTCTGATTTTATTTCTTTATGAGTTGTTTCTCTTGGCCTAGTTGCCTTCTCAGAAGAAGTTTGAGAGTCATCAGCTGAATAGTATGATGTTTCATCAAATTGGTTTATTTCCTTGAAGTCTTCTCCCTTATTTTGTGAGTCTTCTTCTTGGTTTATTGAGTTAGTGGGTTTAGTGAATTTAATAGGGCTCATCCAAGCAGGTTTGTTGGATGGATTAAGACTAGCTGAGGGATCAGCTCCTAGCCCAAGATTTTTATGTCTTCTTGTTTGTTTTTCAGTGATTTCTTTAAGTGTTTGGCTTCTCATTTTTATTGATTCTTCAAAGCTTTTGCTTGGGATACCTTATTCTTAAGAAGCTGGTTTTCTATTTTAGCGCTCTCTATTTATTTTTCTCTGATGTTAACCCTTAACTCATGATTTTTAGAACAAGTATCCTCTATATTTCTCTGGTTTTTAATGACATTAATTTGTTCTTTTAGATTCTTAATTTCTTGTTTAGCTCTTAGTTGATCTAAACATAATCCTGTAAAATCATTTTTGAAATCATCACACAGAAAATCTATGTCATCAAAGATACTTACCTCATCCTTATCCTCAGATTCCTCTATGATAATAAGGCTATTTTCTTTATCATCTTCAGAAGAGATGCTTCCTTCTGATTCTGTCTCACTCCATGATTTAGCACCATGTTCTTCCTTTGAGCTTTCAACAGCCATTAAACATAGGTCTTCTTGCTTAGACTCTTAATTGTCACTTTTGGATGAGGTGCTGTCCTCAGAATCTGTTTCACTCCAAGCTTCTGCAATGAAGCCTCTTTCTTTCTTCTTCCCCTTTTTCTTGAGATCTTTCTTTTCAGATCTTTCTTCTTCTCAGTATTTTCTGGACATTCTGGTGCAATGTGTCCAGTTTTCCTGCAGGAGTAGCAAATGATTTATTTAGTAGGAGTTTTATCATACCTTGGTTTTGATTCTCTCCTTCTAGACCCATCTGTCCTGACCCATTTCTTGAATCTTCTGGCCAGGAGGCTGAACAATTCTTCTTCAGTGACATGGGTCTCTTCTTCTTTTGCTTTCAAAGCAATGTTTCTATCTTTTGAGGAGGTTGGAGTGCTTCCTCTCCTTTCCTTCTCTTCTCTGGTTTTCAGCAGTTGCTCATAGGATTTGAGTTTTCCTAAGAGGGCATCTGTTGAGATCTTCTTTTGTCCTCTTGTATCTCTTATTGCCCATATTCTTGAGTCTCATGAACTTAGGAGACTCATTAACAGTTTGTCATTGATCTCTATGAGAGAGATCTCTCTATCCAGGCTCCTTAATTGATTGATGATCAGACTGAATCTGTCATACATCTCAGATATGCTTTCTTCATGCTTCTTTTGAAAGTTCTCATATTAGGAGATCAATAGAGCCTTTCTATCTTTCCTTTCATCAGCACTTCCTTCTACCATCTTTGTAAGAGCCTCCCAGATTTCTTTGGCTGATTCACAGTCAACAACCTTTTGAAAGATTTCATCTGAAAGGGTTGAGACAAGAATGTTCACAGCTTTTGCATCACATGTTCCTGCCTTCTTCTCTTCAACTGTCCACTCAGCCTTTGAGACAAGTGTTTGAGTCACTTCACCACTTGAGTCTCTTCTATAAGGCTTGGGAGGACCTGTTAAGATAACATTAAATAATTCTTCATCAATATAATTCATATAAATCCTAATTCTTGTTTTCCAAATTGCAAACTTTTTAAGATTGCACATTGGTGGTCTGGTGGAAGAATAATCTTTGATTTGTGCCATGTGAAAAATAATTTTTATAAATATGTATATATAAAAAGAGGTAGGATCTTTTTGATCAAGGAGTTAACCTTTTTAGATCAACCTCCCTCTGATACCAATTGAAAGTGCACAGTTAACCTCACTAGAATTCTCTAGAGTGCGGGGGGGGGGGGGGGGGGGGGGGGGGTGAATAGAGATTTAAAAATACTTTGTGTTATTATATATATATATGTAATAATCACAAATTTAGGCTTCCCACACACCAACAAGAATTAAGCAAGTAAAGAAGAAAAATAGCAAGAAGAAAATCACAGCACAACACAAAGAAATATAGTGGTTCCCCAAACTTTGGGTAGTCCACTCTTCTACCCCCTTGGTAGGAATTCACTAACTTGCACTGAGTCTGGTAAGGAGACTCTTAGAACCATTACAACTGAATTTTTTGAAGAGAGATTCTAAAAACTCTTTTACACAATTTGAAAATAGAATGAGAAGAAGAAGTAGAACAAGTAGAAGAACAGAAAATAATATATGTAAGAAAGAATCTTCTTCCTAGCAAGAAGATTGGAAGCACAAGTATAGTGAATATGATCTCTCTTCTATAGTGAGAAGGAGATTGTAAGCTTTTCTCTCTTTTGTGAGAGCTTTCAGAATTTGCAGCAGAATGACTTGAGAAGATGAAGGCTTTTTCTTTGCTGCAGCACACTATCTCTTTTCTCAATTTTCTCACTCTTCACTTGGGAGCACTTCCTCTTTTTCAAATGTACATGGTGGATCACTTCTTATCATTCTCTGTCGACCTCCTTCTTATTTATAGCTCTGCTTAAAAGATATTGCTAAAGGAGAATAATCAATTAGCAAACAGAGAATTAGAAAGAGATTTAGAGTTTCCATAATCAATATTTCTGTAGAAGGAAAGGAATTCATTCTGATTTCAAATAATATCCATAATAATCTTAATCAAATTAGCCAAGTATCAAATAGAAGGAAAGGCTGATTCAGAACGGCTATAAAAGAATAACATCATTCCATAAAAATCAGATCTACAGAAAGAAGGAAAGAGATCTGGCGTGTTTTTGAATACTTATAGATATCGACGTGCGTCGATTACTATTCGACGTAAACGTCGATTTCATCCTTACTGGACATCTAGAGGAGAATAAGGAAGGTGCGTCGACAAAGGTGCGTCGACTTTATCAAATGCGTCGACTAGAAGTCAGAGGTACGTCGACTATGATTACGTCGAATTCTTCTTAGAGTTACTTCGACTCATTCTGAGAGAAACGTCGACTATATTTCAACGTTGCGTCGAATTATATTCGACGCATATTTACTTAGACTAACTTTTCATTCTTAGAAATTATATTCTTCTTAATTCTAGGGGTTAAGATAAATCATTTCCCCAACAGCCTTCATTTTGGCCAGGTTGAGCTTTTTGTACCGCTCCTATCATAATCCTTTCTAGCCCCTTTGTGCATACCCCGTCTCTTGATTAAGCTCCACTTTCATTTCACCAAAGCCTAAAAACTAATCCTAGTTGCACACCCAATCCGAGATCTAGTGTTTCATTATTTTTAGTTGAGGGTGTTGATGCGGTGTAATTTTGTGAAATGTGGTTGCGCTTCCTTGAAATATTCGCTGAAAGTGTTTTGACTAGAAAAAGAAAAGAAATGAAAAAAATGTGATTAAGAAAAGAGTTTACTTGAAAGTCTTTTTAAGATATGTATTGGGAGTAGGCGGTGCAAACACCCATGTTTTCAGGTTCAACTCTGGGGGTGTGGTGCACCGTGTGCTTATTGTTGTGCTTGGATAGTTTCCTTTGCATGAGCTCATTTGGGTTAGGTGCGTAAGCCTTTGAGTTTATCATTGGATATCCTACCGCATCCCAAGCCCCGTATCTATCCTAAAGTCCTACTGACTCACGCAATGAACAGAACTAGTGCCGTGGAGAGAGCGTGATCGTGTGAGCTTATGGTCACCGACATTAATGGATTTCAATGGAGGTTGTTACGAGCACTGATCATGAGCAATGTTCACCTCAGCGATTAGTCTACTTTCTTCCTACGCATGGCCGGATGATTCACCGTGATTCAACTTTTGAGTAGGAATAATATATAATTACTTTGTTAGATTGTTACAAGCTATTTGTATAATTAAAAATTTCATCCATTGCATTTCTACGCGCACGAGCATGGGGCTTCACATGGTACTTTGCATATGCAATTGTTAAGCCCGCTAGTCCTTTTTATCGTCCACATAGGGATGATTTGCTCAGGACGAGCAAATGGTTAAGTCTGGGGGTGTGATGAGTCCGATATTTACACTATTTTATGGACTCATCCGGGCTAGTTTTAACTTGCGTGTGCTTCATTTTCAAGCTATAATCGCTTGTATTTCACTTGTATTCACTTTCACGCTTCGTGCACTATTTAGGCCCGCTTTGGTGTGCATTTGCCCTCCATGTCGTTGGGGGTAAGCACATGGTGCTCCCCAACCTTTTTTCTGTATTTGGATTGAGTTGGAGGGGTATTCTCAGTTGAGTGACTACTGTATGATTTGATGTGCAGGTGGATAGATCGTCCACCTTTGCCCAAATTTCATGTGTGCATGAATCACACGGTCGTGCGTTTCCTTGACGCAGATTGCTCCAATCTTGCGTGGTATTTGAACCTTAGATTGATGTTCTGTCCTTGATCGTGCGATTTGTTCACGCACGGGCAATTCGCCCATTCGCAAAGGAATCGTACGATCTCCTGTTGAGTGAAAGTTTTTGGTCTTTCTAGATTTGCTCGTTGCGTTTTTACGCACGGTCGGCTTTGACCATGCGTGAGTAAAATGCACGGGCGCTCTGCTTTGTCTTCCTGGGCTTTCTGCTTCATTAATAATGCATGGTCTACGCATGGTCGTGCGGTCGACCGTGCGTGACCATGTTTCTAATTGTTTACTATTTAAAGCTAGGAATTCTGCCTTAAGAGAAAAAAAACTTGGAGACCGCCATTTTTAGATCCAGCTCCGCCCTTTTCGTCGCTCCACCACCGCCCATTCTAGGAGAAGCTCCGACCATCGTATTCTTGCAAATATTATGCTAAAGCTTCCTCCCCGGCCTCCTCCATCATCCTCGAGCTCAAGAACGCCATTGCTTAAGAGTTTCTGTTGCATTCAAGGTGTCTCTAGCGAGAGCTAGCTTGAGATGTATTACGAAGAAGACGGGTAACGTAGAGGAAGGTGACCGCTCCTCAGAACCCTATACGACAACTGAAGACCGAGCTCAGACGAGGCTTGACAACCCTACAATTCTGATCGTGAACCTTCAGCGAGTCTTCGAGCTTGGGTTTACTCTTTCCCCCTCGTATTGCTTCAGATATTTCATGTGGATGTGTGTTTGTTAAGGTTGATATGCATGAACCATTTGTTAATGCTAATGTAATTTCATGTTAGTGAAGTTTATTACAGTTTATGTTAGTTGAGGAGCGCCCCATTCCTCCATCCACTCCATCGATACGTTGTGTGCCGCACTATCAATTGCTAGTTGCGTGTTTAGTGACGGGGTGCTTATGACTCTCACTCCGCCGATTACGAATCATTCATCCGCAAGGCTTCTCGTTCATACGCAAGCCTACTCGTCCACCCACCAAGTGGAGCGGTGCATTCGACCCGCATTAGTTTAAATTAGCTTTCTTTAATTGTGTCTCTCATAACCAAACCAAACCCCCCCTCTTTGTATTGATTTAGAAATCTCTTTAATTAATTTCGCCAACGAAAAAATCACACACCCAACTGCAGTCCTTTGAGAACGATATTCGGGAGATCTCTTTCACTTTTATTACTCGTGTGACTGGTGCACTTGCCGTGAACGCATCAGTTAGTCATCACCAGAGGAGAAAGTGAAAGGAAGAAGAGCGAGCATCAAAGGCGTGAAGAAGGAAAATTAAGGATACTCGCGAGAAGAGGTGGAATGTTGCCGATAACATAATTAATACCTACCCACACCCTATTTATAGGCAAAGGCAAGGCAGGGGGTATGGGCTAGCCCGCCGTGAGTAGAAATAAGGGTGTCACGAGTAACTTGGAAAGTCGGCGTAGCGACAACGCGCCTCCAAAATTGCCGACCCACAGCTCGCGAGGACCTACACAGAAATACATAGAAGCTCGCCGAAGATGTGCGACATTCCCCCATCAATGATCGCACGTAAAACCAAAGAAGACACGATAGGCACATCATCGCAATAAGCAAGTTGAAAAATAAATGACGAGATTAAATGCTCGCCAAATAAATATTACAATTAAGAATAGCAAGTTTGTTTACATAGTCTCCAACGACGATCACTCGACAAAGAGAAAGAAAAGACTACTAAGGGTCTAGAGGATGTTGATCCGACGAAGGATGTCTCCCGACCCAGCCCATGTTGCATGCACGCTTGAAGTGCTTAGAGGCCACCGACATCTCTTCCTCGCCCTTGCAAAGCTTATCCTCGATCCTCGCCAGCTTTCCCACCGATCCCATGCTCGCTCGCATGCCGATGAAGCTCCTCATGGTGGAGCTAATGGAGATGTTCTATCATTGCCACTTACTTCTCCAGCTCATTGATCAAATGTATCCGGGATTCAGCACCCACTAGCCTGTCCTCGAACTCCTCAAGCTTCGATGCTCGCACCTCTAGAGCGGATAAGCAGTGATGAGGCTCGCAGATGGCCAGCTGATTGAACTTCGCCTCCAGCTCCATGTAAGCATGATCATTCTATTCCAAATACTCGCGGGGTGGAGCCCGATAGCGTCAATCTGTGCTCCCCACAGAGTATGTTACAAAACTGTAGGTCCGGATATGGGAGTGAAAATGCGGAAACACACTTTGCAAAAAAAAACCTTTCACAAGTGTAGCACAACAGTGACAATGAGAAGACCGAATAGTACTATGGTATTAACTATCTCTTTACAAAGCGAGGTATACATGGCGAGACATGATTCATAAGAATCACGGAGGAGAGAAGCACCAAAACAAAGCTGCAGCGACCTGATGACTTGAGACCGCCAGACCCGCGCAAACAGACAAGCCAGACGGAATCCCCTGCGACCGCGCGAACAGAGCACATGCCGCACCTGCCAAACCGCAACCACGGACCGCTAACCTGCTGCTTTATTCCTCTGCTGAAAACAAACAGTTCCGCACTTCTTGATCGCCCTATACCGCACGATCTTGATCACAGAAGAACCCACGAACTCTGAACAAAGAACATGCTACCTGCCACAGACCGCAACTCAAGACCTCCCTGGCCACTTAAGACCGCCTGATCAGCTGAGTCCGCTGCGCAAAAAACACAATCCGCCCGGACTGGTTTATTCAAAGTTGGAAGAAGGGAGACAAGCTAACCGTGAGCTGCTAGCCGCTAACAGTTCTCGTTATTAATGACGGGCCCTGCACCCCTATTTATAGGCGAACAGACGGATGTCGTCACCGCACAAACTGGGATACAATAACCTCCCATCAGATCGCGAGCGGTCTCGCAAAGAAGACCGCCCGAGCTCAGCAAAGCTCTCAGCTCCTTATAAACCATATGGTTATCACAACCGCCCGGTTACCGCGGTTTCCGAAAAACAGACCGCTCGATCTTATTGCAAAGCAAAGAACTCCTTCAGTAACCAGACCGACTAGAACAGTCGTCAAACCGCCCGGTCACTGTAAGAAGCCAGACCTACTATAACACCTGGCCGACTTGAACAAGTCGCCAGGAACAACCCGCATAAGCCGCCCGGACAGATGGCGGTCTCCTAGATCAGACCGCCCAGGACAACCGCTGAGACAGAACCGTCCAGAGAACCAGTGCAGACCGCACGGTCTCTACGGTCTCCAATCCGTAGACCGCCCATCACTAATCCACTTCCACTTCAAAAAATTTAACACTCCCCCTTGAAGTGGGAAGTGGAAGTCAGCCCAAGCAAACTCCGCAACCGACCAAAAGGTCCCTTCGCCAGCGGCTTAGTAAATATGTCAGCAACATTCTCCTTGCTCTGCACATGCTCCACAATCAGAGATCCCTCCAACATCTTCTCACGAATGAATGGTGATGAATCTTTATGTGCTTCGCGCGCTTGAAAAACTGGATTGTTCATCAGTTGAGAGCACTCTCGTTGTCACCACGTAGCAGAGTAGGACCTCGCACCTCCCTATGAATGTCCTCCACTAGCCTCCTAAGCCAGATGGCTTTCTGATCCGCCAAATACAAAGCTTTGTACTCCGCTTCCGTGGTAGAGACAGACATAGAATCCTGCTTCTTGCTGCACCATGATATAGTTGTAGAGCCTGTCAGAAAGCCATATCCAGACGTCGATTTCCGATCATCCAAATCTCCTCCATAATCAGCGTCCATGTACCCGTGCAAGCAAATCCCGAATCTCTTCCATAGAAGAGACCCAAATCCGAGGTCGATTTGACATACTTCAATATACTCCTAGACGCCACAAGATGAGGCTTCCGAGGCTCTGCCATAAAATGACTCACCCTACCAACTGCATAATCAATATATGGCCTCGTGATCGTCAAGTATATCAAGCTTCCGACCAAATCCCGGAACACCAAAGGATCGGTAAGAACCTTCCCTTCATCTCGCCGAAGATGAACTCCAACCTCCAATGGAGTAGAGCTGCACTTCCCACCTTCCATGCCCGAATCTCTTCACGATTCGATCTGCATAGCCTTTTTGGGACACGAGCATACCACTCTCTTTCCTCTCCACTTCGATCCCAAGGAAATGGCGGAGCTCGCCCAAATCCTTCATCTCAAATCTGATAGCTAGCTCAGCACGAAGCCTAGCCACCTCCATCTCAGAATTCCCCGTGATGATCATATCGTCAACGTACAACAACTCCAAGACCTGAAGCTCCCCCGTCTTCTTTACGAATAAGCTTGAATCTGAATCAGAAGCAAAATATCCGCAGAGCTGGAGGTATTCTGCGATCTTCCCGTACCACGCCCGAGGCGCTTGATTCAATCGTAAAGAGCCTTCTTGAGCTTGCAAACATATCTTGGGTGCTCTTTGGATACATAAACCAGGTGGCTGATACATGAAAATATCCTTGTCATCTCGCCATATAAGAAAGCATTCTTCACATCGAGTTGCCAAATCTTCCACCCTTGGCAAGCTGCCAATGCGATCACCACCCGGACTGAAGTCATCTTGGCAACGAGGCTAAACGTTTCTTCATAATCCTCCCCATACTTCTGAGAGAAACCTCGAGCTACAAGGCGAGCCTTGTACTGCTCAATACTTCCATCAGCCTTCTTCTTCAGTTTGAAAACCCACTTGCAAGTCACCGGAGTAACTCCCTCAACCTTAGGCACCAAGTCCCAAGTCTCATTCTTCCTGAGGGCATCCATCTCTTCATCCATGGCTCCTTCCCAATCCTTGACTCCAACAACATTTTCAAAACAAGATGGCTCTCTCTTATCCAGGGGACCTGCGAAGAAACATGTGACAAAGCTCACCAAGTTTCCGCCCGTATACCAATCATGTGGAATAATGGTCCTCTTGGACCTCCTCAGAGCTTGACTCTGAACAACCTCTTCCACTGCAGCTTCTGGACTAGCTCTCCTTTCAGGTAAACATGGAGCATCGCTCCCCCTGCATCCAGAACCTGAAGAACCTGACCCAGAGCTAGAAATACCTAGAGCACCTGGAGAAACAGGCAACTCCACCACAGCTTCCCTTGCAGCTTCCTCTGGTCCACCATCTACCCTGCTTCCTTATAACTCAATAGAAGAGCTACCTTGGTATGACGTCAGCTCATCAAATACCACATTCCTAGAGACCACATATCTCCGTGTCTCGGGATCCATGCATCTCCACCCTTTCTTCCGGTCATCATAACCAACGAAGACTAGCTTCCTTGCTTAACATCTAGCTTCGTTCGAAAGGCATCTGGAACATGCACATAGCAGGTAGAACCAAACACTCGAAAGTGTTCCACGCTTGGCTTCTCCTTGAACATCAACTCATGAGGGGTCTTCATGTTGATGGGACTGAGAGGCATCCGGTTGATAACATAGGTCGCACATGACATTCCCTCTGCCCAGAAGGACTTTGGGATACTCTTGGCATGAAGCCAACATTTGTAGGTCTCCGTCAGGTGACGGATCTTCTGCTCTGCAACTCCGTTCTGTTGTGGAGTGTGAGCACAAGAAAGATCCCTTTGGATGCCATGCTTCCTGCAGAAGTTAAAGAACACCTTGGAGGTGAACTCCCCTCCATTATCAGTTCTGAACTTCTTCACCCACAGGTTTAGACGACCTTCCACCAGCTCCTTGAACTCCACAAACTTCTCGAACGCCTCCGACTCCTCCTTCAGAAAATATACCCAAGTATATCTGGTGAAGTCATCAACCAAAATCAGCATATACCTGTTACCTCAAAGACTTGCAGTATTGGTAGGTCCAAACAGATCACCATGGATGCACTCCAATGGTCTTTTACATCTGCTTTGTGATTTGTCAAATGGAAAGCGTTGAGCTTTACCAAACTAACAACCTGCACAATCGTGACCATCCCCGAAAGATGACAAGCTAGGCAGACCTTTCACCAGGCCTCTTCCCGCCTTAGCTTTCAGCTTATCCATTCCAACATGCCCAAGTCTTTCGTGCCAGATAGCAGCGCTGTCATTAGCCCTCATTTTATCAACATAAGAACTTGTTGAAAGAACAAACAAGCCCTTCACCTGTATCCCAACATGAGTGACCTCAGCTTTCATCGCTGAAACATTACGGAGAAATTTCACTTCTGTTGGACCAAACAGAACGTGATAGCCAGCATGCACCGCATTGGTCACCGAGAAGAGGTTCTTCTTCATCCCCGGAACATGATAAACACTCTTCAATGTAAGAGTACCTCTATCATCGTTCAATGAAACCACACCCTCCTTCTCAACTGCATGAAGAGTATCATCAGCCATAATGATAGCGTCATTACCTGTATATGCCTACAATGAGGGGAACTTCGACTCATCCCCAGTGAGGTGATGACCACACCTAGAGTCCACTATCCAATCGTCCTGATAATTGATGGAAGTCATAGCCCGAACACACGTGCCCGTCATGAATGCACCTCCACCACCCCAACTACTTTCAGAATTGGAACCAGCCTCCTCCTTCCCTGCAGCATGCCCTGAGTGAAGATTGACCTTGCAGTCTCTTTTGAAATGACCAAGCTTGTTGCACCTTAAGCATCTAGGTCCTTCCTGCTTCTTCCCATCATGCTTAGGAGCATAGCTCCTCTCCTGCTGATATGAAGTAGATGGACCAGCATCTCCAGATGTCTTCTTCTTCTTATCCCATCTCTTCTTCTTGCCAGAAAAGAGAACCTCAGCTTCTCCCCCAGAGACAGACATCCCAGCCATTTGCTTAGCCAAAATTTCCTACGAAGCAAGTAAGTTCTCCAGCTCCAGCAACAAAGGCTTATTGGCACAACCTTGAACAAAAGAAACAAAGGCCACATACTCCCTCCGCAAGTCACAGATTATGTGCCTCTTCAGCTTAGCTTCTGAGATAGGCTCATCCGGGTCCAAAGCCGATATCTCTGCGCAGAGGTTCTTCATCTTCAAGAAGAACATTGAGATAGACAAATCCCCCTGAGTTGCTTTCGCCAACTCATTTTCCAAGAACTGTAGTCTAGCTACATTCTTCATATTGAACAAGCCATCCAAGGCTGTCCAAATCTCAGCAGCTGATCCACACCCGATGATGTGATCAAACTATTCTGGAATGATAGCTCTCTTGAGAGTGAACTATGCCTTAGCATTCTTTCTTCTCCAAGCCTTCAGAGCTCAGCATTCCCATCAGCAGGAACAACAGCTTGTCTTGCTTCTCCTTCTACAACCTCCCACAAACCCTCGCCAAGAAGATAGCTCTCCATGCAAGACTTCCACTTCTTAAAGTTAGTCTGCGTAAGGAGCTCAAAACCAAGACCTCTAGCATATCCTCCTTCCATTTATATCCCACTGATTGCAAACCACTTGAGAAACCCGAGATAAGTATCAGCAAGTTCTGCTCAACAACCCCAGCAACCTCCTTCTCATACCATGTTAAAAAACTTGAGGTCCGGAGATGTAGTGAAAAATGCGGAACACACTTCACAAAAAAAACCTTTCACAAGTGTAGCACAATAGTGACAATGGGAAGACCGAATAGTACTATGGTATTAACTATCTCTTTACAAAGCGAGGTATACATGGCGAGACATGATTCATAAGAATCACAGAGGAGAGAAGCACAAAACAAAGTTACAGTGACCTGACGACTTGAGACCGCCAGACCGCGCAAACATACAAGCCAGACGGAAGCCCCTGCGACCGCGCGAACAGAGCACAAGCCGCACCTGCCAGACCGCAACCACAGACCGCTGACCTGCTGCTTATTCCTCTGCTGAAAACAAACAGTTCGCACTTCTTGATCGCCCAGACTGCACGGTCTTGATCACAGAAGAACCCACGAACTCTGAACAAAGAACTGCTACCTGCCACAGACCGCAACTCAAGATCGCCTGGCCACTTAAGACCACCTGATCAACTGAGTCCGCTGCGTAAAACCAAGAACACCTAAACACAGTCCGCCCGGACTGGTTTATTCAAAGATGGAAGAAGGGAGACAAGCTGACCATGAGCTGCTAGCCGCTAACAGTTCTCGTTATTAATGACGGGCCCTGCACCTCTTTTATAGGTGAACAGACGGATGTCGTCACCGCACAAACCGGGATACAATAACCGCCCATCAGATCGCGAGCGGTCTCGTAAAGCAGACCGCCCGAGCTCAGCAAAGCTCTCAGCTCCTTATAAACCATACGGTTATCACAAACCGCCCGGTTACTGCGGTTTTCGAAAATAGACTGCCCGGTCTTATTGCAAAGCAAAGAACTCCTTTAGTAACCAGACCGACTAGAACAGTCGTCAAACTGCCCGGTCACTGCAAGAAGGCAGACCAACTATAACACCTGGCTGACTTAAATAAGTCGCCAGAACAACCCGCATAAGTTGCCCGGACAGATAGTGGTCTCCCAGATCAGACCGCCCAGAACAACCGCTAAGACAGAACCATCTAGAGAACCAGCGCATACCGCACGGTCTCTGTGGTCTCTAATCCGCAGACCGCCCAACACTAATCCACTTCCACTTCAAAAATTTTTACAGAGTAGACTCGCGAGCTGCCAACAAAGAAGATGATCGCATGGTTAGCGAGAATTCCAGAAAGCAGAGAAGACTACTACAAAGAGACATATAAAGTATCGGTCTGAGAAGATTCAGTCCTCGCATCACGACGAGGGTTATGAGATGGGCATCGATGAGGAGACCGAACCTGGCGTGTAGAAGGGCTACGATGGGTGGTATCTCGCCGACCCGATGAGGAACTGCCCGGGTGTTCCTGGCTTGTCGGAGCTTGGTGCAGTGATGACATGGCAAGTCACTGGGAGACATCATCGGTGTACCCCCTGTCACAACCATACAGTGGTCTCCCACCTCCTTGTTGGGCAAAGAAGCCCGAAGAGCCCCCATTCCCCCCACGACACGATGATCCCCCAGATGAACCAAGGGTGTAGATGCCAAGGAAGGGTGAATGTTGGCAGGAGCATTGATTGATGGTGGCATGGGAGGCGAAGATGGAAGGTCACTTGCGGGCACCTGCAAAGTACTCGCAGAGGCGGGCTGAGAAGTAACTAGAGGCAGATGAGGTAGACTGCTCGCCGAAGGATCCCCTTGATTGATCACAGGAGGCTGCGAGGACCCTTCCACTGAAGGCCTCTTGCCCATCGACGCTGACAATGAGACATGGGGAGGAATGACAGGAGGCTCGTTAGGAGCCTTAGAAGTTTACAGATCTGTGAGTAAAGAAAACACCATCATCATCTCAAAAAATAGAAACAACGTGTAGACAATTTAGCCGGCGAGTAGGAAATCTCTATCTCACGAGAAAGCGAGTTTCGGGTGCGACCGAGTCTGGGACCCTAAAGGTCCACCACAGGAGCGACCTGTAGAGCAGAGGGCTCAGGAGCTGGGTGCTCTACATCATCAGTGAGGCCCAACTCACTGAGTAACCTTTGGGTACTCGTGGGAACCCCATGTTAGTTGACGGGAGGATCAACGACGTTCTCCTCCGGAGCGGGTTGCATCTTCTTCTTCTTCCCGAGCTTCTTCTTCTTAGGAGCGAGTAACTCCTCAACGTCGTTGCCCTCATGAGCACGCTTGTGAGTAGGAGTCCCCAAAAAACTCTCCAACGCAGTAAAATCCACCTAAAATTGTTCCTCGGCAGCTAGCGACATCTTGTGTGAGTTCAGACAAGAAGTACAATAAAAGAGCCCCCTATATATAGAGTCCCAGAACCAGCTAGGCTGATGCCGAGTAGGGACCAATACTCTCCAATAGCAGCTCATAGAATAAGGGTTGGATGTTTCTTTTCGAGCTCCTCTGTTGCGCGCAAAGAGCGGGGTTTGTGTACGACCCATATTCTTTAAGGTTGGGACCCGATTCAGTCCACGTAGGCAGAAGTCAAAGTGAAAAGGTCAAAGAAGAAATCAAGAGTTAGAGGTTAAAGACAACTCAGCCAGCATGAACAGTAGAAAGCCTAGGCTAGTATAGGCGAGTATGAGCGATCAGCCCCTCAAACTCACCATGGTGGGCGAACATAGGGGATGCTCGCCGAAGCTAGGCGAGATCCCCTCAAATGCTGCATAGTCGCCTGGTTGAGCTGGGATATAAATAAGACCCACCTCCCCCTTTGGTTTTCATATAAATAGGACCCCAAGGGTACTTTGATTGGCACCTTTAGTTGAGCTTTCAGAGCCCTACTTTTGAACTCTTGGACCCAACATCCTTGTTCGTCACTCTTGATACTCGCCAAGTCAGTGCCTTCCTCATACCCTATTCGACCATCTTTGGTTATGGTGGGTAAGTCCCTTCTGAGCTTCTGGGTACGTGGTGGGACCTCTCTTTCGCATCACATGGGGTCTTGTTGTTGCTCTCTTAGTCCCTTCGTCGTTGCCCATCAAGACGTCGAGCCGGATCGCTAGACGAGTAACCTTTGGATGCATTGATCGAAATTTTTGGGGTCGGGATTTTCTTGGCTTCAGCATGAAGTATTGCTTGGGACCACATAAGCATTTTTATATACTTTTTATTTTGGGTGATCGGGTACAAATAGAAGTGATAAAAAGATATGTTTGCACAAGACACTTTACAATTCTTTCCAAGGTGCTCAACCTCACAATGCTCATTAAGACTTGTTAAGGGGATGAGTAGTGCCTGGTGGAGTTATCTTTGTCATTTTATTCATATTTTTTTTAATTTAGGACAAAGGTCTCTAAATTCACTTAATTTTTACGAACATCAAAAAGTTTGAAATCGCACTTCTATATGTGCAAGAAATTTATTTTTGTTAAGGAATGCTAGGTAATCTTACACAATTTTCTATAAGCACATAACAAGATTTAAGTCAAGGCATGACAAATCTAAAACAATGTTTAGAAAACTTGAAAATAAAATTAAACATTGGAGAAACTATTTAAGAGTATGCTTAGTCACTTTTTACCATAGGATAAGAAAATAACAAGGTTTTTGCTCATGTGACATTCTATAGTCAAGTAGTAAAAAAAACACGACAAAACATATTTTTGAATTTTTTTGATTATTTGAAATTTTTATGGATATTTGAATAAAGGAAAATAAAGATTAATAGATAAATAAAAGCTTTCAAAAACATAGAAATAAATAGAAAATATGCATGAGAAAATACCAGAGATTATTGAACAAAAAATGGAAATTGGAGCAAAAGGGCTAATGTCGGGCATTGACTCCTAACGCCGGCGTTAATGCCTAACGCTGGGCATAGACACTTTACGCTGAAAAAATAATCGATTTCTTTATTTTTTTTGAGAAATCTTTTCCTTAATTTAGATTTATTATTTAGAAGCCGTCTCAGTGTAGAAATTGCAGACATTATAGAGATGATTAGAAGGCTCTTTAAACATGTTTTTGTTTATTTAAAAATGGATTTAACATTTTTATTGGGTTTTGGTTTTTCGAGAAATTAATATAAAAATAATATGCAAGCAGAGATATAAAGAGACGTACAAAGAGAAAGGAAGAAAGAAAGTACCAATTTCAGGAAAATAGTCTAACATCACGCGTTAGACACAATGCAATGCGTTAGCACTTTTAGTTCAAATTTGAACATTTTTGATGACTAAAGAATCAGGCATTTGAAGATATGATGAGACACAACAAGCATGATAGAATAACAGAGAAATTTATATTGAGGAGAAGTAGCCTTTTATAGGTTTTAATGGGATATACCTAAACACCCAATTCTAACCTAAGCATGTTGAAACGAGCATCGGGGAGACATTTGGTAAAGATGTCTGCAAGTTGGGACTTCATGCCAATGAAGCTAACTCTAACATGTTCATTCTTTATGTGATCCCTAATGAAGTAATGACACACATCTATGTGTTTAGACCTTGAATGATGAACTAGATTGTTGGTTAGATCGATTGCACTATTGTCACATTTTAATTCAATATTATTTAGATGAACCCCAAAGTATTCTAGAGTTTGACTCATCCAAAGGGCTTGTGCACAACAACTTCCCGTTGCCCCATATTCGGCCTCGATTTCCTACTCCACCATGCTACAAGTGACGGGCCTAAGAAGTGACATGTGCTACTTGTGCTCTTACGATCTAGTGAACAACCCGCATAATCTGAGTCAGAATAACCATACAATATAAAAGAATCATTATAAGGATACCATAAGCCTATACTAGATGATCCGATTAAATATCTAAAGATCCATTTAACCGCTTTTAAATGAGATTCTTTAGGATTAGCTTAAAATCTAGCACATAAGCAAACAACAAACATAATATCGGGTCTAGAAGCACATAGATACAATAATGATCCCATCATTCCTCTATGTAATGTTTGATCAATAGAGATTCCGGCTTCATCTTTTCCTAAGTTTAGAGATGCACTCATATGTGTAGAAGCTTCTTTTAAATTTTCAAATCCAAATCTTTTCAACACATAATGAACATATTTAGATTGACCAATAATTATTCCATCATTTCTTAGTTTGATTTGAAAACCTAGAAAATATGTGAGTTCTCCTACCAAGCTCATTTCAAATTCTTTTTGCATTACTAGTACAACTTTATTACACAACTCTTCATTTGTGGCTCCAAAAAATATGTCATATACATACATTTGTAATATGATCAAATCATTATTAACATGCTTAATGAAGAGTGTGTTATCAGCACATCCCATTGCATAACCGTGCTTTAATAAATATGAAGTTAATCCTTCATACAAAGCACGTGGCACTTGTTTTAAACCATAAAACACTTTATCTAGTTTGAATACATGATTTAAAATTTTCTCATTTATAAATCGGGGGGGGGGGGGGGGGTTGGTTCAATATAAACCTCTTCTTTAATAACCCCATTTAAAAAAGCACTTTTAACATCCATTTGAAACAATTTAAATCTTTTGAAACTCGCAAATGCAAGAAAAATTATAATGGATGCTAAGCGAGCAATGGGTGCAAATGTTTCATCAAAGTCTAGCCCCAAATTTTGAGAATACACTTGTGCTACCAAGCGAGCTTTGTTCCTAGTAATCCTAGATTCACCATCTAATTTATTTTTGAAAATCCATTTTACCCTAACTACCGGTGATTAGATGGTCTTTCTATAAGATTCCAAACCTTATTATGTTCAAATTGTTCTAATTCTTCATTCATAGCTAAATACTAAAATTGATCATTTAAAGTGGTTGGAACATTTTTTGGTTCGATTTTAGAAACAATACAATGGTTTGAAAAAGATTCATGTAAGGAAGAATGAGTCGTTACCCCTTTCGATGGCTCTCCAATGACAAGCTCCCTTGGATGATGTTTTTGTGAACTTTAGCATGCTAGGAGGCACATACTCCTCTTGCTTGTCCTCCTCTTGCTTGTTCTCCTCTTCCTTGTTCTCCTCTTCTGGTGGCTCGTCATCCTCATGATCTAATGGGGAGAGGGGTTCCTCTTCATTTCCTGCAATAATTTTCTCTACACAAGGAACAAGCTCATCAAATCTAACATGAATTGATTCTTCAACTATTTTTATACTTTTTTATGTGCTCTATAGGCTCTACTAGTTGAAGAATACCCAAAAAATTTCCTTCATCAAATTTTCCTAATGAATCCGTTGTGTTTAATAAAAAGCATTTGAAACAAAATACACGAAAATATGATACATTAGGCTTCTTTTGAAAATAATTCATAAGGGGTTAATTTTAAGAAGGGCCGAAACATGACACGATTAATAACATAACATGATGTGCTAAGCGCTTTGGACCAAAATGATCTAGGCAACACAAAATCAGAAAGTGTGGTGCATGATTATTCTTGAAGGGTTCTATTTTTCCTCTTCACAACACCATTTTGTTGTGGGGTGCGTGGAGCGGAAAATTCATGCTCAATTCCTAGATCACTACAAAAAAGTGGTAAAGTTTTCATTTTCAAATTCTCCTCCATGAAACGAGCGAATGTATTGAATTTTTAGACGAAGTTCATTTTGAATATGCTTATATAATTTTGAGAATTCACAAAAAGTATCGGATTTTGAGGTAAGAATGATTGTCCAACAATATCTAGAAAAATCATCAATCAAAACATAAGTATATTTTTTACCACTTAGACTGGCGGTGCTTACTGGGACAAAAACATATGAATTAATTGTAATGGTCTAGTAGTAGAAATTTCATTTTTACTTTTAAAAGTTGTTCTAGAAAATTTCCCTTTTTGGCAAAGTGGGCAAAGTGAAGATAAATTTCCATTAAGCACAGGTATTCCTTTAATTAATTTATCTTTGGATAGTTGCAAAATAATTTTAGTGCTAGTGTGACCAAGACACGCCTATGCCATAATTATAATTCATCATTTTTGAAATAAGACATTTGATAGATGAATGCGAAAGATCATGAAAAGAAATCATGTAAACATTATGAGTTCTTGGTGAGGTGAGTACATCTTCATTTGTTTTGGGATTTTAATTTTGCAATGGTTTGTAGAAGATTCAAATAGGGCATTTAGACCTTTATCACACAATTGACCAATTGACATTAGATTGTGTTTCAAACCTTCAACATATAAAACATTTGAAATAGAAAGGAGTCGTTGCCCACTATACCAATGCCCATGATACTTCCCTTGCCATTTTTACCAATAGTCACCATCCCTCCTTTCTTCCTCACAAGGCTGAGGAACTTTGCTTTATCGCCCGTCATGTGCTTGGAGCATCCTGAGTCCAAGTACCATATGTCTTCCTTGTCCTTAGCCTACCAACAAACCTAAAAAGAGCATTGGAGTAAAGATCTGGATACCTAAGAGGTTCCTCCCATAGTATTGTGGAGACCTTAGGTACCCAGATTTGCTTTAAAGTACATTTTTCCTTCTTCCTACAAGAGTCTTGGTGTGACCAAAATCAAACATTGGTACACACAATAAAAGGGGTTGAGACCATTCTCTCCGAAAATTTGTTGACTCTTGCTGGAAGACAGGGATGTAGTGGGGATGATTGATGAATTTTGTTTTCTAGAAATAGGGCTAATGCTAGCATTAGGAGTTAATGTCGGGCGGTAGCCTCCCGAACCATACCTTCCTTTTTGCGTCTTTCACGAATTATTTCCAAAAAGAGTTTTCTCTCTCCGAATTCTTCATGAATTTCTTGGAATTCTTCACAAAGAGGCTTTCTTTGTCCTCTTCATCATCATTGGCATCCTTCTTGGATTTTAGCGCCAAGGCCTTCTTCTTTGGCTTGCATGGTACTCTTCATGTTGAATTTGAGTTCCACCTCATGGATTTTTAAATTCCTAATGAGACTCTCAATTTGGAGTTGCCTTAGGTGATGAGACTCTGATATGGCCGTCACTTTGGATTGAATTTTGTGGGAGAGATCTGAGAATCTTCCTCACCAGGTCTCCTTCCGAGAAGGTCTTTTCAAGGATTTTTTATCCGTTTACAATCTATATGAATCTTGTATAAATGACGTCGATATCCTCGTTTGGTTCCATGCGGAACTTTTCGTACTCCGATTCGACCTGGAAAAGCTTTGAATCCTTCACCTGCGAAGTACCTTCATGAGTAATTTGTTGGAACAACCCTATTACTGATTTGGGCTAGGATCACTATGTTTTAACTAAGGATCAAGTTGACCCCTTTGTATAGTTTAAGGTCAAGTCTTTAGCTGTTAGAGTGGCTAGAACTTAAGGAAATTTAAGTTCCCAGCGTTCGACAAATGGAGAGTAGCGTTCGACGAATGTCTAGCATCATTCGACAAATTGTTCTCAGCACCACTGAAGTATTATAGCCAGTTCCAGCGCTCAACATTCTCTGACAGCGTTCGACAATGGAAAGCAGCGTTCGACGAATTCC